>OY997268.1:239581757-240181757 GCA_963921465.1 Triticum timopheevii
GTGCTACGCCCGTCCAGGATACGGCACAACGGAGACACAGGCGCAGACGTGCAGTAGGGACCCATTGCAAGGATTCTTTTCAGATTAAGACCATGCGTAAACCTTTCTTACTGTCTCTTGTTGATACACATCCCCCAGTTTCTCACCATAACCGAGGAGGAGGCTGGCGTTTTGGCATCGGCCGCATCAGAAATTTTTGCACGTACCTGGACACTAGGGGCTTAGGGCATTGTTCTGCCCGTTTTCATAAAGACCGAATACCTTAGGGAGTGTTCGGCGTCTCGAGTTAGGCCTTATATGCATCAGCTCCGAATCATGTCTTTGGTCAAATGTTGGGTTTGCCCGGCTCCTGTGTTTTGCTGCCTTACGTTCCGCTCTATCGGCTAACACGGCACCAGGAGAACTACTATGATTGTGCCCCGGTTCGTCCAGGTGAGCACCTCAGTAGAGAAAGCCGAAAACTAACTGTCATGATATAGCGAGAGACTGGTCAACCACTCGATCGACCACTGGAATGTTTAGAATTCCTCCGCTTTAACGAAGGACCGTTTCCCGGTCAGGCACATACATGCCCCGAAATTCGGAGAGCACTGTGCCCCTAGGGGCTATATAGTAGCCCGACCATCGAACTCCTATGGCTAAGTGAAAGTGATAAAGCATTATAGTCCGGTTGCCTAGTTTGCTACGCTATCATCTCCTTCACAGGACCAAGATGTTGGATTAAGTGTGAAAATGCGCTTTTTTTGCAAACACCCCCGCACTATGTGCATGGGGCCTGAAGCCGAAGACTGCCATCTTTCAGGTTATATACACATATACGTTAACGGCCGCACAGGAGGTATTTCAACACTTGAACGCACAAGTATAAAAAGCCCTTATATTATATTTAAAACATGGTTTCACAAATCATACATGTCATTTGAACATAACATTTTTCGAGCAGTGCGTCTCTATTAAACGAGCGCCCTGCATGACTTCCTCAAAATAGTGCTCGGCTGGTAATCGGCTTCTGTCCGAATCCTGGGATGCAACGCCGGTGGCCTCCATCTCTGCCCAATATGTTTTGACACGGGCGAGAGCCATCCGTGCACCCTCTATGCATGCCGACCGCTTCATCGCCTCGATATGCGGCACCGCATCAAGGAACTGCTGCACCAAGCCAAAATAACTCTTCGGCTCGGGCCTTTTCGGCCACAAATGAGCCACGACATCCTTCATGGCAAGTCCGGACAACCTATTCAGCTCAGCCCACTCGGCTAACCGATCGGTTAATGGAAGTGGACGCTCCAGACTATGGAATTGCGACCAAAAAAGCTCTTCCATTCCGTGATACTTTTGGCCTCGGAAGTGTGCGACTGCGTCTGCGGCACTCGCCGCCAAAATCAGATAAGCATCCTCCGCACCCCACAACTGGCCCAACTGAGCATACTTCGGATCCGTGAACTTCCTACGCAGCAGAAAGGGCTTTCCAGCCACAATATCCCCGGCCTGACGTAGCTCCTCCTTTATAGCTCTCATCGCGGAGCGGGCATCCTTGGCTTCGGCGGTGGCCTTCTTCAGGTCCTCTTGCTCCGCTCGGCGTTCCCTTTTAATAAATTCGCAGCGATCGGTAGCATCCTTCAGCTTCACGGCCATCTTGGCCATTTCCTCCCTGCTTCGGCAGTGAGCAGCCTGTTCGGCTTTTAGCTCTTCGGCCGCCTTCAAGGCAGCCGCATTACTCTTTCTGGCTTGCTCCTTGGCTCGGGCGAGCTCCGCCCGAAGGTCCTCCATAGCAGCGGCACCATCTGCATTAAGCATACATGTAGTAAGGCACGGGCATCAAGCTCCCTTGCCAGGTGTCCATGGAAAAGCCACATACCTTGTGACTCGTCAAGTCGCTTATTGACCATCGCGATGTCCGCATCCGCAATGTCAAGTTGCCGCTTCAGTTCGGCAAATCTATTAGTCCGGCTGGCCACCAAACGCTCCGCCACCTGAATAGGAAGGGCGACATCTTATAACTGAGATTATGATCCTTGGCACGCTGTCGCTTTTGACAACGTACCGAGTCTCAGGGGCTACTATCTATACAGGGCGCATTCTATGTGCAAAACTGTCAGAAGGTATGTCATTTTCGTGTACCTCAAACCCCGTCAGTAAACTTCTGACGGCCTGATGCAACCCGCTCTCAGCGGATGAAATCCTTTCAATCACCGTACCCATTAACGTACGGTGATCTTCTGAGATAGACGCCCGCCCGAGCAGATCCTTCAGCTCCTTCGGCCGTACACCAGTTGGTGCCGAACTTTCTGGCCCCGCCGGACTCTGGGAGACCCTCCACGACGACACCTCACGGTCGTCCGCCCCGCCTGACGGTGCGGCAGATGGAGGTGTTTCGCTCTCCATCATCTCCGGACGAAGATCCCCCGAGGATGAGCTCTGCTGAGAAGGGTTGAGATCTGAACTACAAGGTAAGAACTTCGTTTATCGTCAGAAATAAAAACAGGGATGTCCCTTATTACAAAACTCCCCTTTCTACTTATGGCTCGCAAGAGGGCAAATTTCCTTGGGGAAATAGTGCAGCCGGGGCTCTTCCCGGCGCAGGACCCTCTGGTGAAGATTTCTTCCCCCGCTTTGAGGCCTTGGCCTCCGGATCTTCAGAAGCGGTCCTCTTCTCCCCTTGGAGGGGGGGATTCTCGATCCCCCCTTCCTTAAGAGCCTCCTTAGCGGAGGCGGTAGCTTTCCTGTTCCCCCCTTCACCCTCTTCCGAAGGCGCAGCCTCCAGGATCTTGGTTAAGACAGGATCCGGCGTGGTCTCAGGGAGGGGGCCGGACACCTTATTAGTTTTTCTTTTGCTATCCATTCCTGTTCAAGGGACAACTCTTTAAAGGGCAAGTTTATGATAAATGTACGGATAGCATGTCCGGTCACAGGACTACTAACTTGAGAATCCGGGCGATTGCAGCTCAGACCTGCGTCCTCGGTCAAGTCCGGACACATCTCTTGTGATCCGAAGAACAGTTTATACATCTCCACGGGCGTCGCACCCATGAAGTGTTGGAGAGCTCGCGGTCCCTCCGGATTGAACTCCCACAGGCGGAGGGGGCGACGTTTGCAGGGCAGAAGGCGCCGAATCAGCATGACCTGCGCGACTACAACCAGATTGATCTCCCTCTCTTGGAGGTCTCGAATACGGCCCTGCAATAATGGTACATCCTTGGACGGCCCCCAGTCAATCCCTTTGTTGACCCATGATGCCAGCCGTTGTGGAGGGGCCGAGCGAAAGGCAGGCGGCGCCACCCATCTGGTGCCGCTGGGAGCGGTGATGTAGAACCACTCCTGTTGCCACAAACCAAACTCCTCTTGAAAAAAGCCCTCGGGCCATGGAGTGTCAGCCCTCTTGCTTATAACTGCCCCTCCGCACTCTGCCTGCCGCCCCTCGATCATCTTCGGCTCCACGTTGAAGGTCTTGAGCCACAATACGAAGTGAGGGGTAGTGCGGAGGAAGGCTTCGCATACAACAATGAACGATGAGATGTGGAGGATGGACTCCGGGTCCAAGTCATGGATTTCCGGCCCATAATAAAACATGAGCCCCCTCACAAAGGGGTCCATCGGGAAACCTAGACCCCGATGGAAGTGAGACATGAACACCACACTCTCACCATGCTCGGGAGTAGGAATGACTTGCCCTTGGGCAGGCAGCCTATGCGGGATTTCACCGGTTAGATACCTGGCGTCTCTCAGCTTTAGCACATCTTCTTCCGTGATGGAAGAAGGCATCCACAGGCCTTGTAGGTCGGAGGCAGACATTGTCGAAGGTCCGAAGCGCCTGAATCTGGAGCCTTGGGTGTTGGAACTCGAGGCGAGGGCCGGATTCGATTGAGATCGAAGAAAAGGAACAGGCCTTGGTCTCGTTATAAAGGGGTTGAGTACCAAGAGCCGTCCCCGTGACCGTTTGGGACTCGCTTTCGATGGAGGGGGCGTGCCAATGGGCGCGGTTGGGTTACCCACGCCCGTATTGATGAGAATCCCGGAATAAGGGGGACACGATCTCTGCTTTGACAAGACGTGCCAAGGAAACTGCTTCGCTAAACGCGCTGAGGTGGAACAATAAAAACGACTCGAATAAAGTCTTGGCCGTGGTGTGACGTCATGCCGCGGAATACGTTAGCAGATGGAACTTGTGTAAATATTATTCTCTCTACGGTGGAATGTGGAATTTATTTTTGCAGAGCCGGACACTATCCTGGTGTTCGAAATCTTCTATGAATTATTCGGAGGAGGAACCCTCCTTGCAATGCCGAAGACAATATGCACGCCGGACTCATCGTCATTGAAGCCTGGTTCAGGGGCTACTGAGGGAGTCCTGGACTAGGGGGTGTCCGGATAGCCGAACTATCACCGTCGGCCAGACTCCAAGACTATGAAGATACAAGATTGAAGACGTCGTCCCGTGTCCGGATGGGACTTTCCTTGGCGTGGAAGGCAAGCTTGGCGATATGGATATGTAGATCTCCTACCATTGTAACCGACTCTGTGTAACCCTAGCCCTCTCTGGTGTCTATATAAACTGGAGGGTTTTAGTCCGTAAGACGAACAACAATCATACCATAGGCTAGCTTCTAGGGTTTAGCCTCCTTGATCTCGTGGTAGATCTACTCTTGTACTACCCATATCATCAATATTAATCAAGCAGGAGTAGGGTTTTACCTCCACCGAGAGGGTCCGAACCTGGGTAAAAACATCGTGTACCTTGTCTCCTGTTACCATCCGCCTAGACGCACAGTTCGGGACCCCCTACCCGAGATCCGCCAGTTTTGACACCGACAATTACCGTTACTTCCATACTACTTTGCTACTAAATACTTTGCTGCAAATATTAAGTATTTTAGGTGTTTCTGAATTGACAACTTAGCTGCTAATACTTGAGAACATGCTTTGGCTCCCCTTGAGTCGAAGCGATAAATTTGGGTTGAATACTCTACACTCGAAAATTGTTGTGATTCCCTATACTTGTGGGTTATCTAGACCTTTTTCCGACGCCATTGCCAAGGAGCATAGCTCTATTCTGTGAGTCACTTGAGATTTATATCTGTTGATCACTATGAGGAATCTGAAAGACAACAAAACCAAGATCTATCCCTCAACTACGAGGGGAGGTAAGGAACTTCCATCTAGCTGTGCACTTGATTCACCTTCTGTATTGTGTAAACTTGTGACACCTACACCTGCTATTGATTCTGATATGTTGCATGTTATTGCTGATGCCACTTCTGCTATGCATGATGTTTATGATGATACTACTTCTCCGCTTGATAATAATATGTCACTAGGTGACTTTGTTGATGAACAACTTGCTAGGGTTAGAGAGAATGAAATTACTGAAACTGACGATATTAATGAATCTGATGATGAAGATTCTCCCCTAGATATGAATTACCTGTTGTACCTGAGGGGTATGTTATGGATGAAGAAACTGCTAGAGACTTTCTAGCTTGCAATGA
Organism: Triticum timopheevii; assembly: GCA_963921465.1. Lineage (NCBI taxonomy): Eukaryota > Viridiplantae > Streptophyta > Magnoliopsida > Poales > Poaceae > Triticum > Triticum timopheevii. Next base: position 239,587,244 of record OY997268.1, read on the forward strand.
TAGATATGATCTTAAGAAACTATTAGCTAAGCTGAAAGAAAAGTCTGTGAATGCTATAATGCAATATGATCCTACGTTTGCTACTTCACCTATCTATGTTACTAATAAGGATTATGAATTCGCTGTTGATCCTGAGTTAATTACTTTGGTTGAATCTCGTCCTTTTGGTGTTTATGAATATGAAACTGTTGTGGCACATCTTACTAAATTGAATGATATAGTGATGTACGGTAGAACCCTAGAGGCCGATCTTTCACGATTGGAGCGGATCCCTATGAAGAAAACAAGGAGGGGAATGAGGGAAAAACATGAGAGAACACTAAACCAACAAGAACAAAGTCACACATGTGCTAGATCCTCGAAACACAAAAGGGTACAAGATCCAAATCCAACAATGGACGATACAAGTGGCGGTAGTTCATCTCCAAGAGGAGGTCTTGAATCCACGAGGGATCTTCCCGTAAAGGGGTCTTGAATCCAGGTGGATCTTCTCCGAAGAGGCCGCGGTCTCTCACGAGGAGGAGATCCGTATGGATGAGCAAAGCTCTATCTCAAATGAGCTAAACCAATGCTAACCCTAATTTGGAGCTAGGGGACAAGTATATATAGTCCAAGGGTAAGTTGGGGGATACATGGGGTGAAACTCCTTCAATTGCGCGCAGGCAGGGCGGTAGTACCGGTCATGGGCCGGTAGTCCGGTTTTAGCGGATATAGCGGTTGCTCCGGTGCTATAACGGCCTTGCACCGATCGATCATAGAAGCTTGACAGGTAGTACCAGTGGACCGGTAGTTGACCGGTAGTACCTCTATCTCTGCGCTGGGAAAATCCCTGTCCATGCTCTTGGTGTCCATCTTGCACCATTCCTTCTCCTTGTTGGTTCCTTGGTACCTAACCACACAAAGTGTCTTCGTTTGAGGTAGTAGCCATGTCTCATGTGGGTCCAAGGTAAGTTTAACAAGGAGAAAGTTCACCTTATGTCCAATGGCACATGTTTGAGGTCTCGTCATATGTCCTCTTGGGGCTTGGAGAGTAGTCGGAGTGTACATGGGGATGAATGTGGGATGCTCCGCATCATCTCCCCACCCCCCCCCCCCCTAGGGAAAGATCCGACCTCGGATCGTGATCCACATCACCATGGAAACGGTTGTCGTGGATGGACTTGTAGTTGGACGGAGTTGAAGTCATGGCGCAATCCAAGTACTCCAAGGTGTCTCCAGTATGTGGTACATGCAAAATGAGCAAACACAAAGTACACTTGGAAATACAATGGTTAGCGCACACAAAGTGTCCATCAAGTAAGTATGAGTCCGTGCGGCAAGATTTTTCATGACAAAGCGCATGAAGCTTATCAACATGATGTAGAGTGATATGCAAAGCATTCATGGGAACAAAAGCATGGTGCACAAAGCGACAAATTCTACCATTGCGCAAAATGATGTCATAGAGAGACGGATCATCAATAGCATGAATATGGCAATGGATGCTCAATATGTGTATGTTATCATGCAATTGATGGTGGACAATATGATCATGATGTATGAATATGCCATCAAGGAAGATCAGAACAAATTTGCTAAGTGCACAAGCTCAAATATCATGGATGACATGGAAATAGATGCAACAAGGCAATCATAATGTGTCAATCCATGCATAGTGTGCAAATTTGTAGTGAGTATGATAAGTCCATCAAACATGACATGTATGAGCGCAATCAACAAATATGTAGGTGTTGGTGTACCAATGCTCGATGTCGTGGCATGAGTGGAGTTCCGAAGGTGCATCCAACAAGTGCGAGCGCTCCTCAATGTGAAGGTCCGTAGAGCCAATCTCCAATGTCACTCCTCCGTTCGTGAGATGTATCATGTAGACAAAAAGAAGGAAACAACAATGAAAGAGTGACCCATCCAATATGCGTAATTGAGGATGGCTCAAAGGGAAGGAGGTCACTGTTGGTGTCAAAACCGGCGGATCTCGGGTAGGGGGTCCCAAACTGTGCGTCTAGGCGGATGGTAACAGGAGACAAGGGACACGATGTTTTTACCCAGGTTCGGGCCCTCTTGATGGAGGTAAAACCCTACTCCTGCTTGATTGATATTGATGATATGGGTAGTACAAGAGTGGATCTACCACGAGATCAAGGAGGCTAAACCCTAGAAGCTAGCCTATGGTATGATTGTTGTAATGGTTGTTGTCCTACGGACTAAAACCCTCCGGTTTATATAGACATCAGAGAGGGCTAGGGTTACACAGAGTCGGTTACAATCGTAGGAGATCTACATATCCGTATCGCCAAGCTTGCCTTCCATGCCAAGGAAAGTCCCATCCGGACACGGGACGGAGTCTTCAATCTTTTATCTTCATAGTCTTGGAGTCCGGCCGACGATAATAGTCCGGACATCCGGACACCCCCTAGTCCAGGACTCCCTCAGTAGCCCCTGAACCAGGCTTCAATGATGATGAGTCCGGCGCGCATATTGTTCGGCATTGGAAGGCGGGTTCCTCCTCCGAATAATTCATAGAAGATTATGAACACCAAGATAGTGTCCGACTCTGCAAAATAATTTCCACAATCCACCGCAGAGAGAATAATGTATACACAAGTTCAACCTGCTGACGTATCTTGTAGCGTGACGTCACGCCACTACCAAGCCTTTACTCGAATCATTTTTTATTATACCACCTCAGCGCGTTTAGCGAAGCGGTTCCCTTGGCACGTCTTGTCGAAGCAGAGATCGTGTTCCCCTTATTCCAGGATTCTCATCAATACGGACGTGGGTAACCCAGCCGCACCATTGATGGTGGAGCTTGGGAGATAAGCGAGTTTTACCAGGCTGGTGGGGACGCATAGTTTTCGTCCGCCCATATATAAGGGGATAAGGATCCACCCTTTTTACCTACGCCTTCTTCCTCCTTTGCTTATCCACCTCCGCGCACTCGAGCTCCATCGCCCAAGTTCGTGCATCTCGTCTCGACCTTCTCCGACCATGTCTAGAGCGGGAGGCAAATGGTTGGCCTCCTTCGTTACGGAGGAGCACATCGCAATACTGCGCAGCGCCGGATACCTTTCCGGCGACATCGCACACCGGCTGCCCGACAAGGGGCAGCTCATCCCCACCCCCAGGCCCCATGAGAGGGTCGTATTCCTTACCCACTTCCTCCGCGGACTGGGCTTCCCTTTGCACCCCTTTGTCCGGGGGCTCATGTACTATTATGGCCTGGATTTCCATGACCTGGCGCCAAACTTCATCCTCAACATTTTGGCGTTTATCGTCGTGTGCGAGGCCTTCCTCTGCATCCAGCCCCACTTTGGCTTGTGGCTCAAGACCTTCAACGTCAAGCCGAAGGTAGTGAAGGGCATCCAAGCGGAGTGCGGAGGCGCCATGTTGGGCAAGATGCCCAACGTCATCTGGCTCGAAGGGGCCTTCGTGGAGTCCATCAAGGGATGGCAATCGGGGTGGTTCTACATCACCGAGCCACGTGACCCAAAATGGGCGGCGGCCCCCGAGTTTAGATCTGGTATCCCGATGCAGCTCACCTCCTGGAAAGAGAAGGGCTTGCTATGGGGCAGTTCGGAGGAGCTGACAGGACTCCAGTCCTGTCTCCAGACCCTGGTGAACAAGAAGCTTAGGCTTGTCAATGTGATCCAGGTCATGCTCATCTGCCGGATTCTCCCCTGCCAACAACGGGCCTTCAACCTATGGGAGTTCAATCCGGCACAGCACCAGACTATGAGCGGGCTCTTTGACACGACGTATGAAGCCGTCTGGAGGGTGCTGTTCAAGGGCGGAGAAGCCCTCGCGTCCGCAACTGAAGATCGTGGATTCAGCACCAAGCGCCCGGTCGGTGCGTTAAGCTTCGTTATCCTCTATGGGACAGTTGTTTTCTTTCATAGTTTAACTCTATGTGGGATCTAAAACTCCCTATGCCTTTGACAGGACTGGCAGAGGACGTCCGGACAGGTAGACTGCCCGGCTCCCCTTCCCGAAGACCCAGCGGACGCCCGCTTAACGGGGCTGCTGGTCCCGGCACTCTATGTGGTGCCGGAGAAGAAGGCCAAGAAGAAGGCCACGGGAACTCGCAGAAGTTCCCGGCGCCAGGTGATATCGGACTCATCGTCCGATGGCTCCGAGGCGGACTCCTCCCCCTAAGACGAGGAGGAGAAAGAGGACTCTCTCCCAGAAGAAGGAGAGAGGAAGAGGAAGGCTTCCCCAACGGGGGAGGCCGAAGGGTCCAAGAGGGGAAGGACTATTCCCCCGGACAGCTCCGCCAACGCCAACGTTGGCGACGAAGAGTGGCCCTCAAGGGCCAGGCCTCCGGCAAGATCGTAAGTATCCGGATTCCTGAATGTTTTCTAATTTCTCTTTTGTGTCACATAGTGTCCTTCTAATGCCGCACACTGTCTGCAGTCCGGCCGATGATGATCTCCCCGCTTAATCGAGCGGGTCGTTGGCTCCGTCGGATGTAGATTCCATCCCGACTGCCTCCACCCCTCGCGACGCTGAGGACGCCGAGGTGGGATCCCAGGAAGGGACCCGTCAGGAGGAGGCTCCGGAGGCGCCACAAGGCAGCCTCCCGGAGTTTGTGCTGGACTCCACGCCGGAATCCGCAGTGGTTCCGGAGTCCGGCAGGCGGCCCCTTCGCAAGAAGGGCAAGACCGTGACACCGGTGGCCTCCGTCCAACCGGAGGCGCCGGACAACTTGTTGGAGGCGCTCAAAGGCGCTTCCATCGAGGAAGAACACCGCACTATCATGAGTGCGGTGATTCAGAAGGTTCAGCTCACCAAGAGCGGGCTGACCGAAGCCTGCAGTAGCCTTCTAACAGGCTTTGAGGTAAGAAGTTTTAAAAATATGTAATGTAATACCACATAGACAGTAGCCCCTGATGCTCGGTTCGGTGTTCGGAAAGAAAAACCGGATTGAGGATCTAAAAAAAGAATATACACAGGAGTGCTAAAAATTGTGTCAATATGGGCTTGTAGGCTGCGCTGCTGACCTCTGCCACACTGACTGCGGAGGTCGGTGCTTTGAAGCAGGACCTCGAGCGGTCCGAGCAAGAGCTCGGCCTTGCCAAGAAGCAGCTCGAGGATAAAGAAGGTGAGTGACACCACTTTAAAATTTGTACCTTACAGAAAAGGATTTTGGTTGCAATGAAAATAACAAGGATAACGTGGGTACTGCAGGGGCCACGAACGAGGTGGCGACCCTGAAGGAGGCCGTGTCCGCGGCCGAACGCAATGCGGCCGCAGAGCGAGCGGAGCGAGAGAAGCAGGAGGTGCGGGTGGCGGAGGTGCGGCAAGAGCTCCAGGCTCTCATGGAAAAGCATGAGAGTTTGGAGCGTGACTCGAAGACTCGAGAGTCCGAGCTTGCCTCGGCTCTTAAAAGTGCCAAAGCCGCTAAGGCCGAGGCCCATAAGGCCCTCCAGGAGATTGAGGCGGTGAAGAAAATAGCGGCGGGTAAGGCATTTTTCATGCAAAGCAAGCATGTTAATGTAAATTACCTATTACTTACCCAAATTCGGAGCTCTCCAGGGGCGTTTGCAGATCTGCCTCGCAGTGCGTCGGATGCCGCCGCATTCTACCGTGGAGAGGAGGGGAGCTCAATGGAAAAGGTTTTCTGGTCTCAGTATGCTGAGTCCGGACATTCGATGCTCCCTAGCGACCAGCTGAAGCAGCTGGTCAAACTCCACAAGGTAGCTGAGCAGGCCATGAAGGGCCTCATAGTCCGGCTGTGGCCTGGAGAGGCCATGCCTGGGAGGTACTTCGGCCTTGTGCGGCGGCTGGTGGATGTGTGCCCCTGGGTGGAGGTCATCAAGCGCTCCGCATGTATTGAAGGTGCTCGTCGGGCACTTGCCCGCGCAAAGGTGCATTGGGGCAGGCTGGATGCAGAGAGGCTTATCACTGACGCGCCGCCAGCGGGCAAGGAGTATCGTACGCCCGAGATGTACTATAAGACTGTCCTGAAGGGTGCCCGCAAGATTGCAGATGAGTGCCCCAAAGATGTAATTATTGAGTAAACTCGCTATGTGTTATCCTGTGCGCTGAAAACTTTGTTCATATGTGCTAAGCAACGCTTATTGATTTAAAATATTACCTTCCGTGCGGCCGTTTATTAAATCTGAGAGATGGCAAGTTGTCGGCTTCAGCCCCCGTGCCACGAGTGCTGGGGTGTTCGGGATAAACTTGAGCGCTCTTGTTCCCATTTTTGGGTCCATCTAGGGAGGCGCTCAACACAACGAACAAGGCAACCGGACTTATAATGCTTGAACACTCTCACTTAGCCATAGAATTCTATAATTTTAACTTTCGGCGAAGCCCCTAGTATTCGGATGACCGATTTCGTGGCGCTATCCACGCCTTGGCCGGACATTATCCGGTTCTTCGCTCGAAGCGGCATAAGTCTTTAGGGACTCGAAAAGACCTCTCGAACAGCGACCAGTCTCTCGCCTTATCATGACAGTCAGTTTTAGCTTTCTCCACTGAGGCGCTCGCCTAGCTCAACCGGGGTGCAATCGCAGTGGTTCTCCCAGTGCTACCTTAGCCGACAGAACGGACGTAAGGTACCAAAACATGGGAGCCGGGCAAACCCAACTATTGACCCAAGACATGATTCGGAGCCGATTCATATAATGCTATAAGTTCGGGGTGCCGCACTTGTGAAAGTGTTCAGACTTATCACACCATAATGCGGGGAACATAAGCCCCTAGTGTATTCGGCCGTACCAAAATATACGGGTGCAAGATGTCGTTAATGAACATATATGTAAGGTAATGCAATTATAGGCAAAAAGTGCTGCATTATTTATTCAAGGAATTCTGCGATGCGTGCAGGGCAATACAAATAGTGAGGTAAGCAAGGGATTGGACTAATTAAGCATGTCCCCCTCCAGGGATGGGCTGCGGAATGGTGTTTTTAACAAATTTAATGCTCGTAATGGAGACCACCTGAGTGTTCGACGCAGCCTTTGTCTCTCCCTGGCTGTTGCATCGTGAGTTCGGCAGGTTTGCCGCCGGACAGGGCCTCTGATGAACGGAGTCCTGTGTATAAAAAGAAGGAATATATATAAAAAAAGAGTGACACACTTCGGAGCCCCTGGTGTGGTCGAGCCGCACTCTAGGTCTGTTGTGATCGTGCCCCTCCCCCTATGCCCATGGTATCTCCATAGCGTAATGATGTACGCGGAGAGCTGGTCTTGCAATCATGCGAGGGCTGGGGTTGGGGCCGCATTGCTACGCGAGCTCGAAACGTGCCAGGTGGTCTTGATTGATGTTGCTCCGGGCGCGTTTGGCCGTGTTCGGTCGTTTAACGGCCAGACTCGAAAATTGCCTTAGAAGGCTGCTCTGTACTTCTGCCGCGATAGCCGCTGTATGTTCCTCCGTTCGGAGGGAGCGTTCCGTATTTCCGTTGACCGTTATGACTCCACGAGGGCCTGGCATCTTGAGCTTGAGGTATGCATAATGTGGCACCGCGTTGAACTTTGCGAACGCGGTTCGTCCGAGCAGAGCGTGATAGCCGCTGCGGAACGGGACTATGTCGAAGATTAACTCCTCGCTTCAGAAATTATCTGGGGATCCGAAGACCACTTCCAGTGTGACTGAGCCTGTACAATTGGCCTCAACACCTGGTATGACTCCTTTGAAGGTCGTCTTTGTTGGTTTAATCCTTGAGGGGTCTATGCCCATCTTGCGCACTGTATCCTGATAAAGCATGTTCAGGCTACTGCCGCCGTCCATCAGGACTCTCGTGAGGTGAAATGATTGGGTCTAAAACCAATGCTGCGAATCCGCCATGGCAGATACTGGTCGGATGGTCTCTTTGATCGAAAGTGATCGGGCAAGAGGACCATGGATTGAACTCTGGGGCGACTGGCTCCATCGCATATACGTCCCTCAGTGCACGCTTCTGCTCCCTCTCGGGTATGTGGGTTGCGTATATCATGTTTACCGTCCGCACTTGTGGGGGGAAGCCCTTCTATTGTCACGCCCAATATGCGACCCTATCCAAAAGGAACTCGAAGGTCGCACCAAGGATAGACCCGCATATTGAAACGCTTTTGCAAGGTGGATATCATTACATCAACATTACATAATAGATGGGGATACATACATAAGGCACACAATGCCACACGAATACAACATCATTATACAAGAGATCAACATCCGACTACGGACGATACATAAACAGAAACTCAAACAATATCCACCCTGCTAGCCCAGGCTGCCGACCTGGAACCTATCCCCTGATCGAAGAAGAAGTAGAAGAAGAACTCAAGCAAGCAAACATCGCTCTCGCGTCATGATCATCGCATAAACCTGTACCTGCAACTGTTGTTGTAGTAATCTATGAGCCACGAGGACTCAGCAATCCCATTACCATGGGTATCAAGACTAGCAATGCGTAATGGGAAAGGAAATGGGTAAAGTGGTGAGGTTGCAGCAGCGACTAAGCATGATATGGTGGCTAACATACGCAAATGAGAGCGAGAAGAGGAGCAAAGGAACGGTCATCAACTAGCAATGATCAAGAAGTGATCATGAACTCCTACTTACGTCAAACATAACCCAAAGACCGTGTTCACTTCCCGGACACCGCCGAGAAGAGACCATCACGGCTACACACGCGGTTGATGCGTTTTAATTCGGATCAGGTGTCAAGTTATCTACAACCGGACATTAACAAATTCCCATCTGCCACATAACCGCGGGCACGGCTCTCGAAAGTTTATACCCTGCAGGGGTGTCCCAACTTAGCCCATGATAAGCTCTCGCGATCAATGAAGGATATACCTTCTCCCAGGAAGACCCGATCAGTCTCGGAATCCCGGTTTACAAGACATTTCGACAATGGTAAAACAAGACCAGCAAGACCGCCCGATGCGCCGACATCCCGATAGGAGCTGCACATATCTCGTTCTCAGGGTAACACCAGATGAGCACTCCGTACAACTAAAACCAGACCTCAAGTTTCCCTGAGGGGGCGCCGCAAAGGACTCTAGTTCGGACCAACACTTAGACAAGCATTGGCCCGGGGGGGCTATAATAAAGATGACCCTTGGGTTAATTACTCCCAAGGGAAAGGTAGGTGGTGGTGAGGCAAATGGTAAAACCAAGGTTGGGCCTTGCTGGAGGAGTTTTATTCAAAGCGAACTGTCAGGGGGGGTCCCATAAATCACCCGACCACGTTAGGAACGCAAAATCCGGAAACATAACACCAATATGACGGAAACTAGGGCGGCAAGAGTGGAACAAAACACCAGGCATAAGGCCGAGCCTTCCACCCTTTACCAAATATATAGATGCATTAATTAAATAAGAGATATTGTGATATCCGAACAAAATCCTGTCCACCATGGAGCAATCTTCAACTTCACCTGCAGCTAGCAACACTATAAGAGGGGCTGAGCAAAGCGGTAACATAGCCAAGCAACGGTTTGCTAGGAAGGGTGTCAAAGGTTAGAGGTTCATGGCAATTTGGGGAGGCTTGAAGAACAAGTGATAGGAAGCGCAGCATAGCGATAGAACGAAACAACTAGCATAGCAATGATAGTAGTGAGATCCAGGGTAGCGGTCATCTTGCCTGAAATCCCGCTAGGAAGAAGAACGAGCCCATGAAGAAGATGATGCCACGAAGACGAACCAAGCGTAGACGAACGGGTCCTCACGATCGCAACGAAACGGGAACTATCGATAAGAAGCACACAACACGGTAAACACACCACACATGAACAAGACATGATGCACAACCAAGCATGATGCATGACAAGGCTACATGAAGCTACTCATGACAAGAGATGATGCAAACAAGAACAACACATCAAAGCAAGTTTAAATGAGGCCGGGAACAACATATAACAAATCCGGTAAGTCCTCGTATGCAAATTTCGAAATGGGTCCAGATCTGAATAAACCTTATGTTCAAGTTGTTAAACAGCAATTTAAGATGCACCAAGAAGATCTACACGAGGTTCTAGTCAAGTTACATATAAAGTTCATCAGATTCGGAGCTACGGCCTAGAAGATATGAGCAAAACAAGTTAAACATGGCATTGATGCAAAATGCATACAAACATCAAGCAAACACCTCAACACACGGATGCAACATGATATTATGAAGCTACATGCAAAATCAAGCAAGTTTCATATAGAACACACTCAAAACGGAGCAACGGTTCAACACACACACACTATACAAGTCATAGCAACAATCTGTCCATAACAGCAACTAGGCATCTTACAAGCATCAAAACAACAAGCTACAGCACCCCAACAAAAGAACAAAAGGCATGGGCATGAAGTACAGGTAAAGCATAACAAAATATGAACACTGAGCTATCTCCAGAAATCAATAGAACATGCTCAAAATGACATGGAGAGATTGCAAATTATAACAGTTTCAGACTTTGCAGAAATAACATCAGGTTGCAATGTTTAGAGCAAGAAAACAACATGTTACAGGAACATATCATGGCAAACAAAGGCATGGCATGAATCTAATAATATCATAGAACAAAAGTCCCTTACTGACCATGAGCCAAAAAAGGATCAGAAAATATGATGGCACCCATGTAAACATGGCAAGTTATATTACAGATTCATACATGGCAGGAACAACATTAGGTAGGCATGTTGGTGAGCTTGAACCACTCACCACAGAGCAATACATGGCATGGCAAGGCAACCAACAGTAAGAAGACATGTTTATGAAGCTAAGCATGGCAAGAACAAGTTCATAGGGTGCTTGAATCACTAGAAAAGCACATGTCCAAAACTGAACTTAATGTTAACAGGCTGACAGCAACATTATTTAGCAAGTTTGGAGCAAGATAACAACAAGATACAGTAGGCTATAAATGCAACCATTGGTATGAATGGATAGAGCAAGACATGTATAACAAAACATCCTTAGTGAACAATCTCCTGATTATGCATGGAATGACTTGTAGGAGCAGGTTTACATGGCAACAAAATATAACAAAATCAGCCTAGCAAAACAGTAACAGCAAGTACTCTACTTAACAAGCTCGATGCACTCAGCACACAAATCACAAAAATACATGGATAGCACCTCTGGAAAGATGGCATGGCATAGATCAAAACACATGTAGACATCAACCTCATAGGATGCACACATCAAACATAGCAAAAATGACAAAACAGCAAGTTATAACAGTTTCAGCAGCTTAACAGCAACATGCACTCTTCCAATAGCATTTCGGGCATTAAGATGAGCTCAAATGAAAATGATGCAATGGAATGAAATGAAGTACTCGTTGAGGCGAACAATTTGACATATTACACGCATGAAACGGACCAGTATGCATCAAGTTATGATGCGATGAACATGGCATGATAATATCACAGATACGGGGACTTAGCAGTTTTTCAGATGAAAAAAAAACAGGAGCGCAATATAGCTAAATGATGCACATGGCGCTGGATAGAGGGGGCTCACCCAGTGGACTGGGCCAGCGGGGACGGAGGGAGCTGGGCCGCAAGGAGCGGGCCGGTGAGATTTCTGGGCCGCGGGGCCCACGTGGCCGGGCACGCTGTCGTGCTCCTCCCGATCTCTCCTGGATCGGGGAGGACACAGCGAGGCGGCGGTAGGCGGACGCCGGCGAGGGGGCGACGAACCGGCGAGGGAGCGGCGCCGGGGAGGGGCGGCGACGGCGGACGCAGGCGCGGCGAACAGGGAGGCGCGGGCGGCGGAGCAACGCAGGGGGCGGAACGGCGCGATGGTGGCGGCGGAGCAGCGCAGGCGGCCGGCGGTGGAGCGCGGCGCACCGGGCGGCGGGGACTCGGCGAGCGCCGGTGGGATTGGAGGAGGTGGCGCGGGGCGTGGACGCGGCGATGCCGGCGAGCGGGCGCGGGCGCCGATGCGCGCAGGCGGCGGCACGACGGATCCGGGCCGGGTGGGCCCCGGATGGGCTCCGCGGGTCGGCGCGGTCGTGGGAGGGCGGCGGGACAGGTGGCGACTCGGGATAGGAGCAGAGCGGTGGCGGGGCCGACGTGGCGCCTTCCGATTGGATGGAGCAATGTGGCGGGTGGCGTTGGACATGTCCGGCGGCGGGGACGAAATGTCCGGCGGCGGGCGGGGAGAGGGGCTAGGGTTGGACTGCGCGAAAATTCGGAGGGGATCACATATATATAGGTAGAGGGAGCTAGGAGTGTCCAAAAGAGGTGCGGTTTTCGCCCACACGATCGTGATGGAACGACCGAGAGCATGGAGGAGAGTTTGCTGGGTTTTGGGCCACTTTGGAAGGGGTGTTGGGCTGTAAAAAAAAGAGGCTTTAACGGTTACCCGGTTTACCGTTGGAGTACCAAACGACCTCCAAATGGCACGAAACTTGACAGGCGGTCTACCGGTGCTATACCAAGGCCGCTTGGCAAGACTCGGTCCATTCCGAGAAAGTTAAACACCCACTCACAAAGAGAGGCGAGAAGGGGACGCCGGACGACATAGGAGTGCCGGATCGCGAAACGGACAACGGGGAAAATGCTCGGATGCATGAGATGAACACGTATGCAAAATGGAATGCACATGATGACATGATAAAATGCAACACGCAAGCAAATGACATGGCAACAACTACGAATAACTGGCAGACACCTGGCGCAACGAATCCGGGGCATTACAACACTCCTCCACTAACAAGAGATCTCGTCCCGAGATCTTAGGACCGAGACGGAAGGGAGAAAGGGATGAGGTGAAGTCAGAACACAAGAGAAGAAGCAAAGAATCGAGAGCACTAGAGAAGAAGAGAGGAACGACGAGAATGACGAGAATCGAAGGCTCACAGAATCAGATAGACTAAGAAACGACTCCGGTTAGAACGAGATAAGAAACGATTAAGACTGAAAGGAATAAGGCAGCACTCCGGCTGAAAATGAAAGGAATAGAACACGAACCTCACCCAAAGAGATGGCACTTGACGAGATGACCAATGCAATGCCTCCGGAGGAATAGAAATAATTGAATGAAAAGAACTTAGAAGGAAGGATTGAATGGAGTTGTTAAGAAAATCAACAACGAAAGAATAGGCTTGTCGTGGACTTATGGATAACATCTCAAAATCATAATGTGATAACCGGCACAAACGGAAATGATTGGATAGCTTAGAAGAACGAAGAAATGCAAAACTCCACTTCAAAAGAATTCGGAGAATTAATTGCACTTCGAGAAGCGAGAAGAAAAGATACTTGAATTCCTCCGATTAGATTCTTGATGAACTCTTGAAGAATGAATTAAATCATGAAGAACCACCATAAAGAACTCCGGTGACAAAAGACAATGAGATAGAGTTGAAGGATGAAAGAATAAGATGAGCTTTGCGATGATTTAGATGGAGGTTTCGACGACATGGCCGAGGAAATTTGAACTCCGGAAAAGAAAAGATGAAAACACTTGGAATTAGAATTTATTCACCAAGAACAAACTCCGAAGGAAGGGATTACTCACTTGGATGAAATAAGAATAAGATTTATTGTATGCTTATCCTTCATCAAATTAAATTGATGACAAGCAATGGATTTTTGCATACTACTTATTCTTCTTGAAAAAGAATTTAGAAGTGACATATCGCAAACTTGAGAAGGTCTTCATGAACCACCGGTAGGATTGAAACGAACGAATGGATTAATATGATAAACAAGGAAAAGAATCTGAAAGAACCACCGTGAGAATTCGAAAATGACTGATGAAAGAGTATGAATCACCGGGAAGAATTAGAAGAACCAATATGCTTGAGGGGATTTAGATGCCAAAGAACAGGAAGAACTCGAGCTGATTAAAGAACACTTGAACGAAGCACCAGGGTAAATAGAGAACGATAACTAGAATGATGGCCTCCGGTGAAAAGAAATGGAAAACAACTTCTGACATACTCCGGATGGGTAAGAAAAGACTATCTGATAATTGGAATAATTCGCGAGGATAACATGAAGCTAGAACCACGAATCTTTGGGAGAACGGGCAAGATTTAGCGGAAAAAACTCTTCTTCGGTCTTCAAATGACGGCGAGAAACACCACCAAAATTCTTGAGGTACTCCAGGAGAAAGAAAAGCAGAGGGGTTGAGCCAACAATGAAAGAATTTGAAAACGATCTTGGAGAAGGCATGTGACTGATGGGATCCATTCTTACGCCACACTTGAGAAGAATTGAAAATAACTCCGGGGGAATTAGAAGAGTCAGGTAAGATCCTGCGAAAAGACCTGTGGGTTAGGGCCCACTAAAAGAAAAGCACCGTTGGAAAAGGATGTTGAACAGATAAATGATGCACCGGAACAATTGAAATATTTGAATGAGGTGACAACCTCGAATTAATTGGAGCACAGACGAATCTCTTGAGATGTCTTGAACTCCGGAATGATTGAATGATGAGAGGCAAACAAGTAAGGAGAACACTTGAGCTGAGGAAAAGAATATGATCAACCCGAAAGACTTGAATTGAAAACACCGGAAAGAAAAAGAGATGAAGAATGTCAAACGAGACGAGAATTCACCAGTTGAAATAATTGAGGGAAGACTAAAGAGACTCCACACGAATGAAATTGATAGTCGAGAGAGACTCAGACTCTGGGAAGAAGAGGGTGGGAGGGCGGGAAAACAAAGGCAACTTGGAAGGGGAAACCGACGAATGTCTTGAAGAGAAAAACACCGGCTGAAATCATTGAGGAAAGAAAGGAAAGACTTCACACGAGTAGGATGGATACTCGATTACGGACTCCGGTTCCGAGAGGAAGAAGGGTGGGCGGGTGGGAAAAGAAAACAACTGAGGATTGAACTTGGCAAAGATGAAGAGGCTCGAGTCAACTTGACGAGAAATGCACCGGATGAAAATAGCTGAGGACCAACGATCGGAAAACCAACTGTGTGAACCTAAAGAAAAATTTGAAGGGGAAGAGGAGTAATTCAAAACACCTACGTCAAGATTCCTCACCAAAGCGATGAAGGGGCTGAGGAGTAAAAGAGTTCCTACTCTCCGATATAACTAGACTCCGAAAACAGTTTTCTTCTAGACACGACAACGGCCAAAACTACACGATCAACAAGGGGGCTCCTAGGGTCAGAACCTGGCTCTGATACCAACTTGTCACGCCCTATATGCGACCCTATCCAAAAGGAACTCGATGGTCCCACCAAGGATAGACCCGCATATTGAAACGCTTTTGCAAGGTGGATATCATTACATCAACATTACATAATAGATGGGGATACATACATAAGGCACACAATGCCACACGAATACAACATCATTATACAAGATATCAACATCCGACTACGGATGATACATAAACAGAAACTCAAACAATATCCACCCTGCTAGCCCAGGCTGCCGACCTGGAACCTATCCCCTGATCGAAGAAGAAGCAGAAGAAGAACTCAAGCAAGCAAACATCGCTCTCGCGTCATGATCATCGCATAAACCTGTACCTGCAACTGTTGTTGTAGTAATCTGTGAGCCACGAGGACTCAGCAATCCCATTACCATGGGTATCAAGACTAGCAAAGCTTAATGGGAAGGAAATGGGTAAAGTGGTGAGGTTGCAGCAGCGACTAAGCATGATATGGTGGCTAACATACGCAAATGAGAGCGAGAAGAGGAGCAAAGGAACGGTCATCAACTAGAAATGATCAAGAAGTGATCCTGAACTCCTACTTACGTCAAACATAACCCAAAGACCGTGTTCACTTCCCGGACTCCGCCGAGAAGAGACCATCACGGCTACACACGCGGTTGATGCGTTTTAATTCGGATCAGGTGTCAAGTTATCTACAACCGGACATTAACAAATTCCCATCTGCCACATAACCGCGGGCACGACTCTCGAAAGTTTATACCCTGCAGGGGTGTCCCAACTTAGCCCATGATAAGCTCTCGCGATCAACGAAGGATATACCTTCTCCCAGGAAGACCTGATCAGTCTCGGAATCCCGGTTTACAAGACATTTCGACAATGGTAAAACAAGACCAGCAAGACCGCCCGATGCGCCGACATCCCGATAGGAGCTGCACATATCTCGTTCTCAGGGCAACACCGGATGAGCACTCCGTACAACTAAAACTAGACCTCAAGTTTCCCTGAGGGGCGCTGCAATGGACTCTAGTTCGGACCAACACTTAGAGAAGCATTGGTCCAGGGGGGCTATAATAAAGATGACCCTTGGGTTAATTACTCCCAAGGGAAAGGTAGGTGGTGGTGAGGCAAATGGTAAAACCAAGGTTGGGCCTTGCTGGAGGAGTTTTATTCAAAGCGAACTGTCAGGGGGTCCCATAAATCACCCGACCGCGTTAGGACGCAAAATCCGGGAACATAACACCGGTATGACGAAAACTAGGGCGGTAAGAGTGGAACAAAACACCAGGCATAAGGCCGAGCCTTCCACCCTTTACCAAATATATAGATGCATTAATTAAATAAGAGATATTGTGATATCCCAACAAAATCCTGTCCACCATGGAGCAATCTTCAACTTCACCTGCAGCTAGCAATGCTATAAGAGGGGCTGAGCAAAGTGGTAACATAGCCAAGCAACGGTTTGCTAGGAAGGGTGTCAAAGGTTAGGGGTTCATGGCAATTTGGGGAGGCTTGAAGAACAAGTGATAGGAAGCGCAGCATAGCGATAGAACGAAACAACTAGCATAGCAATGGTAGTAGTGAGATCCAGGGTAGCGGTCATCTTGCCTGAAATCCCGCTAGGAAGAAGAACGAGTCCATGAAGAAGATGAAGCCACGAAGACGAACCAAGCGTAGACGAACGGGTCCTCACGATCGCAACGAAACGGGAACTATCGAGAAGAAGCACACAACACGGTAAACACACCACACATGAACAAGACATGATGCACAACCAAGCATGATGCATGACAAGGCTACATGAAGCTACTCATGACAAGAGATGATGCAAACAAGAACAACACATCAAAGCAAGTTTAAATGAGGCCGGGAACAACATATAACAAATCCGGTAAGTCCTCATATGCAAATTTCGAAATGGTTCCAGATCTGAATAAACCTTATGTTCAAGTGGTTAAACAGCAATTTAAGATGCACCAAGAAGATCTACACGAGATTCTAGTCAAGTTACATATAAAGTTCATTAGATTCGGAGCTACGGCCTAGAAGATATGAGCAAAACAAGTTAAACATGGCATTGATGCAAAATGCATACAAACATCAAGCAAACACCTCAAAACACGGATGCAACATGATAATATGAAGCTACATGCAAAATCAAGCAAGTTTCATATAGAACACACTCAAAACGGAGCAACGGTTCAACACACACACACACTATACAAGTCATAGCAACAATCTGTCCATAACAGCAACTAGGCATCTTACAAGCATCAAAACAACAAGCTACAGCACCCCAACATAAGAACAAAAGGCATGGGCATGAAGTACAGGTAAAGCATAACAAAACATGAACACTGAGCTATCTCCAGAAATCACTAGAACATGCTCAAAATGACATGGAGAGATTGCAAATTATAACAGTTTCAGACTTTGCAGAAATAACATCAGGTTGCAATGTTTAGAGCAAGAAAACAACATGTTACAGGAACATATCATGGGAAACAAAGGCATGGCATGAATCTAATAATAGCATAGAACAAAAGTCCCTTACTGACCATGAGCAAAAAAGGATCAGAAAATATGATGGCACCCATGTAAACATGGCAAGTTATATTACAGATTCATACATGGCAGGAACAACATTAGGTAGGCATGTTGGTGAGCTTGAACCACTCACCACAGAGCAATACATGGCATGGCAAGGCAACCAACAGTAAGAAGACATGTTTATGAAGCTAAGCATGGCAAAAACAAGTTCATATGATGCTTGAATCACTAGAAAAGCACATGGCCAAAACTGAACTTAATGTTAACAGGCTGACAGCAACATTATTTAGCAAGTTTGGAGCAAGATAACAACAAGATATAGTAGGCTATAAATGCAACCATGGGTATGAATGGATATATCAAGACATGTATAACAAAACATCCTTATTGAACAATCTCCAGATTATGCATGGAATGACTTGTAGGAGCAGGTTTACATGGCAACAAAATATAACAGAATCAGCCTAGCAAAACAGTAACAACAAGTACTCTACTTAACAAGCTCGATGCACTCAGCACACAAATCACAGAAATACATGGATAGCACCTCTGGAAAGATGGCATGGTATAGATTAAAACACCTGTAGACATCAACATCATAGGATGCACACATCAAACATAGCAAAAATGACAAAACAGCAAGTTATAACAGTTTCAGCAGCTTAACAGCAACATGCACTCTTCCAATAGCATTTCGGGCATTAAGATGAGCTCAAATGAAAATGATGCAATGGAATGAAATGAAGTACTCATTGAGACGAACAATTTGACATATTGCACGCACGAAATGGACCAGTGTGCAGCAAGTTATGCTGCGATGAACATGGCATGATAATGTCACAGATACGGGGACTAAGCAGTTTTTCAGGTGAAAAAAAAAACAGGAGCGCAATATAGCTAAATGATGCACATGGCGCTGGATAGAGGGGGCTCACCCAGTGGACTGGGCCGGCAGGGACGGAGGGAGCTGGGCCGCAGGGAGTGGGCCGGCGAGATTTCTGGGCCGCGGGGCCCACGTGGCCGGGCACGCTGTCGTGCTCCTCCCGATCTCTCATGGATCGGGGAGGACACGGCGAGGCGTCGGCAGGCGGACGCCGGCGAGGGGGCGGCGAACCGGTGAGGGAGCGGCGCCGGGAAGGGGCGGCGACGGCGGACGTGGGCGCGAGGGCGCGGCGAACAGGGAGGCGCGGGCGGCGGAGCAACGCAGGCGGCGCGGAATGGCACGATGGTGGCGGCGGAGCAGCGCAGGCGGCCGGCGGTGGAGCGCGGCGCGCGAGGCGGCACACCGGGCGGCTGGGACGCGGCGAGCGCCGGCGGGAGTGGAGGAGACGGCGCGGGGCATGGACGCGGCGATTCCGGCGAGCGGGCGCGGGCACCGATGCGCGCAGGCGGCGGCGCGACGGATCCGGGCCGGGCGGGCCCCGGATGGGCTTCGCGGGTCGGCACGGTCGTGGGACGGCGGCGGGACAGGTGGCGGCTCGGGATAGGAGCAGAGCGGTGGCAGGGGCGACGTGGCGCCTTCCGATTGGATGGAGCGACGTGTCGGGTGGCGTTGGACATGTCCGGCGGCGGGGACGAAATGTCCGGCAGCATGCGGGGAGCGGGGCTAGGGTTGGACTGCGCGAAAATTCGGAGGGGATCACATATATATAGGTAGAGGGAGCTAGGAGTGTCAAAAAGAGGTGCGGTTTTCGCCCACACGATCGTTATCGAACGACCGAGAGCATGGAGGGGAGTTTGCTAGGTTTTGGGCCACCTGGGAAGGGGTGTTGGGCTGCAAACAAAAGAGGCTTTAACGGTTACCCGGTTAACGGTTGGAGTACCAAACGACCTCCAAATGGCACGAAACTTGACAGGTGGTCTACCGGTGCTATACCAAGGCCGCTTGGCAAGACTCGGGCCATTCCGAGAAAGTTCAACACCCACTCATGAAGAGAGGCGAGAAGGGGACGCCGGATGACATAGGAGTGCCAGATCGCGAAACGGACAACGGGGAAAATGCTCGGATGCATGAGATGAACACGTATGCAAAATGGAATGCACATGATGACATGATAAAATGCAACACGCAAGCAAATGACATGGCAACAACTACGAATAACTGGCAGACACCTGGCGCAACGAATCTGGCGCGTTACATCTGTCCTCTACTGTTCGGCGGCCGGGTCTCTTCCTCGTCATCGTTGTGCAGCCCCTTGTCATTGTTTTCGGCAATTAACTTGCCTGCCTGCTTGAATAACCAACAATCTCTGTTGGTGTGGTTAGCCGGTTTTTCGGGGGTGCCATGTATCTGGCAAGAGCGGTCGAGTATTCGGTCCAAATTGGACGGACCCGGGGTGGTTCTTTTGAATGGCTTCTTCCGCTGACCGGGTTTACAGCCTCGGAATCCGGCGTTGACTGCCGTATCCTCATTGTTGTCGCCGTTAATGCGGCATTTATTTTTGCTTCGACGCGACCTGCCATTGTGGTCCTTAGTATCCGGACTGCCAGCATTTTTACCGAGGTTGTTGCTGCGAGCTAGCCAGCTATCCTCTCCCGCACAGAAGCGAGTCATTAATGATCTGAGGGCTGCCATGGATTTCGGCTTTTCCTATCCTAGGTGCCGGGCCAGCCACTCGTCGCGGACGTTATGTTTGAAGGCTGCGAGGGCCTCTGCATCCGGACAGTCAACGATTCGATTTTTCTTTGTTAAGAACCGTGTCCAGAATTGCCTGGCCGATTCGTCTGGCTGCTGAATTATGTGGCTTAGGTCATTGGCGTCTGGTGGTCGCACATATGTGCCCTGGAAGTTGTCGAGGAATGCGGCTTCCAGGTCCTCCCAACACCCAATTGACTCTGCGGGCAGGCTGTTAAGCCAATGCCGAGCTGGCCCTTTAAGCTTGAGTGGGAGATATTTGATGGCGTGGAGATCGTCGCCGCGGGCCATATGGATATGAAGGAGATAATCTTCGATCCAAACCGCGAGGTCTGTTGTGCCATCGTAGGATTCGATGTTTATGGGTTTAAACCCTTCCGGGATTTGATGATCCATTACTTTGTCAGTGAAGCATAGCGGGTGTGCGGCGCCTCTGTATTGAGCAATATCATGACGTAGCTCAAGGGAGCGTTGTCTGTTGTGTTCGGCCCGGCCGGAGTTGTTGTATCCGGCTCGACGGTATTTGTCGTGGGTCGTGGGGCGCCCACGTGATCCATAGATAGATCTGGATTGTCTTTCCTTGTCCTCCAATATATCCCGCAAGTCTGGCGCGTTCCCCCGTGGCTTCGTACTTTTCGAGCGATGCCGGGGTACGGTCTTGATGGAGGGCCTGGATGCCTCTCTGTCGCGACCACAGGGTGGTCGGTCGGCCATATTGTGCGCTGGTGATGAAGGTATGTATGCTTCCTCCTCTAATCAGGGGAGTAACTTGCGTTTTGGGTAGCTTTTGGAGGGGCGTTCGAGTTCATACTCTTCGGCCGCGAGGACCTCAGTCCATCTGTCGGCCAGCAGGTCTTGATCAGCTTGAAGCTGCTGCTGCTTTTTCTTTAGGCTATTTGCCGTGGCCATTAGCTTGCGTTTGAAACGCTCTTGTTCGACGGGATCCTCAGGCACGACGAATTCGTCGTCGTCGAGGCTTGCCTCGTCTCCGGAGGGAGGTATGTAATTATCATCCTCGACCTCTTCATCTGCCGCTCTCTCGTGAGGGCTTGCTTCTGCGTCCTCCTGCACTGAATTTTGCTGGAGGGGGTTGTCTTCGGCACTTCCTGGGGTGTTATTATCTCCTGTGCCGGAATCTCCATTCTTACTATGGCGGGATTTAGAGTGGCGCCGCTGACGTCGGCGCTTGGGCTATTTCTTTAAGGAATCTGCCTCCACTACTTCTTCGCCGTCCCCATCTTTTGGGGTATCCACCATGTATATGTCATATGACGAGGTGGTCTTCCAGTGCCCTGTAGGCGCTGGTTCTTGATCGTCTCTGACATCGTCGTCCATTCCGTCGATGTCTTCGGAGTCGTAGTCTAGCATGTCTGTTAGATCGTCGACAGTTGCTACAAAGTGGGCGGTGGGTGGGCTTTGAATTTCTTCGTCGTCTGCGTCCCAACCATCCTGGCCATGGTCCGGCCAGGGCTCTCCGGATAGCGAGAGATGCTTCAGCGAATTTAGGATGTCGCCAAAGGGTGAGTGCTGAAAGATGTCCGCAGCGGTGAACTCCCTGATCGGCGCCCAATCGGATTCGATTGGAAGGGGCGCAGGAGGTTCGGAGTCCGGCAGGGAGTCCGGCTCCTCGGAGTCATGAGCTTTATAAGGGACGAGGTCAGTGTTTGGCTCTATCGCCGTGGAAGTTGTAGTTCCCGAGGTGGTGTCCAGCCACCCGTCCTCTATCTACGCGATCGGCTCCGAACTATGGGTCGGAGCGGATTCGTGTGCGGCCTTCAAGGTACTGTCCGGTGGCAGAGTTAGATCATGCCCATCGTGACAGTGCGGCACGCTCGGCTGCGGCTCAGATCCATCGATGATCAAGTCCCCGCGGATATCCGCCGTGAAGTTTAGGCTTCCAAATCTGACCTGATGGCCAGGGGCGTAGCTTTCGATCTGCTACAGATGGCCAACTGAATTAGCCCGCAGTGCGAAGCCGCCGAATACGAAGATCTGTCCAGGGAGAAAAGTCTCACCCAGGACTGCGTTGTTGTTGATTGAAGAAGCCATCAAGCCTATCGATGACGACATAGAGGAACTCTCAATGAAAGCACCAATGTCGGTGTCAAAACTGGCGGATCTCGAGTAGGGGGTCCCGAACTGTGCGTCTAGGCGGATGCTAATAGGAGACAAGGGACACGATGTTTTTACCCAGGTTCGGGCCCTCTTGATGGAGGTAAAACCCTACTCCTGCTTGATTGATATTGATGATATGGGTAGTACAAGAGTGGATCTACCACGAGATCAAGGAGGCTAAACCCTAGAAGCTAGCCTATGGTATGATTGTTGTAATGGTTGTTGTCCTACGGACTAAAACCCTCCGGTTTATATAGACACCGGAGAGGGCTAGGGTTACACAGAGTCGGTTACAATGGTAGGAGATCTACATATCCGTATCGCCAAGCTTGCCTTCCACGCCAAGGAAAGTCCCATCCGGACACGGGACGGAGTCTTCAATCTTGTATCTTCATAGTCTTGGAGTTCGGCCGACGATGATAGTCCGGACATCCGGACACCCCCTAGTCCAGGACTCCCTCAGTCACCTTTAGGAGTTTCTCAAAGATGATGGAGTTGCGCATCGAGTATGCCTTCTCATAACCACAATGTCTTGTGATGGTACCACCTTGTGAATCCTTAAAAATGAAAGAACATGACAAACACTCGAAAAAACAAATGAGGTTAGCGGGAGTGCAAAACCTATCATTCATGTGGTAAGATACCCAACAAGTGTATGCATCATGCTCATCATAAGAAAGTTCACGGGAGCATTTCATAGTATGGAGGCATATGATGCAAGAACAACCAAATACAAGAGGCTCAATCAAACAAGCATGCATCACAAGTAAAGTGTCCAAGTCTCCAAGATCAATAAGCATAGCAAGTTGGCACTCAATACAAGGTGATATGAGAGATGCAACTAATGGACACAAGGGGCAATGATCATGACAAATCAAGTGAGAGGCATCAACATATATGTCATCAACCCAAGAAAGCAATTAATAGTGGAACATGGGTGATGCAACACAGCAAGCAATCATAGCAATCAAGTCAAGCAAGCTAGTAGTGCGAAGATGCAACATACTAGAGGAAATCATGGCAAGCATGTCATGTTTGCAAATAGTGGGCATGAATAATGCACATGACATATCACAAGCATGAAAGCAAGATATGAGCAAAATATCATCAATGTATTGGCGAGAGACCATATGTAAATAGCAATGGCACATCGTGACTCTCCCAACACAACAAGCATCAATAGCATGTGGCACATGGTAAACATGGGAATAGCAACAAGTATCTCCACCCAGCATGCAAATATACATAGAAGTATCATAATGGTGAATCATGGGTAAATGCAAGCAAGGGTCACAATTGCATGGCAAAATCATGTAAAGAGGCATAGCGTGCAAAGTGAACACAATAGTATGGGCATAAGGGGACAAATGGTAAATAGCCCATAGCCGTGTGAGAGACAAGTAAAAGAGATGCGTGTAGCCATTGCACGAAGAGAATGGTGGAAAGGATAGTCCACAGGATCCCAAATTGTCCTTCCTCTCAGGAGCTAGTTTCGTCAACTGTTGGGATTGAGAGGTTGACGAGTATACGTGAGTACCTACAAAAACAAAGGCAAAGGAAAATTTGTGTGTGCGTGGTATATGTACACATCATCCAGTATGATGCGCACGTTCTTTTGTTGGTTAGCACAAAATATCCAATGCTCAAATAAATGGGATGCATAATATATAAACATGTCATCCATCATGATGGGTTTGTTGTTATGTATTTCATAATGGAGACTCAAAGGATGTAATGCATGATGAGACATATCTAGAGCATTGTTATTCATGGAATGCATATAGTGCACGCAATCATAGTAATCATGCAAGTTATGGAATGCATCAAGATCTCCTAGTATGTATGAGGAAACTATGGGGGTCTCCTCATGAGCATTAATGGAAACATCACATGGAGAATATTGACTACATCCAAAACAATGCATATTTGGAAAAATGTGATCATGGCATGGCATAGTATATGAATTGCGCAAATCATGTAAAGGAAGCATGGCAATATCATCACATGAAAAACAAAAGCCAATGACCATCATCTCGTCATCTATGCCATAAGTGCAAATGGGATTGATTTTAATGGGGCATGCATAGTTACTATGTTGAGATTGAAATGATGCAATATGGGAGATCTCACTCATAGCATATGACAAGTTCAATGTATTATCAAACATGATGTGACCAAAAGAATTCTCACATGATATCCTATGAAGCATAGCATCACAACTAGGCAACTCAACATGCTCATCATCATATTCATCATAAATTGGTGGCATATTGAAACAAGACATAGTATGTGGTGAATACATAGGGTGATCAACATCATGGGAGCAATCGATCTCAAGAGAGTCCACTAGTGGGACAAGAGAAGCACCATCACCTATGTTACCTTTGGAGCGTCGCTCATGTGTTGTAGGTGAGGTGTCGAAGATCCATTCATTGTCATCTTCATCTTGATGGAACCATGTGGGGGTGCATCATCGTCCACCATGGCCATCGTCGTCTCCTTTGTAGGTTGCAGTCGTCGAGGATAGGTATGTCGTCATGTCGGAGACCTAGCACCAAAGAAGAGAACACACTAGGAGTAGAGGTTAAGTCGTTAGAAATCATAGTGGCCTCACATGCCGTGTCAACTACCACACTCGCTAAGTGTTGTTGCTCACTCACTCCCTCAAGGATATTCTCACTCATATGGTTGGTGGAGTCACTCAAATGGCGCTCAACCTCACATAGGATGTGTGGCATTCTCTCATACGTGGGGCTAGTGGTGGTCACACTCATTGTCTCATAGGAAATGCTCTCAATGTCATATATGGTGGAGTCACTCATCTCACTCATGGGGTGGTGGCTCTCCTCACATGACAAATGTGGCATCTCGACATATGTGGGTGTCGGAGAGATGTAGGTGCAAATGTCTCCATGCTCAACTCCTATCGCCGTGGTCGAAGGGGGTGGCCCTTGCTCGACCTTCTTGTCACTATCTTGGTGTAGGAGGCCCATATGATGTGGCACCTCGTAGCTTGTCTCCATGACCGAAGGGAGTTCCCCATGCTTGGTCATCTTCCTTGAGGGTCTTCCGAAGATAGAAGTGTCGCCCTCACTTGTAGGTAGTGGCCTTGGACTTGATGAAGTCGTTGTAGGTGTACTCGTGGTAAGTAGGCGAAGATGTCGTACGTTGTCGTATGTTGGGTTCTGGCAGACCCTTGAGGTTAGAACTCTGGGGTGTGCACGAAGATCTCTCCCCTCCCAGCTCACGTCTTGAAGCATCGCAAGGGATCTAAGCTAGCGAGAAGAACACACAAGGGACACGAGGTTTATACTGGTTCAGGACACCATTGTGGTGTAATACCCTACTCCCGTGTGTGGTGTGGTCGATTGCCCCAGGGGCTGACGATGAACAATACAAAGGGAGAACAGCCTCGCGAGGGGCTGTTCTTGAGCTGGTGCGATGAACTACTTGGATGAGTTCAGTCGCCTCTCTCTCTAGTCTACCCGAAATCTGGATCCGATGGCCCTCTACTGTGGTGGCTAGTCCTATTTATAGAGGCCCTGGGCCTCTTCCCAAATAATGAGCGGGAAGGGCGCCAACAATTGGCCATTTTGAAGGGGAACATCTAGTACACTTATCCTTACTAAATCTGGTCTTCGACTGCTAAAGACTCTGACGGTGACGCCCTCCTAGGCTCCACGATGACCTCCATCCTGCCGTTCTGTTGGTCTTCGTCTTGTTGCACCGAAACAGTAACCTTTGCCTGACGCCTTGGCCCGTGCTTGCCACCTTTGCACCAGAGGGGAAACAAGGACAATGCGCAGGCCAGCGCCCGCCTGGTGCCCGCCTGGTCTCGATCGTCATGGCTTGCGTCACGGGCACCTCGCGAGGTACCCTGCCTTGATCTCTCCGCCTCCTCGTCAGACCGCTTGATGAGGCCGCTCCTGAGGAAGCTTCCTGTCGTCTGCCCCGCGAGGCTCGGCCCCTCGCGAGGGTCTTGAGCTTGAGCTGACGAAGCTGGGCCGCACTGGGCCCCTGATCGAGCCACGCCGCGGGCCGCAGGCAGGCAAGTCTGGGGACCCCCGTTCCCAGAACGCCGACAGTAGCCCCCGGGCCCAAGGCGCGCCCGGACTTGGCTTAGCAAGGAAGCGAAGGGGCAAGTGCAAAGCGCCGCGGGCCCAAATAGCCTGCGGCCTTGGGCGCCGCGTGGCGATTGATTGGACGTGGGCGTCTCCGCTTCCCCATGATGCCTCATTATGCGCCCGGCTAGGCGGACCTGTGGTTGCACACAGTTGTTCCCCTTTCACCGCTCGCACGCTTCCTGCCCTTCCGTCTTCCTCGAGCTCCAACCACCGCCTCCAATCCAACTCGAACTTTCCCCCTTATCGTCGCCATGGCGCCAACAAAGAAGGAAAGGGGGAAGAAGCCCGCTCCTCCGCCCCGCTCGCCTCTGGTGGCGGCCCCCACCGTTGATCGGCCAATCATACTCAACCCCGAAGCCTTGGGCAAGGTCCGTTCTGCTCTTGCCTCCATCTTCAACGAGTGCGGCAGGACCACGGTCTGGCCTGCGTCCCATGCCCCTTTTGATAGGGTCATTACGGAGGTCCGGTTCTTCGCCGATGCCCTATGGGCGGGTCTGGTTCCCCCTTTTCCGCTTTCTTTAATGCGGTGCTCTCCCATTATCAGATCCACATGATGCACCTCGGGCCTGAGTCCATTACCCTCCTGGTAGTTTTCGCAATTGTTTGCGAGGCAATGGTGGGCATTCCTCCTTCTGTTGCCCTCCTGCGCCACTTCTTCTCTTTCCGCCTGAGCGACCCCACTCAATGCTTGGGGTGTGTGAGCTTCCTCGCCATGCCAGAGACGGCCGCTTCGGGGATCGATTTTGGCCTTCCTCCCCCTGAGGCCAGGTTCAGAGAGCGGTGGCTGTATGTGGATGTTAGAGTGCCCAGCCCCCTGCTCTTGCATCCGACCTCGCCTCTTGTTCCCAACTCAGGCTAGGATCATGAGATACTCGCGAGCCCTCGGCTTGCCTTCGTTTGGCGCCGCTTCCAGAGTTTGAGGGCGCTCGATGTGACGGCGCCCAAGGTGGTGAAGGAGTTCCTCCAATGTTGCATTGCTCCTCTCCAGCGCCACTCCCATCGGATGTGGGCCTTAGCGGGGCACAAAGACCGCATGCGGCTCCAGGAGGAGGATCTGGTGCCTGAAGTGCTCAGGACGGTGCTCAGGGTCCTGACTGGCGATCCTTCCCCAGGCAGCCTTCGACACGATGTTGCCCTCTTGTATCTTTGCTCGGACAGGGCCGATTTTCGGAGGCAGATGCCCAGCTTTCACAAGTGGGGGTTGCGTCCAGTTGGCCTCACGGGACGCCGCGAGAACCCAGTTGTTGTGGTTGCTCTTCCGGTCGCCCACAGCGGTCCTTCCTCAGGTGATAGAGCGGGGAGGCGAGAATCGCCGGGAGCTGAGGGGGCCGATGTCGAGATGCTGACGCCGCACGGAGCACCGAAGGCGGCATCCCCCGAAGCCCGTCTTGGAGCAGTGGCAGGCATGGAGTTGCGGCCTACGGCTCCGGAGGCCGGGGCTTTTGAGGCCCTGGCCGTCCCTCATGAGGCGGCGCCTGGCGACGTCCCCCAGACCGGTTCCCTCGGTGCCGATCACCTTGACGCCTCCTCCACGCCACATGCCGACCCTTGCGCCGAGCGCTTAGGCCAGTTCCGCATAGACTTCGAGGCCCTCCGCAAGAGGAAGGAGGCCTTGGGTGGCGACGATCACCCTTCCCGCCTGTTGAAGCACAGGAAGTACTTTGCCATGGACGAGTAGGTCCTCTTCTCTCTCTGCTCCTTTACCTCAATGTTCTTGCAGCTGATCGCGGCCTTTCAGGGTCGTTCCTGCCGAATTCGCGGAGACAGCCAAGGAGCCATCCCCCCAAGCTTTGTCCTCCACGCTGACCCTAGGCGCGCCGAGCTCGAGTGGAGCCCCTGCCGTTGGGCCGGTCGGAGGAGTGGTCCGTCTCGCTGGGCACCTCGAGCATGCGCGCCTGCTGTCCTCCCTTCACGAGCACTCCTGGGGCACAGCTAGCTTGCCCCGTGCTCCTTCCCTGATCGTGGATGGTGACTGGCTGAAGTCAGTCTTGAGTTCCTCCTTTGGGGACGGACCGGCGCCAGGCCGAATTCCTGGCGAGGTCCGTCCAGCGATTGCTGGGGCGCCAGCCCCCAGCCTCGCGCCGGGAGGGGGCATGCCGCCTCAGGGCCCTCCGCATACACCGGTGGCAGAGGGTGACGCGGAAGACGTGATCATGCATGCTCGGGAGTGTCGCGCCCTTCATCAAGAGTTCCTCCAGGGGGCGGCGGATGCGGTGAGCCGGATCAGTGCAGAGCTTGCTAGCGAGGATGCGCGCCTTGAGGCCGAAGGCCTGCGCCTCGCTGAGGAGAGGCGCAAGCTGAAGGTAGCCGTCGCCCTTGCACGTCGCCAGCGTGACCTTGATAACACGAAGGCTGAAGCATCGCTGGCGGCCTCGTGGTGGCCTGCTCCCAAGCCGTCGAGGAGGCCCGGGAAGCAGACCGACAGTGCAAGGAGGCGGAGGAGCGCGCGTGGGAGCTCCAAGCCTAGAGCAACTTTCTGGAGTGGCAAGTGGAACTGCGCCATGCGGCCCTTATGCCGCTGAAGGGGGCTTCCATCGACCAGGTGGAGCTCCTGAAGCACGAGGAGGCGCTAACGCTGGAGGCCGCTGAGCGCAACCTTGACCTTGAACGATTGGAGACGAGGGAGCGCCTGGTGACTCAGGCGGAGGATGACGTCGCCGCGCGGGAAGCCCGGGTCCAAGAAGAAGTCGACCGTTACGTGGCAGGAGCTTGCTCGGATCTTGAGCATGAATACGAAGTGAGGTTGGAGCTGATCAGGGCCAAAGCTGAGGGTAGGACCACGGCCCTCAGGGCCAAGCTAGCCGAAGTGACGCGGAGTGCGGACTCCTCCGCAGCCGCCCTCGGTGCAGCACAGGCACTTCCTGCGCTGAGCTGCTTCTTCTCCAACAGAGGGTTGATGGCGCCGAGGCCGTCGCGCGGCGGAATGAGGACGAGATCCGTCAGCGGCAAACTCTGGAACATGAGCATGCCCCCATGCTCCAGACGCTCAGGGAAAGGGCCAATGTGGCCCTGGGCAACATTTACGAGGCGGCTGTTGCTGAGCCTCACGTGATCAACTACGCTGGCAACATCCAGTTCTTCATGGATGTGGTGACACAGCTGGAGACCCGCTCTGACAGGGCCCGTTGGCTTGTCGAGGAGAGGAGCCGAGCCTTGCTTGGGCGTGCCTTCTCCTGTGTCTTCAGCTATCTGCAGGACAGAGACCCCCACTTCGATTTTGACGCTGCCATTGCTCCGGCGCCTGTAGCCATTCGGGGCGACCTAGCGCAATGGGTGGAACACAACATGGATGCCCTCGTCAGGGCCTTCGCATTTGATGACGATGGCGTGATAGTGGCCGCCGATGAAGGCGGCGTTGTGGACGAGCCTGGCATTGACGGAGGTGGTGGCGGTGGCGGTGATGATGTCAGTGACGCCAGCGACGCCTCCGGAGGCACCCCGCAAGACGCGGTGAGTGACATGTCCACCTGATCGCATGTCGCCGCTGTTTTTACCCTGCGTGAAGAAGGTTCGGGCTTGGCCCTGAAGACTGTAAGAGCATTTTGGGAGGGGGAGCCCCTCATGTAAAGGTTCGCGATTAGTATCCTTGTAAGTATAACTCCGCGTGTGAGCTTATGCTGGGCTACTGGCCCAGCGATGGGTCAGCTGACTTGTTTACCTTTTGACCCTGACAAGTCCCGAGAGGGCCTGTGGGAGCTGCAGCGCCTCAAGCGTCTTTCGGGCGAACCCATTGATCCTGCAATGCGAACCTCTGAAGAGGGTACGGCGACAGCGGTCCGGATTGTAGACGTGCTTGGCCCGGCCCGGCTCGCGAGGGGCTCACGAGGGGAGGCAGCTGATGCTAACTTTGGACGCAAAGCCGAAACCAGTACACGAGAGATTGCTCAAACGAGACTAAACACCCCTTCCCTAAACACATGCAAGTCTCAAGCTCAAATCCAACTTAAATTTGAATCGAAGAACCTTGAAAACAGAGGAAAAGGCAAAAGGCAAAAAGCCGCGTCCGGCACCTAGTCTAGTCTTCAACGTCTTCTCACCAGCGTGGAGCTAAGTGCTGCCACTGGGCGTGGGCGGGAGCCCCCGAGGCCCGAGGGCGGCTCTCCGGAGACTCTGGGGCGTGTACAGCCCCACTCATTATTACGTGAGAGTGTCACGGGCAGCGAGCCTCACAGGCACTGGGCCTTCTTCACAAGTACGGGCCTTGCTTCATATCGCCAGACAAGGGCCCCGCCTTGCTCCACACTCTACCGGCATTGATGGCGGC
This sequence comes from Triticum timopheevii, assembly GCA_963921465.1. Lineage (NCBI taxonomy): Eukaryota > Viridiplantae > Streptophyta > Magnoliopsida > Poales > Poaceae > Triticum > Triticum timopheevii. The sequence goes on from OY997268.1 coordinate 239,618,006, forward strand.
CGGAGACCAAGGACGACACCAATGGGGTAGAGCAGCCGGAGACCAAGGACAGGCCCTGAGGCACCTCCCCGGCAGAGGGCCTACCTCCTGAGAACGCCTTGCTTCCAATGCCGCGGGGGCGAACCCGGATCTCGGCCCCTCTCCTGCAGCCCCCGGTGCCCTCCTCCCGAGGGGTAAGAGGCTGCAGCAATGGGGCAGCCATCTGCTGCGGCAACATGTACCTCCTGCGACCCATGGTTAGCATAAGCTTGCTCTTGCGGAATTCGTGGTACCCGATAGTTGCTGCCACCAGCGCAGTCGTCAAGGCCCTCTTGGGGTTCCTGAAAGAGCTCAGCTTCTGGTGTCTCCTTGCTCCAACCTGGCCCGAGGAACGAGCCATGGTCTTCTTCCAGTGCGCACTCTCGATCAACCATGTGGGGCACGTAAGCTTCTGGGGCTACCGCCCCGTGGGCCTCGCCGTAGTGCCCCATGTGCCACGTAGTCCGGCTTGGAGCGTTGTCTTGGGGGTGGTGGCATGGTAGCCCGCCGAAACCGAAGGCCACGGCGTGCACTCCTTCGCCGGTCGAAGATGGGGCCGGCGCGACTTGTCGCCCGGTGCTGACGGCCGGGTTGGCATTGAGTTGGCCCTGGAGTCCGCTCGGAGTTGCGTGGGCACATATGGGGCCGCCATAGGTCCCGCCATGGATCTGGGGTGGCAGCTGGACGCAGAAAGGAAGTGCTCCCGAGGCGGCAGCGTCCAGGAGCTCGGCCACTCGCTCTAACAACATGTCGCGGCCGCGCTCCAGTAGCCGGCACCATAGAAGCTCTCAGGCCACCGTGAGCGCGGCCCTGGAGTTCGCCTGCTCCCGTCGGGTATGCGGTGCTATGGCCGCGGCGTGGCTTGAGGCTCTTGCTGCTGACCGCACCTGCCGCAGTGTGAGGGCAGGCGGCGTTTGGCCGCGTCGCCCGCGACCCGCAGCACCCTGCGGGGCGTGAGCTGCCTGAGGCGCAAGGTTGAGGTCGCCCTGGGCCGGCGGCACGGCATGGGCGGGCCACGCCGCCCAGCAGTCGGCGTTGGCAGTTGGGTCGCTTGGCATCTGAACGGTGAGGCGACGGAACGCGAGGCGGTGGAAGAAGGATTCCGGCGCACCCCTACCTGGCGCGCCAAATGTCGGATGTTGGGTTCCGGCAGACCCTTGAGGTTCGAACTCTGGGGTGCGCACGAAGATCTCTCCCCTACCAGCTCACGTCTCGAAGCCTCGCAAGGGATCTAAGCTAGCAAGAAGAACACACAAGGGACACGAGGTTTATACTGGCTCAGGCCACCATTGTGGTGTAATACCCTACTCCAGTGTGTGGTGTGGTGGATTGCCCCAGGGGCTGATGATGAACAATACAAAGGGAGAACAGCCTCACGAGGGGCTGTTCTTGAGCTCGTACGATGAACTACTTGGATGAGTTCAGTCGCCTCTCTCTCTATCGAGTCTACTCGAAATCTAGATCCGATGGCCCTCTACTGTGGTGGATAGTCCTATTTATAGAGGCCCTGGGCCTCTTCGCAAATAATGAGCGGGAAGGGCGCCAATAATTGGCAATTTTGAAGGGGAACATCTAGTACACTTATCCTGACTAAAGTTGGTCTTCGACTGCTAAAGACTCTGACGGTGACGCCGTCCTAGGCTCCACGATGACCTCCATCCTGCCGTTCTGTTGGTCTTGGTCTTGTTGCACCGAAACGGTAACCTTTTCCTGACGCCTTGGCCCGTGCTTGCCCCCTTTGCACCGGAGGGGAAACAAGGACACTACGCAGGCTAGCGCCCGCCTGGTCTCGATCGTCATGGCTTGCGTCACAGGCACCTCGTGAGGTACCCTGCCTTGATCTCTCCACCTCCTTGCGAGCGCGCCTGATGAGGCTACTCCTGAGGAAGCTTCATGTCATCCGCCCCGCGAGGCTCGGCCCCTCACGAGGGTCTTGAGCTTGAGCTGACGAAGCTGGGGCACATTGGGCCCCCACTCGAGCCATGCCGCAGGCCGCAGGCAGGCAAGTCTGGGGACCCCCGTTCCCAGAACGCCGACATACGTCCAAAGGCGAAGATGCCTTGAGAACACTTGGCGAAGATGCCGAAGTGGTTGGTATAGCCATAACTCTGTCTTGGTGGTGCTCGTCTCGCGGTCTTCTCTTTTGCTCATGAAGCTTCGACTTGGCGTGAAGTAGGGTTTGTTGGGACTTGTACGTTTCTGCTTGTGGAGCATCTTCATGATGATGATGGCATTGTCGTGCTTGAGCTCGTGGTAGATGTCCTTCGTCGTCGCCGTGCACATGTTGCTTGGAGGTGACTTTCCCTTCATGACGATGTTGATCACGAACATGATGGTGGTCGCCATGGAGATGTGGACGTCGACGAATTGCGCCTGCATCATTTTCGCGCTCTGAAGACTTGTGGCTTGAATGTCGCCGCCTTGAAGATGACGAAGGGGAAGAAGACTTGATCAAGGCCCGAATCTCCTCCATACTTGCATCTTGCTCCTCTTTTTGTGCGGAAATCTTCTTGTCTATATAGTCCCTTTCCCGGGCTTCGGAGTGACGATTGTCGATGGAGATGTTCTCAATGCGCTCTCGCAATCTTGATTGTGCGCCTTGCATTTGTCGTTGTAGATCAAAGATGGACGCTTTGGTGATGTAGTTGTTCATGCCGTCGTTGTTGTCATAGACCGGAGATGAAATGCCTTGCCTATCCATCACAAGACTCGAGCAAGTATGAGTGGGAGAAAGAGAAGAACTAGACCAAATGTACCTTGACCGATGTTGAAGATGGATCAATGATCGCTCAGATGTGTAACAAGGAAATAGCACAATTGGTACCAATTCTTGTCGGTTCTCACACCTAAACAAGTAAGGCTTATGGTGGAGCTTGGTGAGGATAGTGGCACAAAAAAATTGATGCAAAATGTTAGCAAGACTCAATAATGTTGAAAGAGATTCACAAATTCGCAAGTGGAACAAGTAGACCAAAAGCAATGAAAGGTACACGGAAACACACACAGAGATAGATAAACAGGGTCGTGCAACCATGGAATGAGCACAAAATGTGGAATCCACGGAAAATGCTCATTTTGCACAACTCAAGAGAGACGCTAGCACGACTGCTCTATAGGCGGATACGACACTTATGCACAACCTATAAGTTGCAAAATATATGGACTTTTATCCCAAGTATGATATGTATGTATGGTTTTCGGTGTTTCTCTCAAGATGATCCAAGATGATCGGATATGACAATCTTATATGCAATATGATGCTATGACACTTGCTTACAAGCTCTTTGTTCTCTCTTCTTTTGCTTAAAAGCTTTATTTCTTTTTTTTTTGTATGGCCACTTGTGCACTATGCACAAACCAAGATAGCAATTGTATCTATGCGGGAACAAACTTGTGGCACAAGAGATGATATGATGATACCAAGATGATACCAATATGATATGGTATGTATGTAATGGAAGGTGTAAACCAATGATCACTAATGTGCACAAGTAACATTACCGGCAATACCCAAAGGCTAGTCTCGATAGGCAAGTAATGCAATATGGGCTAGGGGTTATCAATGCAATTGCAAGGGGAATATACAATGGTGTCGTCGAGGTTACCGTCCTTGGCGATGATGAGAGGCGGTGTTGCCGATGTCGACCCGTTCATATTTAGCCGAAACACCCTAGGAAACGGAAAACCGCAAACTCAAAATCTCAAGGACAATAGTTAAATGGTGGTAGCGAAAAGCGGTGGAAACCCGGTCAATATGGGTTATGGTGGTGGAAGCGTATGATCGGCTATACTCGGTGTCGGAGTCGAAAGCACGGTCCCTAAGTAGCCAAAACACCTTAGGAGACACAACTCACAACACAAACAAAATTGGGTTAAGTTGTGGTGGTTGAAGTGTATGGTGGGCAAGGTTATGCGGAAGTGGTGGTGGTGGTTGATGAAGAAGCAACCGGCCCTAAGTAGCCGAAACACCTTAGGAGACTCGAATCGCTACTCAACCAACCACTAATGCTATGGCAAGCAACATGGGTTAGGTTGCGGAAGACTATGGTGGTTATGCGGATGATATGGTGGAGGGCCTAGGCAAACTTGCCAAATTTCGGAAAATTTGATGGAGTCAAATGGTGTTGAAACCTATCTAGATGGATGGGGGATGTCAAAAGCTTCTCAACGAGCTAAAGAACGCGAAAATCAGACTCCGGATGTGAAAGTTATGGTCAAAACTGTGAATCAGCCGAGGTTGAACCTGGGAAGGGCGGTAGTACCGCTTGGGGGGCGGTAGTACCGGTCCTGGACCTCAGCGGAACATCCGGTTTTGGAGGGCGAAAGTACCGCTGGTGTCCGGAAATTCGCAGATCTGGATCGGGGCGATTTTGGGGCAGAAATGGATGATTTCAGGGGCCAAAATTTGATGGATTTCGTGGATGAAAGATGGGGAAACTTGGGGAGATGCTAGATCCACTCGAAATGAAGCAAATACATGGATCAAAATCAACAAAACATCATCAAACCAACAAATCATAAAAAAAATTGGGGCTATTTTTGGTGGGGATTTTCGAAATTGGGGAAGAACACAACAAAATTAGGCTAGAAAACAAAGTGGGTAGGGCTCCAAATTCGTGATCAACCTTGCTCTGATCCAAGATGATATAGGGTAGAACCCTAGAGGCCGATCTTTCATGATTGGAGCGGATCCCTATGAAGAACACTAGGAGGGGAATGAGGGAAAAACACGAGAGAAAACTCAACCAACAGGAACAAAGTCACACATGTGCTAGATCCTTGAAACACAAAAGGGTACAAGATCCAAATCCAACAAAGGACGATACAAGTGGCGGTAGTTCATCTCCGAGAGGAGGTCTTAAATCCACAAGGGATCTTCCTATAAAGGGGTCTTGAATCCATGTGGATCTTCTCCGAAGAGGTCGCGGTCTCTCACGAGGAGGAGATCCATATGGATGAGCAAAGCTCCATCTCAAATGAGCTAAACCAATGCTAACCCTAATTTGGAGCTAGGGGACAAGTATATATAGTCCAAGGGGTAAGTTGGGGGATACATGGGGTGAAACCCCTTCAACTACGCGCAGGCAGGGCGGTAGTACCGTCCATGGCCCGGTGGTACCGGTTTTAGCGGATATAGCGGTTGTTCCGGTGCTATACCGGCCTTGCACCGGTCGATCACAGAAGCTTGACCGGTAGTTGACTGGTAGTACCGGTGGACCGGTAGTTGACAGGTAGTACCTCTGTCTCTGCACTTGGAAAATCCCTGTCCATGCTCTTGGTGTCCATCTTACACCATTCCTTCTCCTTGTTGGTTCCTTGGTACCTAACCACACAAAGTGTCTTTGTTTGAGGTAGTAGCCATGTCTCATGTGGGTCCAAGGGAAGTTTAACAAGGAGAGAGTTCACCTTATGTCCAATGGCACATGTTCGAGGTCTCGTCATATGTCCTCTTGGAGCTTGGAGAGTAGTCGGAGTGTACATGGGGATGAATGTGGGATGCTCCGCATCATATAGCCACCTTATTTACTCGCTATTGCTACATTCTTAAATTGTTTCCTTTCTTGTTATAGGGTGATGCTAAGATATGGCTTAATTCTCTTGCTCCTCGTTGTGTGCATAGTCCCCAGGATATGATTTATTACTTCTCTGCAAAATATTTTCCCGCTCATAAGAAACAAGCTGCCTTACGGGAAATATTTAATTTTGTGCAAATTGAAGAAGAGAGTCTCCTACAAGCTTGGGGAGGGCTTATCCAATTACTTAATTCTTTGCCTGATCATCCTCTCAAGAAAAATGAAATACTTGATATCTTTTGTAATGGACTAACCGATGCTTCCAGAGACCACCTGGATAGTTGTGTTGGTTGTTTTTTCAGGTAAAAAACTGTTTTTCAAGTTGAATTGCTATTGAATAATATATTGAGTAATGATAATGATTGGACACTTCCTAAACCAACTCCTAAGCCAACTCCGAAGAAAAGGGGTATTCTATTTCTCAATCCTGAAGATATGCAAGAGGCAAAGAAATCTATGAAATAAAAATGTATTAAAGCTGAAGATGTTAAGAATTTACCGCCTATTGAAGAAATACATGGTCTTGATAACCCGACACGGGTAGTAAAGGTAAATTCTCTCTATAGATTTTATAAGGGTGAAATCCCATCTACTAATTTTGCTAGTCAATGCTTGGATGAGTTTGATGATTTTATTGTTAAACAAGAAAACTTCAATGCTTATGTTGGTAGACAATTGTAACATAATGCTTGTATGGTTGAACACTTGAGTGATCATATGTCTAGAGTTAAAAGTGATCTTAAACTTTTTAGTAAACATGCTTCCATGGTTACAACTCAAATAGAACAAGTACTTAAGGCACAAGATGATTTGCTCAATGAGCTAAATAATAAGAACAATGATAATGTTGTTAGAGTTATGACTAGAGGTGGTAAAATGACCTAGGAACCTTTGTATCCTGAGGGCCATCCTAAGAGAGTTGAGCAAGATTCTCAGAGAATTAATACTGATGCACCCATTCCTTCTAATAAAAAGAATAAGAATAAGGATAGGACTTTGCATGCTTCCGGTGAACCTATTATTGACACACCTGAGAATCCCAACGATATTTCTATTTCTAATGTTGAAACACAATCTAGTAATGAACATGAACCTGGTGATAATGTTAATGATGATGTTCATGTTGATGCTCGACCTAGTAATGATAATGACGTAGAGTTTGAACCTGTTGTTGATCTTGATAAACCACAATCAAAGAACCAATGTTATGATAAGAGGGACTTCGTTGCTAGGAAGCACGGTGAAGAAAGTGAACCATGGGTTCAGAAACCCATGCCTTTTCCTCCTAAGCCATCCAAGAAAAAAGGATGATGAGGATTTTGAGCACCTTGCTAAAATGATTAGACCTATCTTTTTGCGTATGCGTTTGACTGATATGCTTAAAATGAATCCCTATGCTAAGTATATGAAAGATATTGTTACAAATAAAAGAAAGAAATCGGAAGCTGAAATTTCTACCATGCTTGCTAATTATACTATTAAGGGTGGAATACGAAAGAAACATGGAGATCCAGGAGTACCAACTATACCATGCTCCATTAAAAGAAACTATGTTAAAACTGCTTATGTGATCTTGGAGCGGCTGTTAGTATTGTGCCCTTTTCTTTATATCGTAGACTTGATTTGAATAAGTTGACACCTACTGAAATCTCTTTCCAAATGGCTGATAAATCAACTGCTATACCCATCGGTATTTGTAAGGATGTGCCTGTTGTGGTTGCAAACATTACTATTTTAACGAACTTTGTTATTCTTGATATTCCTGAGGACGACAGTATGTCGATCATCCTTGATAGACCCTTTTTGAATACTGCAGGGGCTGTTATTGATTGCAACAAAGGCAATGTCACTTTTCATGTTAACAGTAATGAAAATAGGGTACACTTCCCGATGAAACAACCTCAAGTTCATAGTATAAACTCTATTGAAAAAATTTCAACTATTACTATTGGAGGTTTTGAATTCCCTCTTTCTACATTCAATAAGAAATATGATATTCTTATTGTGGGGGACATGCATATCCCCGTTGAGGTAACATAGTGTTATTCGAAAATTCTCCGGTTTCATGTAATCGAAAGAAGTTTGTTAACAAGACTTGATCAACCTTGTTTGTGGATTCCTTTTGATGAGCATGAGATGGATGAAGTTAGAAAGCACAACCTTCTGTACCCCCTTTTTACTTTCTATTATTTAGTTTAAATAAAGCAAAATAGTATTTTCTGTCTGCTTTCTGAATTATCCATGCAATAAAAATATACCCCGAAAATAAAAGTTCTCCAAATGCCCTAAAAATTTAGTATGATTTTTTGTAGAATATTTGAGAATTTCTAGCACTGACAACACACTAGGGGGATGCACCAGTGAGCCACGAGGGTGGAGGGCGCGCCCTACCCCCCTAGGCATGCCCCTGCCTCGTGGGCCCAACGTGGCCCCCCTCCACTTATTACCGCACCCACACACTTCGTCTTTCTCCAGAAAAAATCATCCCGTAGCTCAAACCCGTGTTGTTGCTCATTTTGCTGCCATTTTCGATCTCCTTGCTCAAAGCTCCATTCACAAAACTGCTTTGTGGGATTGTTCTTCGGTATGTGACTCCTCCAATGGTCCAATTGGTTTTTTTCTAGTGCTTTATTCATTGCAATTGTTTTCTGCTGTGGTGACCCTGTTCTTGAGCTTACATGTCAAATTTATATGGTCCAAAGTAGTTTTAATGCTTGATATAGTCTCTAGGCACTTGTGGGAGTAGTTGCGATCAATCTTGTTGAGTTTGGTTCACTTTTATTTTGAGTCACTAAAAATTTTAGAAATTTTCGGAGGGAGAAAATGTTGAGGAGATTGTTGAGAGGCTCCTTGAGCCGAGGTTCAAAGGGAAAGGAGAATGAAGAGAATGAAAAGCCCAAGTACAACCTTCCTCGCACCGCGGAGGTCTGACCGTGTGAATGGCCTTGTGATACATTCTTGAAGGCCGCTGGAATTTATGAAGACTTCTATTACTTGGCCGATAATGCAGGCATCACCGACTTCATCCATGATAAGTGTGATAAATATCTCCTACTCACTAATATTTTCGTGCAAAATTTTCATTTTCATGCTAGGAGACCACCACCTTCGGTAGAATTTTATTTATATGATGAACTTAAGGAGATGTCACTCTATGATTTTTGTGAGGTTTGCAAATTGCCTTTTGAGGGCAGCATTGAGGAACCACGTCCTAGTGATGTGGGATACTTTATTGATGAAATTACCATAGGGGAAAGGAGAAGAGTGTTGGATGCAAAAAGTACTAGTATACACTTTCCTGTTCTAGGTTACTATGCAATATTTGCAAGTAGATATTTAATTGGTCGCGGGAATAGTGGGGGCCTCAGTGCTCCTGACCTTGCCATTTTGCGCCAAGCTTTACTTCGTGATAAAACTTTTAGTTTAGGCGCTATGGTTGCTAAACAATTGAGTTTAAACTGTATGAAGGGCCCCATTTTTGGAGGTATCTTCGCTTCGCGTCTTGCTGAATATTTAGAGATACCTATTAGACACTATGAGAAAGAAGAAAAGGTGTTGCCCACTGTTTACTTAGATTACAAAAGGGTGGTAGCACATGATTTTCTTTGTTATGATAAGGAAAGGAGACTCATTTATAACCTGGTATTTAGTGAAGATACTTGTCATATTATTACCTCGCCTACACCTTCTTTGTTTAATATTCATTCAGGCACATACCTCATCATGCCCGCGAACATTCATCCATACTGGGAGCGAACACGATCCCGAGAGCCAGAGCCAGATCCATCATGTCGGATACTACAGTAGGGGTACCCTAGTATCCTGAACTTGTGCACGGGCAGTCGCAGCACCCCGCGGCAAGGCTTGCCGGGCGACCGCCAAGGTCCTCCGTGGTTCCTTTGGAGCCATTCAAGAACAAAGTGTTTAAGCCAAGAAGACAAGACCCCGGCAAGAGGAGCTTGCCGGGAAGGCCGACCAAGGCATTTTAAGGAACTTGCCGCGACGCGCCACGCGTCCTGGCAAGGCCCGGTGAGCGACAAGCTTCCGGGCGCGACAAGACAACGACCGCGGCAAGGCGCTTGCCGCGGCAAGCTACCACTCTATGCCCACGCTCCAGCACATCCACCAACGTGTCGCCCTGAGACCTTTCTAGGCGCGTGTGGCAAGAGGCTGTGCAGCCAGCGGTGCAAGGTGGCAAGCGGAGATGACAAGATCGCCATCGTGGCAAGCGTTGGCGCCCCTGACGGTCCTTTTTATGCACTGTTTGGGCGACACAGACGGGCATTTAATGCCTTTGTCCCCTGCCGTCAGGGTTAGGTAGGATACACTGTACAAGTAGTTGTACCAACCACAACTCCTTTTCCATTTTTGCCCTCGCCTACATTGCCACCTGTCGGTGACCCCTTTAGCATATAAAAGGAGGCCCATGCGCAACGTAGAGGGGGGTTCGAAGGATTCGAAACCAGAAAACACTCACGCTCCCGAGCAAGAACTCAATACAATCAGACAAGTAGCAGTAGGAGTATTATCTCTTCGGAGAGCTCCGAAGCTGGGTAAATCGCTCGTGTGCTTCGCCTCGATCTGCTCTTCGTGCGATCTCCGCCCCCCGCCGAACCGAAAGGGGCTTGGTCCGCCGGTCCCATAGGTGTTCGTTCCCACGACATCTTTGGCGCGCCAGGTAGGGGGGCGTCGAGGTTGTGTGAACCTGATCCGGCATTCACGCGAGCTAGATCTTCATCATCTTCATCGACATGCCACCGAAGAAGAAGGCTTCGGAGGTGGCTGCTCTGTCCACGTCGATCCCACCACCGCCGGAGCAAACGGGTGGTGGGGTAGACGCTGGCGGAAGAACGAGCGTTGACGAGGGAGCTCACGGTGCTGCCAAGTCCAAGGACAAGGCCCCGCAGACCTCGGCGTCCGTACATGCACCGCGCCCGTCCCAGGAGGCGCAAGACCAACAGCGTCATGGTACTCGCGGTACCATACGCTCGTTGGACCAAGATCGAGCTGGTGGATCTCGTGGTGCTCAAGACCAGCATGCATGCCAACATGCTGGCACGAGCAAGGCACGGTCGCCTGGACGGGATACTGCTCCTTCTAACATAGTTAGAAGTCCGAGCATATCCCGCTCCTCGCACCGTTCACCAATGCCACCCACCACTCCAGCAGAAGCTTTAGCATGAGCTCAACTGCTCCTGGATTACCCTCCAACGGCGGACAAGATCGACGAATGGAGGGCCACCATTCAGAGTCTCATCGGCTTCGCCAACGGCGACACTCCACGGCAGCCGGGTACATCGCAGCCGCGGCAAGATTGCCAGGCACGAGCTGATAGCGACAAGACCGGTGGGGGTGCAACCACCGTGCACTCTCCACCCCGAAGGCCAAGATCGCCGACTCGCCGGGTCAACCTCGACACTGACTCCACAGCGTCATCAGATCCACGAGCTCGTCGCGATCAGCGCCAAGTTCTTCACGAACGACAGCAAGAAGACGCTCGTACTCACATCGAGCGTCGAAGAGAAGCACGGCGTCAATCAGACCAGCGCGCTGGGCCCACTGTCGGCATGCATGCGCCAGGGGAACCAGGCGACTTGCCGTACGCGGTAGGTTGCCCTGCATTCACTCGTGAGCTGCGGCAAGTCCAGTGGCCCAGTACGAAGAACTTCAAGCCAGACGTACCAGAGAAGTACGACAGCAAGTTGCATCCGTCGGAGTTCCTCAGCATCTACACCATCGTGGTGCAAGCTGCCGGGGGGCGCGATGACAAGATCCTTGCCAACTACTTCCCGCTGGTGCTCAAGCCCAATGTCAGGTCCTGGCTCATGCACTTGCCGGACAACTCCATATCCTCCTGGGCAGATTTATGCCATCAGTTTGTCGGCGCCTTTACAGGCGGCCACAAGCCTCATGGCCAAGAGAGCGATCTGCATCTGCTCGCCCAGAAGGAAGGAGAGCCCCTGCGCAAGTACATTTAGAGATTCAGCCATGTACAGCGCAACATCCCAGACGTCCACCCTGCCGCGGTCATCAGCGCGTTCCATCAGAACGTGCACAACCGCAGGATGCGGGAAGAGATGGCGATGTGCAAGATCAGAGACGTCAGTGAGCTATACGCCCTGGCCGACAAGTGTGCACGTGCTGAGGAAGGGAGGAGACTCCCTGGAGAGAATACAGGAGCAGGAGGATCTGACAGCGAGGATGCCACCCCGGCAAGGAAAAACCGGCGGCGGAACAACAGGAAGAAGAAAGGCAAAGATGTGCTAGTCGTTGAGCAGTCTGGCAACGGAGGTGGCGCCAAGGAAGCTGAAGCTGTGGCGGCCGCCGACAAGCAGGACGGCTCCGGCAAGCAATACTGCAAGATTCACCGCACCAAGGGCCATGATCTCCAGAGCTGCAAGAAGGTCGAGCAGCTTGTTGAGCAGCAAAAGGCTGAGTACGAGCGGCGCGACAAGGAGAAGGCCCAAGAAGGTACTGGAGGATCCGGCAAGAAACGTCCCGGCCGAGGAGGACGCTGCGGCAAGGCCAAGCAGCGGCAAGGAGACAGGCCTCCTCGTGGCTGCGACAAGGATGAAGATGAAGACGACGATGAAGATATGGATGATGTCGAGGCCGATGAGCAGGAGTTCCAGAAAGCCACAGAGGTCCTGTGCATTGAGGGCGGTGCTTCTCTGCATACTTCACACCGCCAGCTCAAGCAGTGGGTGCGGGAAGTCAATGCAGCAGAACCACCCGTCGAGTCACGCAAGCCTCTAAAATGGTCCGGCACGCCTATCATCTTTGATATTGAGGATCACCCTGATCGCATAACTGTGGTCGGGTGCTTGCCGATGTTGGTTTCACCAACTATCCACAACCTCAAGGTCACTAAGATGCTAATTGACGGCGGGGCCGGCTTGAACCTGATCTCATCCGCGGTACTCCAGAAAGTCCAGATCCCTGACAGCGAGCTTGAAGAGACCAGCACATTCCAAGGAATCAATCCGGGAAGGAGCAAGCCGAAGGGGAAGATCACGTTGCTGGTGACATTTGGCAGCGAGTTGAACTTCAGGACTGAGAGGGTCACTTTTGACGTTGCTGATTTTCCATTGCCTTATAATGGGATACTCGGTCGTCCAGCACTCGCCAAATTCATGGCGGCCTCTCACTATGCGTACAACGTACTGAAGATGCCAGGCCCGATAAGTGTCATCTCTGTCCCTGGCAACAAGAAGGATGCTCTTATCTGCGCCGACAAGATCTACCGGGAAGCAGCAGCCGCAGCCGATCGCAAGACACTTGCCGCTGAAGCTCCCGGGGGGAAGAAGAAGACCAAGTCCGGCAAGAGTTCGGATGCCCACTCCGGCAAGCGCACCTCTTCGGAGTGCTGCGCTACCGTCGGGGACGCACCATCGAGCTCCACCGGCAAGTGTAAGAAGACGATGGCAGCTCCGCCAGAGACCAAGAAGGTGCCCGCCAAGGAGGACGACACTGGTGGTACCTTCACCATCAGTGCCACTCTCGACCCTAAATAGGAAAGCGCGCTCGTTGCTTTCCTGCGGGCGAATGTCGACGTGTTTGCGTGGCAACCGTCTGACATCCCCGGTGTTCCCAAGAAAGTAATCGAGCACCACCTTGCCGTCTGTCCTCATGCGCGGCCCGTCAAGCAGAAAGTCAGGAAACAAGCAGTGGAGCGCCAAGAATTCATCGCAGAAGAAATCAAGAAGTTGGAAGCAGCAGGCCTTGTCAGAGGAGTGCTCCATCCTACGTGGTTGGCCAATCCTGTAGTCGTGCGCAAGGCAAACGGGAAATGGAGGCTTTGTATCAACTTTACCTATGTTAATAAAGCTTGTCCCAAAGACCCATTTCCCTTGCCTCGCATTGACTAGATTGTTGACTCCACGGCCGGATGTGACTTGCTTTCATTTCTTGACGCATATTCAGGATATCATCAGATCTTCATGGCAGAAGAGGATGAGGAGAAGACCGCATTCATCACTCCGTGTGGCACGTACTGTTTTGTACGGATGCCTTTCAGTTTGAAGAATGCTGGTTCAACATTTGCAAGGGTAGTCCATCACGCTTTTGAACCACAAATGCACAGAAATGTGGAAGCCTACATGGATGACATAGTGGTCAAGAGCAAGGACAAGGAAACTCTGATTCAAGATTTAGACAAAACCTTTGCAAATCTGCGCAAGATCAACCTCAAGCTTAACCCCGAGAAGTGTGTATTTGGAGTCCCCTCCGGCAAGCTTCTCGGGTTCTTCGTGTCTCAGCGGGGAATTGAAGCCAATCCCGATAAGATCAAGGCCATTGAACAGATTGAAGCACCAAAGCGCGTCAAGGATGTACGAAGGCTTGCCGGTTGCGTGGCTGCTCTCAGCAGGTTTATCTCTAAGTCTGCTGAGAGCGCCCTGCCATTTTTCAAAATACTGAAAAAGGCAGGTCCAATGAAATGGACTCCGGAAGCGGAGGCTGCGCTGCAGGACTTGAAGAGATACCTGTCCTCCACTCCAATACTTGTCGCACCTAAGCCACAAGAGAAGTTGCTGCTGTATATAGCGGCAACCAATCAAGTGGTTAGTGTTGCGTTAGTAGCGAAGAGGGAGGCGGATGATGAGCCAGCGACCACAACAGGTGCATCCAGCGACAAGCAGGGGGCTTCACCGGCAAGCTCTGGTCCCGACAAGGATGGATCTGTGCAGGCACATGAGGAGGTGCAGAAGAAAATGGTGCAGCGCCCAGTTTACTTTGTCAGTTCCCTTCTACAGGGGGCTAGGTCAAGGTACTCTGGTGTGCAGAAATTGCTTTTCGGCCTTCTCATGGCCTCGAGAAAGCTGCGCCATTACTTCCAAGCACATGAGATCACAGTTGTCACTCGTTTTTCGCTGAAGAGGATACTGCAGAATCTAGAAGCAACAGGCAGGATTGTCGAGTGGGCACTGGAACTGTCAAGCTTTGGCCTCAAGTTTGAGAGCACTTCAACTATCCAAAGCAGAGCATTGGCAGAATTCATAGCAGAGTGGACGACAACACCAGATGAAGAAATTCCGGAAACGAGCATCCCCATCAAGGAAGCAAGCAAAGAGTGGTTGATGTACTTTGATGGTGCCTTCTCGCTGCAAGGCGCCAGTGCGGGCGTGCTACTTGTCGCACCCACCGGGGAGCACCTCAAGTACGTAGTTCAGATGCTCTTTCCCAAGGAGCAAGCGACAAACAATACTGCAGAGTATGAAGGTTTGCTTGCCGGTCTCAGGATCGCAGCAGACCTTGGGATCAAGAAGCTCATTGTCAGGGGTGACTCGCAGCTTGTCGTCCGCCAATTGAACAAGAATTATCAGAATCCGTTGATGGAAGCTTACGTTGACGAAGTGAGAAAGTTAGAAGAGCACTTTGACGGCCTACAGATGGAACATGTTCCGAGAGCTCAGAACGACATTGCCGATGGCCTGTCAAAGTGCGCCGCACTTAAGTTACCTGTGGAACCAGGGATCTTTGTGCTCAAACTGACTCAACCGTCTGTAACGCCATCAACTGGATAGAGCAAGAAGAGGAAGTTGATTTCTGGTGACTACTTTCCGGCAGAGCTCCCCGAAGCCGCCTCCAGGAAGGTCCCCAAGATCGACACCAAGAGTGCTGAGGAGCAGTCTGCTTCGGCAAGCCCTAGGGTTTGTTCCGTTGAAGCAGACGCTCCCAACAAGTTTTGCTCCGAAAGCTTGCCGGGGAACATCAAGCTCCGGCTAAGCCGCAAGTTCTCGCCGTAGAAGCGGATGTTCCCACAGCAGCATATGTGCCTTTAGTCCTTGTTGTTGAGCCGTAGGCTCCAGCATGGGCACAGCAGATTGTCCGTTTCCTTCAGACAGGAGAACTTCCTGAAGAGCAAGAAGAAGCGGAAAGAGTAGCCCGGCAGTCAAGTATGTACCAGTTTGTCGACAACACACTGTACAGAAGAAGACTCAACGGTGTGAAATTGAAGTGTATTCACCGGGAAGATGGACAAAAGCTGTTGGCAGAGATACATGGAGGCATATGTGGTCATCACATTGGCGCAAGAGCGCTTGCCGGCAAGGCGTTCCGGCAAGGTTTCTTTTGGCCGACAGCCCTCCAAGATGCAACTGCACAAGTAACCAAGTGTGAAGCGTGCCAGTTCCATTCCAAGCAGATACACCAGCCAGCTCAAGCTCTCCAGACGATCCCTTTATCCTAGCCATTTTCGGTCTGGGGGCTCGACATCCTCGGCCCCTTTCCCCGAGCTGTCGGGGGCTTTGAGTACTTGTACGTTGCAATCGACAAGTTCACAAAGTGGCCGGAAGTGGAAGCAGTGAGGAAGGTGACAGCACAGTCAGCAGTCAAGTTCTTCAGGTCGATTGTTTGCCGCTTCGGAATCCCTAACAGGATCATCACTGACAACGGCACGCAATTTACAAGCCGCACCTTCATGCAGTACGTCCAAGATCTTGGCGCCAAGGTCTGCTTCGCTTCTGTTGCTCACCCGAGAAGCAACGGTCAAGCGGAGAGGGCAAATGCTAAAGTGCTGCGCGGGCTCAAGACCAGGACTTTCGACAGGCTGCGCAAGTGCGGAAAGAACTGGATTGAGGAGTTGCCGGTGGTTCTTTGGTCGATCAGGACGACGCCAAATCGAGCCACTGGCCAGACACCTTTCGCTCTAGTCTATGGAGCAGAGGCAGTTCTCCCCACGGAACTCGTATACGGGTTGCCTCGCGTGCTCGCTTATGATGAGCTTGAGCAAGAGCTGCTGCGACAACATGACGCGCTGCTCCTTGAGGAGGACCGTCTTCAGGCTGCTGTATGAGCTGCTCGATACCAGCAAGCTTTGCGCCGCTACCATAGCCGCAAAGTTAATGCCAGGAGTCTCGAGGAAGGCGACTTTGTTCTTCGGCGCGTTCAGTCCGCCAAGAATTCCAACAAGTTGACGCCAAAGTGGGAAGGCCCTTACCGGGTGAAACGAGTCACTAGGCCTGGCGCTGTCTGCCTTGAGACCGAAGACGGCATTCCGGTGAGCAACTCCAAGAACATTGAGCATCTTCGTAAGTTTTACCCGTAAAGCGTGGTTGCCGGAACCTGTTCCGGCAACCACCTTTTGTACAAGTCTTGCCGCTGTTGCATGTAATCCTTTGTACAAAGCCGGGCGCAGACCCCGTGCATAAATAAAGCTCATGTGCTCCGCACATCTTGTCAATTTCATGCTTTCTATTTTTTGCATGTGTTATCTGACATTTTGTGCAGCACCTGCCGCCAGTAAGCAATAACGAGCCGTAAGGCTCCATATCTTTATTTTCTCTTCTTTCTCTTTCTCAAAGAAAGGAAGGTTCCCTCGCCCACAAGTTTGCCAGGGGGGGGGGGAAGGAGAAGATAATGGTGTGGACCAGGCGTCGCTCAAGGAAGTTTTGCCTTGCCGGGAAGCAAACAACAGAAAAGCTAAGTTGCCAAAGTTTGAGCAATCAGTTTTTAAAATTTTTAAGTTATCTTCCTCGAACGACCGTGCTTTGTATGGAAAACCTGTGCGCGGAGGAACCAACTCGTAGCTAGTTGCGCCCTTACTTTGTTTCGAGTCCGCTCAACAACTTAAGTGAGCTGCGACTAGTTACGACAAGGTTTCTTGTCGGTAGCGGCACCGCCAGCAGGCTGCTGACGTTCCGCACTCAGCGCTCGCGGGAAGGGTGCCTGCGCCGGCAAGTTCCCCTAAAAGCGTAGGGCAAAAACATACAAAGGAAGGAATCAAGTAAAGGGAATAACATAGCAATCGATACCCAAAATAAAAGTTATATTACAAGATAGCTTGTCGCAACTCTAATAGATTGTTCTCGTAACATGACTAGCAGCAACAAG
The DNA here is from genome assembly GCA_963921465.1 of Triticum timopheevii. Taxonomy (NCBI): domain Eukaryota; kingdom Viridiplantae; phylum Streptophyta; class Magnoliopsida; order Poales; family Poaceae; genus Triticum; species Triticum timopheevii. The sequence goes on from OY997268.1 coordinate 239,635,429, forward strand.
GAAAGGAGGAAACATGCGGCCTAATCTACGCGATCGCCATCAACCCTCTTGACCTCATTCACCTTGTCCACAATGGGTGCGACAAGGGCCTTGAGCGCATCCAGATCAGCATCCGCCGGCAGCTTCTTGAGGACGTTGGCGAGGTTGAGGCCTGGGTTGCGGAAGGCCACCTTCACTAACACCTTTTGAAGAACCCCCGCACAGATCTGGCGTGACTCGTCGGCCAGCTGCTTCGGGATCCTCTCTCGGAGTCGCTGGAGGGCCGTCGCCACGCCTTTGAAGAACAAGGAGAGCTTGGCGCTGGGTTGGAGGTTCTCGTCGGAGGAGTACCCGAGATCCTCCATCCCTAGCTGCGCCAGCTCCCCATCAATAACTGCGGCGATGTTCACGAGACCCTCTGTCCAGAGCTCCACAGTCTCCCTAAAAGTGTTCTGGGTTTCGGCGACCCTCGTCAGCAGCGCTTTGTTGGCCTTGATCTCCTCCTTCAAGGCCACCTCCTGCTCCTTGGCGTCGTCCAGCGTCTTGGTCAAAGTAGCCAGCTTCAACTCAAGATCGGCGTTGGAGTCCTTGGCGGCGCTAAGCTCCTTGCCCTTCTCGACGAGACGACCCTGCAGCTCGCCATGGGCATAGGCGTCCTTCTCGCGCTCGCGCTGGAGCGCGGCAAGCTCTTCGCCCCTCGCCCTGAGATCGGCCTCCAGCTACGCCACCTTCGTCTCCAGCTCCTTCTTGGCGGCCTCGGCAGCTACGGCAGCATCCTTTGCTTCCTTGAGGGCCCCACCAAATGTCTGCTCTCGCGCGGCAAGCTCCTCCTCATGGCTATCAAGATTGACCTTCCGCTGCGCCAACTCGCCTTCCCGCGCAAACAGCTCCTCGGCGGCAAGCCGCTGTTGCTCTTCAGCTTCGACCTTCTCGAGGAGGAAGGCTTTCCGCGCCTCGATGAGTTGCGCCCGCTCCTCTGCAATGGACCGGAGGGCTTCCTGGTTGCGACTCCGGAGCTCCTCCGCATGCTTCTCAATATCCAATCCCGCCTGCGCGACAAGCGCTTCCCGGGATTCCACCTTGGCTTGTCGGGCGCGGTAGAGTGACACCAGCTTCCACAGCAGTTGCTCTTCCTTAGACTCGCCGCTGCTACTGCTTGGCGCGTCAACCAGCGTCAGCCCAGCGGAGGCGAGCACCTCTTCATCGAAAGTTTCTCCTTCGACCGGCGCCCTGGAGCTTGACACCCAGGGGAGCTTGATGAAGACACCATCGCCGGCCTTCAAATAGGCGCCGGGCTGGGGATCTTCAGAGTCTGGTGCTGCGGTAGCGGCGGAGGGATCGGCGGTTGGCGTAGCGCCTTGCACTCCTGTGGCCTCAGGGTCGTCAGTGCGATCGCCAGACCCCTCGCCGGCTTCTGCGGCAGCAGCCTTGGCGGCCTCCTCGCCGGCAGGATCAGCAGCGCCGGCCTCTTCTTCGGTGGCAGCGGCGTTGTTGGTGTTGCCGCGCGCGTTCTCCTCGCTGGTGGCCTCGGTCTCCATCGGCAACATGGAAGATGGATCTGACGGCCGGGAAAAGAGAGAAAAAGTCAAGCAAATATCCAAAAAGAAGATCAGAAGAAGAAGAACACAAGGGAAGTTCTCAAGCAAGAAGGGTTACCTGTACTGGGATCTGCAGTCATGGGCTCCACCACCGGGGGGTCGCTGGTGCTGTCCCTTGCCGGAGAACTGTCCCTTGCCGGAGAACGCTCCCTTGCCGAGGAATCCTCCCATGGCGGCGTGGTCGAAGCAGATACCATCTCGGGGACGGCTTCCGGGTGCTCTGCTCCTACACAAATCAATAGTCAGATGTCAGCAAAAGAAAGAACACCCATGCGCACCATAACAGCGGGAAGTAAACCATATACTTACGCTGGGGGCTACGCTGGGGGCTCCTTTGGGGAATGATTGCTGGGTCCGGCAAGGTGGTCTCGGGCGCGCCCCCTGCTGTCGCGGTGGGCTCGTCCTCGATGACAATCACCGGAGCCTTGGCTCTCTTCGCCGCTCTCTGGGCCAGGGTCCTGAAAAGGAATAAGTTCAGAGTAAAGCAAATCAGATACAAGACAAAAACAGCAAAAATTGAAGAACTACAAGTACAACAAAGAATCTTACTCTTCTTCTTCCTCGTCGGAGCTGAGCGCGGAGAGGTCGAAGTCCGGCCCTCTTTCGGCATGATGAGGTGGAGGAGTAGGCTCCCTTGACCGCTTGGCGGGGGCAGCGGCAGGATCAGAAGCGGCGGTCCGGGAGGACCCCGCTCCAGTTGCCGCAGCGGCATGAGACGCTCCCGCGGCAACAGTGCTTGTCGCGGCGGAGCGTGTCGCGCGGCGCGGCGGCTGTTGACCCGTCTGCCGCCCTGCTACGTCCCCAGCCTTGCGGAGACGCCTTCTTGGTGGAGCTGGGGGCTCTGCTTGTGGCAAGCTGCTTGAAGATGGCGGGCCGCTCACGCCCTCGGCGGGCTCGCTCGACTCGGCTTCAGGCTCGGCAAGCTCTCCCTTGCCGGCAAGCTCTCTGGCATGCTCATCTCGATCAGCAAGGCTTGCCGCCTCTGCTGCCTCTGCCTCCTCCACGGTGAATCCAAACTCGCCCGCGGCAGCGGCTGCCGCCGCCTCTTCCGCCTAGTGGCGATGCGCCGCATGTCCGCATCAGTGGTGTCGCGGGTGAGGCTCTTCTGTTCATCAGAGCGGACCGCCACTTCCACCAGGCCATCGAAGAACTCCTGCACAACGTCGTCCGCAGGCTCTTGCCAAGTTGGAACAATTCCATGCGAATTGCACAGAGGCATCATTGCACGGATGTGATCGAGCGAGGAATTGTTGCATAGTGGTACGACGCCCTTTGGTAGCCTGAACCATTCGGGATGTTGAGGGTTGTGCTTGAACAGCTCCTTGAGCATCGCGTCCAGTTCCAGGACGGTGAAGTTGAAGTTGAGGCCCGGGCGCAGCCTCATGATGTCCCTCGGGCCCCCGAACTCCCAGGCGGGTCTCCTCCTCTCCTGCAGGGGGGCGATGCGGCGGCGAAGAAAATCTGTGCCAACGGCGCCTACAGTGAGCCCGGCAAGCCTGAGGCGCAAGATCCGGGTGACGGCAATCTTCAACCTATCATCTTCCAGGGCTAGGTTGCTCCAATCATTGCCGCGCACTGCTGGGGCTTGGCGCTGGGCAGTAAACGGCTGCGGGTTCTCCTCGACGATCCAGCACCAGTCTGCACTCCACTCCTCCCATTTGCTGCGGAGCTCCCCCTCCAGATAAGCTTCCTTCTTGCCGGCTCTCGAGATCCAGGCGATTCCGCCGGATAAAGGCTCTCCTCTCTCGACCCGGGGCATAAAGAAGTGGCAGAAAAGAGCTACGTTTGGGTGGACTCCGACAAAGTTTTCGCAGAGATGCGCGAAAACTGCCATGGTCAGAACAGCATTTGGGGTGAAATCAAGGAGGTGGAACCCGTAGGTGTTCATGATATAGCAGAAGAATTCAGAGAAGGGCGGGCAGAGCCCGCAGTAGAAGAACAGTGCGAAGAAGGGATATCCGTTCGGAGCCCGTTCGGAAGCGGCGGCGGAGAGTAACTTCGTGCGCGGATGCGCTCGCGTCTCCATTGACCAGAAGAGGTAGTACCACTGCCTCAGCTCCTTCGCAGCGAGCTCGGGGGGGAAAGTTGCCCGCTCCTTTCGCAACGCCTCGAGCCGCAACGCCTCGGCCGACTTCACAGCCTTCCCGGCTTTCGGAGCCATGGCGGAGGTGGTGGGGGAGATCGAAGGCGTTGGTAGCGCCGGCGGCGATGGGGGGCGGAGCGCTGCTCTCTTTCAGCCTTGAGAAGAAGGGGGGAGCAGCGGAGGATTCTGAGATTGGGACAGCAATGGGCAAGATGGGGGAACTGCCCCTGTTTCCCCTGCTTATAAAGAGGAAGGGGGCGGACGTTCCGCTTTTCCGAATAAAGAACCACCCACGATCTCTCCCACGACGCCGCATTCGACGCGTGCCGTTAGGGGAGGGCGCGGTGGATACGGAGCAAGATACGGCGTAACCCAGGCCGCGCGTGCCCGTGCCCTATTTTGGGCCTGGCCCAACAGCGCTCGGCACCGTGTGTGGCCCAGGCCCGGGGGCTCCTGTCGGTGTACTAGAGTAGGGGTACCCTAGTATCCCGAACTTGTGCACGGGCAGTCGCAGCACCCCGCGGCAAGGCTTGCCGAGCGACCGCCAAGGTCCTCCGTGGTTCCTTTGGAGCCATTCAAGAACAAAGTGTTTAAGCCAAGGAGACAAGACCCCGGCAAGAGGAGCTTGCCGGGAAGGCCGACCAAGGTATTTCAAGGAACTTGCCGCGACGCGCCATGCGTCCCGACAAGGCCCGGTGAGCGACAAGCTTTCGGGCGCGACAAGACAACGACCGCGGCAAGGCGCTTGCCGCGGCAAGCTACCACTCTACGCCCACGCTCCAGCACATCCACCAACGTGTCGCCCTGAGACCTTTCCAGGCGCGCGTGGCAAGAGGCTGTGCAGCCAGCGGTGCGAGGTGGCAAGCGGAGATGACAAGATCGCCATCGTGGCAAGCGGTGGCGCCCCTGACGGTACTTTTTATGCACTGTTTGGGCGACACAGACAGGCATTTAATGCCTTTGTCCCCTGCCGTCAGGGTTAGGTAGGATACACTGTACAAGTAGTTGTACCAACCACAACTCCTTTTCCATTTTTGCCCTCGCCTACGTTGCCACCTGTCGGTGACCCGTTTAGCATATAAAAGGAGGCCCATGCACAACGTAGAGGGGGTTTCGAAGGATTCGAAACCAGAAAACACTCACGCTCCCGAGCAAGTACTCAATACAATCAGACAAGCAGCAGTAGGAGTATTATCTCTCCGGAGAGCTCCGAAGCTGGGTAAATCGCTCGTGTGCTTCGCCTCGATCTGCTCTTCGTGCGATCTCCGCCCCCGCCGAACCGAAAGGGGCTCGGTCCGCCGGTCCCATAGGTGTTCATTCCCACGACACATCACCTGATCCATATCAGGAGTCTATTATCAGTGGGATCCACAGGAGCTCGCTAACCAGTGGAACCCCGAGGATCCACCTCATTACACTAGGGAGGACTACATTGATCCATGGGCATAGACCAACTAAGGCCAAAAGCCTAAGCTTGGGGGAGTAAGTATTTATCACCAGTATTACATTCATGTTCACACAGTCATTCTAGTTGTCGGTGTTCATACTTTTCATTGTATTATCCGTGCTAGTTTTTTTTGTTTTTCTGTTTTCTTCTTGTGTGTTTGAAAAACTTTGAGAAAAAACCAAAAAAATAGTTGTATCTATCTAGCTTACTTTACATGCTTGTAGTAGTCATAGTAATTAAACAAGAAAAACCGAAAAGATTTCTCGATCTTCTTTCGCTTGTTAGGAGCTTTCCCGTGTAAATAGTTTTTCTCGTTCTTGTTTTACTTTCTTCAGAAAAACAAAAATTCCAAAAACATTTTAGTCTGTTTCTTTGAAATTCTTTTCTTTTCTTTGGGGTAGAGAAGAGAAGACCACGACGAAAATGTTAAGTGGCTCTCATATGTTTTGTTGTTGATCTAACAAAGAGCCCATATTACCTTGTCTTCTCCTTTGAATAAATGGTTGCAGATTCTAGCTTAATCCAGTGCATGTGCACTATTATTATTATCCACACTGTTCGTCCGTGCAAGTGAAAGGCAATAATGACGATATATGATGAAATGATTGAGATGAGGAAAAGCTGGTATGAACTCGACCTATCTTGTTTTTGTAAATATGATTAGTTCACCATTCCTGATTCAGCCTATTATGAATGGAACATGTTTGCAATGACAATTAGAGATTATAGTTACTCATGACATGCTTAATTAGCTAGGAGTTTATAATGGCTTACCTTGCTTGCCAACATGCTATTAAAATGGTTGTGATGTAGTATGATAGGATGGTATCCTCCTTTGAATGATTCGAGTGACTTGGCTTGGCACATGTTCGCGCATGTAGTTGAAACAAAATCTACATAGCCTCCACAATATTCATGCTCATGGTGATATATATCCTACCCATGCTGGCACTCATTGTTGGTTAATATTAATGCATGTTTATGACTGTGTCGCTCTCTAGTTGGTCACTTCCCAGTCTCTTTCTAGCCTTCACCCATTGATGACCCACAAGTATATGGGGTCAATTGTAGCCTTTTCGATAAGTAAGAGTGTCGAACCCAATGAGGAGCAGTAGGAAATGACAAGTGGTTTTCAGCAAGGTATTGTCTACAAGTGCTAAAATTGTAAGTAGCGGAGTAGTTTGATAACAAGATAATTTGTAACAAGCAAGTAACGATAGTAGTAACAAAAGTGTAGCAAGGTATCCCAATACTTTTGAGGAAACGGACAGGCCAAAACGGTTTCTTATGACAAGCAAAGTGTTGTTGAGGGTACACAGGAATTTCATCTAGTCACTTTCATCATGTTGGCTTAATTCATGTTCGGTACTTTGATAATTTGATATGTGGGTGGGCCGGTACTTAGGTGTTGTTCTTACTTGAACAAACCTCCTACTTATGATTAACCCTCTCGCAAGCATCCGCAACTACGAGAAAAGTATTAAGAATAAATTCTAACCATAGCATTAAACTTTTGGATCCAATCGGTCCCTTACGAAATAGCGCATAAACTAGGGTTCAAGCTTTTGTCACTCTCGCAACCCACAATATAATAACTACTCCACAATGCATTCCCTTAGGCCCAAATATGGTGAAGTGTCATGTAGTCAATGTTCACATGACACCACTAAGAGAATGGCAACATACATATATCAAAATATCGAACACATATCAAGTTCACATGATTACTTGCAACATGATTTCTCCTGTGACCTCAAGAACGAAAGTAACTACTCACAAATGATAAACATGCTCAAGATCATAGGTGTATTAAATAGCATAATGGATCTGAACATATATCTTCCACCGAATAAACCATATAGTAATCAACTACAAGATGTAATCAACACTATTAGTCATCCACAAGCACCAATCTATAGTTTTGATACAAAGATTGAACACAAGAGATAAACTAGGGTTTTAGATGAGTTGGTGCTATGAAGATGTTGATGAAGATAGCCCTCCACAAGATGGGAGAGTTGTTTGTGATGACGATGATGATGATTTCCCCCTCCGGGAGGGAAGTTCCCCCGGTGGAATCGCTCCGCCGGAGGGCAAAAGTGCTCCTACCCAAGTTCCACCTCGAGGTGGCGGCGCTTCATCCCGAATGTCCTCTCCTGATTTTTTCTAGGTCAAAATGACTTATATACCAGAAGATGGGCACTGGAGGTGGGCCGAGGAGGGCAGCACCCACCAGGGCACGCCTGGGCCTCCTGGCGCGCCCAGGTGGGTTGTGCCCACCTAGTGGCCCTCCTCTGGTACTTATATGCTCCTATATTTACTAAATATTCCATAAAAATTCCTCGGGAGTTTCAGCTCATTTGAAGTTGTGCAGAATAGGTAGCTTGACGTAGCTTTTTTAGGTCCAGATTTCCAACTGCCAGAATTCTCCCCCTTGGTGCATACCTTGCATATTATGAGAGAAAAGGCATTAGAATTACTCCAAAAGGCAAGCATTATTATACAATAAAACAATATAAATAACAGTAGGAAAACATGATGCAAAATGGATGTATCAACTCCCCCAAGCTTAGACCTCACTTGTCCTCAAGCGAAAACCGAAATCGAAAAACATGTCCACATGCTTAGAGAGAGAGAGGTGTCGATAAAAACAAAAATACGCACATAGCAGCATCATGTGACTTATTATAACAGCAACAAACTTTAATATAAAAGTTTTATCATAGAACTTTTATCATAGACTTCTCATGAACAAGTGACAATTCATCACAACATCGAAGTAAAAAAGCATAAACTCTATTGGAAACCAACAAACTATGTTCTCAGTCAACTTTGCAACTACAATTCATCATCTTTTTAGGAAGGGTCACGTATCGGAGCCTTTAGGCAAGTCCACCTACTCAACCATCATTTAGTCTTCTATAATTGCTAACACTCACTGCGTACACATGAGCAAAATGTTTCAACCGGACACATAGGAAGATAGGGGCTTATAGTTTTGCCTCCCAAGCACTCACCTCAAGGGTGATGTCAACAATAATAACTCATGCTACCCATATTCAACTGGATATATGTGTCTAGATCTTTCCACGCCACATGATGCTTACCAAAGGAGAAAAAATAAAAGTAATAGAGAGAAAAACTTTGACTCTTGCATGAAAGTAAATACACGAAAGTAAAAGATAGGCCCTTCGCAGAGGGAAGCACAGGTTGCCATGCGCTTTTTGTTTGTATGCTCAACCCCTTAGTGCAAGAGAACGTCACGTTATATTGCCCCTTGTGATGGAAACCTTCATTATGCAGTCTGTCGCTTTTATTCTTCACCATCACAAGTTTGTACAATGCTCAATTTTCCCTTACACTAAATGATCTCAAAATTTTATAAGCAATTTTTATTGCCCTTTTTGCACCGATGACAACTTACTTGAAGGATCTTACTCAATCCATAGGTAGGTATGGTGGACTCTCAAACAAGATAGGGTTTAAGGGTTTTGGATGCACAAGTAGTATCTCTACTTAGTGCAGAGTTTTCGGTTAGCAAAGGTGGTGGCAAGCACCACATGTTGAAGGATCAATGACAATATAACTTCTATGTGAATATGAACAAACATAAATCATTAAGTTGTCTTCCTTGTCCAACGTCAACAACTTTTGCATATAATATTTTGATGGGTGCTCACAATCATAAAAGATTTCCATGATAGTATATTTATATGTGAATCTTCTCTTCCCTTATTAATTCTTTCATGTGTTGCATCATTGACCAATGCTATGTTTGTCAATCTACAATGAAATTTTCTACTTATACTTTTCCTTGTGTAATGTCATCACTTACCATAAGATTAGCATATGATATTTTTCTTTTTATTTCCTTTATTTTTATTGAAACAAGAAAAGTAAAGAAGGCAAAACTCAAACTAAACTTTATTATATCTCACCCACGATTAGAAAGATTGATCACTAAGCAAACTCACAAAAAGAAAGGATCGAACTAAACTTTCATTCATCTAATAGCAAAAGATAACCATTGATCGAATTAAGAAAGTAAAGGTAAAAGATAGTGGAGATTGATACGATACTGGGGCACCTCCCCCAACCTTGGCGAAAGCCAGGGGGAGTGCACATACCCAATACTCGGTTTTCTTTTGGTGGTGATGAAGAAGATGGTGGTGATGAAGTAGAAGGTTTCTTGTCCTCTGGTTTCCATGGCAGAGGCTCACCATCATAAGAGGAGGAGTGAGTCTCCCGGATCCTGCATCTGGCAGCCAAACTCATACCTTTAAACCTAGCCTCATATTCAAAGACTTGGCTTTGAAGGTCGTGGATCTAGCTATGGAGGAAGTTGATTTGCTGGTTGAGGGAGAAGATGATGTCCTTTATGGGGTTGCCATCCACGTTGAGATCACGGGTATAGTCTGCGATCATGAGGTGATTGGCATTGAGTCCACGCTCCACCATCCCCTTGCACTTGAAGATGTCATGCTCCATAGCACCAAGCCTGGCCTCCGCGGATCCAGTCCCCCTGGGTCCTTGCACATCGCGGGTGTGCAGCACCCCATCGCGCACCTGGATAGCTTGAGGGTGCTGCATCACCTCCCGCAGATATGGGTTGATGACATTGACGAAGAACTTGTCCTTGGAGGAGCTTGAAGCGGCCATGGTGGATTGGATCTGACAAAAAACAGCAAGAAATGGAAACAGGAGATTTCTCCGCGATACGGAGGTTAACAGGTTTGGGAGGTATATATAGATTTTTTATCTTGGGGAACAAACAGAACGGAAGAAAAACGGAGTACGAAAAGTACCCGAGGTGGGCACAACCCACCTATACGCACCAGGCATGTCTGGCACGCCCTGGTGTATCGTGCCCACCAAGGTCACTTTCCTGGAGGTTTCTTGTTTTCCTAATTTTTTAAATATTCCAAAACTGACCAAAAAATTGGATTTTTCGGAGTCCGTTTACTTACCGTATCACGTACCTCCTTATTTTCATGATTCTGGAGTGTTCTGGAAAGACTCTTTTACGTGTTTTCCAGTGTCAAAGTTTGGATAACATTGCTTTCAACATTAATGGACGTACCTGAGATATAGTGTTTTATTCGTTGCCCATTGACAACCTTCGGGTTGGTCCTTCGGCATTATTTATTTTGATAGCTCCAGATCGATAGACCTCCTCGATGACATATGGTCCTTCCCATTTGGAGAGGAGTTTTCCTGCAAAGAATCTGAAACGGGAGTTGTACAAAAGAACATATTCTCCTACTTTAAACTCACGCTTTTGGATTCTTTTGGCATGCCATCTTTTACAATTTTCTTTGAAAACTTAGCATTTTCATAAGCCTGGGTTCTCCATTCATCTAATGAGCTAATATCAAATAACCTCTTTTCCCCAGCAAGTTTGAAATCATAATTGAGTTCTTTAATTGCCCAAAATGCTTTATGTTCTAACTCAAGAGGCAAATGACAAGCTCTCCCATAAACCTTTTTATATGGAGACATACCCATAGGATTTTTATAAGCCTTTCTATAAGCCCAAAGTACATCATCTAATTTCTTAGACCAATTCTTCTGGGACCTATTGACAGTCTTTGTAAGATTAGTTTTATTTCTCTACTGCTAAGTTCAACTTGACCACTAGACTGAGGATGACAAGGTGACGCAATTCTATGGTTAACATCATACTTAGCAAGCATTTTATGGAAAGCACCATGAATAAAGTGTGAACCACCATCAGTCATTAAATATCTAGGGACTCCAAACCTTGGGAAAATAACTTCCTTAAGCATTTTAATAGAGGTGTTGTGATCAGCACTACTGGTTGGAAAGCTTCTACCCATTTAGTAACATAATCAACATCAACCAAAATATGTGTATACCCATTAGAGGAAGGAAAAGGTCCCATGAAGTCAAATCCCCAAACATCAAATGGTTCAATAGCAAGTGAATAATTCATAGGCATTTCTTGACGCTTACCAATATTACCTATTCTTTGGCATTCATCACATGATGAGACGAACTTACGGGCATCCTTGAAGAGAGTAGGCCAATAAAAACCAGATTGCAATACCTTATGAGCGGTTATGTCTCCCGCGTAATGTCCTCCATAAGGTTCAGAGTGACATTTTCGTAGGATTTGTTCCTGTTCATGCTCAGGTACACAACGTCTAACAATACCATCTACTCCTTCTTTATAAAGATGTGGGTCATCCCAAAAGTAATGTCTTAAATCATAGAAGTTTTTTCTTTTGTTGGTATGTGAAGCTAGGTGGTATGTATTTAGCAACAATATAATTAGCATAGTTAGCATACCAAGGTGTACTATGAGAAACATTTATTACATCTAGTTGTTCATTAGGAAAGCTATCATTAATTGGTTGTGGGTCATCAAGAATATTTTCAAGTCTAGACAAGTTATCAGCTACGGGGTTCTCTACTCCTTTCCTATCTGTGATATGCAAATCAAATTCTTGTAGCAGAAGAACCCACCTAATGAGTCTAGGTTTAGCATCTTTCTTTTCCATAAGATATTTTATAGAAGCATGATCGGCGTGAACAATTACTTTAGAATCAACAATGTAAGATCTGAATTTATCACAAGCAAACACCACTGCTAAGAATTCTTTTTCAGTAGTAGCATAGTTTTGTTGAGCATTGTCTAGAGTTTTACTAGCATAATGAATAACATTTAGTTTCTTATCAACTCTTTGTCCTAGAACAGCACCAACAGCATAATCACTAGCATCACACATAATCTCAAAAGGCAAGTTCCAATTAGGTGGTTGAACAACAAGTGCTGTAATTAAGGCTTTCTTTAGTGTTTCAAAGGCTTCCATACAATCATCATCAAACATAAAGGGAATATCTTTTTGCAAAAGATTAGTAAGAGGCCTAGAAATTTTAGAAAAGTCTTTGATAAACCTCCTATAGAAACCAACATGACCAAGGAAACTACGAATATCTTTGATATCTTTAGGACATGGCATTTTCTGAATTGCACCAACCTTGGCCTTGTCCACCTCAATGCCTCTTTCAGAAATTTTATGGCCCAAGACAATACTTTTGTTAACCATAAAGTGGCACTTCTCCCAACTAAAGACGAGATTTGTTTGTTCACATCTCTACAAGACTCAATTCAAGATTGCTTAAACAATCATCAAAAGACTTCCCATAAACAAAAAAGTCATCCATGACAACCTCAACAATCTTTTCACAAAAATCAGAGAATATAGCAGTCATACATCTTTGAAAGGTAGCAGGTGCATTACATAAACCAAAAGGCATATGTCTATAAGCAAATGTTCCAAAAGGACAAGTAAAAGTGGTCTTTTCTTGATCAGATTGTAAAATAGGTATTTATGAAAAGCCAGAGTATCTATCAAGGAAGCAAAAATGTGTGTGCTTGGATAATCTTTCTAACATTTGATCGATAAAAGGCAGAGGGTAAAGATCTTTTCTAGTAGCTTTATTTAATTTTCTATAATCAATTACCATTCTATAGCCTGTGACAATTATTTGTGGAATAAGCTCATTCTTATCATTAGGAACAACAGTAATACCCCCTTTCTTAGGGACACAATGAACAAGACTTACCCATCTACTGTCAGCTATAGGATAGATTATACATGCTTCCAAAAGTTTCAATATTTCCGCTCTTACCACTTCTTTCATTTTAGGATTTAAACGATGTTGGTGATCAACAACGGGTTTAGCATCAGGTTCCATATTAATCTTGTGCTGACATAGAGTGGGACCAATGCCCTTAAGATCATCAACAGTATATCCAATAGCAGCCCTGTGCTTCCTTAGAACTTTCAATAATCTTTCTTCTTCATGTTCTGAAAGGTTAACACTAATAATAACAGGATATATCTTCTTTTCATCAAGATAAGCATATTTCTGAGTGTCTGGCAATTGTTTTAACTAGATGATTCCTTGCGCATTGCTGCGGGATGTTGTTGCAATATGTTCTATTGATAAAATTTAGAGGTTTGCATAAGTCTAAATGAGACTATTTTGACACATTTGAGTAGGTTGCTAGCTTGTGCAATCAAAAAAAAGTATAGCTCCTAAACTATTGATATATTTAGTTGATCACCAAGTTCAAAATGATGGTTGTGTGTATAATGCTTAAATGGAAGGGTTTCTTGTTTTGCAGTACAACATGGCCAATTAACTTCTTTCTGTTACGACTCAAATAAGTCGTGTCTTCTAATATAAACAGCGGAAGAAAAACTACAACAATTTGGTGGAATTTTCACGAAAAAACGGAGTTGAGAAGGTCAAACATAATCTGCAAGTTGTAAAACGACTAAAACTTGAAGTGATTAATTATGTGCACTTTTAGGTTACAGCATGAAGTGACACCATAGAAGATTGCAAAAGTTATGAATCCCACTATAAGAGTAAAAGGATGTCAGCTTAGTAGCTCAATGATCCTCACTTATGAATCCCACTATAAACAATCGAGATTTCTAATTCTTTGTAAGCCACATTATGAGAAGAAGGTGGACCAAGATAGTAAGAGGATTTAGAGTTTAGAATATTATACCTCTTTAAGCTAATAAACATGCTTAGAATTTCAAAACCAACCAAGCAGAGAAAATCCTTATAAACTTCTCAATGTTTAACCATCCACGCTGGAAATCTGGAAGGGAAATATGGAAGCATCTTCAGGATACACATGATTCACAAATTTCTAAAGTACAGGGAAGTTCAGATGTGCTATAAATCATCCGTCATGGATTTCTACAAACAAAAGGTTTAGCAAATGATGATAAGATAGCTAAGGCAATATAAAATATGCCTATTTCACCTAATGGGAAAAAGGAAACATAAAAGAAATATTGTTTTAAATATTGTATTCACATGTCAGATGCCAACTGTCCTGACACAATTTATGGACAAATACACTATGTGGTACATGAACACTATAATGATCCCATAAAAAATGGAAGGAAAATTTACAAACACACACAGCATGAACCTTGTTGATCAAAATCTGTAGTAAAATCACTATATGACATCATGAAAGTAAATACGTTTACTAAAATGTAACCATGCACATTATGAATCAAACTATGATGGCATGATGTGCAGATTAATTAATTTGTCTTAGTGCTTTTGCCATAACAATATCAGGAATAGAACATTACCTGATATTGAACCAAATCCGTGCTTATAAGGAAAAAATCATCGTTGTTGTTTACTTTCAACATCCTATAAAACAGCAATGACAAAGGGATAAGACGGTACAACAATGCTAATCCAATTATCAATTGTGTTGCTCATGGGAATGATGAACAAAGAATTAAGCAAACACAATTACCTGCTTGTTTCTAACTGTGTTGCAACAATGGGGACGGTATCCAAAATCCCTTAGCTAAAATTCTGAACACAATCTCTTCACAAAAAATAATTATGGGATTTGTTACATGATCAAGATTCCACAACACTCACAAAATTTGGGATCAAATCATCCATGGACTTAACAGAAAACAAAAAATATCATATGTTTTCTCACCTCTCCTTTGGGCTGCACCTGCATCTAGGCAAAAATTTGAAGAAGGTCGGGAAGGGGGAAAGGCCGGCGGCGGTTGCAAAAGGGGTTGGCTTTGCTCCTCACTTTCAAATCTAATGCTGGCAAGGGTCGTTGCAGGTCCTTTCCGTCAATTCTAGAGATCGGAAGGACCAGCGAGGTTAGATGCACAGTCATGGCCATCGGGGGTACCAAAGATTTGAAGGCAACTGCTCCACCAAACCGTATAAGAGGGGAGAGGTGAACTGCAGACCAAGAACATCGATTATGCAAGCAGAAGGGATCACAGACTCCTCAACAGATGTGGGAGTCAGCTCAGATGTCGGCTACGTTGTGAGGATGCGCTAATCTTGCGGGAGGAGGGTGGTGAGACCAACCTTCCTCGTGGGGTTGGTTGCAGCCTCGATGCTAGACGACTGCGGCCTTTGTCGAAGGAGATCAAATGTGACGGGGAGAATAGGAAGGGAGTTTGGTTTATCAGGGAGTGGAAAGGATGCGGATATACAAGACATGGAGGTAGCTTACGTTTCAAGAAGTGGAAAGGATTCGAGAGATGGCTCGTTTATCTTCTAGAACGCTCATATGTGTGGATACAAAAAAACGTTGATATATCCAGTCTGTACGCCCCTGTAGTGGGTCCTGCTTGTAAGCCAGTCACGAAACGCTGATGTGGCTAGATGCTGATGTGGATAGCCTGCATGTTAAGATAAATAAATTAGTGGGGATGAATCTCTTAGGTATATAGGATTCAAACATAGGATCACCTTTAGGTGGAGGAGGACCTCCTAGAGTTTAAATAGGCAAATTGTGTTTAAGCAGAGGTTGTTGTTCGAAAAAGATTCTATCTATTTCATTTCTTTCACGCATATGCAAATTATTTTCAAGGTCTAGCAAATATTGTCCCAAAGGATCAGTAGGAGGCACAGCAATAGTGTCAGATTACGGGATCTGCAAACCCTTGAAAGGTTTGAACTCCGGGGTGTGTGCGCAGATCTCAACCTGCCCAGCCTGCCTACTCACGATCCTCCTAAGCCTAGCGCATCGAGCTCGAAGAGACAAAGAGACACATCAGTTTATCCTGGTTTGGGCCACCTTGCAGTGTAATACCCTACTCCAGCGTTTGGGTGGATTGCCTCGAAGGGCTGAGGATGAACTAGTACAATGGATGAACTGGCCTCAGGAGGTGAGGTGTTCTTGAGCTCAGGGGAGCTGGTGAGATGTGAACTCGATCAGATCCCCCTCTATGGTGGTGGCTAAGTCCTATTTATAATGGCCTTGGTCCTCTTCCCAAATGTTTGGCGGGAAGGGATCCCACAACAGCCGGATTTGAAAGGGGACAAGTAGTACAGCTTATCCTGACAAAAGTAGTCTTCACCTGCAAAAAGCCCCTGGTCGTGTTGCTGTGGTGGGCTCGGCGATGACCTCCGTCCTGCCGTCCTGGCGGTCTTGGTCTTGTTGCACCAGAATGGAAACCTTTGGCTGATTCCTCGGGACTCCGCGCCTGCGGCTTCCTCCCTTGCACCAAAGAGGAAACTGGCGCTCTGCCCCCGCTGGCGCCCGCCTGGAACCCGCCTGGCCTTGGTCGTCATGGCTCATGTCAGCTGAGCCTCGTGAGGTGCACCTTGCATAGAACTCTCCGCCCCTCGGGAACCAGCCTGAAGAGGCCGATCCCCTTGGGGGTCTTGGCGTCGTCTGCCTCGCGAGGCTTGGCCCCTCGTGAGGGTCTTGAGCTGCTGACGTCGAAGCTGGACCATACCAGGCCGTTGATGGAGCCACATGGTGGGCCGCAGCCAGGCAAGTCTGGATACCCCCATATCCAGAATGCCGACAGTAGCCCCCAGGCCCAAGGCGCGCTCGTACTTGGCTTCCAGGCGAAGCCAAAGGTCAAGTGCGGAGCATCGGGGGCCCTAACCACATGCGGCCTTGATGACGCGTGGCGATTGATGGGACGTGGGCGTCTCCACTTCCCCATGCTGCCTCGGCAACTGTTCGACTTAATGAAACAATGCTGAATGTAGAAGATCATCATGGCGTGAGGTCATGGAGGCTGGCGGTTGGCCTTCCTTGGCTATAAATGAGGGGGAGTGGCAGAACCCCCCCCCCCCCTCATCTCTCCTTCGTCTTGTTTCCGCCCGCTTCTTCTCCTTCTTCATCTTGCTTCCATGGCGTCCCGAGGAGGTTTTCGGCGACCGAGAAGGGGAAAGCTTCCAAGGAGGGACCAGCTTCTCCGCCTCCTAAGAGAGGTTGCGGCCGTCCCCGCAAGCATCCCGCGGCTCCTGCGGCGGCCCCTAGGGGGCGCGGGTGCACCTTCCAGAACCGGCACTTCCCTTGGTGCCCGCGATGGCCCCTCTTCTCGTGGTGGGGGCCACCGGCTTCAGAGTAGCCCCCATGATGAAGGGAGGCACGCCGTGATCGTGCGCCCGCCTCCACCGCTCTTCTCCTCACTGGACGTGCTCCCTGAATTCGCGGTGTGGTCGGAGAGCCCGGCCGGCACCTCGCTCCGGCTTCCGCGTTTCTTCTCTGGCGAGCTTCCTTCCTCGGGGCTTGATGGTCTCTGGCTATAGGCCGACAACTGCTGTAGCAGAGCTTTGTGGGTCGGGGCCAAGGTCGCAGCCTCCGGTAGCGTGGTCCTGACCCGTGGCTGGCAGACGTTCGCCCGTGCGCGAGGCCTGAGCGGAAGGTGCACCCTCCACTTCAAGTATGACGGACTGGCGACCCTCTATGTGAGGGTGTTCAGGGAGGACGGCCGCCGCGTGGGGTGCTTCCCGGAGGATGGCAGCAACGATGAAGGTTACGAAGGTGAGCTTGGCCTTGGCCGCGTGTCCTCCTCTTCCTACGACGGCAGCTCTTCCTCGGATGAGACCTCAAGTAGTGGTGGCTACGACCAGCCCCCACGTCGTCATGCTCGGGTCAAGGATGTCGGTGGTTTGCCCCGCCACAACGCTCCAGTGAAGCTGGAGAGCAGCCTGGCATGAGTCTTGGGGCCGCCGAACTTGGACTCAAGACCTGCCGCAGCCCCAGGTCGCTGATGGGGGAACTGGTGGGGCACTAGGCCACCTTGAGGTGGTGCTTGAGGATGCGGCACTGGTGCCGGGTTCTTACGCCTTCGGGCCTTCTTTGTTTAGCCTTTCCTTTCTCCTATAGTTTGAAAAGAAAAAAGACGGTGTACCCCACGGGGGCATGTAATGAACTATGGCAGTTATGCCCTTTATGCTATGCTTACTATCTTGGTGTTGTGCTGTAACATTTGCGCTCCAAGTGAGATAGGAAAACTTAGCTTAATATGTGCGTAGTAGTTTTCTGCCTCACGAGGACCTAGCCTCAGGTACTCAACGAGGCCCCTTCCTGGGGAGCCGAAGGTCTCAGACCTCGAGGGACGCCTCGGGGTCTCAGAAGCCGCCGCAGAGCTGCTGCAGGGCTGCTTTTAAAGGAAAAGAAAAACTGATGAGCACCTCACTCCTCCTCATGTGAGACCCCAACCATAGATTAGCTCTGACTTAATGCACCGCGTTGCGCTGCCCGGGGGGCACGGATATGAGGGGTACTGATGCCTGTGAGCTTGATTGAGGGATCCTCGCGAGGACAAGGCCGAAGCACCAGGGGCAGCGGGGTTCAGCATGGTGTGTGCGCGCGAGGGCAGACCCAAGGCACACACACCTACCTAGCCCCACACGCGAGGCACGTGAGAGAAAGTGACGGGCAACTTCCACCTCTCTCCTATCCCTAGGCCAAAAGCGGCTCAGGAGAAGAAATTAACTCGACGAACCAAAAGTCGAAAGTACCAAATCCATTGAAAGATCACTAAGAACTGCAAGCAACTTCGGAAAGCAAATGAATAGCCGCGTCCGGCACCTAATCTAGTCTTCTCACATGCGCGGAGCTAAGTGCTGCCACTAAGACATGGGAGGGATCCCCCATGAGGCCGCAGGGCGACTCTTAGGAGACTCCGGGGTGTGTGCAGCCCCACTCATTATTACGTGAGTGTCACGAGCGGAGACCTTCATAGGATGGAGCCTTGCTTCATAGGCTTGAGCCTTTCTTCAGGGGTAGAACTTCCGGAGGTGCTGGATGTTCCGGGCATTTTGGATGGGGACCCCGTCCTGTGTCTCCAGGCGCGCTGCGCCAGGCCTGGAGACATGGGCAATCCTAAACGGGCCCTCCCACTTGGGAGAGAGCTTGTGCAGCCCCTCCCTGGAGAGCACCCGCTTCAGGACAAGGTCGCCCACCTCTAACGTCCTGGAGCAGATGTTGTGGCAGTCGTACCGCCGTAGTGCCTGCTGGTATCTTGCCACCCGGAGCGAGGCTTGACGGCGACATTCCTCCCCCAGCATGAGATCCATCCCCCGTGTGGCGTCCTGACGCACCTCGTCGAACGCCAGGACCCGCGTGGAGCGATACTTGACCTCGTTTGGGAGAACCGCTTCTGCTCCGTAGACGAGGAAGAACGGCGTTTCTCCCGTTGGCTTCGTTGCGGTGGTGCGGATGGACTACAACACTGACTGTAGCTCGTCGAGCCAGCCCCTGCCACAGGCCTCGAGATTCTTCTTGAAGGTTCTTGTCTTGAGGCCCCTCGGGACCTCGGCATTGGCCCGCTTGGCTTGGTCGTTGCTCCGGGGGTGTGATACTGAAGTGTAGAATATCTACGTTCCAAGGTTATCACAGTATGTTTTGAAAAGCTTACTAGTGAATTGTGAGCCGTTGCCAGTGATGATGCGGTTAGGGACCCCAAACCGACTCACGATTCCCTTGATGAACTTGATGGCCGATCCAGCTGGGATGGTGCGAACGGCCTCTACCTCCGCCCACTTGGTGAATTTGTCGATGGCGACGTAGAGGTATCGGTAGCCCCCTGATGCTCGAGGGAACGGCCCCAGGATGTCCAGCCCCCAGACCGCGAATGGCCATGTGAGCGGGATTGTCTGGAGGCCCTATGCGGACTAGTGAATTTGCTTGGCGTGGAACTGGCATGCCTCACAGGAACGCACCAGCTCTGTGGCGTCGTTGAGCGCAGTGGGCCGGTAGAATCCGCTGCGGAACGCCTTGCCCACCTAATTGCATGACGAGGAATGATGCCCGAAGTCCCCACCATGTATTTACGCTAGCAGCTCAAGCCCATGCGCCCTGGAGATGCATCGCAATGAAGCGTCATTGGGCCTCTTGCAACATAACTCACTGTCCTGGATGCAGTACGCGGTGGCTTGACGAGCCACGCACTCGGCATCGTCCTCCTTCGCCAAGGTCCCTTGAAGCAGGTACGCCTTGAGCTCTTCAGTCCAGCACCCCTCCTGAGACTCGAGCGCAAGCAGCAGGCGGGCCCCCATGGGGTGGCCACATGCTGGGGCGCCTGTCTCAGGCGCCTGGGGCAGGTCCTCTTGAGGCGGTGCTGGAGTCGTGGTCGGGGGAGCCATAGACGGCTTGAAGAGCCGCCCCTCAAATACCCCCGGCTCCTGAGGGAGCCTTCGGGAGGCTCTCTTAGCGATATCATCCGCCTCCTTGTTCGTCCCTCGCGGCACGTGTTGCAGCTCCAAGCCCATGAACTGCTCCTCCATCTTGCGCACCTCTTCTAGGTATGCCTCCATGTGCTCGTCCTTGGGCGTGCATTCCTTGTTGGAGAAGTTGACGAGGAGCTGAGAATCGCCCTTGATGGTGAGGCGCTTCACCCCCAGCGCCGCCACAGCCCTGAGACCAGCAAGCAAGCCCTCGAATTCCGCAATGTTGTTGGAGACCTTCTTGCCCTGCTGGAAGCAGAATTGCACTGCGTAGTAGAGCTTATCCTTGGTGGGCGAGATGAGGATGGCCCCTGCCCCTGCGCCTTGTCGTGCGAATGCTCCGTTAAAGTACATGATCCACCCGTGTGGTTCCTCGTCTCCAAGTAAGAGGGAGTGGTCCTCGCTCACCCCGTGGTCGGGGATGTTAGTCCATTCAGCCATGAAGTCTGCAAGGGCCACACCCTTGATAACCCGGGTGGTGCTGAACTCGAGATGGAACGCCTGAAGCTCGATGTTCCCTTCTGCAACTCGCCCGGCGGCGTTCGTGCTCCGGAGCACCCTCTCCAGTGGGTATGCCGAGACGACCTTGATGGGGTGGCCTTGAAAGTAGTGGCGAAGCTTCCGGGAGGCGACGAGGAGCACAAGCAAGAGTTTCTGAGGCGTGGGGTAGCGCGCCCGTGCTTCCCTCAGCACCATGCTGACGAAGTAGACAAGGTGCTTGACGAGGGGAGAAGCATCAGTGCAGTATCTCTCTTCTTAAGGGCGCGGGTCTTCGATGGCTTCGCAAGGTCCATCCTCGGGAGCCGCCCAAGCTGCTGGGTCAATTGCAGCCTCGGGAGGAATATCGACCACTGGGTTGGCCGAGGACCCAGACGCATTTGTCCTGAGGGTGCTGCACCTTGCTTGGTGGTTGTGCATCCTGCCCAGGTTTCTTGGACGGGCGCTCCTTCCTTAGCGCCACCAGGGCGGCGCTGGCTGAGTGAGGGGTGGCTGCCAGTAGAGCACCATGGGCTCGAGAGGGCGCGGCACCACCATCACTGGCGGGCTGGTCATATACCTCTGGAGGTCTTGAAAAGCTGTGTTTGCTTCCGGGGTCCACTCAAATGGCTCCTTCCTTTTCATCAGCTTGAAGAACGGGAGGGCGCGTTCCCCCAGCTTGGAGAGGAAGCGCCCAAGTGAGGTTACGCAGCCTGCCAGCTTCTGCATCTCCTTCAGGGTCTGCGGAGGGCTCATGTCTTCTATTACCTTGACCTTCTCTGAATTGGCCTCGATCCCTCTGTGCGATACCAGGAAGCCCAGCAGCTTGCCAGAGGGAACCCTGAATACACACTTCTCAGGATTGAGCCGGAGATCCACCTTGCGCAAGTTGGCAAACGTCTCCTCCGGATCTGTTATCAGGGTCCTGGCCTCCCGAGACTTCACCACTATGTCATCGACATAGGCCTCTGCGTTTCTCCCGAGCTGCAAGCCCAGGGCGATATGCATTAGTCGCTGGAAGGTAGCCCCGGCATTATGCAGCCCGAAGGGCATGCACATGTAGCAGTACACCCCGCAGGTGAGAAACTCCGTCTTATCCTCATCTTGAATGGCCATCTTGATCTAGCGGTAGCCCGAGAAGGCATCCAAGAAGCACAACAGGTCGCATTCGGAAGTGGAGTCCACGATCTGGACAATGCGAGGAAGTGGAAAGGGATCTTGCAGGCAGGCCTTGTTGATGTTGGTGAAGTCGACACACATGTGCTCCTTCCCTCCTTTCTTGGGGGCGACAATGGGGTTCGCCAGCCACTCCGGGTATCGCACTTCTCTGATGACCCATGCGGCCTGCAGCTTGCGGGTTTCGTGGACGATGAAGGCCTGCTTCTCGGTGGACTGACGATGAGCCTTCTACTTCACTGGTCGCATGTTTGGGCATACCTTCAGGTGGTGCTCAATTATTCCCCTCGGGACCCCAGCCAGGTCTTTGGGCTCCCAAGCGAATACATCCTTGTTGGCGTGCAAGAAGTCGACCAACGCTTTCTCTTGGACCCGAGGGATGCCAGCCCCTATGGTGAAAGTGCGCTGGTTGTTCCCTCCTCACTGACCAGCACTTGCTTCATCTCGGCTCGGTCTGGGAGAACAGCTGCTTCTTCTTGGCCGGTGCCGCTTCCGGGGCCTCCGGATCCCCCTTCTCATCAGGCAGCGCAGATGCTGCTGACCTGAATGCGAGCTTGAGGGCCTACAGCGCGTCTTTGGTGTCCCCTGCCACCGTGAGGACACCGTTGCTGCCAGGCATCTTCAAGAGGTTGTATGATGGGTGAGTCGCCGCCGGGAACTTGTCCAAGGCCAGGTACCCCAGGATGGCGTTGTAAGGCAGGTCGATCCTCACGATATCAAAGTCGACAAGCTCGATGCGGTAGTTGTCGCGGGTCCCGAAGGTGACAGGAAGGCGGATCTGCCCTAGGGGCTGGTGGAGCCACCGCCAACCACGGAGAAGGGCTTGGTGGGACGAAGCCGGCCGGGGGGCACGTGCAGCAGGCAGAATGTCTCCGCAGAGAGCATGTTGAGGCCGTCTCCACCGTCGATGATGGTCTTGGTGACCGCCACGTTGCATATGGTGGGGGTGCAAAGCATAGGAGCGTGCCCACTCCAGTCTTGGCGGCTGGATGATCCGCAGGGCCAAAGGTGAGGTCGGCCTTGGGTGCCGCCCACCCGGGGGAGTCCCCCAAGCCAGCCTGGGTGGCACTTACTTGTCGGTAGAACTGTTTGATGTCGCGGTCGGAAGGCGGTGCCTACGAGCCACCTAGGAGAGCTGCGACGATGGGGGGCACCGATGCCGCGTAGCGTGCAAGGAAGAGGCCGCGCAACTCCTCCCATGAGGCCACAGAGGACCCTGGCAGGTTGAGCAACCAGGCGCGTGGTGCGCCTACGAAGGCCATGGGGAGCCAGTTGGCATTCACCTTGTCGTCTCCGCCGGCTGCCCAAACTGCTTCCTCGTATGCATGGAGGAAGGCGGTCGGATCCGCCGCACCGTCGTAGCGTGGCGGCATCTCTTGTCTGAACTTGGGTGGCCACTCCACCCGCTGCAGGGAGGGGGTGAAACAGCACAGCCCCGACGCTTCTTCGGAGGTGCGTGTCGGCCGAGTCGATGGAGGAGCGCCCGCCATCAGAGCCGGCGGCGCGGACTAGCGGACGGGGCAGAAGATCTCCGACGGACCCCTACCTGGCACGCCAAATGTCAGATTACAGGATCCGCAAACCCTTGAAAGGTTCGAACTCTGGGGTGCGTGCGCAGATCTCAACCTACCCAGCCTGCCTACTTGCGATCCTCCTAAGCCTAGCGCGTCGAGCTCGAAGAGACAAAGAGGCACAACAGTTTATCCTGGTTTGGGCCACCTTGTGGGGTAATAACCTACTCCAGCGTTTTGGTGGATTTCCTCGAAGGGTTGAGGATGAACTAGTACAATGGATGAACTGGCCTCAAGACGTGAGGTGTTCTTGACCTCAAGGGAGCTGGTGGCATGTGAACTCGATCAGATCCCCCTCTATGGTGGTGGCTAATTCCTATTTATAGTGGCCTTGGTCCTCTTCCCAAATGTTTGGCGGGAAGGGATCCCACAATGGCTGGATTTGAAAGGGGACAAGTAGTATAGCTTATCTTGACAAAAGTAGTCTTCACGTGCGAAAAGCCCCTGGTCGTGACGCTGCGGTGGGCTCGACGATGACCTTCATCCTACCGTCCTGGCGGTCTTGGTCTTGTTGCACCAGAATGGAAACCTTTGGTTGATTCCTGAGGAGTCCGTGCCTGCGGCTTGCCTCCCTTGCACCAAAGAGGAAACTGGCGCTCTGCCCCTGCTGGCGCCCGCCTGGCCTTGGTCGCCATGGCACACGTCAGCTGAGCCTTGTGAGGTGCACCTTGCATAGAACTCTCCTCCCCTCGGGAGCCAGCCTAAAGAGGTTGATCCCCTCGGGGGTCTTGGCGTCATCCGCCTCGCAAGGCTTGGCCCCTCGCGAGGTTCTTGAGCTGCTGATGTCGAAGCTGGGCCGTACCAGGCCGTCGATGGAGCCACATGGTGGGCTGCAGGCAGGCAAATTAGGATACCCCCATATCCAGAATGCCGACAGTAGCCCCCGAGCCCAAGGCGCGCTCGGACTTGGCTTCCAGGCGAAGCGAAAGGGCAAGTGCAGAGCACCGTGGGCTCTAACCGCCTGCGGCCTTGATGACACGTGGCGATTGATGGGACGTGGGCGGCTCCGCTTACCCACGCTGCCTCGGCAACCGTTCAACTTGACGGGATGATGCGGCATGCAGATGGTCATGATGGCGCGAGGTCGTGGAGGCTGGCGGTTGGCCTCCCTTGGCTATAAAGGTGAGGGAGGGGTAGAGCCCCTCGCCCATCTCTCCTTCGTCTTGCTTCCGCTTGCTTCTTCTCTTCTCCACCTTGTGCCCATGGCGCCGATCAGGACGTATTCTGCGGCCAAGAAAGGAAAGGCTCCTAGGGAGTGGCCCGATCCTCTTTCGCCGAAGAAGCGGCTCCGCCTCCCTCATGACGCCGGCGCGGGGCGAGAGGTGACCAGGCCTTGGCAATCGAGGCCTCCGCCTGGCTTCCCCCTATCCTTTTATGCCCGTGCTCAGGATGAAGGTGCGCGCCGCTGAGTGGCGCCCGACGATGGTGGCAGGGCCGCCATTGCCCTACCAACCGCACCACGGACCAGGGAAGCTTGCGCGAGTTTGTGGTGTGGACCGCAAAGGAGGCAAGCCATAGGCGCAAAGGAGGCAAGCCATAGGCACGGAGTCCCGAGGAATCAGCCGAAGGTTTCCATTCTGCCGCAACGAGACCAAGACCGCCAGGACGGCAGGACGGAGGTCATTGGCGAGCCCACCGCAGCATCACGACTAGAGGCTTTTCGCTGGCGAAGACTACTTTTGTCAGGATAAGCTATACTACTTGTCCCCTTTCGAATCTGGCCGTTGTGGGATCCCTTCCCGCCAACATTTGGGAAGAGGACCAAGGCCCCTATAAATAGGACTAGCCACCACCATAGAGGCAAGGATAGATCGAGCTAGCTCACACCATACCAGCTCCCTTGAGCTCAAGAACACCTCACCTCCTAAGGCCAGTTCATCCAATTTACTAGTTCATCCTCAGCACCTCGAGGCAATCCACCTAAATGCTGGAGTAGGGTATTACACCGCAAGTTGGCCCGAACCAGGATAAACTGTTGTGTCCCTTTGTCTTTCTGAGCTTGTCGCACTAGGCTTAGGAGGATCACGAGTAGGCAGGTTGGGTAGGTTGAGATCTCTGCACGCACCCCAGGGTTCGAACTCAAGGGTTTGCGGGTCCCTTAATCTGACATTATCTTGCAAGTTATAGTCACCTACTACATGTTATGATCTGGCAACCCCTGAGTGGAAATAGTCGGGACACTTCCCAGTGATGACCATAGTTTGAGGAGTTCATGTATTCACTAAGTGCTAATGCTTTGGTCCGGTTCCCTATTAAAAGGAGGCCTTACTATCCCTTAGTTTCCATTAGGACCTTGCTGCCACGGGAGGGTAGGACAAAAGATGCCATGCAAGTTCTTTTCCATAAGCATGTATGACTATATTTGGAATACATGCCTACATTATATTGATGAATTGGAGCTAGTTTTATGTCACCCAATGTTATACTGTTGCATGATGAATGCTATCCGACATAATTGTCCATCATTGATCCATTGCCTATGAGCTCATTTCATATTGATCTTTGCTAAGTTACTTCTCCGTTGCCACTGTTATGATTGCTAGAAAACTGCTACTGTTACTTTTGCCACCGTTAACGTTACTTCCATACTACTTTGCTACTAAATACTTTGCTACAGATATTAAGTCTTTCAGGTGTGGTTGAATTGACAACTCAGCTGCTAATACTTGAGAACATTCTTTGGCTACCCTTGTGTCGAATCAATAAATTTGGGTTGTATACTCTACCCTCGAAAACTGTTGTGATCCCCTATACTTGTGGGTTATCAAGGATTGACAACCACTTTAACACGTCGGGTTGTGACTATTTGTTATGTGTGTGCAGGTGCTCTTTACGTGGTGTTAGGAGGTTCTCCTACTAGTTTGATAACCTTGGTCTCATCACTGAGGGAAATACCTACCGTCGCTATACTGCATCATCCCTGCCTCTTTGGGGAAATACCGTCGTGGTTCTAGAAGACATCAAAAGGAATTTCTGGCACCGTTGTCGGGGAGGATCTTTAACATCAACCAAGTTCCTAATCACAAATCTCATCTCCTTGCAATTTACATTATTTTCCATTTGCCTTTCATTTTCCTCTCCCCCACTTCACAAAAATTTTCCATTTTATTCGCCTTCTTTTTCATTCGCCTTTTTCTCGTCAGATCTTATGTTTTCTTGTGTTGCCATGTGCCTTCTATTTGCTTGCATCTTCGCTTGCTAAAAATATGTTTTTATGGATCCTCATCCACTTGCTAATCTTTTCAAGAGATCCAATTATGATGAACCAATTGATAGTGAACTGATTTCACTAGATTATATTTATGAAGTTTTGTTTGAGATTTATGAATCTGAAAATTGTGATGAAGTATTAAACGAAGGAATTTCTAAAGTGATTCATGTTAGCTCCTTGAATGAAAAGCATGATTGCAATGATGTTATTATAAATTCTATTAATGTCAATTGTGTTAATTATATGCAAAACCCCAAGCTTGGGGATGCTAATTTTGCTATGTCCACTACTTGTTTGCAATGATCATGATTGGGGTGATTCTTCTTATGATCTTGAAAATTTATTTAAGCCTCATGATGAATATGTTTGCAAGAATATTGAAAGTGGGTTTGGAAGAGCGTAAACTTTAAGTAAAAGTAATCCCACTATTTTGGAAGCGTGTCAACTTTGCATGCATGTGGACATGTAGAGAATATGTTATGTGATATCTATATTGTTGAATTTGAATATGATCCCACATGCAATTATTATGAGATAGGAAAATATGTTGTAGAAATTTTCATGTTACTAAATTACCTTTCGTTATGTTGAGATCGTCAATGTTTTATTCCTCTTCTTTCCATATGTTAGATGTTTCTTGTCTTGATAATGTGTTTGCTTATAAAATTCCTATACATAGGAAGTATGTTAGACTGAAGTGTGTTCGTCATATGTTTCATGATGCTCTCTTTGTGGTTCAATTCTTATCTTTCGTGTGAGCATCATTGGAATTGTTGTGCCTAGCTAGGGGCGTAAAATGATAGCGCTCGTTGGGAGGCAACCCAACTTGTATCTTTTTGCTTTTTGGTTTTATTGCTGTTTTCAATAAAATAACCAATTATGCCTCTGTTTAGATGTGTTTTGTGGTTTAAACTAGTGTTTGTGCCAAGCAAGGCCTTTGGGATGATTTGGGTGAAAGTTGATTTGATCTTGCTGAAAAACAGAAACTTTTGCAATAACAAAATTATTTTTCATTTATATCAGAAGAGATATTTTGAGTTCATTCTTTCTGCAGAAGATTAAAAAACAAATTATTCATGTCTTCCTAATTTTTCAGAATTTTTGGAGTTACAAAATTATTCAAAGTAGTCAGATTGCTACAGACTGTTATGTTTTTGACAGATTCTGTTTTCTTTGTGTTGTGTGCTTGTTTTGATCATTCTATGGTTTTCTTTGATGAATTTTTGCCATAGAAAAGTCCAAATACAGTATATATAATGAAAAAAATAAAATATGAATGGGTTTGCAGCAGTACTTACAGTAGTGGTTTGCTTTCTTGTACTAACGGATCTCACGAAGGTTTTGTTTGAGTTTTGTGTGATTGAAATTTTCAAGTTTTGGGTGATCTTACGATGGATGAAGGAATAAGGATTAGGAAAAGGCTAAGCTTGGGGATGCCGGAGGCACCCCAAGATAATATTCAAGAAGTATCAAGCAACTAAGCTTGGGGATGCCCCCGAGTGGCATCCCCTCTTTCTTCTAACAACCATCGGTATTTTACTTAGAACTATATTTTTATTCGTCACATATTATGAGTTTTGCTTGGAGCGTCTTGTATGATATGAGTATTTTCTTGTTTTGCTTTGTGTTTTAAGACTTGAATCCTTTCTGGACACACCTTTTTTAGAGAGCCAAAAATTATGTTATGCTTGCTCCTATGCTTCACTTACATTTTTAGAGCCATGGAATTGCTCTGGTGCTTCACTTATATCTTTTTGAGCACGGTGTGCTTTGTTATTTTTTAAGAAATGATCTCATGCTTCACTTAGATTTATTTGGGAGTTAGTAAATTCTTTAAGAAATTCTCTCTTGCTTCGCTTAGATTATTTTGAGAAAAAAATAGTATGCTCATGTTCTTCACTTAAATTTGTTCGAGCTTATCAAAAGCAACATATGAAAATAGTCCCAAAGTGATAGATATCCAAGGAGGATATAATAAAAACTTTCATGAAGATCGTTGGACAAAATAAACTTGATTCTTAGTAATGGTTTTGAGATATGACGATATGATATGAATGGATCAATGATTGAGCATAATGGGCTAGGGATAACTTGCTTTAGTGTTGATATTTTGAAAGACATGGTTGCTTGTTGGTATGCCTGAGTATTAAAGTCTTCATATCAAAACTAGACTATTGCTTTGAACCATATAAAAGTCCAAATGTCCATGCTATAAAGAAAAGAAAACGTGACGAACATGTTAGGCAGCATTCCACATCAAAAATTCTATTTTTATTTTACCTACTCGAGGATGAGCAGGAAT
Organism: Triticum timopheevii; assembly: GCA_963921465.1. Classification (NCBI taxonomy): domain Eukaryota; kingdom Viridiplantae; phylum Streptophyta; class Magnoliopsida; order Poales; family Poaceae; genus Triticum; species Triticum timopheevii. The sequence goes on from OY997268.1 coordinate 239,664,297, forward strand.
TAAGCTTGGGGACGCTGATACGTCTCCAATGTATCTATAATTTTTTATTGTTCCATGCTGTTATATTATCATTCTTGGATGTTTTACAATCAGCTTATAGTCATTTTATATCATTTTTTGGTACTAACATATTGACATAGTGCCCAGTGCCAGTTGTTGTTTTCTTCATGTTTTTTACATCGCAAGAAATCAATACCAAATGGAGTCCACACGCAGTGAAACTTTTTGTGGATTTTTTGGACCATAAGACATCTAGTGGGCCAGGAACGCAGCTGAGGGGAGATCCGAGGGGAGCACCACCCACCAGGGCGCGCCTGGGGGCCCAGGCGCGCCCCGGTGGGTTGTGCCCTCCTCGTTGGCCTCCCGCACTGCCTCTTTGCTCTATAAATACCCCAATATTCCAGAAACCCTAGGGGAGTCGACGAAAATTAATTCCAGCCGCCGCAAGTTCCAGAAACACAAGATCCAATCTAGAGACCATCACGGAGGGGTTCATCATGTCCATTGGTGCCTCTTCGATGATGCGTGAGTAGTTCTTTGTAGACCTACGGGTCCGTAGTTAGTAGCTAGATGGCTTCCTCTCGCTCTCTCTCTCTCTCTCTCTTAGTCTTATTTGATATCTTATGTGCATGATTGATTATAGCCTCATATTTCTTCTCTGATATTTGGGTATTGTTTGGCCAACTTGATCTATTTATCTTGCAATGGGAAGAGGTGCTTTGTGATGGGTTCGATCTTACGGTGCTTGATCCCAGAGACAGAAGGGGAAATGACACGTATGTATCATTGCTATTGAGGATAACAAGATGGGGTCTATTTCTACATAAATAGATCTTGTCTACATCATGTCATCGTTCTTATTGCATTACTTCGTTTTTCCATGAACTTAATACACTAGATGCATGCTGGATAGCAGTCGATGTGTGGAGTAATAGTAGTAGATGCAGGAAGGAGTCGGTCTACTAATCTTGGACGTGATGCCTATATAATGATCATTACTTGGATATCGTCATGATTATTTGAAGTTCTATCAATTGCCCAACAGTAATTGTTTTCCCACCGTTTGCTATTTTTCTCGAGAGAAGCCACTAGTGAAATTACGGCCCCCGGGTCTTTTTTCATCATATTTTGCCTTTGCGATCTATTTTACTTTGCTTTTATTTTCAGATCCATTAAACCAAAAAATATAAAAATACCTCGCTGCAATTTATTTATTCCGTGATCTATTTATCCCATCTACCACAGTTATCTCACATTATTTTGCCTACATGAGGCGCCGTACTCGAAAGGGATTGACAACCCCTTTAACACGTCGGGTTGTGAGTATTTGTTATTTGTGTGTAGGTGTTGTTTACGTGGTGTTAGGAGGTTCTCCTACTGGTTTGATAACCTTGGTCTTATGATTGAGGGAAATACCTATCGTTGCTATACTACATCATACCTTCCTCTTTGGGGAAATACCGATGTAGTTCTAGCAAACATCAATGGCGCCCGGGACGTCAAGATGAAGGAGGAGCTCGCCATACATGAGGACATGTGCTCAGCTCTGGAGATGTTCAATATGACGACCAGGTATGTGAGGGCAGAAGAAGGTTGTCTCTCACTCCTTTAGCTCCCAGAGACTGATCCAGAAGAAAGAAAGCCAAGGCAAAGGACGTGAAGCACAAGGGCCCGACAGTGCTTGCGGCCGAGCCCAAGATGAAGCGCGGCTGCGATCACCCCGAGTCTTCCAAAGGCAACTGCCCGTTCTGTGTCTTCCACAACATGCGCAGCCACAAAACCAACTATTGCCAGGAACTCAGGGAAATTCGGGACGGATGCCTTGGCCACCACCCTGAGCGCAATGACCGTGGCTACGGCTTTGGAGGAGGCTGCGGCGGAGGCTGCTGGGACAACCGTGACCCCCGTCAGGACTGGCGTGATTGGCCTCACGAGGACCACTAGCAGGGCCAGCCTCGCGGCAGTCCATGGCGGGACCAGCCTCGTGAGGACCACCGTCAGGGCAATGCTGGCCTCCCTCCGCTGCCACCGCCACCAAGAAGGAACAACGACCACCGCCAGGATGATGGGGCCGGGGGCTTCCAAGAGCCCTGTGCTATCGCCTGCATCCTGGGTGGTGCTAGGCCCCTGCCTCCCATCGCGTTTCAATAAGTTTGCTCGTGAGGTGAACGCGGCCCTTCCCAAGCTCGAGGCGTCGTGTCCACTCAGGTGGTCCAAGTACTCCATCACCTTCGACTCTTCGGACTAGCTCAAGTGCGCGGCCACTACAGGCGCGCTCTCGATGCTCTATGCACCAACCATCAGCAATGTCCTCATCACCAAGACACTCACCAATGGTGGCGCGGGGCTCAATGTCCTCTCCATCGAGAGATTCGACAGGCTCCAGGTGCCATACGACCAGCTTCTGCCCACCAAGCCATTCTCAGGAGTGACTGATGGCTCCACCATCCCCATAGGGCAGATCCGTCTCCTCGTCACCTTCAACAAGCGCGACAATTAATGCACCGAGCTCATCAACTTCGACGTTGCCCACATTCGCCTGCCATACAACGCCATCCTCGGGTACCCAACCCTCGCCAAGTTCATGGCGGTGACTCACCACGGCTACAACGTCCTCAAGATGCCAGGAAGCTCTGGCATCATCACGGTCGCCTGCGATGAGAAGGACCCGGTGTGCTAACTCGAGCGTGCCTACCAGGCCGCGGCGGTTGAGAACTCAGATGGCGAGGGCACCACCCATCCTCATGAGGTCAAGTCCAAGAAGAAGAAGAAGCTCCTCCTCAGGGGCCCTCAGGAGGCTAGGGCGCCCGATGATCGCGCTTCAAGCCCCGCGCCCTCTGCTGGGGCACCTTTCCCTCTCGCATAGGAAGGCGCGCCCGGTGCTCCTCCTAGGCTGGGCTCAAGGGCTCTCCTCCGGAGGGCCTCTGACCTGGCCAGCATCACGAGGGAGGTGTTCTGGCACCATGTGGAGGCATGCTTCAATGCGCGTTCCGAGAGCAGGGCATAGGGTGCAAAGCACCAAGCGCTCAGGAGTTCATCACCAAGACGATCGAAGAGCTTTAGGAGGCGCGGGCCATGCATGGCGAGCGCCGACCCGCATCGCTCAGTGCAGCTGCCACCCAGGACATGAGCGGCGAGCTGCGCGTCTGCGTCAACATTCCGGGCCTCAATAGGGTCGCTTCTCAGGAGCTCATCTGGACTTCCTGCGTTGGTCGGTGGAGGCCACCCCCACAGCTATGTCTGTATGCCATTCGGCCTGCCAAGCACGACTGCCTCGCTCTAGCGCTGCATGTAGGGCGTCCTGGTGGCTCACGAAGCCAGGCACTAGGCAATCCTGACAGAGGAGGAGCCGGAGCCTCCGGAGCCCCCTAGGCCTCAGGGGCTTGCTGGCTCATGAGGAGCGACTTTTGTGGCACGCATCTCCAGCTACTTCAACCCTTCTACCCCGATGGTGCCAGGTGACCTTTTTTGGTTTGTTCAGTTGAGGGCGCCCCTCGGGCTGCATCATCCTCGACCTGTACGGGTCTGCCCTGCAGCATGTATCATTTTGCGCATCTTTCAGAATTGGCCTCACCCTTTCATGAGTTGCTTTAATTATTACCTTCATGCCAGGTGCTTCGCCACCATGAACGTCATGTGCCCTTACAAACCCACCCGCAACCTCCTCATGACTAAGGACTAGCACGACGTCTATGCTCGGGTCCGTCCCCGCAGCATCACTAAACCCAAGTGGCCGAGCTCTGTCTCACGGGCTAACCCCGTGTATGTCACCTCCCGTGGTCCTTGGTGCCTTCTTCTCGCATGAGCTAATCGTGAGCGGATAACTTAGGGCGCACGGCACGATGCCCCCCCCCCCCCCCCCCCGCCATGGGAGCCGCGCGCCGATTGTCTTTCTTTAGGATTGTTGCATGAGAAGACTGGGCAAGGCATCTGTGCTCGGGTCCGTTCCTGCAGCGTCGACAAATCCAGCGGCTGAGCTCTATCTGGCGGGCCGTCCCCGCTCACGTCACCTCCTGGGGTCTTTGTTGTTTGGCCTTCTCATGCAATATCCTCCGGAGATTCACTCGGCGCAGGTGACCTAACCATCTCACAGGACCTCCACAAACGTCCCAACCAAGAATTCAGGCGCAACCTGCCTTGAACTAGGCCTCGTGAGTCCCGCGATGGCTCGCGGGTGCCCGTATACACCTCCTCTAGTCCTATCGTGCAAGCTACGTGCCAGCACAGGGATGTAGACACCCCGGAGTCTCCCCTCAGATGGATCTCCCATCCACGCACCAGTGGAAGCCCCATGCTCCGTGCTGGTGGACGACACAGTCGAGGAGCGGCTATGCGCATGCAAGAGTGGAAGCATCATGCTCTGCGCTGATGAATAAACAACTGAGGGCGCCCCAGCAGCTGCACTAACCTTGGGAGAGCCCCTAGGGACAGCCGCGCGAGGGGGCTGGGCACGGGGGTTGTGTCCAGGTCACGCCTGACACATGCAACCTTACCAGGTCTTCCACAGCTGGTCTTCTCGCGACTCTCCCAGGCAAAAGCCGACAAGGAAAGGTATGAGGACTCCGGATTAACCAAGAGGTTGCTTACATTTCCTTCACAAGGGCCATTCGTACGTCAAGGGGGGCCACTGAGCATCACGACCCAGGGGCCTCACTGGTCACGTAGCCCCTCACACCTTGGTCTCGTCCTGGCGATCCAGATGCCCCAACGGCGGTTGAGGTATGCGTGGGGCTGGGCCCTGCCGAAGCAGAACACTAAAGGCAAACGGAAGGAAATCGAGCACAGAAAGGAAATCGCTGAATCCTAGCAAATTATTACAAAACATAATGTCTCATGAATTCAAAGCAGAAGTTCTTATGCCTCTATGAGGCACGGTAAATATTGCAGGATGAAGCCAGGGAAGCGTTGTCTTCAGCCTTGGTTGCCGCCACCAGCCTCCTTTGGGAGCACGCCCTTGATGGTGCCACTGTCACCTTCGCCATCAATCGCGGTCGTCGCGGCCTCAGGGTTGACACAGTGGAACTTCACCACTAAGGCCTCCACATGCTCCTTTACGGCTTCGGCAACAGCGTCCTGGGACTCGAGTGCCACCAGCTCGAGCAGCGCGCCAAGGTATGATGTCTACTACGCAACCTTCTTCTTATAGACTCGTGCTGGGCCTCCAAGCATAGAGTTTTGTAGGACAGTAGCAAATTTCCCTTAAGTGGATGACCTAAGGTTTATCAATCCGTGGGAGGCACGGGATGAAGATGGTCTCTCTCAAACAACCCTGCAACCAAATAACAAAGAGTCTCTTGTGTCCCCAACACACCCAATACAATGGTAAATTGTATATGTGCACTAGTTCGGCAAAGAGATGGTGATACAAGTGCAATATGGATGGTAGATATAGGTTTTTGTAATTTGAAAATATAAAAACAGTCAGGTAGCAAGTAACAAAAGTGAGCGAAAACGGTACTGCAATGCTTCGAAACAAGGCCTAGGGTTCATACTTTCACTAGTGCAAGTTCTCTCAACGATGATAACATAATTAGATCGTATAACAATCCCTCAACGTGCAACAAAGAGTCACTCCAAAGTCACTAATAGTGGAGAACAAACGAAGAGATTATTGTAGGGTATGAAACCACCTCAAAGTTATTCTTTCTGATCAATCCATTGGGCTATTCCTATAAGTGTCACAAACAGCCCTAGAGTTCGTACTAAAATAACACCTTAAGAGACACATCAACCAAAACCCTAATGTCACCTTGATACTCCAATGTCACCTCAAGTATCCGCGGGTTTGATTATACGATATGCATCACACAATCTCAGATTCATCTATTCAAACCAATACAAAGAACTTCAAAGAGTGCCCCAAAGTTTCTACCGGAGAGTTAAGACGAAAATGTGTGCCAACCCCTATGCATAAGTTCACAAGGTCACTGAACCCGCAAGTTGATCACCAAAACATACATCAAGTGGATCACGTGAATATCCCATTGTCACCACAGATAAGCACATGCAAGACATACATCAAGTGTTCTCAAATCCTTAAAAACTCAATCCGATAAGATAACTTCAAAGGGAAAACTCAATCCATTACAAGAAGGTAGAGGGGGAGAAACATCATAAGATCCAACTATAGTAGCAAATCTCGCGGTACATCAAGATCATGCCAAATCAAGAACACGAGAGAGAGAGAGAGAGATCAAACACATAGCTACTGGTACATACCCTCAGCCCTGAGGGTGAACTACTCCCTCCTCGTCATGGAGAGCGTCGGGATGATGAAGATGGCCACCGGTGATGATTCCCCCCTCCGACAGGGTGCCAGAACAGGGTTCCGATTGGTTTTTCGTGGCTACAGAGGCTTGCGGTGGCGGAACTCCCGATCTTGGTTCTGTTCTAGAAGTTTGGGGATATATTCAAGGGGTCCACGAGGCAGCCACAAGGTAGGGGGCGCACCCAGGGGGGTAGGGCACGCCCTCCACCCTCATGGTGGCCTCGGGACTCTTTTGGTCCATGTCCGATGCTCCGTGGGCTTCTTCTGGTCCAATAATCTCCGTAACTTTTTAGGCCAATTGGACTCCGTTTGATATTCCTTTTCTGCGAAACTGAAAACAAGGGAAAACATAAACTAGCACTGGGCTATAGGTTAGTAGGTTATTCCCAAAAATCATATAAAATAGCATATAAATGCATATAAAACATCCAAGATAGATAATATAATAGCATGGAACAATCAAATATTATAGATACGTTGGAGACGTACCAAGCATCCCCAAGCTTAATTCCTGCTCATCCTCGAGTAGGTAAATGATAAAAACAGAATTTTTATGTGGAATGCTAGCAAGTGCACAAGTTTGATCAATGATAATTTCAGTCACTTTCTCTAGCATCATTATGTTCATAAACAGTAGCTAACATCATAAAGCGTCTCGTGATCAAGTAACAAGCTATTCACATGTTAAAGCATAGACCATAAACTTTATTGAAAACTAACAAACTATATTCTCAGTCATCAAACAATTGTAATTCATCTTATTTTCAGGAAGGGTCTATGTCAGAGCTTTGATTTAGAAAATCCCACATACTCAACTATCATATAGTCTTCCATGATTTCTACCACTCGAAGCATATTCGTAGAACAAATAGCATCCATCGAACACAAAGAAAGATAGGGGATTAATGTTTCGCCTCCCAACTTACTTATCATATAGATAATTGTCAACAATAATAATTCATGATCAAATATATTTGAATGGCCAAATATGCTTAGATCTTTCCCCACCACATGATGCTTGCCAACTAAAGAGCAGGTTGGAATGAGAAGGGTAACTACTGACTCTTGCATAAAAGTAAAAGATAGGCCCTTCGCAGAGGGATGCAGGGATTTGCTAAAGAGTTGGTTAAAACAGAGATAAAATAATTTTTAGAGGTAAGCTTTCATTGTCAACACAACAACTAAAAGTTCCCAATATCTTCCATACTAGATACATTATAGGCGGTTCCCAAACAGAATGGTAAAGTTTTTACTCCCCCACCACCAACAAGCACATTCCACGGCTGGTCCGAAACAACGGGCACCGTCCAACTATCAACAATCCTGGGGGACTATTGTTTAATTATTTGCGATTTTGTTTTTGATCTTTTAATCATAGGATTGGGCATCCCAATTACCAGCCATTTTCTCGTGAATGATGAGCGGAGTCCACTCATCGTGAGAATAACCCACCTAGCATGGAAGATACTGACAGCCCCTAGTCGCTACATGAGCAATTCGGGCATTTAAAACAGATTATTATTTGAATGTTTAGAGTTTGGCACATGCAAATTTACTTGGAACGGCAGGTAAATACCGCATATAGGTAGATATGGTGGACACTCATGGAAGAAACTTGGTTCAAGGATTTTGAATGCATGAGCAGTATTCCCGCTTAGTACAGAGTGGCTAGCAAAGGATTCTAAGTAGCAAGCACCACATGTTGGAGGATCCATAACAATATAACTTATATACAAATATACCCAAGCATAACTCATTATGTTGTCTTCCTTGTCCAACTTCAACTAATTTGCTCAGGTTTGAAAATAATTAATGGAGCTCACAATCATAGAAGATGTCCAAGATCGTATATTTATATGTGAAATCTCTCTTCCTTCAATATTCTTTCATGAATTGTACAAGTGACCAATACTAGTTTGCTAAATTCCAATAAATTTACCACCTCTACTTATATGTGAAGTCATTACTCCCCATGGTATCAACATATGAAGCATATATAATTTCATATTTATGATATTCAATTTATTCAACCATTACTCATAGGATATAAGGGAAGCACATGAGTAATTGACAAACTACTCCAAAAAATATAAGTGAAGATCAACGAGTAGTCGAATACTTCTGTAACTATGTCAAGACTCTCACTGATAAAGAAAATTTAGATCTTAAGTACTTTATTCAAACAGCAAACAAAACAAAATAAAATGAATTTGCAAGGATACCACATACCATGTGAATAAGCAAAAACTTAGGCTCAACCAAAATTGGCCGATAGTTGTTGAAGAAGAAAGGCGGGATGCCAACCGGGGCAGCCCCAAGCTTAGATGCTTGAGACTTCTTGAAATATTAATTAGGGATTCCTTGGGCATCCCCAATCTTGAGCTTTTGTGTCTCCTTAATTTCCTTTATATCATGGTTTCCCAAAATCTTAAAAACTTCATCCACACAAAACTTAACAAGAACTCGTGAGATAAGTTAGTAGAAATCAACGCAATAACCTTATCGTTCTCTACTGTAGCCAATCACTAAAATTATTATTTTTATTGCCTACTAAATTCCTCTACATATTTAACACTCCTATCCTCAAATACAATCATTAAACATGCAAACATATGCAAATAATGCAAACATAACAGCAATTTGTCTAAACAAGACAGTCTGTAAAGAATGCAAGAGGAATCATACTTACCTAACTCCAAAAATTATGAAATTTACCACACTGTAGAAAATTTGTTGTTACTCATCTTGTCGAAATTTCAAGTTTTTATCATGTTCTGACTATTCACCAATATTCAAAACATACAACAAACTTTCTGTTTTCAAAACAACAACGTATAGACTTGTAAAATAAGCATGGTAAAGGCTATACTTGAATTTTTTATTGAACTAAAAGATAGAAAACATTACTCTAAATAACAGCAAGCAAATATAAACAAAACAAAATGACTCTCCAAGCAAAACACATATCATGTGGTGAATAAAAATATAGCCTCAAGTAAAGTTACCTATGAACGAAGATGCAAGAGGGGATGCCATCCAGGGCATCCCCAAGCTTAGTTGCTTGGGTATTCCTTGAATATTACCTTGGGGTGCCTTGGGCATCCCAAAGCTTAGGCTCTTGCCACTCCTTATTTCGTTGTCCATCAAAACTTTACCCAAAACTTGAAAACTTCACAATACAAAACTCAACAGAAAACTCGTAAGCTCCGTTAGTATAAGAAAATAAATCACCACTTAGGTACTGTTGTGAACTCATTCTAAATTCATATTGGTGTTATATCTACTGTATTCCAACTTCTCCATGGTTCATATTGATGTCTGCTAGAACTACGTCGGTATTTCCCCAAAGAGGAAGGGATGATGCAGTATAGCGACGGTAGGTATTTCCCTCAGTGATGAGACCAAGGTTATCGAACCAGCAGGAGAACCTCCTCACACCACGTAAATAGCACCTGCACACAAATAACAAATACTCGCAACCCGACGTGTTAAAGGGGTTGTGAATCCCTTCCGGGTCCGGCGCCTCAAGATAGGCAAATAACATGAGGTAAAAGTGGTAGATAGGATAAATAGATCGCGGAACAAAGAAATTGCAGAAAGGTATTTTTATATTTTTGGTTTAATAGATCTAAAAATAAATGCAAAGGAAACTAGATCGCAAAGGCAAATATGATGAAAAGAGACCAGGGGGTCGTAGGTTTCACTAGTGGCTTCTCTCGAGAAAAATAGGAAACAGTGGGAAAACAATTATTGTTGGGCAATTGATAAAACTTCAAATAATCATGACGATATCCAGGCAATGATCATTATATAGGCATCATGTCCAAGATTAGTAGACCGACTCCTGCCTGCATCTACTACTATTACTCCACACATCGACTGCTATCCAGCATGCATCTAGTATATTAAGTTCATGGAGAAACGGAGTAATGCAATAAGAACGATGACATGATGTAGACAAGATCTATTTATATGGAAATAGACCCCATCTTGTTATCCTTAGTAGCAACGATACATATGTGTCGTTTCCCCTTCTGTCACTGGGATGAAGCACCGTAAGATTGAACCCATCACAAAGAACCTCTTCCCATTGCAGGATAAATAGATCAACTTGGCCAAACAAAACCCAAATAACGGAGAAGAAATACGAGGCTATAATTAATCATGCATATAATAAGAGATCAAAGAAGACTCAAATAACTTTCATGGATAAAAACATAGATCTGATCATAAACTCAAAGTTCATCGGATCCCAACAAACACACCGCAAAAAGGCTTACATCATATGGATCTCCAACAGACCATTGTATTGATAATCAAAAGATAGAGAGGAAGCCATCTAGATACTAACTACGGACCCGTAGGTCTACAAAGAACTAGTCACGCATCATCGGAGAGGCACCAATGGAAGTGGTGAACCCCTCTGTGATGATGTCTAGATTGGATCTGGTGGTTCTGGACTTTGCAGCAGCTGGAATTGATTTTCGTCGACTCCCCTAGGGTTTCTGGAATATTCGAGTATTTATAGAGCAAAGAGGCGATTCAGGGGGCACCCGAGGTGGGCACAACCCACCAGGGCGCGCCTGGGCCCCCTAGCGCGCCCTGGTGGGTGCTGCTCCCCTCGAGGTACCCCCCAGGTGCTTCCTTGGCCCACTGGATATCTTCTGGCCCAAAAAATCCTCAAGAAGTTTCGTTGCATTTGGACTCTGTTTGATATTGATTTCCTGCGATGTAAAAACATGCAGAAAACAACAACTGGCACTGGGCACTATGTCAATAGGTTAGTACCAAAAAATGATATAAAATGACTATAAAATGATTGTAAAACATCCAAGAATGATAATATAACATCATGGAACAATCTAAAATTATAGATACATTGGAGACGTATCAGCATCCCCAAGCTTAATTCCTGCTCGTCCTCGAGTAGGTAAATGATAAAAATAGATTTTTTGATGTGGAATGCTGCCTAACATGTTCATCACATTCCTTTTCTTTATAGCATGGACATATGGACTTCTATACGATTTAGAGAAATAGTCTAGTTTTGACATGAAGACTTTAATACTCAAGCATACCAACAAGCAATCATGTCTTTCAAAATATCAACACTAAAGAAAGTTATCCCTAGCCCATTATGCTCAATCATTGATCCATTCTTGAAACACACTCGAATATTAACTACGCCCAATGCTCAAATACGATCATAGTGCCCCTTAGTTGGTGCTTTATAAGAGAAGATGGAGACTCAAATAAAAATAAAAATTGCATAAGTAAAAGAAAGGCCCTTCGTGTAGGGAAGTAGGGACTTGTAGAGGTGCCAGAGCTCAAAGCTTAAATTGAGAGATAAAAATATTTTTGAGAGGCATACTTTCCCCACCAACAAAAATGACTTAGAGATTTCAACACTTTCCATGCTAGATACATCATAGGTGGTTCCCAAACAAAAAATAAAGTTTATTCCTTTTTCCACCATTACTTTCACTTTCCATGGCTAACCGTATCCACGGGTGTCCTCCATACCAACACTTTCCAAGGATTTTATTATTTGACAACATAAAGTAAATTCATTATTCATTTCGGTACTGGGCATCCCTAATACCTTTGTCGTGCTCTCGTGCAATGACAAGTGAACAAACACTCATCGTGAGAATAACACATCTAGCATGGAAAATATTGGTCACCCTTCACCGCCTCGTGAGTGGTAGAGCGCACAAAAGAGAAATTTATTTTGAAAATTAGAGATGGAACATGAAAATTAGCTTAGAACGGCATGGAAATACCGCATATAGGTAGGTATAGTGGACTCATAAGGCAAAACTAGTTTAAAGGGTTTTGGATGCACAAGTAGTGATCATACTTAGTGCAAAATGAAGGCTAGCAAAAATATTTAGAAGCGACCAACCAAAAAGCCAAAAATCTCATACCCAAGCATTAAGCATAAGTAAGCCATATAATGCACCATAAGTAGGATATAAATTTCATTGCATAACTATTGACTTTCGTGCTTGCATAGGGAATCACAAACCTTAACATCAATGTTCTTACTAAAGCACAATTACTCATCAACATGACTCACATATCATATCGTCATATCTCAAAACCATTACTAAGAATCAAGATTATTTTGTCCAATGATCTTCATGAAAGTTTTTATTATATCCTCCTTGGATATCTATTACTTTGGGACTATTTTCATATGTTGCTTTTGATAAGCTGAAACAAATATAAGTGAAGATCACGAGCATAATATTTCTTGCTCTCAAAATAATCTAAGTGAAGCAAGAGAGAATTTCTAAAAAAAATACTAGCTCCCAAATAAATCTAAGTGAAGCATGAGAGCATTTCTTCAAAAATAACAAAGCACACCATGCTCAAAAATATATAAGTGAAGCACTAGAGAAAATCCATGGCTCTAAAATTTTAAGCATAGGAGGAAGCATAGCATAATTTTTATCTCTCCCAAAATGTTGTGTCCAGCAAGGATTAAAGACTTAGAACACAAAGCAAAACAAGCAAAGACTCATATCATACAAGACGCTCCAAGCAAAACTCATATTATGTGACGAATAAAAATATAGCTTCAAGTAAAATACCGATGGTTGTTAGAAGAAAGTGAGGATGCCACTCGGGGGCATCCCCAAGCTTAGTTGCTTGCTATTTCTTTGAATATTATCTTGGATTGCCTCAGGAATCCCCAATCTTAGCCTTTTTCTAATCCTTATTCCTTCATCCATCGTAAGATCACCCAAAACATGAAAACTTCAATCACACAAAACTCAACAAAACCTTCGTGAGATCCGTTAGTATGAGAAAGCAAACCACTACTATAAGTACTGTTTCAAACCTATTCTTATTTTGTTTTTGCATTATATCTACTGTATTACAACTTTTCTATGGCAAAAAATCATCACATAAAACCATAGAATCATCAAAATAAGCACACAACGCAAAGAAAACAGAATCTGTAAAAAACAGAAATGTCAGTAGCAATCTCAATATTTCGAATACTTTGTAACTCCAAAATTTCTGAAATAAATTGGTGGATGTGATACATTTTCCTATTGATCTTCTGCAAAAAGAATCAACTCAAAATCACTCTTCTGTTAAAAATGACAAATAATTTGGTCAGTGCAAAAGTTTCTGTTTTTCAGCAAGATCAAATCAACTTTCACCCAAATCTCCCCAAAGGCCTTGCTTGGCACAAACACTTATTAAAAAAAACACAATCATAAAAGTAGCATAATTTTGCTAACACACAAGAACAGAAATCAAAAAGCAAAAATATGTTTTATTCATTGGGTTGCCTCCCAACAAGCGCTATCGTTTTACGCCCCTAGCTAGGCATAACGCGTAGGATCTAAGTTTTGTCATCTTTGGTTCTAGATCCATAAGATGCCCTCATGATTGATTCATATGGTGGCCTAATTCTTGTTCTAGGTAAGTGTAGTGGAAATTGAAATCTAATATTGCCTTTTTTTCATATCAATCATGACACCAATAGTATGCAAAAACGGTCTACCAAGAATAATTGGACAAGACGGATTGCAATCAATATCAAGAACAATAAAATCTATGGGCGCATAATTCCTATTTGCAAGAATAAGAACATCATTAATTCTTCCCATAGGATTTTTAATAGTAGAATCCGCCAAGTGCAAATTTAAATAGCATTCTTCAATATTGGTAAGACCAAGCACATCACATAAAGATTTTGGAATTGTAGAAACACTAGCACCCAAGTCACACAAAGCAAAACACTCATAATTTTTAATCTTGATTTTGATAGTAGGTTCCCACTCATCATGCAATTTTCTAGGAATTGAAACTTCTAATTCCAACTTTTCTTCAAAAGCTTTCATCATGGCATCAACAATATGTTTAGTAAAAGCTCTATTTTGTTCATAAGCATGGGGTGAATTTATCATGGATTGCAACAAAGAAATACAATCAACCAAAGAGCAACTATAATAATTAAACTCTTTGTAATCCAAAATAGTGTGCACATCACCAGTTAAAGTCTTGACCTCTTCAAACCCACTTTTATCAATTTTCTTAACAAGATTTTCACCCTCCGAATCATAGGGACGCATTCTAGCTAAAGTTGACTCTTCTCAAGTCCCTTTTTCATCAATCTTAATTTTACTAAACAAAGAATCAATAGAAGAAACACCAATCATTTTAAGATCTTCACTTTTATCTTCTAACGAGATTGGTTTGGCAGCCATTTGATTCACTAAAGTTGCTTGTGCATCAGATATTTTTTCCAACAAACTTTCAGCAAAAGCATACTTAGATTGGAGATTGCAATCTTCTCTACTAATATCATCAAGTTGTTTCATTATAGCTTCTAACACAACGGAATGTTCCCTAAGTTCTTCAGTAAAATATTTATTATGCTCAAATTGTGTAGTCATATATTCCTTAGTACTTTTCTCAATTTCAAGCAAAATATTTGGATAAGGAACATCATAATATATTCTTTGAGACATCATGACAATGCAAACAAGAACGCACACAAAAACAGATCTGACAAGAAAACGACGAACGAAAAAGAGGGCGAATAAAACGGCCATTTTTTTGAAATGGGGGAGAGGAAAACGAGATGCAAATGGCAAATAATATAAATTGCGAGGAGATGAGCTATGTGATTAGGAACCTGGTTGATGTTGAAGATCCTCCCCGGCAAGGGCGCAAGAAATGGCAAGTTAACAGGAGACTATCTTGACGTGATCCTCCCTGGCAACGGCGCCAAAAATTCCTTTTAATGTCTGCTAGAACTACGTCGGTATTTCCCCAAAGAGGAAGGGATGATGTAGTATATCTATGGTAGGTATTTCCCACAGTGATGAGACCAAGGTTATCGAACCAGTAGGAGAACCTCCTCATACCATGTAAATAGCACCTGCACACAAATAACAAATACTCGCAACCGACGTGTTAAAGGGGTAGTCAATCCCTTTCGGGTACGGCGCCTTAAGATAGGCAAATAACGTGAGGTAAAAGTGGTAGATGGGACAAATAGATCGCGGAAAAAATAAATTACAGCAAGGTATTTTTGTATTTTTGGTTTAATAGATCTGAAAGTAAATGCAAAGGAAAATAGATCGCAAAGGCAAATATGATGAGAAGAGACCCGGGGGCCGTAGGTTTCACTAGTGGCTTCTCTTGAGAAAAATAGCAAACGGTGGGAAAACAATTACTGTTGGGCAATTGATAGAACTTCAAATAATCATGACGATATCCGGGCAATGATCATTATATAGGCATCACGTCCAAGATTAGTAGACCGACTCCTGCCTGCATGTACTACTATTACTCCACACATCGACCGCTATCCGGCATGCATCTAGTGTATTAAGTTCATGGAGAAACGGAGTAATGCAATAAGAACGATGGCATGATGTAGACAGGATCTATTTATGTAGAAATAGACCCCATCTTGTTATCCTTAGTAGCAACGATACATACGTGCCATTTCCCCTTCTGTCACTGGGATCAAGCACCATAAGATTGAACCCATCACAAAGCACCTCTTCCCATTGCAAGATAAATAGATCAACTTGGCAAAACAAAACCCAAATAACGGAGAAGAAATACGAGGCTATAAGTAATCATTCATATAATAAGAGATCAAAGAAGACTCAAATAACTTTCATGGATAAAAACATAGATCTGATCATAAACAAGTTCATCGGATCCCAACAAACACACCGCAAAAAGGCTTACATCATATGGATCTCCAAGAGACCATTGTATTGATAATCAAGAGAGAGAGAGAGGAAGCCATCTAGCTACTAACTACGGACCCGTAGGTGTACAAAGAACTAGTCACGCATCATCAGAGAGGCACCAATGGAAGTGGTGAACCCCTCTGTGTTGGTGTCTAGATTGGATCTGGTGATTCTGGACTCTGCGGTGGCTGGAATTGATTTTCGTCGACTCCCCTAGGGTTTCTGGAATATTCTGGTATTTATAGAGCAAAGAGGTGGTTCGGGGGCACCCGAGGTGGGCACAACCCACCAGGGCGCGCCTGGGCCCCCTGGCGCACCCTGGTGGGTGCTGCTCCCCTCGAGGCACCCCCCAGGTGCTTCCTTGGCCCACTGGATGTCTTCTGGCTCAAAAAATTCGTCAAGAAGTTTCGCTGTGTTTGGACTTCATTTGATATTCATTTCCTGCAGTGTAAAAAACATGCAGAAAACAGCAACTGGCATTGGGCACTATGTGAATTGGTTAGTACCAAAAAATGATATAAAATGACTATGAAATTATTGTAAAACATCCAAGAATGATTATATAACAGCATGGAACAATAAAAAATTATAGATACAATGGAGACGTATCACATACCCTCCGATACTACTCATAGATTTATTAAAATAAGCAATCAACACGTATAAAATAGAATTTGTTTAAAATAGAACAGTCTGTAGGAATCTGGAAACTTCGTATACTTCTGTAACTCCAAAAATTCTGAAACATTAGGACAATATAAGAATTTGGTATATCAATCTTTTGTAAAAAATTCAGATCAAAAGCACGTTCTAGTGAATTTTCAAATTTCCTGGACTGAGCGAAAAAGTTTCTGTTTTTGCACAGAATCAAGTCAACTATCATCCACACTATCCCAAAGGATTTACGTGGAAATTTATTGAAACAAAAGCTATAAAACATGATTACTATAGTAGCATAATCATGTGAAGACACAAAAACAGTAGGGGTAAAAATTGGGTTGTCTCCTAACAAGCACTTTTCTTTAATGCCTTTTTAGCTAGGCAAGATGATGTCAATGATGCTCACATAAAAGATAAGAATTGAAACATAATGGGAGAATCATGAAGCATATGACTAACACATTTAAGTCTAACCCACTTCCTATGTCTAGGGATTTTGTGAGCAAACAACTTATGGAAACAAGAATCAACTAGCATAGGAAGGCAAAACAAGCATAACTTCATGATTTTCAACACATAGAGAGGAAACTTGATATTATTGCAATTCCTACAAGCATATATTCCTCCCTCATAATAATTTTCAGGAGCATCATGAATGAATTCAACAATATAACTATCGCATAAAGCATTCTTTTCATGATGAACAAGCATAGAATTTGTATTACTCTCCACATAAGCAAATTTCTTCTCATGAATAGTAGTGGGAGCATCATAAGAAACTTGAATACTATAAATTGTTTCCACATTAAAAGAGTAATGTAAAGAAAAAAGGGTAGTCATAATCATGACAAGTTTATAAATATAATCATCACTACTTTTTATAACATAAGTATCATCACAATAATCATCATAAGTAGCAACTTTGTTCTCATCATAATCAGTTGAAACCTCTTCCAAGATAGTGGAATCATTACTAAATAAAGTCATGACCTCTCCAAATCCACTTTCATAATTGTCACAATAAGATTCAACACCCTCCAAAATAGTGGGATCATTACTTCCTGAAGTTGACACTCTTCCGAACCCGCTTTCATCAATATAATCATCATAAATAGGAGGCATGCTAACATCATAATAAATTTGCATATCAAAACTTGGGAGGCTAAAAATATCATCTTCAATAAGCATAGCATCCCCAAGCTTGGGACAAACATTAATTGCAGCAAATAAATTCTCAAACATGTCATTCTCATCAAACATAGCATCCCCAAGCTTGGGCCTTTGCATATCATAAGCATAATCACTCACATCATTAATAGTATGGATAGCACCAATAGTATAGCAATTATTATCATCACAATGAGTAATAGGCATAATAATAATAGGAGCAACATCATTTGGGAGGGATACCTCTTTACCTTTGCTTCTCCATCTTTTCTTTTCTTTTCTCCACATTATGTGTGGGTTTAATCGTCTTTTGGAGCTCCTTATTAATGTGATTGGTTGAATAGAAGGCTCCTCCTCGTTACCTGATTCATAAGAAATAATAGGAGGATATTGGGAAACCTCTTCCCTTTAATTAGTATTCGCTTCATCTTCTATTTGTTTCCTTGTCTTTATGTAATTGGCAATATAAGGATTTTTTCAATGCAAGTCACCGCACAATACATATAAATTCCCTCTAGATCAAAATCAAGAACTCTCTCAAGGGAAAATTCTAGAATATCTTTAGTTATACATTTCATTTCTTCATAACCCAAAAGCAAACTACGCTCATTATGATGCGCAAGGGAAACCAAGTCATCACAATTTTTGGACACGATTCGATCATGAAACAATTTGCATTGGATATTTAAATGACCATGTTCATTGCAAAGTTCACAAGGATGGCTAAGAAAATTTAATTTTTTAGCACAAACATCTAGCCTCTCTTGCAACCATTTAGTTTCTAAATACTTATGCCTCTTGCAAAATCTATCTTCCCTATTTGGTGTGTACTTGCAAACTCTATGCACCCCACAAAAGTTGACATGCTTATAAGAGAAATTTTTATCATGACAAGTGAAATCATCATTAGTACTATGGATATTCAAAGAGTTCATGCTAACAACATTGCAATCATGCTCATCATTCAAAGACCGTATGCCAAACATTTTATTGCATTCTTCTTCTAACACTTTGGCACAATTATCGGAATCCTTATTTTCACGAAATACATTAAGCATATGAGGCAACCTCAATTCCATTTTTTAATTTTCTTTTATAGACTAAACTAGTGATAAAACAAGTAACTAAAAGATTCGATTGCAAGATCTAAAGATATACCTTCAAGCATTAACCTCCCCAGCAACGGCGCCAGAGGAGAGCTTGATGTCTACTATACAACCTTTCTTCTCATAGACGTTGTTGGGCCTCCAAGTGCAGACGTTGTTGGGCCTTCAAGTGGATGACCTAAGGTTTATCAATCCGTGGGAGGCGTAGGATGAATATGGTCTCTCTCAAACAACCCTGCAACCAAACAATAAAGAGTCTCTTGTGTCCCCAACACACCCAATACAATGGTAAATTTTATAGGTTCACTAGTTCGGCGAAGAGATGGTGATACAAGTGCAATATGGATGGTAGATATAGGTTTTTATAATCAGAAAATATAAAAACAGCAAGGTAGCAAGTAACAAAAGTGAGCAAAAATGGTATTGCAATGCTTTGAAACAAGGCCTAGGGTTCATGCTTTCACTAGTGCAAGTTCTCTCAACAATGATAACATAATTAGATCATATAACAATCCCTCAACATGCAACAAAGAGTCACTCCAGAGTCACTAATAGCGGAGAACAAACGAAGAGATTATTGTAGGGTACAAAACTACCTCAAAGTTATTCTTTCTAATCAATCCAATGGGTTATTCCTATAACTGTCACAAACATCCCTAGAGTTCGTACTAAAATAACACATTAATACACACCTCAACCAAAACCCGAATGTCACCTAGATACTCCAATGTCACCTCAAGTATCCGCGGGTTAGATTATACGATATGCATCACACAATCTCAGATTCATCTATTCAAACCAACACAAAGAACTTCAAAGAGTGCCCCAAAGTTTCTACTAGAGAGTCAAGACGAAAACGTGTGCCGACCCCTATGCATAAGTTCACAAGGTCACTGAACCCGCAAGTTGATCACCAAAACATACATGAAGTGGATCACGTGAATATCCCATTGTCACCATAGATAAGCACATGCAAGACATACATCAACTGTTCTCAAATCCATAAAGACTCAATCCGATAAGATAACTTCAAAGGGAAAACTCAATCCATTGCAAGAAGGTAGAGGGGGAGAAACATCATAAGATCCCACTATAGTAGCAAAGCTCGCGGTACATCAAGATCGTGCCAAATCAAGAACACACACACACACACACACAGAGAGAGAGAGAGAGAGAGAGAGAGAGATCAAACACATAGCTACTAGTACATACCTTCAGCCCCGAGGGTGAACTAATCCCTCCTCATCAGGGAGAGCGTCGGGATTATGAAGATGGCCACCGGTGATGATTCCCCCTCCGGCTGGGTGCCAGAACAGGGTCCCGATTGGTTTTTCGTGGCTACAGAGGCTTGCGGCAGCGAAACTCTCGATCTTGGTTCTATTCTGGAAGTTTGGGGATATATAAGAGGTGTTGGCATCGGGAACAAGTCAGGTGGGTCCACGAGGCATCCACGAGGTAGGGGGCGCACTTAGGGGGGTAGGGTGTGCCCTCCACCCTCGTGGTGGCCTCGGGATTCTTCTGGTCCATCTTCGATGCTCTATGGGCTTCTTCTGGTCCAAAAATAATCTCCATAAATTTTCAGGTCAATTGGACTTCGTTTGATATTCCTTTTCTGCGAAACTCAAAAACAAGGAAAAAACAGAAACTGGCACTGGGCTCTAGGTTAATAGTTAGTCCCAAAAATCAAATAAAATAGCATATAAATGCATATAAAACATCCAAGATAGATAATATAATAGCATGGAACATTCAAAAATTATAGATACCTTGGAGACGTATCAGTTGTCATAGTAGAGTGGCACATTCTTCACATTGATGCCATAGTGCTTGAGGATTATATAGGTGTAGGATTTGAGATGAGCATCACTTGGAAAGTGTTTCTTAGTATTACCTCGACCCCCTCTAACAGTACAGTGTTTCCTATGACTCAAGAAAGAGAAAATGGAACTACGAAAACAAAAGTCTTCATGCTTCGTAGTCCTCTTATGAATATCCAAGTCTTCAAGGTCACACCAATTTCGTCATTTCAAAGTCTTCAAGAAAATGAAAGTCTTCAACTGAAGACATACATTTTTAGGGGACAACTTTCATCATAAATATTAAACTCCTCATCAACTTATAGAGAATGTGTACACTCACAAACACATTAGTCCCTTAACCTATAAGTCTTCAATACACCAAAATCACTAAGGGGCACTAGATGCACTTATAATCTTCCCCTTTTTGGTGATTGATGACAAATAGGTTAAGTTTCAACGGGGATAAACATATGAAGTGTAAATGGTAATATTGTGGAATTTGATTGCAAGATATAGAAGAACTCCCCCTGAAGATGTGCATATTTGAGGAATTTGCTTTGGATAGCAAATGCACCTTATAGAGTAATATCATGGAGATCTCCCCCTATATCTTGTAATTCCACGCATTTGACATATGATGTCAACAATTTGAAATGCATGATGAAATATGGTGTCTGGCGAAGTTCAGCATGCGTGCATTAAGGTACTTAAGGAAATAAGCATGCAGAAAGCAGTCAAAAGTATCAGAGCTCCATAGGACTTAAGTTTACAACTCATCAAAGCAAACACCTCAAAAGAGCAAGAATGTAACTTAAAAAACGCCCATATATAAGAGACCCGCTTGAAGACTAACTCAAATTTCTCCCCCTTTGTCATAAAATGATCAAAAGGGACAAAAAATGTGGACTAACGCCCCTGGAGAATATCATCATGATGTCGATGGAGAGCGCCAGCTTTGTTGGGGTCGTCCGTTGAGGTAGGGTTTGCCGCAGTGTCATTCAAACCTTCAGCTTCATCCATCTCGCGCGATGAAGAATATGAACTAGCGACCAGATGAGGAACTTTGACCTCCTTCAATTTCTTTGAAGGTGGGTGAGACCAGTCAAAGTCCTGTTGGAAGTCCATTTCCTTGAGTTCTTCGCTACTATAGAGATGTGAAAGAATAGCCCAAGTGCGGTCGAAGACTTGATGCAGATAATGGTAATTCTTCTTCATAGTGTTTTGAGTGACTCACATGTTATGAAGAATAGCACCAAACTGACGCTTGAACCACTTGTGATTTCGATCAACTTTCCGGTGAACACTAAGCAGAAGTTCATGATCAGTCATTACACGCGGAGTAGTGGCTTGAGGATTTTGCTTTGAAGCTTTGGCGGCAGAATCTTGTGTTGAAGAGTCATCATTGGTAGAATATGAGGCAGCCTTGCAAAACTGACCATCCAATGGACGAGTGCCTTCATCAATAACAGCTACTTTGCCCTTCTCATCAGCTAAATAGTCCTGTTGAGGACTTGGTGGCAAATAGCTGAGATGATTTTGAAAGTCCGCCTTGTAATGAATTAAAGACCTTGATCTGATGAATTTCATGATCTAGGGAGCATAAGGCTTCAACTCAAAAGGTGTCAAAGCAGCATTGGCCAAAGTCCTCATGAAGAAATCGTGATAGTTGATAGGAATACCGTGCATGATATTGAAAAGCAGATTCTTCATAATGCCAACAACCCCTTCTTCATCAGAGTTGTGGCCCTTGATTGGACTAACGGTTTTAGTCAAGATGAGATACACTATCCTTGGCACATAGAGCAATTCCTTCACGAGGAATGTGGTCCTTGGAGCTTGACCAACCTTCAAAAGCTTCATCATCACTTGCATCAAATGATTTGAGAGTTCAGGTTCCTCATAGAGGAGCGGTGCACCTTCAATGGGAGGACTGACTGGGACGGCTTGAAGCAATTTAAGGGCCGGTGCTTTGTAATGAGTATTTTCAGTCATCCAGTCAATCACCCATGAATTCACATCTTGCACATTTCCAGTGAGGTGCAGTGTTGCGTAGAATTGAAGAATAAAAGTTCATCTGACTGGCTGTCCAGAAGCACTTGCATCGAAGTCTTGCAGAGTCATAGGAATTATAATCCATGAAGAAATGATCCTCAACAAAGAAATTATGATCTTTGAATTTCTGCTTCTTTGTATGAGGATTTTGTGGCTTGGGCTGAGGATTAACAGCTAAAGTCTTCACAACCTCTTGTTCCACAACCTCTCGAGCCACAGACTGTGGAATTTCAGCGGCAGATTCATCAATAGCAGTCTTGGCCTCCATTTCTTCAGCATTAGTAGCTGGAGTTTCTTCAGGAATAGAATGAAGTGAAGTTTGACGTTCTTCAGATCCAGTATGAATTTCTTCAGTTTAAATTGGGGACTGAGGAATTTGTTGTAGAGGAGTGGTCAATGGTGAATTGGAATGATGTTTTTCCCAATAATCATCATTCAGAATAGGAGTTGTAGGCCCAATGTCCACATCCTCATCGTCTTCATCAATTTCTTCAACGCTCGCCTCTTTAGCTGTGAACTGAGGCATGGGCGATGATACTAGCAGAGTTGAAGGGATTTTGTCCACTTCAATTTCTTCATCCAACTGCTCTGAAGTAGCAGCAGAGGGATTTTCTTCATCACTGTCATCTGGAATGACATATTCCTTAGAAAAGGGAACAATTTCCTTTGATGGCATGCTTGAGAGAGGAATAGTAATGGGGTTGGTGTATGAACTCATCAAAGTCTTCACTTTCTTAGGAGCTGAAGACTGTGAAGTTGTTGATGCTTTCCTTTTCTTCACTACTGCCCTCTCCGTAGGTTTGGTCTTCTTCGCTTCTGATGCAGAAGGAAGGTTGATATTTTTCATCTATGATGACTTTGCAGGAGGAGCAGATGAAATTGGGTCAATTTCTTCAGGCACAACTGATGTAGTCGCCCTCGCAGGTTCAGATTCTTCAGGCACAACAGTAGATTCTTCAGCTAGCCTGGGTTGTTCTTCAGGTGCAACATTGGAGGTTGCCCTGGCAGTTTCTTCAGGAGCTGGAATTTCTTCAGCAGCCCTGGTACTCTCAGTTTCTTCAACAGTCTGATTTTCATCAGTTGTGCTAGCATTTTCGTTAGTAGGCTGAGCAGATGCTTCAGCCCGAGGAATATCTTGTTGCAATGTAGCTACAACATTTGGTTTCAGACCCTTTGCCCATCTGACAAATCTGACTTTGGCACCTAGCCAATCTGCATGATATGCGTCGAATTCATCACTGAGTGCTTTGATCTCAGTTTCTAGAGTCACAAGTACTTCAGGAGACATGTTTACAACATTCTTCTTCAAAAAACACTCCTTCTTGTACTGAGCTTTCTTCACTTGCCTAGCCTTCTCAAATTTCCATTTTTGTTCATTTATGAAGGCAGTCAACATATGAATTTCTCCAGGCGAGAGGTTTAATCCAGGCAGAGGTGTGTTGGGGTCCTTGTGCCATAGATCAATGAAATCCAGGATCTTCTTTGGATCCAGTAAGAGAGGCACAACACTGGCTTTGGCTCCAGCGGGCCTTTGTTGTCTGCCTCTGATGATCTTAGCGAGTTCTTCATCATCAGCCTCATCGTTGCTTGACAGAACTTGGAAGGAAACCTGCTTCTTGTGAGGACTTGGCCTTGAGCCGCGTCCAGCAGCGACCTTTTTCTTCAGCAAGGTTGGACTTGTTGAGGACTGAGGCGGAGCTGAGGAGCTTGCAAAGGCTCCTGAAGCAATAGAGATTCCAGTTGTCCATTGGCAAGTGGCAAGAAGCACAAGTGTTGAGGACATTGCAGGTGTAGATGAGGATTTTGCAAGTGAGGGAGCTGGAGATGCATTTTAAGAAGTTTCTTGAGGAAAAGGATGTGAGGGCTTTGAAGAACTTGGCCTTGAGGACATTGCAGATGAGGAAGATGGCTTCGTAGTTGATTTCTTCGGTATGGCCTTCTTGGGCTTGCTAGTAGAGGCCTCAGCAGCAGCAGCAGAGTCTTCGTTGAATTTCTTCACTGCTTCTTTTGCTACTTTAGCCAACTTGGCTTGCCGCTTGGCCCATTCCTTGGGAAATTCCTCACCTCTTTTGATGATAGAGGGGTCAGCTTCTTGGCCTGGAGCCAATGGAGGTCTTGAGCATGGAGGGTTAACCGTGAATTTCTTCATGTACTTTGGACTGACATAATGATATTCCCTCCATTCTCTTGCCCATCTTCTTTCAACCTGCTGAATGCGCACTTTGCGCTAATTTTTATTCTCCTTGCCATGAGTAGCTTCATCAGGAGTGTAATATTCATCATAGATGTCTTCAGAGATTCAAAAGCAGTGTTTGTTTCAGGCCTCTTTCCTCCTTTCTGAGGACGCTTACCATCTGTCATTTTCTGCAGTTGAGGATTTTGCCCAATCAAAGTTTCTGAGGAGGTATGCAATTTTTCTTCGAGGAACACTGCAAATGAGTTAAGTTGATGAGAACCTAGTGATTCAGCAGCAGACATGTGTACGTGTGAACAGAGTATTGGTGCGAAGAATTTGGAGAGTTCATATACGTTCTCAGAATTTTGTTTTTAAAAATAATCAAGTTTGAGGAATTTGACCATGGGTGTCTTGAGGAATTTCATTAAGCGTTCTTGTCTTAGGTTCCAGAGTTGTATAGATTAAAAATCCACATGATTGAGGAATCTTGGAGAAAAACACAACTTAGGGAAACAAATCAAGAACAGATGCAACTTGGTGTTTAAGGATATGGAAGTTGAAGAATAAACACCTTTTGAAGATTTTGTGGGAGGCACCTCCACGATAACTTCCTTTTGGTCCGGCAAGTCGCCAGGAAAATTTGTGCTCGCAAGGATGCGGGAGTGTTCTTGAAGTTGGACATCTCACGAGCTTTTGACTCCCTTGCCTGGCCGTTCTTATTTGAGGTGATGCGTACGAAGGGTTTTGGTACCAAGTGGTGCCAGTGGATTGCCATCCTCTTGACGACCGCAAGCATGAAGGTGATCGTGAATGGGGTGCCAGGAAGAAGCTTTGTGCATGTTAAGGGTTTAAGGCAAGGGGACCCATTTTCGCCTCTTCTCTTTGTGATTGCCATGAACGTCCTCTCAAAGATGATGATTCGCGCTGCAACCATGGGCGTCTTGAGTGTCTTCACGGGCATTGCCCCTCACCAAGCGGTGTCAATCTACGCTGACGATGTGGCCTTATTTTTCAAGCCATGGCTCTTGGATCTCTCACTCCTTTGGTAGGTTCTTATGGTGTTTGGGGAGGCATCGGGCTTGAAGGTGAATTACAACAAATCTCTAGCGATTATGATTCATGGGGACAGTGCGAACAAGGACCGGGTTGAGTCGGTGTTGCAATGCCGCATGGGTACCTTCCCATGCAGATACCTTGGGCTGCAATTGGCCATCAGGACTCTCAGTACGGCTGAGTGGCAGCCTATGTTGGACCAAGCTAAGAGCTTTGCACTGGCGTGGCAAAGGGGACTGATTCACCGGCTGGGTCGTCTTGTGCTAGTGAAATCGGTAATTGTGTCTAAACCGATTCATCACTTCATGATTACGGAGGCTCTTGTTTGGGTGTTGGAAAAGATCAAACAATGGATGACAGGTTTCTTTTGGGCTGGCAAGGAGAAGGCCAATGGTGGGCAATGTCTGATTGCTTGGGATGCGGTTTGCAAACCTACTTATCTGGGTGGCCTAGGCGTTCGGAACCTGCAGCTGCAAGGGCTTGCACTGCGGGTGAGATGGGAATGGTTACGTAAAACGGACCCTGAAAGGCCATGGAAAGGGCTACCCATGACGGAGGATAGAGATGCCCGCGTGGTGTTTGGTAGCCTGGTGAACATCTCGGTGGGGGATGGCACTAAGGTTCTGTTTTGGCAAGATCGATGGATCCATGGTTTCTCTGCAAAGCATATTGCACCACTCATTCATTCTAAGGTGTAAACGAGGACGGTTAACGAGAGAATGGTAGCGAATGGTTTGGAGAATGGGAGGTGGCTGTGTGATTTATCAGGAGATCTCGGCTTTGGTGACCACATGCAGCTCATTCATCTCAACCCAGCTATAAGCATGGTTCAGAGTGATGTCTCGCGACCGGACGCCTTTTCGTGGCCTGCTGACCCGTCAGGTCTGCTCGGTCGACATACCAACGGCTCTGCCTTGGTGCGGTTGTGGTGCCTTATGCCTTTTGCATTTGGAAAAGTTGGGCTCTTCTCAAGTGCAAAATATTTGCTTGGTTGGCGGTGCAACACCGTATTTGGGCCTCGGATAGGAGAGCGAGGCATGGGTTGCAAGATCGACCTTCCGCATGCTTTACGTGTCTTCAAGAGGAAGATATTGCAGAGCACATACTAGTCCAGTGTGTGTACGCTAGGGAGGTGTGGCATATCATGTTTGATGCTTTGGGTTTGCAGGCAACCATTCCGGATGTGCAGGATCAACTCTTGGATTGGTGGTTGGCACAATGTGCAAGATGGAGCCGTGACGCCAAGAGGGGCTTTGATACGGTGGTGATTGCGGTGATCTGGGCGCTCTGGAAGCAGCGTAATGCGAGAGTCTTCAATAGGACTAACCAGCGGTTGAATGCGCCGGATTTGGCGATTTCTATCACTGGAGAGCTGCAGGAGTGGAAGGCGGCCGGCCTAGGAGGAGGACATTTCTCTGGTTTTTGTGAGACAGTGGGCTTGATTTAGCTAGGGGGTGTGTAGGGGTGTTTGCCTAGGGGGTTTGCCTGTATCCACCCCTAGGTCTCTTGTACATTGCTTTTCTGCTCTCTTCTATAAAAGTAAGGCATGCTGTTCGCGTGCTCTCGAAAACAAAGATTTTGTGGAAATCATCAGAATCAACAAGGGCAGCAAAAATAGATTTTGTTTACCCTTGGCAAAGGACATGACGAACTGGGAGTGGAAGTGGAGAAGTTTGTCACTCCAGATCTCCCACTCCCTAACTTGGCGGTGAGAGACAGCTACGGCGGCGGCGGAGGTGAAGATTTCTGTGGCCGGCGCGAGTACGACGACGAGGAGGTCGAGGCAATGAAGCTCTTCCTTGCAGGCGGCGATGGAGAGTAGCAGCGGTGCTAGGTCTGAGAGCTCGAGCGAGGGGAGTGAGATCGAGCGGGGTAAATGAGGTCTAAGGAGGGCGAGGGGTTTTTATAGCCTAGGTGAAAAACCGCTCGTCCGAGGAAATTGGACGAATGTGCCCCTGACCCTTGCCATCCTAGCGACATGTGTCACCCATGTACTGAGAGGTGGAGATCATGTTAGATCGTGGGTGAATATTTTAAATCCTGTTGTGGGACACGGAACGATTTGAGCGGCAAAAGCTGGAAAAATAGATATGAATATTTTAAAGTTTCGTTCGCAAATTCTTCAGCTGTCAAGGACACAGTGAAGATTTTTAATGGGTTTCAAATAGAACGCACATGAAGAATTTGTGAACAGACTGGGTTGAGTTTAGCATAGAGATTTGTGAACGCACATGAAGAATTTGTGAAATAGGACCTCTACGGTGGTAATTTCCCTTGCTAGGCGCCATACTCTCCTAGGTTGTGAAACCAAGGCTATGATCACCAAAGCTATGGAAATCAAGGCAAATGGAGACCAAATCTCTGATACCACTTGTAGGATCGAAAGTAGGTCTAGAGGTGGGTCATTCGACTACTTGAGCAAATAAAAATCTAACCTTTTCCCAATTTTAGTTGTGGGTAGATTTTAGCAATTAGCACAAGTCAAGCAATCAACCTACACATGTAATTCTAAGAGTGTAGCGGAGGAAAATAAAACATTGCATATGAAGGTAAAGCGAAGGGTTTGGACAGTGCAAACGCAATGATGACACGGAGATTTTTGGCGTGGTTCCGATAGGTGGTGCTATCGTACATCCACGTTGATGGAGACTTCAACCCACGAATGGTAATGGCTGCGTGAGTCCACGAAGGGCTCCACCCACGAAGAAGCAACCTTGTCTATCCCACCAAGGCCATTGCCCACGAAGGACTTGCCTCACTCGGGTAGATCTTCACGAAGTAGGCGATCTCCTTGCCCTTACAAACTTCTTGGTTCAACTCCACAATCTTGTCGGAGGCTCCGAGGCGACACCTAACCAATCTAGGAACACCACTCTCCAAAAGGTAATAGATGGTGTGTTGATGATGAACTCCTTGCTTTTGTGCTTCAAATGATAGTCTCCCCAACACTCAACTCTCTCTCTCTCACACACAAATTTGGATATGGTGGAAAGATGATTTGAGTGGAAAGCAACTTGGGGAAGGCTAGAAATCGAGATTCTTGTTGTAGGATTGGTATATCTTGATCTCAACACATGAGTAGGTGGTTCTCTCTCAGAAAATGTAAGCTGGAAGTGTAGGCACGTTTCGATGTCTCTCTCACGTATGGAGAAGGGAGTGGAGGGGTATATATAGCCTCCACACAAAATCCAACCATTACACACATTTGACCCAACTCGGTCAGACCGAAAGATGAACTCGGTGAGACCAGTTTAGTTCAAAATGTGAACATTAGGAATCTCGATGGGACCGACTGGAACAACTCAGTGGGACATATGTGCTAGGGCTTAGGTCAAACATTAACTCGGTGTCACCGATTGCATCAACTCGATGAGACCGAAGTGAAGCAATAAGGCAACAGAGTGAATGTCAAGCCAACTAGGTGAGACCGATCGCTATTTCGGTGAGACTGAAATAATTGCAATAGACAACGGAGAATTGGCAAGGCCATCTTGGTGAGACCGATATCCATATCAGTGTGACCAAACTATTAGGGTTTCTGGCAGTGGCTACGTCATATGAACTCGGTGGCTCCGGATAGGATGAATCGGTGGGGTCGAGTTGGAGTTTAGGGGTTTTACATATTTGGAATGAGAAAGTGGTTGAGGATTTGGAGCAATATCACTAAGCATTTGAGCAACAAGCCATTAAAGCAACACCTCATCCCCTTCTAATAGTGTTGGCTTTCCTATGGACTCAATGTGATCTTGGATCACTAAAAATGAAATGAAGAGTCTTGAGCTTTTGCCAATATGTGTCCTTAGCATTTTGAGGGGTCCACATCTCTAGTCCATGCCATGCCATTCATTGAACTTTCTGAAATATTCAACTTGAATGGATATCAGTTAAATGAGATATATGTTGTTATGAATTACCAAAATCACCCGGGGATTAGTTGCACTTTCATTGCCCCTATCGGCTCAGTACCTCCAGCGAGCTTCCTGGTCAGTTAACCGCCTCAGAGCACGCTCATTATGCGCCTATATTTTCAAAGATAAGGGCTTTAATAGCCAGCGGCTTAACCAGAGTCGATTTTCCCCGTTGCTGGGTCTCATGGAGGATCTTACCACTGAGCCAGCGCAGCAGCTTAATGTGCCAATCCACTGGTGATGTGAAGGACCCATAATTGTATAACCAAAAACCATAACTAACAGAGAAATTAATGAAATAGTCAAGTCACTGCTTGGGGAGCCTCAAGAAGCCTGCAATAAGATGGGGCTGAGGCCTTTCTGCATTTCTAACCAGGCCCCTGTAGTAAGTATTTTGAATAAATCTTCATCTTGCTTAGCTATCTTTTATTCTTCATACCTTTTAAACCACTACCAATATACATATATATATAAGCCAATTCTCCCTTCTGGAAGAACAAAATAACAGCAGCTCCGCCAGCTAAGAAGAGTAAAGCAGTGAAGCCTTGTGGTTCGGCTCATAAGAAGAAACCAACAGCGGAAGAGCTGCTCCAACTAGATGAGTCGAAGGTAGAACTTGACTCCCTTGGTTTACTTTTCATGCAACTTATTGATGTTGATTCCTCTCAGGATGATGTGCAGACAAGCTAGGCTAACGAGGCAGAAGTAATTTCTGACTCCTCTCACTAAGAACCTTTGCCAAGAAAGAAAACACGATGGGTCATCCGAAAAGTAATATTTTCTCACCCTCCTGCTTACTAGGACCCCAACTTTCTTTTGAGGAAGCAGCACCATGAGTCCAGGCGTTAGACCCGTAGCAGCGGCGCTGAAGATCTTGTGGTCGGCTTAGCCAACAGGCCAGCTCCACGGAAATGTCGCAATGAGGTGCCTCATAGTTCGACTCTCTCTCTTCCACGAGCCGGTCTCGTGCGGCAACCTCTTAACCCTTTTGACTCGAACTATCAGGAAACGCCTCCGTCATCTGCTACTTCTTGAGCTTGCATTGTTTTTCCCCTGAAGAGGAAAGCGTGATGCAGCAAAGTAGAGATAAGTATTTCCCTCAGTTAGAGAACCAAGGCATCAATCCATTAGGAGGTACATTCAAGTCTCCAATCTATGCACCTGGACAAACAATCAAACACTAGCACCCAACATGATAAAGGGGTTGTCAATCCCTTCACGGTCAATTGCAATGGTGAGATCTGATAAAGATAGGTATAAAAGATTGCTAGAACATAAAACTAAATAAAAGTAAATAAATTGCAGCAAGGTATTATTGGGTTTTTGTTTATAGATCTGAAAATATATGATGGAAAATAGACCCGGGGGCCATAGGTTTCGCTTGAGGCTTCTCTCCTGAAGGCAAATAAATATGATGGGTGAACAAATTACTATCGAGCAATTGATAGAAAGGCACAAAGTTATGACGATATCCAAGGCAATGATTATGCATATAGGCATCACGTCAATGTCAAGTAGACCGAAACGATTCTACATCTACTACTATTACTCCACACATCGACCGCTCTCCAGCATGCATCTAGAGTATTAAGTTCATAAAGAATGGAGTAACGCCTTAAGTAAGATGACATGATGTAGAGAGATAAAATCAAGCAATATGATGAAAACCCCATCTTTTTATCCTTGATGGCAACAATACAATACGTGTCTCGCTACCCCTACTATGTCGCTGGGTGAGGACACTACAAGACTGAACCCAAAACTAAGCACCACTCCCATTGCAAGAAATACCAATCTAGTTGGCCAAACCAAACCAATGATTTGAAGAGAAATACAAAGATATCAAATCATGCATATAAGAATTAAGAGGAGATTCAAATAATATTCATAGATAATCTGATCATAAATCCACAATTCATCGAATCTCGACAAACACACCGCATAAGAATATTACATCGGATAGAACTCCAAGAACATCGAGGAGAACATGGTATTGAAGATCATCGAGAGAGAACAAGCCATCTAGCTACTAGATATGGACCCATAGGTCTGAGGTAAACTACTCATGCTTCATCGGAAGGGCAATAGGGTCGATGTAGATGGCCTTCGTGATCGAATCCCCCAGAAAACACACCGCAAAAGAATATTACATTGGATAGAACTCCAAGAACATCAAGGAGAACATGGTATTGAAGATCGTCGAGAGAGAACAAGCCATCTAGCTACTAGAAATGGACCCGTAGTTCTGAGGTAAACTACTCATGCTTCACCGGAAGGGCAATAGGGTTGGTGTAGACGCCCTCCATGATCGAATCCCCCTCCGGCAGATCGCCAAAAAAGGCCCCAAGATGGGATCTCACAGGAACAGAAGGTTGCGGTGGTGGAAAAGTATTTTCATGGATGCCTCTTAGGGTTTGGGAATATTTGGGAATTTATAGTCCAAAGAATTGGGTTAGGATACCTCCGAGGGGGCCACAAGCCCATGCCCCCCCCTAGGGCGCTCCCCTACGGCTTGTCGTTGCCTTGTGGGTCTTCTAACTTAATCTCCAAGTGTAGGTGTCTTCTGGTCCAAGAAAAATCATCGTAAAGTTTTATTCCGTTTGGACTTCGTTAGATATTCCTTTTCTGCGAAACTCAAAAACAAGGAAAACAGAAACTGGCACTGGGCTCTGGGTTAATAATTTAGTCCCAAAAATAATATAAAATAACATATTAATGCATATAAAACATCCAAAACAGCTAATATAATAGCATGGACAATCAAAAATTATAGATACGTTGGAGATGTATCAAGCATCCCCAAGCTTAATTCTTGCTCGTCCTCGAGTACGTAAATGATAAAAATAATTTTTTTGATGTGGAATGCTACCTAACATATTTATCCATGTAATTTTCTTTAATGTGTCATGAATATTCAGATCCATAAGGTTCAGAACAAAATTTTAATATTGACATAAAAACAATAATACTTCAAGAACACTAATAAAGAAATCATGTCTTCTCAAAATGACATGGAAAAAGAAAGTTATCCCTACAAAATCATATAGTCTGGCCATGCTCCATCTTCATCACACAAAGTATTAAATCATGTGCAACCCGATGACAAGCCAAGCAATTGTTTCATACTTTTGATGTTCTCAAAAAATTTCAACTTTCACGCAATACATGAGTGTGAGCCATGGATATAGCACTATAGGTGGAATAGAATATGGTGGTTGTGGAGAAGACAAAAAAGGAGATAGTATCACATCAACTAGACGTATCACTACTAGGAAAAGGGCTATAGATAGGATTGACACTAATGGCGCACCAGGGAAGTAGTGTGCCACTACTATATACTAATGGCGCACCAGTTGGCGATGCGCCATTAGTGTGGAAGACACTAATGGCGCACCAGACAAAAGGTGCGCCACTAGTGATAAATTTATTTTTTTTCATTTTTACATACATACTAATGGCGCATCCTACCAAAGTGCGCCATTACTAGTTCTAACTAGTAATGGCGCACCAGACAAGGAGTGCGCCAGTACTGAATTTTTTTTATTCTTTTTTTTTGCAAAACTACTAATGGCGCACCGTGTCACAGTGCGCCATTACTAGTTTAAACTACTAATGGCGCACCGTGTCATAGTGCGCCATTAGTATATATATATATATATATATATATATATATATATATATATATATATATATATATATTACTTTTCTGCAAAACTACTAATGGCGCACCACCTACAGGTGCGCCATTAGTAACCAGGGTTACTAATGGCGCATTTGCGAGTGGTGCGCCATTAGTAACCTGGGACCCCAACAAGATATTTTGGACAGCCACACCTACCCACTCACTTTCCCCACTTCATTCCCTCCACCTCCTTCTCCAAGCTTTCGGCTGCCTCCTCCTCCTCACCTCATTTCCACCATAGATTCATCAAAATTAAGTGGTGAAATTACCTTTTTTTGATAGGTAAGTAAGGGGAAAGCTATCTTCATGATGTAGATCTACTTTTTTTCTCCCTAGCTCGCTCCAACAACGTGCACATGCACTTTTTGTGGCCTAGCTAGATCTATGTATGTTTGTGGTGTTTCATGTGTTTGTGGTGTTGCATATATGTTTGTGTTTGCAGCTACCGGTATTTGAAATGCGATAGTTGCCAATATTTTGTCGGAATGTTGATTCATTTCCGTTTCGGCGAGAATTTTGGCACTATGCATTCTTTTTGGTCCTATTTTTAGGGAAGGTCATGCCGAATTTTTTCTTGGTTCCAAAATATCGTTTTGCTCTACCCCGCAGGTGAACATGGTCCGCACGATGACCGAAGGCATCGTGAATAGGTTTTTGAGCTCCGCGAAGGCCGAGATGCTTCAAAAGAACGAGACGGAGATATGATGTCCGTGTCGAAGATGCAAGCTGAAGAGCCTTATTGCGGACCCGGATTCTGGGCAGGTGCGGGACCACCTGCTCTTGCGTGGTTTCATGGATGGCTATCGGTGGCAAGGTGATGAAGATGACTATGAAGTCGTCCATGGGGGCCGGGCAAGAAATGAGGAAGGGCAACAAGACAAGTACCACCGCGGCGAGGGCGGGGGAGAAGACGAAGAATCTCCAGGACATGATCACGACGGTGATGTTGTACACAGTCATCATGTAGAAGATGTCGTACATGATGATGAGGAAGATCAAGACGAAGGGCATGATCATGAAGATGAAGATGCCGGAGCAGACGACGATGGAGGCTGGGTGCAGGACCCTCATATTCAAGAGCTGCTTCTCAAGCAGACGGATAACGCAAGAGCTGCCGCCCGAGAGAAAGCCAAGCTGGATCAACTGGAGATAGACGCGGTTACTCCATTGTATGAAGGATGCAGGCCCAAGGATACCCGCCTGAAAGTAACGCCCATGGCTCTAGAGATGAAGGTAAAACACAAAATGACCGACGCATGCTTCGACGAGAACATGTCATTCTGGCATGAACGTCTTCCCAAGGGGAACAAGTGCCCAACCAGTTTCGAGGAGGCGAAGAAAATCGTGTGTCCTCTGGATTTACCGCACGTGAAATACCATGTGTGTATGACCAATTGCATCATTTATCGGGACGAGCACGCGGAGTCTACCATATGTCCGGTGTGCGGCGTCACTCGATACAAGAAGAGGAAGAAAGCTCCACGAAAATCGGTGTGGTACTTTCCGATCACTCCTCGTCTGCAGCGGTATTTCACGGACCCTAAGGTAGCAAAGCTCCTGCGTTGGCACGCGGATAGGGAGGAGAAGAAGCGGGAAGATGACGGAAATGATCTGGAGATAAATAAAAAAGACAAGATGTTGAGTCACCCTAAGGATGCGAGCCAGTGGCAAGCGTTGAACTTCGAATACCCAGAATTTGGGAAGGATCCAAGGAACATCGTGCTGGGCGCGAGCACTGATGGAGTCAATCCGTTTGGCAGCCAGAGAAGCACACATAGCACCTGGCCTGTGTTTGTGTGGATGTACAACCTTCCCCCCTGGTTGTGCATGAAGAGGAAGTACATTCACATGAGTATGCTAATTGAAGGGCCAAAACAACCAGGGAACGACATCAATCTGTTTCTGGGGCTGCTGAAGGAGGAGCTAGACACGCTGTGGAAAACGTCAGCCAATACGTGGGACACCGCAGAGAAAGAATATTTCCCTATGAGAGCCGCACTGCTCACGACGGTGCACGACTATCTCGGTTACGGATATCTCGCGGGGCAGGTAGTCCACGGATTTTCTGGATGCGTAAGGTGCATGGATGACACAACATATCGCCAGCTAGATAGAGATCCCAGGTCTTCAAAAACCGTGTTCATGGAACATCGAAGGTGGCTTCGCGACGATGACCCGTGGAGGAAACGCAAGGATCTGTTCGATGGTGAAACCGAACCCCGAAAACGCCCGTGTATGAGGAGCGGCGAGGAAATAGATGAGTTGTTGAAAAATTGGAAAGACTGCCCACTGCCGGGAAAGAAGCAAAAGGCGCCAGAGCCGGGAAAGAAGCGAAAGGCGCCAGAGCCGCTGCTGAAGGTATGGAAAACGTGGTCTGTTTTCTGGGACTTGCCGTACTGGAAGATCCACCGTGTGCCTCACAGCCTTGATGTCATGCATATCACGAAGAACGTGTGCGAGAGTCTGCTTGGTACCCTGCTCAACATGCTAGAGAGGACCAAAGATGGCCCGAAAGCAAGGGCAGACTTGAAATCAATGGGCATCAGGCAGGAGCTTCACGCTAATGATGATGATGATGATGATGATGATGATGATGATGATGAGGCAAAGCAGGACACAGAAAGTCGTCGCAAAGGCAAAAAGGCCAAGAAGACCGGAAATGACTACCCTCCCGCGTGCTTCACTCTAAGTCAGGAGGAGATCGAGCAGTTTTTCACCTGCCTCCTAGGAGTAAAACTTCCTTACGGTTACGCGGGGAAGATAAGCAGATACCTAGACCCAGCGAAGCAGAAGTTCAGCGGGATGAAGTCTCGCGACTATCACGTGCTGATGACGCAGATACTTCCAGTTGCAATCCGTGGGATCATGGACACACACGTCCGTGAAACGCTATTTGGCCTATGCAACTTTTTCGACGTCATCTCTTGGAAGTCGATTGGCGTGGGGCAACTCAGAAGGCTATAGGAAGAGATCATGGTGATACTATGCGAGCTTGAGATGTACTTCCCGCCCGCATTCTTCGACGTTATGGTGCATCTGCTGGTCCATATCGTGGAGGATATCATCCAACTCGGGCCGACGTTCCTGCACAGCATGATGCCGTTCGAAAGGATGAATGGTGTCATCAAAGGATACGTTCGCAACATGTCACGTCCAGAGGGAAGTATAGCCAGGGGCTTTCTAACTGAAGAGTGCATCTCCTATTGCACGAATTATCTAGGCATCGAGAACCCCGTTGGTCTGCCCGTCAATAGGCACCTCGGCAGGCTCGCTGGATGGGGTCACTGTGAGGGTCGCCGCTAAATGCATGTCGACTTCGAGGGTTGACTCGCCGACTTTGAAAGAGCAAACCTAGTTGTGCTACAACACATAGACGTGGTCGATCCTTGGGTGGTAGAGCACAAAACCTTTATTGAGAAGACGTACAATGACCGAGGCCAACAGAGGACGGACGGACATATAATCAAAGAGCACAACTCATGTTTCACGTGTTGGTTCAAGCAGAAGCTTCTGTCGTACCCTTCACATGAGGATTCTTCCGCGGAAGAACAACTCATATTCTCCTTGTCACAGGGCGCCGAGCACAATCTGATGATCTATGAGGCATACGATATCAACGGCTACACATTCTACACCGAGAACAAGGACATGAAGAGTGATGGTTATCAGAACTCCGGGGTAACGATGGAATCCTACGCCGGCAACGACAAGGATCGAGGAGATCTGGGAGCTGAGCTACGCTGGAGAGAAGGTCCCAATGTTCCGTGTCAGATGGGCCAAGAGCGTCCTAAAAGAAGACCGGTATTTCACCACCATGGTTATACCCGAAGCCAAATCCAAGACCGCGGGCGCAAACGTCACCGCGAAAAATGAGCCATGGGTACTGGCTTCCCAAGTGTACCAATGCTTCTTCATTACCGACCCGTCAAAGCCCAGTCGTGTTGTCGTGAGGAGAGGCAAAAGGAAGATCATCGGAATGGATGGAGTAGCCAATGAGCAAGACTTCGACAAGTACGGCGACCCGAAGATCGAACATGGCGACGACGATGAAGTAGAAGCACACACCACAAGAAGAAGCAGGACCACCCTACCTAAAGGACGTCCGTTCCACAGAAGAACTCCATTTACGAAAAAGAAGGGCAAGAAGATTGTGAACAGATAGCTAGCTAAGATCGATTGTATTTAAATCGTAGTCTTCATTTCTCGATTGTATTTCATGGGCACTTTTTGATATCATGAATATTTTTAAATTTCATGGGCACTTTTTGAATTCATGAGGACACTTGATCTCGATCCCCCTCCATCTCGATCTCGATTCCCCCTCCATCTCGATCTCGATCCCACCCGCACCCTCCCCCGCTAGCTCCACCGCCGCCGACGACCCACCGCAACCCTCCCCCGCTCCACCGCCGCCGACGAGCACCCGGCCCCCCGCACCCTCCCCCGCTCCACCGCCGCCAACGGGCACCCCCCGCACCCTCCCCGGATCCACCGCCGCCGCCGATGATATTTTCAAGTAACAAATTTGAAAATATTTTTTAAAAAAATATTACTGTTTTTATAAAAAAATATTACTATTATGATTTAAACAAGTTTGAACATATTTAAACACAAATAAATATCAAACAGCATTTAAAATGCATTAAAAAAATTGGGGAGCCTGGGAATCGAACCCAGGACCTCCTGGTGTGTGTGCTGCGTGCTGACCAGTCGAGCTAGTGGGCGGGTTCTGTTGTAGATAGGGTTTGGTTGTAGATAGGGCTAGTGGGCTAGATTAAAACAAAATTCTAATGGCGCACCGAGGGGAGGTGCGCCATTAGAATAGTCGTACTTATGGCGCACGAGGGGGTGGTGCGCCATTAGAAAGCTTCCCCCCACACTAAATCCCCAATCTCTCTAATCTCTCCCCTGCCTCATCGATCTCACCCGCTGGCCCCCGTGTTTGCTGTCCCCCTCGCCGCCCCCCTCGCCTCCTTCGCCATCCCCGAGCCGAGCGCCGCCTCCCTCGCCGCCTCCCACGCCGTCCCCGAGCCGAGCGCCGCCTCCCTCGCCATCCCCGAGCCGAGTACCCTCGTCGTCCTCCCGCCCAAGCGCCCCCTCCCCCCACGGCCCCGCCTGCGCCCTCGACGTGCTCGCCATCCAACACCGCGCGGCCTGCCCAGGAGGACCGCCGCCGTCTTCCTCTTCGACTACGAGGACCCGGACGAGCTCGGACGCCCAGGAGGACTGCCACCGCTCGACGCCCTCGACCGCGCGGCCTGCCCAGGAGGACCGCCACCGCTCGACGCCGAATTCGCGCCGCCTCGACTATCTCCGGCTGCCCCGAGTCGCCCTCGACATCCCCAGTGAGCACCCGAGCCGCTTCCCCCTCTTCCCCCTCTTGATTTCCTTCTGATGTGTTCTAGGGTTAGTGGTTGGAGAAATTTGGACAAGGAAAGGGGGTTGGAGAATTAAGTAGCTAGGGTTTGCCAAATGTTCAAATCTCTGAGCTTCTGCTAGACGTTCAGAATAGGAGGTTGTGCTAGCTGCAACCTGCAAGAACCATTTGTAGCCAAGCCTCTGCTACTGTCAGTCTTTTTGCAGAATAGAGAAGTTTGGGTTATTTTTGCATCATTGGTCTTCTTTTCTTCCACCTTCAGGGTTCTGCAATCTTCCTTGCATGTTATCGACCTGTGTAGAGTGGACTAAACTGAACTTTCTTTGTCAAGTGAATATCAGTGACTAGTGCAATTTTCAATTGTGTATGAAAATCAGAGTTCAGAATAGGGATCTTGTAATGGTGTCAATTGGGTAGGAAATTTTATTATTTTAGAGTTCAGAAAAGAGGGCTTCCAGTTTTACTCAGGGTTGGGGGGGATTTGGTCCATACAGGGTAACCCCTAACCTCTCTCAACTCTCATGTCATCTGATGCTGCCTTTGGTGGAGCGGATTTTTTGATCCATTACTTCTCCATATCGAAACCCATTTCCCTCCTGTTGGGGTTAATAATGAAGGTTTCTAGTCTGTCCGACGGCTTTTCTTTGGATTCAGCCTCATAGAATTTAGTTTAAGTTTAATGTTAAAAAAGGTCTTTTTTGGTTCACAGGCTCATTTCCTTCATTCTGATTAGGTTGATTAAGGTTTGTGGTCTGTCTGTTTATCTGTCTAATGACACTTGAATTTTAACTTGTTAGAATTTAGTCTAAATTTACTGATGATAATTCAACTTGTAGTCCAGCTGAGAAATTCATGCTTTCTATATACATGGTTTGTACTATGCCTTTTATTCAATTCATTCACTCCTTTTAATTGGGTGATTCTGCTGCAAACAATGTTTACATGTTGCTCTTGTATCTGAGAAATTTTGAGGTCTGTACAAGGAATGTAGCAGATTTATTACTAGCTTTTTAATCCAATAGATATATATCCATCAATACATGGTCTTGAATATGTAACATAATGGCACAGCTGTTTTACGTCAACCTATGATATTTGTAGTTTTTGCCTATCATAATGCAACTAAGCATACTGGTCTCAACTAAGCATACTAGTTTTTTGTAGTGAGACAGCAAGATAGTGAGACTGTAAGAAGGAAACTTCCCAGATTATGTAGAAAGAAAATACTTGGTTTGACAGCAAGTACCATGACATGAATCAAAAAACATATACGGTGGGAAAAATAAAATGGCAGAAACCTGGGAGGTTCAAAAATGCCATTACGAGGCGAGGTTGCTTGTTACTTTCCTAAGATGTGCATCTCATTTATTTGTGTTTTTATTTGTAGTTGTATTGCTCAACTAAGCATACTAGTGTCGCAATACACTGTTTTGCAGGTAATAGTGTCACAATATTTGCCTGTCATACCAGCTGAAACTTGACAGTGTTTCCTAAAAACACTGTCACTGCCACTAAAAGCATGACAATATAATTTCTAGTTTGTGTTTTTATTTGTTCACACTGTCGTTGTATTGCTCAACTAGACAATTAGTGTTTATGAAGAAGAAGAATAAACCTGCTGCTGCTGCTGTTATGCCTATATTCACTGCTGCTGTTGTACTTGTGATGATGTTGTACTTGTGATGATGCTACCTGTGATCTTCTGAAATGACCCATTGGCGACTTTACTGCTGCTGCTGTTGTACTTGTCATGATGTTGTACTTGGGATAATGATTTTGCAGGTACCCCGAGAGGCCCTTGAGTTT
The DNA here is from genome assembly GCA_963921465.1 of Triticum timopheevii. Classification (NCBI taxonomy): domain Eukaryota; kingdom Viridiplantae; phylum Streptophyta; class Magnoliopsida; order Poales; family Poaceae; genus Triticum; species Triticum timopheevii. The sequence goes on from OY997268.1 coordinate 239,705,085, forward strand.
GCCGGAATGTCGATTAACTTCCGTTTCGGCAAATTCGGGTACTCCATATGTCCTTTTTTCAGCAAAGGTCATGCTGAAATTTTCCGTGAATTTTAGCATGACTTTGCTAAAAATAGGACATATGGGGTACTTGCGACTAATGCATGGGCCGGGGTATCTTAGTACTTAGTTAAGTAGGATCAACTGCCCTGCCATTCTTGCTGCATTAAACCATAGGTGGCAATAGAGCCAAGTGATTAGGCCCAACTTAGAATTCTCCTTAGGATCAACTTAGAATTCTCCTTAGCAATTCTAGGAGCTGTCCCAAGAGATGGACGAACAACCTCACCGCTATGAGGACGCCGCGAAAGACACCGATCCTGACTACACAACCCCTAGTGGCGTTGGGGATGACACCACTGATGGTGCCGCCGAGGATGCCACCACTGATGATGGCGGCGCACACACAGATGGCAGCCAACCAAAGAAGCAAAGGAAGGACCGGCGCCCGAATGCGCTCCGCACACTCAAGGAGGAATTCACTCAAGTGGACTCCGACAGGAATCCAACGGAGCCCAAACATATAGTCAAGGGGTACTCGCTTCAGCTCGGGTGCATTCTCCGGAGCACCGTCTCGATCAACACCGATAACCTTAGGAATAAGGACCACGGGAATTTGCGCAACCTCCTCTTCACGAAGTTGCATGAATGATACAAGTTCCCCGCTGAATTTGAAAACACACGCCTCTCAGGGAATAAAGTGAACAATGTCGCCCTCACGATGATGAGCACAGCCCTATCTACTTGGAGAAGCACGGTGAAGAGAATGATTGATAAAGGTGATAGTTATGAGAAGATCAACGTGAAATATCCTTTGATGAGCGAAGATGAGTACAAGGAGTTCAAGATCAAGTGCGAGAGCAGCGCAACCTCCGAATCAAGTCAGTGGGGGAAAGAAATGCGGGAGTTGAACTTAGGGGAACACAAACTCGGTCCCGACGGTTACAGAGTGGCGGAGCCTATATGGGACAAGGAGGACGCGGAGCGTGCCGAGCAAGGCCTACCGCCCCACTTCGAGAAATACAGTGGTGACAAGCAGACCAGGAACTATGTCAGGGCCCGGTACAAGGATGACCCGATAACAAAGGAGCTTACCACGGATCTGAAGACCAGGGCGCTTGAGCTTGTTCTGGTAAGGAATACACCCCCGCGTAATTAGCTCCATATGGTTGCACTCTAATTAATCCCCAATATTTCTAAATGGTTCACGTTCCTTTCGCAGGACACTGAAAGCAGTAGCGCGGGGTCGTCTCAGAGCTCCCCTTTTGAAAACCCTTTAAATAGGGCGTTGAACGTAATGAAAAACAAGGATAAGCTCACTAAGCCGACGTCAGCTGGTCGTGTGGCCGGCAAAGGCTTGTCCACAAAATGGGGGTCATACTATACCGATGGTGTGCAGAAGGAGAAAAAGACCAGCTCGGAAAGCCAGACGCGCGAGGTTGAAGCACTCAAGGCACAAGTGGCGGGGATTCCGGAGCTTGTCCAAGAGCAAGTGGAACAACAACTGGGAACGAAGCTCAATGCCATGGTGCCTACGTTGATTCATGGGCTGACGACGTGGATTGCGGGCGGCCAACAGGGGCCTCCCCCAGTTCCTAGCTTCACGGCCAGCAACTCGCACAGCGCGCCGGCGGCGCCATTGGTGTTTCCGGCGGCGCCATTGGTGTCTCCGGCAGCAGCATCATTGGTGTCTCCGGCGGAGGCGGTATTCGTGTCTCCGGCGCCGGCACGGGCATTGGAGCTTAATGCACCCGGGTGTACGCCGGTCGGCACCTTGCCAGCAAGCGCCCCCTCCATCAGTTGCACGCCCGCCGTTGGCGGTGCCTCGACATTAGCCGAGCTCGACGGCATCACGGTAACTAAGCCTCTCGGCCGATGACTTCATCTCCTTGCCTTTGACTGGGCATCCCTAACGCCCTGTACATGTTTTCGCAGGGCACCGCCGACGTTCCTTGCACTCTTCTGCACTTCGTGGGCGCCGAGTTGGTCGATGTCGCCAAGGGCAGAATCGTTCAACCGGGCAACCCCATGTTCCACGGTAATCCGATGCCACCCACAGTGTATAGGGTTGAAGTGGTTCGGGTGCTGCCAGGCTGCGACGAGCTGTTACCTCCGATTCGACCCGCTGGGGATGACGAAAAAGATGAGATGACCCTCAGTGCCTGCATAAACTGGCCCCTGCTTTGGCCGAAGAGCTAGATTTGTTTGGGGCAGGGGACACCACCCCACAAACAAGACCGCCAGTCGTGCCGGCGCCAAGCCATGGCAAGAACACCGCAACGCTACCGGACCTGCCGGACATCCCTATGGCACAGGATCTGGACAGCCCTATGGCACAGGATCCGGACAGCCCTATGGCACAGGATCCGGATGACGACGACAACGACGACGGTACATTTACCAAAGTTGATAAGTACTTTGCTGAACATGGGTACACTGATGAGTTCGGCGGGCCTCTTTCTAAAGAAGCCAACCAAGACAACCGCAATCTAGCTGGTACGGCGGAGAAATCCAATTGCAACAGGCGTCGTTTGGCGTTCAGTTCTCAGGAGACGCCTCCAGCTCCCGCCTTCACCGAGCCTCAGATAACTGAGGTGCGAAATATTATCAGCCCCAACACGCTCAAGAAGGCGGTCTGTGAGCAGAACTCGGTCCCATTACAGGAGATCAAGAAGAAGGGACGGAAACGAAAGACTAACAAGGGCGCCGGTGCGAGCCAGTCGGCATCAAGTTCGATCCGTGCTCAGGACGGGCCGCCTTCACCTAAGGATATCTCGAGGAGGGTGCATGTGGCGGGTAGGGTGATGCTACCGCCAAATATGCTGAATGCTGCAACCGGTGCTATACGGAGTCTGCACGACAGTGTTCTTTCTTTGGAGAAGCAGCGTCTCAGAGAGAAGGATGTGGCATACCCGGTTTTCGTGGCCAAGGTGCCAGAGGGCAAGGGCTTTGAGGATGGCGACATCGGGGGTACGATCGTCCTGCGGTTTGATGACATCTTTGCTATGTTTAACCTTCATCCGCTGCACTACACCTTCGTTCGGCTGTTTTTGCTGAGTATGGAGATGCGGATCATTAGAGACAAGACCCCGGACATCGTGATAGTCGACCCCTTCTACATGCGTGCCAAGCACTTGAGCAGCGCTGGGGACCGCCAAGTTGCGAGTTCACACCTCGAAGGCGTCATTCTGGCAAACCCAGATAAGGATAACTTCCTTGTGGCTTACTTTCCTAAGTAAGTCATCCCTTAACCGCCCCGTAACATATGATTTCTTAGATTTCGATCGTTCTTTTTTTCTAACATTCCGTGTTCTGTGCAGTGACACACATTGCACACTCATTCTCTTAAGCCCGAAATATTCCATGGCCACGTATTTCGACCTGAACCGTAACTCCAAGATAGACTACACAAATGTCAAGAAAGTTCTTGAAAATGTTCTCCCCGGCTACGCCAAATCTGGAGGCACCTTCACCAAGGAAGTTCGTAAGTACGGCAACCACATGTTCTCACACAATACGAAGTTCTGCTGCGTCAAGAAGCCGCCTGGCGGTCAGAAGGATGCCTACTACGCCCTCCATCACATGCGGGCGATCGTAAGGGACCATCATCACCTTCTGCTACCAGATAATCTCAAAGATTGGGCCGCGAACTTGTCAGCAATCCAGGACGCGGACCTCAGACAAGAATTCTTTCGCATCCAGTCGGAGTTTGCGGACATCATCCATCAAGATGTCCTTCATACCTCGGGGCAGTTCTTCCTCAGATATCAATCGTCCAACAATGAGATAGATGGAATGCTACAAATGCAGGGTGACAACGACCGCGATTTCATGACCATCACGACAGACGGCGGCTTCATCCACGTTCCTGTCCGATGAGTCGAGTCGAAAGTAGTGATGTGTAGTTCTGAAACATTGATTGGCTCATGTTGTAATTAAACTTTAATGAATTCGTATGTCTCTTTGGTTTGGACAGTCGTTCAACTTAGATGTAATCGATGCTATTTATTAGTAGGACCATGAATCGTGCTATTAATGTCTTGCTTTTCTCTTCAGGTCCTATTGTTGCATACTTACATATTGCTTATGTATTGTCTGTTGTTTGGCTTGTGCATAGAGATGCCATCGTATGTCGTGTACAAGGGTAAGGTTCCCGGAGTCTACGACGACTGGGAGGAGTGTCGGAGACAGGTTCACTGTTTCAGCGGTAACAGTTACAAAGGGTACACCACTAGGGCGGAGGCCGAATCTAGATATGCCCGCTATCTAGCGGGAGAGAGGACGGAGCATTGGAGGAACCGGATGAAGACCAGTTTGATCTCGATGATGCTCATCGTGATGACCACAGCTCTCTTCTATGTGATGGTAGTTTAGATGATCGATATCGACTTGTAATGTGAAGACAAACTCGATACTCACGGTCTTGAGACTTGTAATGTTTTATCTTTGTTCGGTCTTTTGAATTCGGAGACTAATATGATGAATTGTATTCGAAGACTAATCTTCTATTGTATTCGATGAATCTGATGTTGTTTTGTGCTGCTGTCTATATTCTATCCAATAATATATTTTGTAACCTGTGCAAAAATCAGAAAAGTAAAAAAACAAATATTCATACTAATGGCGCATCACCACCAGGTGCGCCATTAGTACGCCAAAGGATACTAATGGCGCATCAACACAGAATGCGCCATTAGTATGACAAAGCACATGCTTACGTATGGCCCCCCGGGAGGCACACTAATGGCGCATGGTCTTACATACTAATGGCGCACCGGTGGTGCGCCATTAGTAAAGAATACTAGTGGCGTGGTACTAATGGCGCACTGGTAATGCGCCATTAGTAGGCAAAACCGGTGCGCCATTAGTAGGCCTTTTCCTAATAGTGTATCAACGGGCTATGGAGATGCCCATCAATAGATATCAATGTGAGTGAGTAGGGATTGCCATGCAAGGGATGCACTAGAGCTATAAGTGTATGGAAGCTCAAAAAGAAACTAAGTGGGTGTGCATCCAACTCACTTGCTCACGAAGATCTAGGGCGATTTGAGGAAGCCCATCATTGGAATATACAAGCCAAGTTCTATAATGAAAATTTCCCACTAGTATATGAAAGTGACAAAATAGGAGACTCTCTATCATGAAGATCATGGTGCTACTTTGAAGCACAAGTGTGGAAAAAGGATAGTAGCATTGTCGCTTCTCCCTTTTCTCTCATTTTTTTATTTTGGGCTCTTCTGCCTCTTTTTTCTCCTTTTTTCGTCCGGAGTCTCATCTCGAATTGTGGGGAAATCATAGTCTCCATCATCCTTTCCTCACATGGGACAATGCCCTAATAATGATGATCATCACACTTATATTTGCTTTACAATTCAAGAATTACAACTCAATACTAGAACATATATACGACTCTATATGAATGCCTCCAACAGTGTACCGGGATGTGCAATGACTCAAGAGTGACATGTATATAAAATATGAATGGTGGCTTTGCCACAAATACGATGTCAACTACATGATCATGCAAAGCAATATAACAATGATGAAGCGTATCATAATAAGCGGAACGGTGGAAGTTGCATGGCAATATATCTCGGAATGGCTATGGAAATGCCATAATATGTAGGTATGGTGGCTATTTTGAGGAAGGTATATGGTGAGTGTAATGCACCAGCGAAAGTTGCGCGGTACTAGAGAGGCTAGAAATGGTGGAAGTGTGAGAGTGCGTATAATCCATGGACTCAACACTAGTCATAAAGAACCCACATACTTATTGCAAAAATTTATTAGTCATCGAAACAAAGTACTACACACATGCTCCTAGGGGGATAGATTGGTAGGAAAAGACCATCGCTCGTCCCCAACCGCCACTCATAAGGAAGACAATAAATAAATAAATCATGCTCCGACTTCATCACATAATGGTTCACCATACATCCATGCTATGGGAATCACAAACTTTAACACAAGTATTTCTACCAGTCCACAATTACTCACTAGCATGACTCTAATATTACCTTCTTTATATCTCAAAACAATCATAAGGAATCAAACTTCTCATAGTATTCAATGCACTTAATATGAAAGTTTTTATTATATCCCTCTTGGATGCCCATCATATTAGGACTAAATTCATAACCTAATAAAATTACCATGTTGTTTAGAGACTCTCAAAATAATATAAGTTAACCAAGAGGGTTCAACAATTTCTATGAAATAAAACCACCGTTGTGCTCCAAAAAGATATAAGTGAAGCACTAGAGCATATTGCGTAGCTCAAAAGACATAAGTGAAGCACATAGAGTATTCTACTAAATTCACGATTCATGCATGTCCCTCTCAAAAGGTATGTATAGGAAGGATGATTGTGGCAAACTAAAAAGCAAAGACTCATATCATACAAGACACTCCAAGCAAAACACATATCATGTGGTGAATAAAAATATAGCCTCGAGTAAATTTATCGATGGATTGAAGACGAAAGAGGGGATGCCTTCCGGGGGCATCCCCAAGCTTAGGCTCTTGGTTGTCTTTGGATATTACCTTGGGGTGCCTTGGGCATCCCCAAGATTAGGCTCTTGCCACTCCTTATTCCATAGTCCATCAAATCTTTACCCAAAACTTGAAAACTCCACAACACAAAACTCAACAGAAAACTCATGAGATCCGTTAGTATAAGAAAATAAAATCGCTACTTTTGGTACTGTTGTGAACTCATTCTTTATTTATATTGGTGTAATATCTACAGTATTCCAACTTCTCCATGGTTTGTACCCCCCCTCCCCTGATACTACACATAGATTCATCAAAATAAGCAAATAACACATAGAAAACATAATCTATCAAAAACAGAACAGTCTGTAGTAATCTGTAAACTTCGAATACTTCTGTAACTCCAAATATTCTGAAAAATTAGGACAACAGAGGCAATTTGTGTATCAATCTTTTGGAAAAATAATCAGTATTTTATCGTGCTTCTATGATTTTTAATAATTCTGGCATTGAGCGCAAAAGTTTTTGTTTTTCAGCAAGATCAATTCTACTATCCCCGTAAGCCATCCCAAAGGTCTTGCTTGGCACAAACACTAATTAGAACACAAAAACACAATTACTATAGAGGAAATAATGTGTATTTTATTCAAGAACAATATCAAAACAAAAAATACAAAAATAAAATTGGGTTGCCTCCCAACAAGTGCTATTGTTTAACGCCCCTAGCTAGGCATATTGCAATAGATCTAGGTATTGTCATCTTTGGTATGAAATCCAAAAGTAGATCTCATAATAGATTCATATGGAAACTTAATTTTATTTCTTAGAAAGTGTTCCATGCCCTTCCTTAACGGAAATTGAAATCTAATGTTTCCTTCTTTCATATCAATAATAGCACTAATCGTCTAAGAAAAGGTCTACCAAGAATAATAGGACATGTAGGATTGCAATCTATATCAAGAACAATGAAATCTACGGGCAGATAATTCTTATTTGCACCAATAAGAATATCATTAATCCTTCCCATAGGTTTCTTTATAGTAGAATCCGCAAGATGCAAATTAAAAGAACAATCATCAAATTCACGGAAACCTAGCACATCACATAAAGTTTTCAGAATCGTGGAAACGCTAGCACCCAAATCACACAAAGCATGGCACTCATAATATTTAATTTTAATCTTAATGGTAGGTTCCCACTCATCGTAAAGCTTTCTAGGGATAGAAACTTCCAACTCAAGTTTTTCTTCAAAATATTTCATCATAGCATCAACAATATCTTTAGTAAAAGTTTTATTTTGATTATAAGCATGGGGAGAATTCAACATGGATTGCAACAAGGAAATACAATCTATCAAAGAGAAATTATCATAATTAAAGTCCTTAAAATCCAAAAGAGTGGGTTCATTGCTACTTAAAGTTTTGACCTCTCCAATCCCACTTTTATTAATTTTTGCATCAAGATCTATAAACTCTGAATCATTGGGACGCCTTCTAGCTAAAGTTGACTCATCTCTAGTCCCATATTTATCAAGATTTATATTATAAAACAAAGATTCAATAGGAGTCACATCAATCACTTTAAGATCTTCATCATTATTTTCACGAGGAATTGAAGAACGCGCTTTTACAAACCATTCCCGCTTAGCACGCATCCTAGCGGTTCTTTCTTTACATTCATCAATAGAAATTCTCATAGATTTTAGAGACTCATTAATATCATGCTTGGGTGGAATAGATCTAATTTTCAAAGAATTAATCTCAAGAGAAATTATATCCACGTTCCTAGCCAAATCATCAATCTTAAGCAAAAAAATTTCAACCATAGCATTGAAATTCTTTCGGGAACTAATAAATTATTTAATATTGTTCTCAAGATCAGGGGGCATCTTATTATAATTTCCATAAGAATTATTGTAGTAATTACCATAATTATTAGAGGAATTACTAGGAAACGGCCTAGGGTTGAAATTACCTCTATATGCGTTATTACAAAATTGTTCCAGCCAACAAAATTCACATCCATAGATTCATTATTATTCTCGATCAAAGTAGACAAAGGCATATCATTAGGATCAATAGGAGAACTCTTACTAGAAAACAATTTCATAAGTTCGTCCATCTTTCCACTCAAAACATTAATTTCTTCAATTGCATGCATTTTTTAACTAGTAGAGGATCTTTCGGTGTGCCATTGAGAGTAATTAGCCATTATATTATCTAGGAGTTTAGTAGCTTCTCCTAATGTGATTTCCATAAAATTACCTCCCACGGCCGAATCTAAAAGATTTCTAGATGCAAAATTCAATCCAGCATAATTTTTTTGTATAATCATCCATAAACTCAAACCATGCGTAGCGCAATTTCTTATCATTAATTTCATCCTCTCCCAAGATTGTGCAACATGTTCATGATCAAGTTGCTCAAAATTCATTATATCGTTCCTAAGGGAGATGAGCTTAGCAGGAGGAAAATACTTGGAAATAAAAGCATCTTTACACTTGTTCCATGAATCAATACTATTTTTAGGTAAAGAGGAAAACCAAGTTTTAGCACGATGTCGTAGTGAGAACGGAAAAGCTTCATTTAACAATATCATTATCCACATATTTCTTCTTTTGCATATAACACAACTCAACGAAAGTATTTAGATGGGATGCGGCATCTTCACTAGGAAGGCCGGAAAATTGTTCTTTCTTAAACAAATTCAACAAAGCGGCATTAATTTCATAAGATTCTGAACTAGTGACGGGAGCAATTGAAGTACTAATAAAATCATTATTATTAGTATTGGAAAAATCACACAATTTGGTACTTTCTTGAGACATCGTGACAAAGCAAGCAATCTAACACACGAGCAACCAAAAAGCAAATGAAAACACGAATGGAAGAAGGGCAAATAAAAAGGCAAATCTTTTTGTATTTTTCTGAAAATCATTTTAGAAGTGGGGGAGAGGAACACGGAGCCAAATGGCGAATAATGTAATGCAAGAGATGAGAGTTTATGTTGGGCACTTGGTAGGCTTGATGTAGACCTCCCCAGCAATGGCGCCAGAAATTCTTCCTGCTACTTCTTGAGCTTGCGTTAGTTTTTTCCTTGAAGAGGAAAGGGTGGTGCAGCAAACTAGAGATAAGTATTTCCCTCAGCTAGAGAACCAAGGTATCAATCCAATATGAGGTAAACGCAAGTCTCCAATCTATGCACCTGCACAAACAATCAAACACTTGCACCCAACGTGATAAAGGGGTTGTCAATCCCTTCACGGTCAATTGCAATGGTGAGATCTGATAGAGATAGGTATAAAAGATTGCTAGCCCATACAACTAAATAAAAGTGAATAAATTGCAGCAATGTATTTTTATGTTTTTTGGTTTATAGATCTGAAAATATATGGTGGAAAATAGACCCGGGGGCCATAGGTTTCACTGGAGGCTTCTCTCATGAAGGAAAATAATACGGTGGGTGAATGTCGGTGTACAAAAGTAGGGGCACTCTTCTGTACCCCTTTACTTGTGCACGGGCAGTTAGAGCCGCGCCCGCGGCCACACTTAGCAAGGTAGAGGAGGGAAGCCAAAGGCACAAGACAATCAAAGCAACACCGAGACCAGAGACACAAAAATCAACAGGGCGAGGTAGACTCCCCAGGCAAGACCCTTGCCAGGGCAGCCTCCGCAACCCCGGCAAGAACCTTGCCGGGGCAACTTGCCCAGCGCCAGCAGAGCGCGCCACCCTTGAGCCCAAGGGTTCCAACGCCATAAACCACATTGGAACCAAGGCTCGGGAGGCACCTCCATGGTAGCATGCAGATCTTCGTGAAGATCGTAAACACACAAGATCTGATGAAGACCAGAAGACGATGATCCTTGGCAAGATCCTTGCCGAGGAAATCCACGAGAACTCTGACAAAATCCTTGCCGGCAACGACCGCGATGTCATGGCAAGACCCTTGTGGAGGACGTCAGCGGGGCCGCGGCCAGGCCCACATCTGCCAAGACTCCACCGTCGTTCCCATGCAGCTACCAACTCAGCCAGCTAGGCGAGCACCTGTGTGGCGACGTGCGACCTCTAGACCAACTCAGCAAGCACCTGCGTGGTGGCATGCAGATCTTCATGAAGACACTGCCACCGCACTAGCTCAACAGCCTGCCAGCCTACATGGCACTGCACGCCTCGTTGGCCTAGACGTGTGTCGAAGCAAGACGGAGCGGCGACGGACGGGACGGGCCTCGTTACCGTCCCTAATAAAGCAAGGGGACACCTAAGGAGTGCATTTAATGCGATTTGTCCCGTAATGACAGGCGATAAGCTTGTACACTGCACACCTTTCCACCTCCTGTATGCCACTGTGCCATCCCCTTTTTCTATAAAAGGAGGCCCAAGGCATACTGGAGAGGGATTCGGATCTTTTGGACTAGGCACACGCTGTAGGTAGTTCAAGAACCCAAGAACACTCAGATATACACCAAAGCAGGACTAGGGTATTACACATTCTCGCGGACCGAACCTGGGTAAATGATCTTTGTGCTAGCTCCTAGACCCGCTCTTTCCACAACCTCGCGCCCGCCGACCGTAGTAGGGATTCCAGTGATCCCATAGGCGTCGTTTTCCACAGACATACTTGGCGCGCCAGGTAGGGGGCGCAGTTGTGTAAATCCTATCTAGCAGTTACTTTAGCAGTTCTTCATCGCCATGGCTTCCAAGAAAGAAGGCGACCGAGCGAGCGACATCATTTGCGGATGCAGTGAACACTCGCGAAGCGACAGAAAAGCTAAGTCACGCAAAATATTGAGCAATTCTTTTTATATAAGATTATTCTCCCTGGAGATCTTTCCCTTTGTATGAGAAACCTGCACGCAATGCGGCCCTTCCACTATTGGCAACGCCCTTGTTCTGTTTCGAGTCCGCTCGATAGTCCGAGCGGCTGCGTCGGGAATGGCAGGGTGGCCTTCCGCTATTGGCAACGCTCTCGTTCTGTCTCGAGTCCGCTCGATAGTTCGAGCGGCCGCACTGAGAATGGTAAGGTGGTTCGCCTAGCAGCAAGCACCCCCGGCAGGCTGTTGGGGATCCATCCTCAAGGCGCCGCGGCTTGGGTTTACGCGCCGGCAAGCCTACCCAATTAACGTAGGGTGGACACACAAAGAGAGATCAAACTGGAAAATAACATGCATCATTTCAAAGTACTGCACGGTTATATTACATCAATTGTTGTTGCGGTTCTAACTAAAGATAAAAAATTTCTTGGTCGTGAACCTGTGGTGGCGATGAGAAATGGGGTGCCTAGTCCCGGCGCTGGCCTTCTATCCTCTGAATTCCATCGACACAGCTGATGATGGGCTTGATACGCTCCTCGACCGTCGCGAGGTCCACATCCTCTGGCAAGCTCTCCAGCGCGGCGTCGAAGTCGAGGTTGGGGTTCCAGTACGCCACCTTGGTGAGAACCTTGGTCAGGGCACCCAGGCAAAGCTGCCGGGCCTCATTGGCCAGAGAGCTTGCTTTGTTAGAGTGAAACTGCTCCAAGGCTCCAAGAACGCCCTCGAAGAATAGGGTCAGCTTGGCGTTGGGACTAATGTTCGGCTCTGGGGCGTACCTCATGTTCGGCATCCCCATGTTAGCCAGCTTCGTGGTGATCCTGCCAGCGACGTCGGCGAGGCGGCTGATCTAGAGGTTTTCGCCCTTCACATAATCCTTGTGGTTGGCGGCGTCATTCCTTCGCAGCTGCCTCTCCTCCTCCAGATTGTTGGTCACGGTCTCCTCCCGGGCCCTGACCTCCGAAAGCGTCCCCTCAAGACCCTCCAGCTTCAGCTTCAGGTCTTTGATGGAGTTGTTGGCTTGGGAGAGTAGCTCGGCCTTGCCAAGGGCTGCGGTCTGCGCCTCCACCAAGGCGCTGTTGATCGTGTCCTTCTCCTTCACCAGCTCCAGGGCCTTGTTCTTCAGGCCGTCCCGCTCCACCTCCACCTCCTTCACCTTGTCGTCGTGGACTAGGGCTTGAGCATCGAGTGCCTCCCTGTGCCTCTGCTTCAGCTCCTGGGTCTGCTGCACGACGAGCCTCTCGACCTCCTCATCCTTGCCGCAGAGTGTGGCGTCGAGCGCCTCCTCACGAGTGGCAAGGTCCTCCTCCTGGGAGTTCAGCTCGGCCTGGTGCTGGTGCCGGGCGGCCTAGACCTTAGCGGCATGTTCCCTCGCTGCCTCTTGGGCCTTCTCGACATCGGCCTGCTTCAAGATGAGCTCTTGCTTGCGCTCGGCCAGCAGATCTTGGGCGGCCTTCAGTTCTTTGTGGGCCTGGCGGAACCAGGCCTGCACCTCAGCGACGTGCTCCTCGAGGTCCGCCTCCGCCTTGTCCACCACTGCCATCCTGGATTTTGCCTTGTCTAGGCGGGCACGGTGAAGCGTCGGGAGCTTCTGGAAGTCGGCGCTCATGGCCCAAAGAAGCCTCTCCTCTTGAGAACCGCCACCACCGGCGCTCGGTTCGTCCACAACCTGGAGCCAGGCGGCGGCGAGCGCCTCGTCGTCATACACCTCCCCCTCGACCGGCGCCCTGGTGCCCGCCGACCCTGGAAGGTGGACGAACAGGTCGTCGCCCACCTTCAAGTACCTGCCCGAGCCAGAGGCGGCGGAGGAGGAGGGTTGATCATCGACCACCCCCTCCTCGGCAGCAGCCTTGCCGGCCTCCTCGGCAGGCCCCTTGTTGGCCTCCTTGGCAGCAGGCTTGCCGGTCCCTCCGACAGGAGCCTTGGCGGCATCCTCAGCACTGGTCTTGGCGGCCTCCTCGGCGGTGATCTTGTCGGCCTCGGCCTCAGCATCCCTGGCGACCTCCTCGATGATGGCATCGATGTCCTCCCAGTCCGCCGAGGAGGAATCTGGATACCGAGAAGGGGGATGAGGCAAAGCCAAGACCAAGGTTTAAAAAGAAGAAGAAAGAACAGGGACAGAAAGCGAATAACTACCCGTGCCGGGCTGGGAAGAAGTGGCCCCCTCCCCGCCAACATCCGTCGCCAAGACAGAGCCACCAGCGCCCAAGTTCGCCTCCTCCTCCTCCGTGCGCATGGGCTCGGTGCTTGGCGCCCTTGCCGGGGACGCCCCTCAGGGCGGCGTGGTTGATGGGGGCGGCGTCTTGGGGGTGGCCCTCGGTGGCTCCTCCGGCTGCCGTCCTCCTCCTTCAGCCACGGCAAGGTCAGTGCCAAGGGATCGTACCCCAACACCCATTGATGAAGAGTGAGTGGTGAACGCACGCTGGGGGCTAAGACAGGGGCTGCACCGGGGGCTGCTGTCCGGGCTGATCTCCACCACCGGCGTGCGTGAAGCGCCCGCCGGGGGCTGGTCGCTCGTCGAGGCCCTAGCCCTCTTTGCCACCCTCTAGGCCAGCGTCTCCCTGTCCCAGCAAAGATGAAAACAAGTCAAGAAAAGCGGCGCGGTCTGAAAGGACGGAGATGACGAAGGGCAAGATACTTACTCGTCCTCCACCTCCTCTTCCGCTGCCTTCCTTTTCCTCCTTGGGCTGAGAGACCCAAAATCAAAGATGACCTCCGTGTCGACATCTGCGGGAGGAGGGGAAGGGGATGGAGTCTAGGAACTCTTGGACGAAGAAGAGACGGTCGCTTTCCTCTTCGCCACCGCAGCCTTCACCACCTTCTTCGCTGCCGCGGCCCTCGTTAGGCGCACGGACTCCCCCTGGACCTCTCGCTGCAGTTCGGTCCTGCCGGGCCGGACTGGCCCACCGTAGGACACGCCTTTTTCCCATGGCCGGAGGGTTGTCGGACTCGGCCTCTTCCTCCGTCGACTCCTCGACAGCATTCTCAACAAGGGGGGCCTCGGTGTTGACACCGCTGGCCTCCCCGGCAGACCCCGCCCACTGGGCGAGCTCCCTCTCCTCCACGGCCGCATCAGCCTTGTCCTCCATGCTACCAGTGCTGCCGGCCTCCCTGGAAAGCTCCACCTCCACCACCCTAGCGACGATGTAGTCCAGCTCCGCCTTGGTGGTGTCCTGGATGAGTAGTGGCTCATCGTGGTCATAGCCCTCCGACAAGTTGTTGAAGAACTCCTGCACTTCGTGTGCCGAGGGCTCGGCCCAGGACGGGATGAGGCCGTGCGCGTTGAAGTCTAGCATCATGGCAATAATGTCGAACCAGCAAGAGTTGTTGCTCAGCGAGACCACTCCCGCTGGCAACCCAAACAGGGGCCCCTTGACGGCCTTGCCGGCCTTCGCGGCCCTGCCGGTCCTTTCCACTCTTCCGTCGCTGTACACGTCGAGCTGAAAGAGCCTTTGACAGAAATAGACCTGTCCCATCATCGTGAAGTTATGCTTCAGGCCAGGGCGGAGCCTCATGACGTCGGTCGCATTCCTGAAGTCCCAGGCCGGCCTCCCCTTGTTGTGCAGCGGGGCGATTCAGCGACGGATGAAGTCCGCCCAAATCATCTCAAGGGTGAGCCCAGCCGTGGTGATGCGATGGATCCTGGTGGTGGCGATCAAAAGCTTCTCGTCGTTGGTGTTGAGGTCGCTCCAGTCCTCGCGGCGGGTCAGCGGGCTCTGACGAACCCAGCAGAACTCCTGCAGTTTCTTCTCCTCAATCCAGCACCACCGGCCCCGCCACTCCTCCCACCTCTCCTTCTAGGCACCCTCTGGATACGTGCCTTTCTCCTGGGCCCTCGGGATCCAGGAGATGCTCCCAAAGATGGCGCCCCTTGGTTGGATGCGAGGGGAGAAGTAGTGGCGGAAGAGCGCTATGCTGGGGAGCACCCCGGCAAAGCCCTCACAGAGGTGGGCAAAGGGAGCCATGCACACCACGACGTTCAGCGTGAGATCCAAAAGATGGAAGCCGTAGGTGCGCATGATGTCGTTGAAGAAGTCAGAGAAAGGGGAGCAGAGCCCACAAGAGAAGAAATCGACAAAAAAGGGGTACCGATTTGGGCCGGCCGTGGCGCAATCGGCAGGAACGACGCGCGTGGCAGGGTGCCCCGTCGTCTCCTCCCCCACAGGGGCAAGAAGAAGTTCTTGAGTTGGACCTCATCGGCCGTCGACGGGAAGTAGGCGAACTGCATCCGCCGCACCGCCGCCTCGCTCTCCGGCGCCTCCCTCTCCCCGGCATACTTGGCCGCTCCCTTGCCCCTACTGGTTTTGGGCGCCATGGCGGCTGGAAGGAGGTGGAGGATCAAGAGCAATGGGGGCACAGTGGCAGGGAGCAGAGGTAAGAGCTTCGAATCTTTCGCCTGAGGAAGAAGGAAGGGACGGCAGTTCCAAGATTGGAGAGGGCGCAGAGGGTAAATGAGCAGCGCGCCTACGGTTATTCCTTTTTATGGGGAAGGCGTAGGCCGCCTCTTTACCACTTACTACGACGTGATGTATGCATGCGAGGACCGTCCCACGCATGACCCCCATGTCACGTACGGCCCTCCACGTCATGCATTCAACGCGGGTCGTGGGGAGGCGCAGCAGACGAAGAAGTTACCGCGGTAAAAATCCGCCCCGCCTGTCCGCGCACCGTTCTAGGCCTAGCCCAATAATGCGTCGCGCTTATGTGTGGCCCAGGCCTGGGCGCTCCTGTCGGTGTACAAAAGTAGGGGCACTCTTCTGTACCCCTTTACTTGTGCACGGGCAGTGAGAGCCGCGCCCGCGGCCACACTTAGCAGGGCAGAGGAGGGAAGCCAAAGGCGCAAGACAATCAAAGCAACACTGAGACCAGAGACACAAAAAGCAAGAGGGCGAGGTAGACTCCCCCGGGAAGACCATTGCCAGGGCAGCCTCCGCAGCCCCGGCAAGAACCTTGGCAGGGCAACTTGCCCAGCGCTAGCAGAGCGCGCCACCTTTGAGCCCAAGGGTTCCAACGCCATCAATCACATTGGAACCAAGGCTCGGGAGGCACCTCCATGGTAGCATGCAGATCTTCGTGAAGATCGTAAACACACAAGATCTGATGAAGAGCCAAAGACGACGATCCTCGGCAAGATCCTTGCCGAGGAAATCCATGAGACCTCCGGCAAGATCCTTGCCGGGGACGACCACGATGTCACAACAAGACCCTTGTCAGGACCCCGGCAAGACCCTTTCCGAGGACATCACCTGGGCCGCGGCCAGGCCCACATCTGCCAAGACTCCACCGTCGTTCCCATGCAGCTGCCAGCTCAGCCAGCTAGGCGAGCACTTGTGTGACGACGTGCGACCTCTAGACCAACTCAGCAAGCACCTGCGTGGTGGCATGCAGATCTTCGTGAAGACACTACCACCGCACCAGCTCAGCAGCCTTCTAGCCTACATGGCACTGCACGCCTCGTTAGCCTAGACGTGTGTCGAAGCAAGACGGAGCGGTGACGGATGGGTCGGGCCTCGTTACCGTCCCCAATAAAGCAAGGGGACACCTAAGGAGCGCATTTAATGCGTTTTGACCCGTAATGACAGGCGATAAGCTTGTACATTGTACACCTTTCTACCTCCTGTGTGCCACTATGGCGTCCCCTTTTTCTATAAAAGGAGGCCAAGGAATACAGGAGAGGGATTCAGATCTTTTGGACTACGCACACGCCATAGCTAGTTCAAGAATCCAAGAACACTCAGATATACACTAAAGCAGGACTAGCGTATTACGCATCCTCGCGGCCCGAACCTGGGTAAACGATCTTTGTGCTGGCTCCTAGACTCACTCTTTCCACAACCTCACGCCCGCCGACCGTAGTAGGGATTCCAGTGATCCCATAGGTGTCGTTTTCCACCGATAGTCAACAAATTATTGTCGAGCAATTGATAGAAAAGCGCAAATTTATGACGATATCCAAGGCAATGATTATGGATATAGGCATCACGTCCATGTCAAGTAGACCGAAACGATTCTACATCTACTACTATTACTCCACCCATCGACTGCTATCCAGCATGCATCTAGAGTATTATGTTCATAAAGAATCGAGTAATGCCTTAAGTAAGATGACATGATGTAGAGGGATAAACTCAAGAAATATGATGAAAATCCCATATTTTTATCCTTGATGGAAACAATACAATACGTGCCTCACTACCCCTACTATGTCACTGGGTGAGGATACCGCAAGATTGAAACCAAAACTAAGCACCTCTCCCATTGCAAGAAATACCAATCTAGTTGGCCAAAGCAAACAGATAATTCGAAGAGAAATACAAAGATATCAAATCATGCATATAAGAATTCAGAGGAGATTCAAATAATATTCATAGATAATCTCATAATAAATCCACAGTTCATCGGATCTCGACAAACACACCGCAAAAGAAAATTACATCGGATAGAACTCCAAGAACATCGAGGAGAGCATGGTATTGAAGATCATGGAGAGAGAAGAAGCCATCTAGCTACTAGCTATGGACCCGTAGGTCTGAGGTAAACTACTCATGCTTCATCGGAAGGGCAATAGGGTTGATGTAGATGCCCACTCTGATCGAATCACCCTCCGGCAGATCACCGAAAAAGGGCCCAAGATGGGATCTCATAGGAACAGAAGGTTGTGGTGGTAGAAAAGTATTTTCATGGATGCCTCTGAGGGTTTGGGAATATTTGGGAATTTATAGGCCGAAGAATAGGGTTAGGAGACCTCCGAGGGGCCCACAAGCCCAGGGGCGCCCCCCCCAAGGGTGCACCCCTACAGTTTGTCATCACCTCGTGGGTCTTCTGACTCCATCTCCAAGTCTCGTAGGTGTCATCTGGTCCAAGAAAAATCATCATAAAGTTTTATTCTGTTTGGACTCTGTTTGATATTCCTTTTGTGCGAAACTCAAAAACAAGGAAAAAATAAAAACTGGCACTCGGCTCTGGATTAATTAGTTAGTCCCAAAAATAATATAAAATAGCATATTAATGCATATAAAACATCCAAAACAGATAATATAATAGCATGGAACAATAAAAAATTATCGATATGTTGGAAATGTATCATCATCTAGCGATGCGACTGGAACGCAGCTGCTGGCTCTGATCATAAACCCAGGGTAATCATTTCCCCAACTGAACATTTTACTGTAGTCTCCATTATATAAACATAAGTTGCATCTTGGTTACATGTTCAAAGCCAAGTCCAAGAAAAGAAAACTTGGTGAGCCATCCACGGCCCAAGATGTTCCTGAGTCTGAAAACCTCCATCCAGAAAATCCTGAGACCCGGATTGATGAAAATAAAGCCAGCTAGTTGATTGTGATGAACCGGTTGCTCAAGATCATCCAGTAATCACTGAAGCTATGAATACTCATACTAGCACTGAGGACCTGGCCAAGGATGTTGATCCGGCAAAAGATGTTGACCAAGCAAAAGATGTTGACCCGGCAAGCCCTTCAAATAATATTCGTAGATAATCTGATCATATATCAAAGTATAGCCCGCAAGGGCCGTCCCATCTTCATGATATGAACCGGGTCTTTCGAATGAATAATCCTGTAAATAAATGACTTGTAGCCCCCAAGGGCCAGCTCATCTTCATGAGTTAAACTGGGTCTTGTATTATAGATAAGAGCTGCCTGTAGCCCCCAAGGGCCGGGATATCATGCACATCATGACCCGGCACTCCCATTGTAATCTCCCTTTAAAGAAGTAACCCGTAGCCCCCAAGTGTCGGCTTAGCTTTTCATAAGATTGATCGGGTCTTATTTTGGATAAGAACAAATTACATTAGCCCCCAAGTGCCAAGGATATTTCTTACAATGTTTTTGGGACCTGAATATATTTGACATGTCCCCCTGTCAAATGTTTGACTAGTATACTCATATATCATGACTGATGTTCCTTCATTATTGTAGGAAGCATTAACTCTGGGCGAGCTAAGACTCGCGAGCTTAAGAAAAGAATTTTAAGCTGAACAAGCCGGCCGTACCAAGGCTGAACCAAGTTTGAAATCTTCTTTAGAAGAAATCGAGAAGCTAAAGGCGGCTTTCGACAAAGAAAGAACCACTTTTGAAACAGAAAAAACCGTGAAACTCAAAAACAAGGGGAAATAGAAACTGGCACTGGGCTATGGGTTAATAAGTTAGTCCTAAAAATAATATAAAATAGCATATTAATGCATATAAAACATCCAAAACAGATAATATAATAGCATGGAACAATCAAAAAGTATAGATACATTGGGGACGTATCATCATCCAGCGACTTGACTAGAACGCAGCTCCTGGCTCTGGCCATAAACCCAGGGTAATCATTTCCCCAACTGAACATTTTACTGTAGTCTCCATTATATAAACATAAGTTGCATCTTAGTTACAGGTTCAAAGCCAAGTCCAAGAAGAGAAAACTTGGCGAGCCATCCACGGCCCAAGATGTTCCTGAGTCTGAAAACCTCTATCCAGAAAATCCTAAGACCCGGGTTGATGAAAATAAAGGCCAGCTGGCTGATTGTGATAAACCGGTTGCTCAAGATAATCCAGTAATCACTGAAGCTATCAATACTCATACTGGCACTGAGGGCCTGACAAAGAATGTTGATCCAGCAAAAGATGTTGACCCTGCAAAGGATGTTGACCCGGCAAGCCCTTTCAAGGCATATGAAGAAGTTCCTTCTCTTGAAAGGAAAGAAGAAGAAGTCACCTTCACTAGCACGTCTAAAGCTCCGGAAATCTCTAGTGCACTGACCAAAGTCGCCACTAAAACTGAAACCCCCTTGTCTGAGAAGTGGAAAATAAGCTTGACATGCTAAGTATGTATGTATGTGTGTGTGTATATATATAGTGGCACTATTTTGATCCTGGGATCAGAATAGTTATTTGTATCAGGGAGCACCCCTATATAGGCCCGACCGACTTGTTCCCGAGATCCCAAAAACAAAAAAAAAGAAATTGAACCCCATGGCGTCCGCCTCCTCCCAGCCGACAGCCGACCCCATGGCGGTGCGCCTCCTCCCGCGCGACCAACGCCCCTCCCCGACAGCGGCGCGCCTCCTCCCGCGCGGCCGGTGCCCCTCCCCGACGGTGGCGCACCCCCTCCCGCACGGCCGACGCCCCTCCTCTCGCGCGGACAGCGTCCCTCCTCCATGTAGATCCCCGTGTGTTGCCGCCGGCCGGGGATCCACCCAAGAAATCGACGATGGCAGCAGCAGCGCGCCGGATCCCCACTTCACGCCGCCGCCGGAGCCCCACTTCGCTGCGCCGCCAAGTGCCTGCATCCCCGAGTGCCACCAACCTACGACGGGGCTCCCACCTTTCGCCTCCTCCTGGCTATCCCCTTCTGCTCGCGCCTTCGACCTCTTCTCGGTGGTGCTCCACCGTCGCAGCACGGACGACGCTCGTCGCCTCCACACTTCGGCCGTTCAACTACATGGCCCCCTGGAGTTCACAGCCGCAGCGCCCCCTGAATCCCACTGTTGCTATGCATCTCACACTAGTACCACATCCTCGCCCCCATGTACTGAATCTGAAACGTCTATGCTTTTATCTGAATGCGAACAGGAGGAGCTGGAGTACGCGGAGCAGGGTGGCAGCGTAGGTTGGGGCAGGGTTGTGGCGACGCGCACCTCCCACCTCTGCCTGCCTACTTCCTCACCTGACCCCGTTCATCTCTGGCCAGCGGCCAAGCTTGCGCCTCCCATGGTCGCACGCGCTCAACATGAACTGCCACGGCTTGCACTTCTTCTTTCCCTCTGCTTGCACAGTGCAGCTTCAGCTTCTTAAGGCAACTTGGACTTGGCATCATGATGGAGATGACCTGCACTCCAGTAGGATGGGACCTGCCCACGTCGAGGCCATTGAGATGTACAACTCATATGCTCCTTCCCCCATTTGGTTGCATGGAAGATGTTCGTGCAAATGCTCATGTGAGCATTGTATTTGTTACATCATGATACTTCTTGGTCAACAATGATATAGCACTGACGTATAGCGTTATAATGTCTCATTTTTGTATGATCGGTCAGTACTAGAACACCTGTAAATTTTTGGAAAATATTCAGACAGCAACCTGAGAAGTTCATGGGTAAAAAAATCATGGAAAAATGGAGAAACAAAAACAAGTAAAAAACACATGGAGAAAAGTTTCATGAGTACATGGGAAAAGGGTTCAAATGAACGAGTGAAGTTCAGGTTTCAGAAGTTGGTAAGTTTGAAAACAATAAGCCAGATAAAATAAGTACAGAGGAAAAGAAGTTACATCCGAAAAACAATAAAGAGACCATGATAAAAAAATTCTCAAGAAAAAGAAAGGGACAAATGTGTTGTGAAAAGTTTGTAGTCGAGGGTTGCCAAGCTCAGAAAAAAAATAGAACACTAAACCATCATTATAAGAAGTTCTTTTGCATTTTTTTGACAAAACCCAGACGGAATTCCCACAATTTTTTTGAAATAAAACCATGAAGTTTGAATTAAAAAATTGAAGTGAATAGAATCGAGAAGTTCGAATTAAAATAACAAAGCAATTTGATGTTTATATACCAACAAGAAAACATGCCTCACCTAGAAAAAGTTAGCTTTGGAAGTGCAAAATCAAAAAAGGTTCACCGCATGAAACATAGCAAGTTCGGAGAATAACACGACATTATATTTGTTGAGTAAGATTAACTGGTCAATCAAAAAATTTAATGAAAATAAAACTTCATAAAAAACGGATTCCGTGCTTCTAAATAAGAAAACATGAAGTTCAAATAAGAAAACACAAATGACACCTCATAAAAAGGGATTCCATGCTTCATAAAAAAATTTGTATCCATATTTTGGGGCCTCATGATGCCCAGTAGTTTGCATTATTCACCGATGCACCGCTCTTCTCTGGAGTAGAAAGACAGAAGTTCATCCTGACAACCTATATGGTTCAATGTGTATATTAAATGAAGGAAAGAAGTAATAGTAGGTGTCCAGCAGCATCAGTTTGTGGCTGCCTATAATTCTTCTATGTGTGCACGCATGATGTGCACATGAGCATTAGTACGAGGAAAATGGAGACCGGTGAGCCCAATAAGTTCAAAAAAAATTGAGCAATAAGTTCAAATAAAAAAGTACTACAAAAACCATTATAAAAAAGGATTTTTTATCGTTTGTAAAAAAACGGAGAAGTCCAAATTAAAAAGATGAACATTTCAAAAGAATTTATGAAAAAGTCCCCGTTATACAAAACTAGAAGTTCAAATTAGAATAAAAGGAACAGGTAAAAAAGTTTTTAAAAGATATTGTTTCTTAAAAAACTAGAAGTTCAAATTTAAATAACGGAGCAGGAAAGTTGCGTGTTTTCAATAGCTTATTCATGTGCAGCAGAAGTTCAAGTCAAACTAACGGGGCGATTCATCGCTCATTCTTGAAAAGTGGAGAAATTATACATGCTCTGTAGGTCAAAAGTTTGGCTTTAATTTATGTTTTGCGAAGGTCAAAATGTAGTGTTCGAGAAGGTCAAGTGTGTTATCTCAGCAAGTTCAAAATAAATTTAAACATGGAAGGTAAAGCATGCAAGAAAAAAATGGAGAAGTTCGATTTCTAAAGATGACGCGGTTCAACGTGTAAACCAATGTTGAAAGAAAACAAAAAGAAAATGACAAGTTCAATTTCTAAAGATGAAGCGGTTCGACGTGCAACCCAATGTTGAAAGAAAACAAAAAGAAAGGAGAAGTTCGATGACGTGGTTCGACGTGCTAAACAATATTGAAAGAAAATAAAAAAAGAGAAGTTCAATTTCTAAAGATGGCGCGGTTTGATGCACAAACCAATGCAAAAACAAACACAAAAATGTTGTTTTGGTGTCTTAAATTTTTTTTATTCGTAAAAAATGATTAAGAAATAAAACCAAGAAGGCCATATTAAAAAGATGGAGAAGTTCGATGATTATAGAAAACTCAGATTTTCCTCGTTATTAAAAATACATGAGAGTGAAAACAAGAGAAGTTCAACGTGACAACAGCAGGAAGTTCAATTACTACACTGAATGAATTTCAGATGAAAAACTTTTAAAAAGGTGAAGTTCAAATTGAAATAACATAGAAGTTCGGAGTTTATTAAAACCTAGGATTTACCTTTTCAAAAAATAAAAAGCACAACGCCATTTTTTGCACTTTTGAAAACAATCTCATATATGAAAAAAATGGTTGCTAGAAGTTCAAGTGCTCAGCAAGGAAAAGTTCAAAAAAATTGTGAGAAAGGTTCACCATGTGTTTAGATGTCCAAAATACATAAAAAGATGTTGTTTGTTGTGTTTTAAAATAATTCACTCAAACCAGATAGAAATTCAAAGTGATAACATCCAGAAGTTCACGTACTGCATGTTGTGTGTTTCGTATAAGAAAAATACAATAAAGTGAAACAACATGAAGTTCAAACAGACATGTCGCAAAAGTTCAACTACTTCACACAGTGCAAAAAACAGCACGTCAAAAACAGAGTGAGGTTCAAAAAGACATGCCCGTGAAGTTCAACTATTTCAGGCAGTGCATTTCCATTCGCAATGAAGGCAGAAATCATGATCTCATCATTTCTCTAATTTACTTCAAAATGACAGGAATATCATTTGTGTAAGTTCAAGTCCTCGGTCGGAGAAAGTTAAAAAAAATATTGTGAGAGAGGTTTTTACAAAAAGAATATCATTTGTGTAACACTGACGAAATGGATGAGAAAATTACAAACGAAAATACGTCACAGAATTCAACGTGAAAACAGCAGGAAGTTCGACTACTATAGTGAATGAATTTGAGATGAAAAACTTTTAATATCGTCACGAGTGTGAAAATTTATCAACACGGTAAAGTTGCGTGTTTACATTAGCTTTCCACCGGTATATTACTTGCTCAATTTTCGTGAGTGTTCCGGTGAGTGGATGGAGATCTACGGGAAAAAAGCACGTGAAAACAGAGTGAAGTTCAAGTAGACATGCAGAGAAGTTCAGGTTCTTCACGCAGTGCATTTTCGAAGAATCTGTTTCGCGATAAAGGCAAAACAAATGATCTCGCCATTTTAGAAATTACTTGAAAACGGCTAGGAATCAGAGAAAACCATCTACATGAAAAAGTTTCGCTTTTCCTTAGCTTTTCAACGGTATATTATTTGCCCCATTCCGATAAAGTTGTAGAAATTATGCTGAAAATACCTTTTTAGCTATTTTCAAAATAGACTTCAAACAGTAAGGAATTGGGAGAAACAATATATAACAAAAAGTTTCGCATTTCATCAAGCTTTCCAACGCCATATCATTTGCTACATTCGGACGTACGGTTAAAAATTAGTTTGAAAATACGAACTCGGTGCAACTCGTACCGTTTTATAAATCACTTTTAAACTGTTCAAAATTAGAAAAAACTTTCAACATGAAAAAGTAGCGCATTTTCATAAGCTTTCCAACGCCATATCATTTGCCTCAATTGGATTAGCCGTTTAGAAATTACATTGAAAATACGAACTCGGCTGTTCGGTTTGCAAAATTTTACAATTTTCCAAATTACTCTTTATCCATAGGGAATTAGAGAAAATTTTAAACATGTCGAATGAGTTGTTTTGCAACAGCTTTCCAACGCCATATTATTTACCTCATTCCGATATACGGTTTAGAAATGTGATCGAAAATACGATTCACGTTTTTTGTATGAAGAAAAAACGGTTTTCAAAACTGCTCTTAAAACGCTTACATTTTGCCAAAAATTTAACTTGGGTCATGATGCTGGTGTCCATAGCTTTCCAACGGTATATCGCAAGCCCCATTTGGACACCTTTTAGCTGAAGTTCAACCTAGCAATCGGGGAAGGTTAGGCCCGTTATTCGGGAAGTTCATGTTGTGATCAGAATATTATTCTGATCCCGTGACCAGAATAGTGTTTATGTATACATACATACATACATACATACATACATACATACATACATACATACACTATTCTAATCCCAGGATTAGAATAACTATTTGGATCACAGCTCCCTATATAGGGCCCGCTGGAGGTTCCTGAGATCCGAAAATGCCACCGAATAGAAAAAAAACCACCCAAGGCCAATCCCATCGCCCACAACCTCCCGCCCCGCCCCAGATCGCCCTCACCCCGCGCCCCCAACCCCCCGCGCGCCGCCGCGCGACCGTCGTCGTGGCCGGCCACCTTCTCCCACCGCCGCGACCACCCGCCGGCCCGATCCACCATCCCTGCATGACTCCGTCGGCCCAACCCCGCCCCACCACGCCATCCAGTCGCGCTGCCGGCCGCTCGGCCCCTTCACAGGCCGCTTAGCCCTGTCGCGTCCCGCCGATGCTAGCGCGTCTCCCGCCGCCGGCTGTTTGGCCCCGTCGCCGCCCCCTACCCCAGCGCGCCTCCCGCTGCCGGCCGCTCGGTCTCGACGCGCCCTCCACCGCCAACTCCCAGCCCTGAGGCGCCCACAGCCGCCGGACCTCCACTGGCGACCACAACCGACGACCACCGCCGCGCCCAGCCGCTGGACTTCCACAACCCGCAACCCCCGCCATCTTCCTATCCAAGCGTCGACCGCTGCCTGCTGCCTGCTAGATGCTGCTCCCTGAACTTCCTAGTGCATACTAGTTTCCTTCATCGAGCCCCCCTGGCGATGGTTTGTGTTTGTTGCCCACAACATGTTCGTGTTAATGCTAGGAGGAGTGTTGCTATTGAATTTTGTTTGTTGATGCTGGATACAATGCTGAACTTCGTGCTTGCCGGTCCATGCTTGCAACATGGCATCAAAACAGTAGTTTTGAGCTGTAGCAAGTCACCCGAAAAAAGGGCCCCGATCCGTGGTTGCCGGATCCATTCACCATGACCACTCACCTCACGCTGCCGGCGACCTGCCAAAGCCTAAGCGGCGACTTGTCCGAGGCCTAAGGGCGAACTTCGTGCTTGATCCTTTTCCAAATTACCGTTGGCTGCAACGGAAGGGGCAAGCCTATAGTCCAGCACTATCACGGGATGAATTGCTTCTACTTTTCTTCTAAAATCTTGATGCCATGTCTTGTTTTGCATAATGGATGATTGTCTTCTTTTTATTCTTGATCATTTTTCTGAATTTTTTGCTCTGTGCATGCATGTTTTCTCAAACCTGCATTCTGTCTCCAGGTAGCGCCGCCGCATTCTCTGGCCGCGCCTATGCCCCAACTCCCTGCTCGCAATGGCGCGATTCATCACATACTATCGGATTTCATCGGAGGAGGTCCCCCTGCTGCACCTCTGCCTCCTAGGTCCCGCTGGCGGAACTCCCCTGTTACTCCTCACGGCTGCACTACTCTCTCTTACTCTCCCTCTCTCTCCCTTTCTGATTGAGATGATTTCATCGGAACAAATTCATGTACATGCTTGATTGCAAGTATTTTTTTTCCTAGATGTGAACAATAACACATGGCTTGCCGCTTCTTTTTGTAAGATTGTGTAATCATGTGTTTGATTCTATGCAAAAAGAGAAAGAATATGTGTAACTTCAAATACGCCAATTGCAGAAGTTCGAAATTCCTATCCAGTAAGAACAAAAAAGTATGCTCTCTAAAGCTGCTTGAGTTTATGACTCAAAAAAATTTGTTTTCTCTGGAACAAGAATACTAAGTGATATTTTCTTCCCTCTAAACATAAATTTTCTATTTCCAACTATAAAAGTAGACACTCTGATGTACAGTAATATCTTTATTTAAAAAAAGAGAAAAACACGATGAGAATGGTTGTAGAGCCATATGATGTTTAGTTTGTTTCCCTTTCTGAAGTTCAATTTGTTTTGCTTTTCGAAGTTCTGGTTGTTGATTTTCTAAAAGAAAGGTTGCTTCACTTGCACTCCTCTATCTAGTCATGTGTGGTGATCTCCTTGACTCCTCGGTTTCTATGAAAAATATAAGTATGAAGTTTAATTAAAAAAAGATGGTTTGATGCTTATTTAAAAACCATATTTTTCTAATAATTAAATTAAGAAGTTCAAATTAAAAAAGCAGAGAAGTTCAAACTTTATAAAAACCTTAGATTTTTTCTCGTTACTAAAGAATAAAATGAAGAAGTTCAAATTAAAATAAAAGAAACAACTAATTTTTTTAAATAGAATATTAAAGTGCGATATTACATTGCACTAAAAATAGAGGTTTACAAAAACTTACGAGGATGCTGATATTTTAAAAATCTCGAAGTTCAAAAGAATGTGCAAAGAAGTTCAAATAAAAAAGGTACTTCAAAAATCTCTATAAAAAAAGGAATTTCTCCTTTGTGAAAAAAACAGAGAAGTTCAAACTAAAGAGGACCATTTCAAAATAATTTATATTTTTCCCGTTCTAAAAGCACTAGAAGTTCAATTTAAAAAAACAGTGTGGTTCTATGTTTATAAAGAAAAAGGATTTTCCCCATTAATAATAAATAAAACCAAGAAGTTCAAATTAAAATAACAAAGCAATATAACGTTTCTTCTTAGTGGCCACGTACTGCGTTTTTTTTTTGTAAAAAATGTGTATTCCCAACTAAAAGACATAGAGGTTCAACTTTAAATAATCGAGTAGTTCAATATTTATTACATAACTAGAATTTTTCCCGTTACTAATGAATAACACCAAGAAACCCTAAATTAAAAGTTTGAAGTTGTTTGATGTTTATAAAAACTTAGATTTTCCTCAAAAGATTAAAACCAAGAAGTTCAATTTTGAAAAATGGAGTAGTTCGATGTATATAAAAAACACTTAGCTTTTCACGTTACTAGAGAATAAAACCAAGAATTTCAATCGGAAAAAAGCGAAGCAGTTTGATATTATATTTGAAAAATTGGATTTTTCTAGTTACTAAAGAATAAAATCAATAAGTTCAATTTCAAATAAGGAAGAAATTCGATGTTTCTAAAAAACCTCCAATTTCCACATTTCTAAAAATACACAATGAAGTTCAAATAAAAAGGTGCAGTGGTTCAATATCCATAAAAAAACTCAGATATTTTCGCGTAACAGAGAGAAGTTCAGATTGATAACTACCGAAAGTTCATGTACTACACTGTGTGCATTTGTATGAAAAAAAGAATGAAAAAGCAAAGGCTAAAAGTTTTGTTGCTAGAAGTTCAAGTGCTCAGCCCAAGAAAAGTTCTAAATTTCTTGTGAGAGAGGTTGAACAAAAATATGTGACAGAAGTTCAAGGAGAAAACAGCGGGACGTTCAACTACTACACGGAATGCGTTTCAGATAAGAATATAAGAATACAAAACCAAAAGCTTAAAAGGTTTGTTGCAAAGAAGTTCACGCGGTCCTCCGAGCACGGTGCAAAATTAATATTGTCGGACATCCGACCTCCAATTACATGCTTGAAAATAGCAAAAAATGACGTCCGACCTTCAATTGCACGTAATTCAATGTATGCACAAAAATGTGATAGAAGTTCATAGTGAAAACAATGAGAAGTTCAAGTACCGCAAGGAATGCATTTCAGGTCAGAATAAAAAGTATAGAAAAAGAAAAGCTTAAACAGTTTGTTGCTAGAAGCTCAAGTGCTCTGTCAGGGGAAGTTCAAAAATTCTTGCGAGAGAGGTTCACCTTCTATTTCCATGTTCGATTTTTTCCGTATAAAAATTGAATACAATTCTTTACTCAAAATATAAAAAGGTGAAGTTCAAATTGAAATAATAGAGAAGTTCGGAGTTTATTAAAACCTAGGATTTACCTGTTGAAAAAATAAAAAACACGACACCATTTTTTGCACTTTTAAAAAAAACTCATAAATGAAAACAATGGTTGATAGAAGTTCAATTGCTCAGCGAGGAAAAGTTCAAAAAATTCTTGTGAGAGAGGTTCACCATGTATTTATTTGCCCCGTTCCGATGAAGTTTGTAGAAATTACGGTGAAAATACGTTTTTAGCCATTTTCAAAATCAACATAAAACCGTAATGAATTTGGAGAAACAATATATACCAAAAAGTTTCGCATTTTTTCAGGCTTTCCAACGCCATATCATTTGCTACATTCGGACATATGATTAAAAAAATATCGAAAATACAAACTTGGTAAAAATTGTACCGTTTTCTAAATTACTCTTAAACTATTCAAAATTAGAAAAAAACTTTCAACATGAGAAAAAACGCATTTTCATAAGCTTGCCAATGCCATATCATTTGTCTCAATTGGATTAGGCATTTAGAAATGGCAACGAAAATACGAAGTCGGTTGTTCGGTTTGCGAAATTTTACGATTTTCCACATTACTCTTTAACCATAGGGAATTAGAAAAAACTTTCAGCACGTGGAAGGAGCGGTTTTACAGCAGCTTTCCAACGCCATATTATTTGCCTCATTCCGATAAACGGTTTAGAAATGCGATCGAAAATACGATTCACATTTTTTGTATGAAGAAAAAAAGGTTTTCAAAACTGCTCTTAAACCACTTACATTTTGCCCAAATTTGAAGTTGGGTCATGATACTGGTGTCCATAGCTTTCCGACGGTATATCGCAAGCCCCATTTGGGCAATGTTGACGGAAGTTCAACCTAGCACTACGGGAAGTTCAGGTCGAACAAATCAGGCAGTAAAATTGCAAAAAGCGCAATTTCATCACGACCCGAGAGCAAAATCCACAAGTGAGCGAGATTTCTATTTAAAACCAGTATTTAGTTGCTAAAAAACTTTTCTGGATTACACTAACATCATATAGAACACTACTAACCAGAATAATTCGCGGGGGAAGCCACGGTTGCAAAGATAGCCCGAAGGTCGGATAGTATAGAGGGAAGTTCAGGCGCGTGTACAAAAAAAATACATCGCAGAACTTCAATGTGAAAATAGCATGAAGTTCAACTACTACGCTGAATGAATTTCAGATGAAAAGCTTTTAAAATCGTTGCGAGTATGAAAAAATGATCAACACGGGCAAGTTGCGTGTTTATAGCAGCTTCCATCGGTATATCACTTGCTCAATTCCGGTGAGTGGATGGAGAGCTAGGAGCAGTGGATAAAGATATACGAGAAAATAAAAGCACGTGAAAAACAGAGTGAAGTTCAAGTACACGTGTCGAGAAGTTCAGGTTCTTCACGCGGTGCATTTTCGAAGAATCAGTTTCGCGATAAAGGCAGAACGAATGATCTCGCCATTTTTGCAATTACTTGAAAACGGCTAGGAATCAGAGAAAACCATCAACATGAAAAAGTTTCACCTTTTTCATAGCTTTTCAGCGGTATATTATTTGCCCCATTCCGATAAAGTATGTAGAAATTATGCCAAAAATACGTTTCTATTCATTTTCCAATTTGACTTAAAACTGTAACGAATTAGGAGAAACAATATATACAAAAAAATTCGCATTTGGTCAAGCTTTTTTTTCCAACGTCGTATCATTTGTTGCATTCGGACGTACGGTTAAAAAATTAGCTCGAAAATACAAACTCGATAAAATTTATACCATTTTCTGAATTACTTTTAAACCATTCCAAATTAGAAAAAACTTTTAACATGAAAAGGTAGCGCATTTTCACAAGCTTTCTAATGCCATATCATTTTCCTCAAATAGATTAGCTGTTTAAAAATTACATTGAAAATACGAACTCAGTTGTTCAGCTTGTGAATTTTACGATTTTCAAAATTACTCTTTATCCATAGGGAATTAGAGAAAACTTTCAACATGTTGAAGGAGCGGTTTTGAAGCAGCTTTCCAACGTTATATTATTTACCTCATTCCGATAAACGGTTTAGAAAAGCGATCGAAAATACGATTCACGTTTTTTGTATGAAGAAAAAACGGTTTTCAAAACTGCTCTTAAACCGCTTACATTTTGCCAAAAATTTAACTTGGATCATGATATTGGTGTCCATAGCTTTCCAACGGTATATCACAAGCCCCATTTGGACACATTTTAGCTGAAGTTCAACCTAGTACTCGGGGAAGGTCAGGCGCGTTACTCGGGAAGTTCATGTTGTGATCAGAATATTATTCTGATCCCATGATCAGAATAGTGTTTATATATATATATATATATATATATATATAATCCTTATGTAGCGCCCAAGGGCCGGCTCATCTTGAGATGAACCGGATCTTCCGAATGAATAATCTTGTAAAGAAATGACTTGTAGCCCCCAATGGCCAGCTCATCTTCATGAGATGAACTGGAACTTGTATTATAGATAAGAGCTGTGTGTAGCCCCCAAGGGCTGGGATATCATGCATGTGATGACCCGGCACTCCCATTGTAATATCTCTTT
The DNA here is from genome assembly GCA_963921465.1 of Triticum timopheevii. Taxonomy (NCBI): domain Eukaryota; kingdom Viridiplantae; phylum Streptophyta; class Magnoliopsida; order Poales; family Poaceae; genus Triticum; species Triticum timopheevii. Next base: position 239,736,652 of record OY997268.1, read on the forward strand.
AAAGAAGTAACCCGTTGAAGGAAATATGCCCTAGAGGCAATAATAAAGTTATTATTTATTTCCTTATTTCATGATAAATGTTTATTATTCATGCTAGAATTGTATTAACCGGAAACATAATACATGTGTGAATACATAGAGAAACATAGTGCCACTAGTATGCCTCTACTTGACTAGCTCATTAATCAAAGATGGTTAAGTTTCCTAACCATAGACATGAGTTATCATTTGATTAACGGGATCACATCATTAGGAGAATGATGTGATTGACTTGACCCATTCCGTTAGCTTAGAACTTGATCATTTAGTATGTTGCTATTGCTTTCTTCATGACTTATGCATGTTCCTATAACTATGACATTATGCAACTCCCATTTACCGGAGGAACACTTTGTGTGCTACCAAACATCACAACGTAACTGGGTGATTATAAAGGTGCTCTACAGGTGTCTCTGAAGATACTTGTTGGGTTGGCGTATTTCGAGATTAGGATTTGTCACTCTGATTGTCGGAGAGGTATCTCTGGGCCCACTCGGTAATGCACATCACTATAAGCCTTGCAAGCATTGTAGCTAATGAGTTAGTTACAGGATGATGTATTATGGAACAAGAAAAGAGATTTGCCAGTAACGGGATTGAACTAGGTATTGAGATACCGATGATCGAATCTCGGGCAAGAAACATACCGATGACAAAGGGAACAACGTATGTTGTTATGCGGTTTGACCGATAAAGATCTTCGTAGAATATGTTGGATCCAATATGAGCATCTAGGTTCTACTATTGGTTATTGACCGGAGACATGTCTCGGTCATGTCTACATAGTTCTCGAACCCGTAGGGTCCGCACGCTTAAAGTTAGATGACGGTTATATTATGAGTTTATGTGTTTTGATGTACCGAAGGTAGTTTGCAGTCCAGGATGTGATCACGGACATGACGAGGAGTCTCGAAATGGTTGAGACATGAAGATTGATATATTGGACGACTATATTCGGACATCGGAATGGTTCCGGGGGTTATCGGATATACACCAGAGTACCAGGGGGTTACCGGAACCCCCCCGGAGGTTAATGGGCCTCATGGGCCCAAGTGGTGGAAGAGGAGAGGCGGCCAAGGGGCAGCCGCGCGCTCCTCCCCCCCCCCAAGTCTGAATTGGACAAGGAAGGGGGGCGCCACCCCCCTTTCCTTTCCCCTCTCTCTCCTTCCCTCTCCTCTCCTACTCCAACGAGGAAGGGGGGAGTCCTACTCCCGGTGGGAGTAGGACTCCTCATGGGGCGTGCCCAGGGTGGCCGAGCCCCTCCCCCTCCTCCACTCCTTTATATACGGGGAGGGAGGCACCCCCTTGAGATACAACAATTGATCCTTGAGATCTCTTAGCCGTGTGCGGGTCCCCCTCCACCATAATCCACCTCGATAATATCGTAGCGGTGCTTAGGCGAAGCCCTGCGTCGGTAGAACATCATCATCGTCACCACGCCATCTTGCTGACCAAACTCTCCCTCAAAGCTCAGCTAGATCGGAGTTCGAGGGACGTCGTCGAGCTGAACGTGTGCTGAACTCGGAGGTGCCATGCGTTCGGTACTTGATCGGTCGGATCGTGAAGACATATGACTACATCAACCGCGTTGTGCTAACGCTTCCGCTTTCAGTCTACGAGGGTACATGGACACACTCTCCCCTCTCATGCATGACCATGATCTTGCGTGTGCGTAGGAAAATTTTGATTACTACGTTCCCAACAGTGGCATCCGAGCCAGGTTTTATGCGTTGATGTTATATGCACGAGTAGAACACAAGTGAGTTGTGGGTGATACAAGTCATACTGCTTACCAGCATGTCATACTTTTGTTCGGCGGTATTGTTGGATGAAGCGGCCCGGACCGACATTACGCGTACGATTACGCGAGACTGGTTCTACCGACATGCTTTGCACACACGTGGCTGGCGGGTGTCAGTTTCTCCAGCTTTAGTTGAACCGAGTGTGGCTACGCCCAGTCCTTGAGAAGATTAAAATAGCATTAACTTGACAAACTATCATTGTGGTTTTGATGCGTAGGTAAGAACGGTTCTTGCTAAGCCCATAGCAGCCACGTAAAACTTGCAACAACAAAGTAGAGGACGTCTAACTTGTTTTTGCAGGGCATGTTGTGATGTGATATGGTCAAGACGTGATGCTATATTTTATTGTATGAGATGATCATGTTTTGTAACCGAGTTATCGGCAACTGGCAGGAGCCATATGGTTGTCGCTTTATTGTATGCAATGCAATCGCCCTGTAATTGCTTTACTTTATCACTAAGCGGTAGCAATAGTCGTAGAAGCAATAGTTGGCGAGACGGCAACAATGCTACGATGGATATCAAGGTGTCGCGCCGGTGACAATGGTGATCATGACGGTGCTTCGGAGATGGAGATCACAAGCACAAGATGATGATGGCCATATCATATCACTTATATTGATTGCATGTGATGTTTATCTTTTATGCATCTTATCTTGCTTTGATTGACAGTAGCAATATAAGATGATCTCTCACTAATTTCAAGATAAAAGTCTTCTCCCTGAGTATGCACCATTGCCAAAGTTCGTCGTGCCCTGACACCACGTGATGATCGGGTGTGATAAGCACTACGGCCATCTACAACGGGTGCAAGCCAGTTTTGCACATGCAATATACTCAGGTTAAACTTGACGAGCCTAGCATATGCAGATATGGCCTCGGAACACTGAGACCGAAAGGTCGAGCGTGAATCATATAGTAGATATGATCAACATAGTGATGTTCACCATTGAAAACTACTCCATTTCACGTGATGATCGGTTATGATTTAGTTGATTTGGATCACGTGATCACTTAGATGATTATAGATATGTCTATCTAAGTGGGAGTTCTTAAGTAATATGATTAATTGAACTTAAAGTTATCATGAACTTAGTCCTGGTAGTATTTTGCAAATTATGTTTCAGATCAATAGCTCGCGTTGTTGCTTTCATATGTTTATTTTGATATGTTCCTAGAGAAAATTCTGTTGAAAGATGTTAGTAGCAATGATGCGGATTGGATCCATGATCTGAGGATTGTCCTCATTGCTGCACAGAAGAATTATGTCCTTGATGCACCACTAGGTGACGGACCTATTGCAGGAGCAGATGCAGACGTTATGAATGTTTGGCTAGCTCAGTATGATGACTACTTGATAGTTTAGTGCACCATGCTTAATAGCTTAGAATCGGGACTTCAAACATGTTTTGAACGTCATGGGCCATATGAGATGTTCCAGGAGTTGAAGCTAATATTTCAAGCAAATACCCGAGTTGAGAGATATGAAGTCTCCAACAAGTTCTATAGCTAAACGATGGAGGAGAGTTGCTCAACTAGTGAGCATGTGCTCAGATTGTCTGGGTACTACAATCGCTTGAATCAAGTGGGAGTTAATCTTCCAGATAAGATAGTGATTGATAGAGTTCTCTAGTCACCAACACCAAGTTAGTAGAACTTTGTGATGAACTATAGTATGTAAAGGATGACGAAAACGATTCCCGAGTTCTTCGCGATGTTGAAATCAACGAAGGTAGAAATCAAGAAAGAGCATCAAGTGTTGATGATTGACAAGACCACTAGTTTCAAGAAAAGGGCAAAGGGAAAGAAAGGGAACTTCAAGTAGAATGACAAGCAAGTTGTCACTCCTGCGAAGAAGCCCAAAGCTGGACCAAAGCCTGAAACTAAGTGCTTACACTGCAAAGGAAAATGTCACTGGAAACGGAAATGCCCTGAATATTTGGTGGATAAGAAGGATGGCAAAGTGAACAAGGGTATATTTGACATACAGGTTATTGATGTCTGCCTTACTAATGTTTCTAGTAGCCCCTGAGTATTTGATACTTGTTTGGTTGCTAAGATTAGTAACTCGAAACAGGAATTACATAATAAATAGAGACTAGTTGAGGGGAAGTGACGATGAGTGTTGGAAGTAGTTCCAAGATTGATGATCATCATCACACACTCCCTATACTTTCTGGATTAGTGTTAAACCTAAATAAATGTTATTTGGCGTTTGCATTGAGCATGAATATGATTTGATCATGTTTATTGCAATATGGTTATTCATTTAAAGTTAGAGAATAATTGTTGTTCTGTTTACATGAATAAAACCTTCAATGGTCATACACCCAATGAAAATAGTTTGTTGGATCTCGATCGTAGTGATACACATATTCATAATATTGTTGCCAAAAGATGCAAAGTTAATAATGATAGTGCAACTTATTTGTAGCACTGCCGTTTGGGTCATATCGGTGTAAAGCGCATGAAGAAACTCCATAAAGATGGATTTTCGGAATCACTTGGTTATGAATCATTTGATGCTTGCGAACCATGCCTTTTGGGCAAGATGACTAAAACTCCGTTCTCCAGAACAATGCAACGAGCTACTGACTTGTTGGAAATAATACATACTGATGTATGCAGACCAATGAGTATTAAGGCTTGTGGCGGGTATCGTTATTTTCCGACCTTCACAGATGATTTGAGTAGATATGGGTATATCTACTTAATGAAACATAAGTCTGAATAGTTGAAAGGTTCAAAGAATTTCAGAGTGAAGTGAAAAATCATCGTAACAAGAAAATAAAGTTTTTGCGATGTGATCGTGGAGATGAATATTTGAGTTACGAGTTTGGCCTTCAGTTAAAATAATGTGGAATAGTTTCACAAACTCATGCCACTTGGAACACCACAGCGTAATGGTGTGTCCGAACGTCATAACCGCACTTTGTTTGATAGGGTGCGATGAATGATGTCTCTTACCGATTTACCAATATAGTTTTGGGGTTATGCATTAGAGATAGTTGCATTCATGTTAAATAGGGCGCCATCTAAATCCATTGAGATGACACCGTATGAACTATGGTTTAGCAATAAACCTAAGATGTCGTTTCTTAAAGTTTGGAGTTGCGATGCTTATGTGAAAAAGATTCAACCTGATAAGCTCGAACCCAAATCGGAGAAATGTGTCTTCATAGGATACCCAAAGGAAACTGTTGGGTACACCTTCTATCACAAATCCGAAGGCAATACATTCGTTGCAAAGAGTGGATCCTTTCTAGAGAAGAAGTTTCTCTCAAAAGAAGTGAGTGGGAGAAAAGTTGAACTTGATGAGGTAATAGTACCTTCTCCCGATTGGAAAATAGTTCATCAATGAAATCAGTTCCAGTGATTCCTACACCAATTAGTGAGGAAGCTAATGATGATGATCATGAAACAGATCAAGTTACTATAGAACCTCGTAGGTCTTCCAGAGTACGGTCCGCACCAGAGTGGAAAGGTAATCCTGTTCTGAAAGTCATGTTACTAGACCATGATAAACCTACGAACAATGAGGAAGCGATGATGAGCCTAGATTCTGCAAAATGGCTGGAGGCCATGAAATCTGAGATAGGATCCATGCATGAGAACAAAGTGTGGACTTTGGTGGACTTGCCCGATGATCGGCAAGCCATAGAAAATAAAATGGATCTTCAAGAGGAAGACGGACGTTGATAGTAGTGTTACTATCTACAAAGCTCGACTTGTCGCAAAAAGGTTTTCAACAAGTTCAAGGTGTTGACTACAATGAGATTTTCTCAACTGTAGCAATGCTTAAATCTGTCCGAATCATGTTAGCAATTGCCATATTTTATGAAATCTGGCAAATGGATGTCAAAACTGCATTCCTTAATGGTTTTCTTAAAGAAGAGTTGTATATGATGCAACCATAAGGTTTTGTCAATCCTAAAGGTGCTAACAAACTGTGCAAGCTCCAGCGATCCATCTATGGACTGGTACAAGCATCTCGGAGTTGGAATATACGCTTTGATAAGTTGATCAAAGCATATAGTTTTATACGGACTTGCAGTGAAGCCTGTATTTACAATAAAGTGAGTGGGAGCACTACAGCCTTTCTGATAAGTATATGTGAGTGACATATTGTTGATCAGAAATGATGTAGAATTTTTCTGGAAAGCATAAAGAAGTGTTTGAAAGGAGTTCTTCAAAAGAAAGACCTCAGTAAAGCTACTTATATATTGAGCATCAAGATCTATTGAGATAGATCAAGACGCTTGATAAGATTTTCAATGAGGACATACCTTGAAAAGATTTTGAAGTAGTCCAAAATGGAACAGTCAAAAAAAGAGTTCTTGCCTGTGTTGCAAAGGTATGAAATTGAGTAAGACTCAAATCCCGACCACCGCAGAAAATAGAAAGAGAATGAAAGTCATTCCCTATGCCTCAGTCATAGGTTCTATAAAAGTATGCCATACTATGGATCAGACCTATTGTATACTATGCCCTAGTTTGGCAAGGGAGTACAATGGTAATCTAGGAGTAGATCACTGGACATTGGTCAAAGTTATCCTTAGTGGAATAAGGATAAGTTTCTCGATTGTGGAGGTGACAAGAGGTTCGTCGTACAGGGTTACGTCGATGCAAGATTTGACACTGATCCAGATGAATCTAAGTGTCAATCTGGATACATATTGAAAGTGGGAGCAATTAACTAGAGTAGCTCCGTACAGAGCATTGTAGACATAGAATATTTTTGCAAAATACATACGGCTCTGAATGTGACAGACCCGTTGACTAAACTTCTCTCATGAGCAAAACATGATCACACCTTAGTACTCTTTGGGTGTTAATCACATAGCAATGTGAACTAGATTATTGACTCTAGTAAACCCTTTGGGTGTTGGTCACATGACGATGTGAACTATGGGTGTTAATCATATACAGATATGAATATTGGTGTTAAATCACATGGCGATGTGAACTAGATTATTGACTCTAGTGCAAGTGGGAGATTGAAGGAAATATGCCCTAGAGGCAATAATAAAGTTATTATTTATTTGCTTATTTCGTGATAATATTATTCATGCTAGAATTGTATTAACCAGAAACATAATACATGTGTGAATACATAGAGAAACATAGTGTCACTAGTATGCCTCTACTTGACTAGCTCGTTAATCAAAGATGGTTAAGTTTCCTAACCATAGACATGAGTTGTCATTTGATTAACGGGATCACATCATTAGGAGAATGATGTGATTGACTTGACCCATTCTGTTAGCTTAGCACTTGATCGTTTAGTATGTTGCTATTGCTTTCTTCATGACTTATACATGTTCCCATAACTATGAGATTATGCAACTCCCGTTTACCAGACGAACACTTTGTGTGCTACCAAATGTCACAACGTAACTGGGTGATTATAAAGGTACTCTACAGGTGTCTCCGAAGGTACTTGTTGGGTTGGTGTATTTCGAGATTAGGATTTGTCACTCCGATTGTCGGAGAGGTATCTCTGGGCCCACTCGGTAATGCACATCACTATAAGCCTTGCAAGCATTGTAACTAATGAGTTAGTTACAGGATGATGTATTACAGAACGAGTAAAGAGACTTGTTGTTGAGGATATAACTACTGAGTGTAAACCGCCCAGGAGGGGCTGGTTCACGCTCATCCATATTGAAGCCCATGAAGACAAAGAAGATGACGCTCTACTATTAAAGCTTAGAGGCTCAGAGCCCAAGGGCAGATTAGGGCCCATAGTTGTAAACCGCTATAGTTGTATAACTTGTATTGTAAGTTGGGGAAAGGAAGAGACCGAGCCGGACACTTGTATGAGCCGGCCTCGGGACTCTATAAACCGGCCGGGCGTCAACCTGTGTATATAAAGGGACGACCCAGCGGCGGTTCAGGGACAAGAAACAACAGCTCGAGAGATAGGTAAAGCGGATTCGCTCCCTACTCATCGAGATCAATCAATCCCACAACAACTGGATCGTAGGCTTTTACCTTCACCGCAAGGGGCCGAACCAGTATAAACTTCCTGTGTCCTTTGTTCCGGTTTAACCCCTTTAAGCTAACTTTGTCGCGATGGCTCCATGACTAAGTTCTTCTGCTAGGACATCTGACGTGTTAATTCCATGACAGTTGGCGCCCACCGTGGTGCTATCGCACGATGGTTTCGAGTTCTTAAAGGGCAACTTTGAAGGACTCAAAGGGTACGCGGTTGGCCGGATGACCAAGAGTCGTCGTGGCAAGCTCTACATCGACGACGCAGGCTGGGGCCCCGAGACCGGCTCAATCAAGTACGGGTACCAGGTCCCCTTTGGCGGAATTCACGTCTTCATCGGCAAGATCGGCGAACCGGGCCCTGAGCCGGACATCTCCACCGACCTCGTCGAAACGGCTCAGCGTGCAAGTCCTTCCCGGATTCAGCTTGCCATGAAGCGTGCGTTCGTAGGGTTCATCCATGGTGCGAAATCTGAACCGGTGTCTGACGGTGAGACGGCCATCTACTCAGATGGTGAATCATCCACTGGCGAAACTGAGTCACTGTACCAGTTGCAAGATGGACGGATCGGGGGATATTTCGATGGCGACAGTATTCCGGGCCCCTTTGAACCGCCAAACCGGGTTGCAATCTTCATGGCCGGTACGCAGCCCACCATGCAATCTTCGCCTACAGCAGCAATGATCTCCGGATTGGCAGCCGCGGCAGGAGGCCCGGCGCGCCGGCCGGCTCAAGTTCTTGCCGGTCTGTTGGACGCTTTGACGACATTGTTGACCACGGCAGTCACCCCGGAGACCCAAGATCAGCATAATGTGGATGTTACAAATCTAAAGGATCAGATAACTCAGGCCAAGGCGGACTTGGTGGCTGAGGAGGCCAGGATGGCTGAAGAGCGGTCCGCTTTAGATGCCCAATCACAACAGATCCAGGCGCAGAATTACCGGCTTATGTTGGATCAGAACGCGTCAAACGAAGTAATGAGAAGGAAGTACCGGTCTCGTCTGCCGCCGGTTTATGAGGGTATGAATCTCTTCAATACGCCAGGAGCCGGGCCCAGTAATCCGGCAGCAGTAAACTGGACCGAGGCACCTGGGGCGGCACCGGATCAGCCATGGGTGATGGACCCGCCTCGACGGACAGACAACCCACCACAATACGTAACAACGCAACCAGGTCACTTCTCTATCCCTTTGGATAACATGATTCTACAGCGTCGCGTTTGGCAGCTATTCTGATGGAGGGTGACTCACTAGCGGCGGTTGAGACACGATGGGCCAGGGATCTTCTTCAAACCGCTGTTGTGCAGCAGCAGGCTTACTCCTACAGCCAAGACAGAATACGTTCAACCCCCCGTCTGAGCAAGAGTTATAGCAGGCACATGGACGAACCGGCCGTGTCAAGCAGTGCGCGGCGTCGTGATGCCCCTCGAGGGCCTAATCCGGCGCACGGCGGTTTGAATGCTCAGGACGTGGTGAACAATGGCAGAGCATGGCGTGAGGCAGAGTTGGCAGTGCAGTTGGCAGCGCAGTACCAGAATCAACCCGCTCCAGTTCAGCCTGCGGCATCAGTTGAACGTGGTTTGTCCTTTATCTCTTGGGGAGTACCGTGCCTCACCCCGGCTCTGCGTAATGTGCGGCTGCCTAAGGATTTCAAGGGCCCGCGTAAAGTGCCTATTTATACCGCCGATCAGCCCCCCGAGGCGTGGGTTGAAAGTTATCAGATGGCAATGGAGATGCTAGATGTGGATGAAGCAGCGTGTGCAAAATACTTCACCATGATGTTAGAAGGAATGGCTCGTACCTAGCTGAAGAGCCTGCCCGTTAACTCGATCAGTTCATGGGATGAGTTGAAGGCCAAATTTATAGCAAACTTCAAGGACACATGCAAGAAACCTATGTCCATTGTAGATCTGGCGGCTTGTGTCCAGGGAGAGAATGAATCAACAACTCATTGGGTGTGATGGGTTTCAGAAATTTTGCATTCATTAGGTCGTATCAATCCTGACACGGCAATTGTGACTTTGGAGGGTAATTGCCAGTTTAAGTCACTGAAGATGAAGTTGGGATGGCTCAAGCATCACTGCAATGATATGGGAACACTCATGGCGGCTCTGGTTAAGTATGCTGATTCTGATAATACCAAGGACCCCGATTCTGATGAAGAAAAGCAGGAGAAGGGAAAGAAGAATGTCGGTACAAAAGGAAAGCATAACCAGGCGAGCCACGGGAACAATGGTAAGCGTAAAGCAGACAATTTAGATTTTGTGGCTAACACCAATATGCAGGGCAATATGCAGCGTCGTAAGGGTAAACCGCCCCAGCGCGGTGGAGGCATGAATCTTGAATGTTTGTTAAACCAGCCCTGCCCAAAGCACGGGACAAAGGAGGTTCCGGCCACGCACCTCTGGAAGGATTGTCACATCATGAGGGAATTCAAAAACTCTGATCTCTTCCGGTATGATCAGGGTCCATCAGGTGGTTCTGGTCCAGGGTTTCACGGGCCGGGTTACGGTGGTGGCGGTTCAAACTCAGGATTTCAGAATAATCAGGCCAATCAGAACAACCAAGGTGGTCACAATCAGCAGAGTAATCAGGGGAATCAGCAGCAGTTGGGTTATTAGAGCAACCCGAAGCAGTTAAACGGTGGACAGTATCATGTCTTCACTACTAGTTTGTGCAAGCGCGATCAGAAGCTCCATAAAAGGGCAGTAAACTCTGTTGAGCCAGCAGTGCCCCATTATCTGCGCTGGTCTGAGCAGCCTATTGTTTGGAGTCGTGAGGATCATCCGCCCCGGGTTGACAATCCGAGCCACCTAGCTTTGGTGGTTGCACCGTAGGTTGGAGGTTATAAGTTCACCAAGGTGCTCATGGACGGAGGGAGCAGTATCAATATCTTGTATTATGAAACCTTCCGGCGTATGGGGTTGACAGATAAGAATCTTAGACCATCAGACACCGTTTTTCATGGTGTGGTTCCTGGTAAATCGGCTTACCTAGTTGGTAAGATAGCTCTGAAGGTGGTTTTTGGAGATGATCATGATTCAAGATCCGAGATGGTGACCTTCGAGGTGGTCAAAATCAGAAGTCCATACCATGCCTTGTTTGGCTGGCCGGTTTATGCTAAATTCATGGCAAGGCCGTGTTATGTTTATCTGTAGCTAAAGATGCCGGGTCATAAGGGGACCATCACGGTTCATGGTAGTCGTAAGATTGCGCTGAAGTGCGAGGAAGGTGATGCAGCTTATGCTGAATCGGTTTGTGCAACGGAGGAGTTGAAGTTTTATAAGGACAATGTTGATCCGGCAGACATGACTTCTCTAAAGAAGCCTACTACAGAGCATGATCCGGCTTTGAAGTTTAAATCGGCTGATGAGACCAAATTGGTTGATTTTGTTCCTGGCGATTCATCCAAGCAGTTCAGCATCAGCGTCAACTTGGATCCGAAATAGGAAAGCGTGCTCATCGAGTTCATCCATGAGAACCGGGACATCTTTGCATGGAAACCTTCTGACATGTCAGGTGTACCGAGGAAACTCGCTGAGCACACTCTCAATATTGATCCGAAGTTCAAACCGGTCAAATAGTTTCTTCACCGTTTTAATGAAGAGCAGCGCAAGGCCATTGGTGAAGAGGTAGTCTGGCTGTTAGCAGCAGGGTTTATTGTGGAAGTGTTTCACCCAGAGTGGTTGGCTAATCTGGTGCTGGTACTTAAGAAAAACGGCACTTGGCGGATGTGCGTGGATTACACAGATTTGAACAAAGCTTGCCCAGCTGATCCCTTCGCCCTCCCTCGTATTGATCAAATCATTGATGCTACGGCGGGTTGTGAGCATTTGAGTTTCTTAGATGCTTATTCTGGTTATCATCAGATCAAGGTGGCAGTTAAGGACCAGGAGAAGACAGCTCTCATCACTCCCTTTGGAGCCTTCTGTTATGTGTCTATGCCCTTTGGGCTCAAGAGTGCCCAGGCAACTTATCAGCGCTGCGTGCAGAATTGTCTTCATACTCAGATTGGGCGCAATGTTCATGCTTATGTGGATGACATTGTGGTGAAGTCCAGGAAAGCGGAGACACTCATAACTGATTTGCACGAAACTTTTGATAATCTGAGAGTTTGTAAAATGATGCTCAATCCGGCTAAGTGTGTCTTTGGTGTACCGGCTGGCAAACTCTTGGGTTTCCTGGTGTCCAACCGGGGCATTGAGGCTAATCCGGAAAAGATCAAGGCTATCACATCCCTGGCTAAACCGGCATATATCAATGATGTTCAACATTTGGCGGGTTGTATTGCGGCTTTGAGCCGGTCTATCAGCAGATTGGGAGAAAAGGCGATCCCTCTATATCAGATGTTGAAGAAGATAGACAGTTTTGTCTGAAGCGATGCTGCTGATGCGGCATTCAAGGACTTAAAGAAGCAGTTGGCTGGACCGCCGGTTCTTGCTGCTCCAGTTGATAAGGAGCCACTGTTGTTATACGTGGCTGCTAATGCCCGGGTTGTCAGCGTAGCTATTGTGGTGGGGCGCAAGGAGGCTGGGAAGGAGTACCCGGTTCAAAGACCAGAAGCTGGTATATCAGCAAAGTGCTCATTGAGTCAAAGCAAAGATACCCTCATTGGCAGAAGCTGGTATATGGGGTTTTCATGGCAAGTCAGAAGCTTAAACAGTACTTTCAAGGTCATCCCATCACACTGGTCAGTTCTTCTCCTTTGGGGGATATAATCCAGAACAGGGAGGCAACTGGCCGAGTCGCTAAGTGGGCTATTGAACTTGGACCACACGGTTTGAAGTATATGCCTAGAACAGCTATTAAATCCCAGGCCCTTGTGGATTTCATCAATGATTGGACAGAGTTGCAGATACCAGAAGACAAACCGGACAGTACATACTGGACTATCCACTTTGATGGGTCCAGGCAATTGGAGGGCTCGGGGGCTGGAGTTGTCCTTACTTCCCCTCGAGGTGATAAAATTCATTATGTTCTTCGTTTAATGTTCCCTTGTACTAACAATGCAGCTGAGTATGAAGCCTTACTCCATGGTCTTCGAGTGGCTAAGGAAATGAACTTAAGCCAGGTGCGATGCTTTGGAGACTCGGATCTGGTAGCTCAGCAAGTCTCAGGTACTTGGGATTCAAAGGATCCACTCATGGTGGCTTATCGACAAGAGGTGGATATTGTCGCTGGTCACTTCAAGGGTTATCAAGTGGAGCACATTGATCGACACAAAAATGAGGCAGCTGATGCTTTAAGCCAGCTGGGATCTCAGCGTAAGCCGGTGCCACCCAATACATTTCTGGATGTCTTGCACAACCCGTCAGTTCAGTTGCCTACAGAGGAGGACCTCGCTATTCCTGATCCGGAGGCACGGTTGGTGGCCACGTTACACATTATTCCGGATTTGACGGTTCCATACTTGGCGTATTTGAACCGAGGGGAGTTGCCAGAGGATGCAGTTTTGGCCAAACAGATAGTCCGGCGTTCCAAGTCCATGGTTGTTCACAATAGCGAGTTACACCGTTGCAGTGTTTTTGGTGTGTTCCAGCACTGTGTTTCTCCTGAAGAAGGGCGTGAGATTCGATGAGAAATCCACGAAGGAGACTGTGGTCATCACGCCAGTTCAAAATCCTTGGTTGCTAAAGCTTTTTGTCATGGTATCTATTGGCTGACAGCTCATGCTGATGCTGAAGACTTGGTAAGGCAGTGTGACGGTTGTCAGAAATTCTCATGACGAGCTCATGTTCCGGCTCAGGAGCTATGGATGATTCCCATCACCTGGCCATGTGCTACTTGGGGGCTTGACATGGTAGGGCCTTTCAAGCGATCCAAAGATAAGAAGACCCACCTATTGGTGGCGGTTGACAAGTTTACTAAATGGGTTGAAGTGGAGCCAGTAAGCAAGTGTGACGCAGCCACAACGGTTCAATTCATCAAAAAGGTGATCTTCCGTTTTGGTTTTCCACACAGCATTATCACAGATAATGGCACAAACCTCTCCAAAGGCGAGATGGAGGACTTTTGTCAACGAGAGCACATCCGGATTGATGTGTCATCTGTGGCTCACCCCAATCTAATGGTCAAGCTGAGAGAGCCAATCAGGAAATCTTGAAGGGTATCAAGACCCAGCTTATGGTTCCTTTGAAGAGGACGCCAGGTTGTTGGGTGGAGGAGCTACCATCCGTGTTATGGAGCATAAACACCACCCCAAACCGATCTATAGGTTATACACCTTTTTTCATGGTTTACGGGGCAGAAGCGGTACTCCCAAGTGATATTCGTCATGACTCGCCCCGAGTTGCCAATTATGTCGAAGCGAACAACGAGCAAGCACGTCAAGATGCACTGGACCTATTAGATGAAAAACGGGACATGGCGTTGGTTCGTTCGGCCATTTATCAACAAGACCTGCGGTGTTATCACAGCCGCCGGGTTAAAACAGGAACCTTTCAAGAAGGCAATTTAGTGCTCCGGTTCATCCAGGATCAGACCGATATGCACAAGTTATCCCCACCTAGGGAAGGGCCCTTTGTGGTCAGCAAGAATCTGCACAACGGATCGTACTACCTCATCGACGTTCGCGAGCACAAAGACTCAAGAAAATCGGAGGAGGAGACCCGTCGGGCGTGGAATATCACTCTTCTACGGCCTTACTACGCCTGAGCCATAGGATCTCATTATGTACATATTTTGACAATGTATATATTATGATCAATATAATAAACCAGCATCCTTGCTACAAGCAGGGCCTCTGCTGTTCTTCCAATATTTCTTGGATACAAGGGGGCTTCTGCTTACAAAGCGACGTCCTATTTTGTCCATTAAACCGGCTATCATGCCACAATACAGCTTGGGAGCTTCACACCCAAGGAGCCAAAGAGAGTATTGTTGCTAAAAGCACAACTCAAACATAGGCACCCATTGAGCACAGCTCACAAAGTTACTTGGGGGCTCTTTGTGCAAAGCAACAAAGAGTTTTAAAGGGCCCTTGTAATTGGCTATCAAGCCACGGCTTGGAAGCCTGGTGTATTCACCTAAAACCCCGGGTTAACCTGCCTTCATCAAGTAAGCCACTCCTATCCAGGTAATCCTGGAATGACCCGCCGAACGTTTGACAAGTCAATCTTATACAGACCCTGAACTTGTCAAAGTTAAAATGATGATTGGTTAGTTGGAGGCCCATCTTAAAAGGCTTTGTCAAATGGTTTAACTCGGCACCCTGGCAGCCAACGAAAAGCCTCAAATTTGGGCCTGGCGGCCCTTGAAAAGCCTCGACTACAAGTTTTATTTGATTTTGTTTTTGCAAAGTTTCATCTCTTTTAATAAAGTTCTAAGTTAAACTAGTGTCTCTTGACCTGGCCAGACTATATGTCATTACATTAACCCGGTGTTTCTTAACCCGGCGTGGCTTACAGTTATCAGCTGTTAGCACATAATCAATCATGAACCGGCATCTCTTAATCCGGTCTGGCATTGACTATAAGTCGCCAGGATGATCATCCGGTGTTTATCATAACCCGACATGGCTTATTACGCACCAGCACAATGCGGTGGGCGTTTTCAAACATTCAAGGTTTGGGTTATCACCCTTATTACATAAAGTTGGTAAGCCATCAAAAGGTGATTTAATATCACAGGTATGATATATTTCATATTTCATTACTTTATAACCTTTGTTATGAGAATTCTGGTTCTGTCTTGGGTATCATAACCCTTCCGGCGGTAAACCGTCAGGACATGTTTAAGATTTTCAAAATGTAGAAGGCAAGATTTTATAAGTACCAAGGCAAATAAAGCAAACATAGCAAAAATCATGCCGGATTAGAAAATCAGGTAGCAGTGCACAATGGCAGAAGATCGAAGTATTTCAACTAGCCTATTACAAGGCGCTTTGATGCCCAAAAGAATAATTGTTTGTTGCCCACAACACTATATGTGAAAATCAAACCGGCTGGCGGATTATGATTCATCACCAGGCTGACATAAAGTTGAAGGATCATCTCGCGTCGGTTCAACCTCCTCCTCCTCACCCAGTGGCTGGAAGTCAAGAGTGGCCCAATCAATCCTGGTTAAGGCTTGGAAGACAGCCTCGTTCCTTATAAGATTGGATGGTTCAATGTCAGGGGCATAGGTGTGCTTACGAATTGGAGGGATAAGATTTTGTGCTTCTTTCACAGCTGCGTCAACCCGTTTATTGTCTGCGTCATAGCCGGACTGATAGACAGACAAATCAACCTCTTCAGCCAATTGGCTTGCCAGTGGGTGCATCTCTTTTGTCAAGGCTTTGCAGGCTTCATTATCAAATTCTGATCCATCTTCTTGTTGATCAGGATAGCCCTTTGCGATGTCTGTCGGATCAAGATCAGCAATCCATGCTTTGGCCCGAGTCAGTGCTGTTAAAGCGCCAGCCCTTGCAGCAGATCGCTTTACCTCTTCCATCTGGGTCGGTGTCATAGATAATTTGGTCAATGTATCTTTGATCAACATTGGTGCTGGTTTGTTGAAGGAGGCCGCACAGATGACTCGTTGAGCACCAGTATACAACTGTTCTATCAACGTGTAGGCTGCTTTCAACTTCATCCACATATCCGAGCCCAGATGAGCAACACGACTACCTGCAAACAGTTTAAGAATTTGCTGTTAAACTGGCAACTTCAAAATGTTTAAGGAAGATGCTTACAAAGAGTACTTACCAAATATTGCTGAAGTCATAGCATTGACTTGATGCTTTAGCCCAGTTAGCTCCTCTGCCATCAGTTTGAGAGCTACTTCAGCATCTTCAGCCTGCTTTAGTAGAGCAGCCTTCTTTGTTTCCCAATTCGCCCACTCACTTTCGAAACCATCCTTTAGTTGCTCCATGGCAGTCAAAGCGCCCTTCAGTTCATCTTTGGCCTTGGAGGTTTCTGCTTGCTAGGACTTAATGTTTTCTTGAAGATCGGCAATCTGGGAATCTTTGTTACCCAAGTCAGCCTGCAAAAGACAGATGATGAAGATGTTAAGATTTTTCTCAAAGTCCCAAGCACATAAACAAGTTATATACTTGGAACTTGGGGGCTAATGCGGATTGTTTATTTTTGACTATTATTCAAAGTCCCAAGGCTCAATACAAGTATTAATCTTGGCACTTCGGGGCTAATGCAGATTGTTTCATTTTTACTATTATTCAAAGTCCCAAGCCTTAATACAAGTATTAATCTTGGCACTTGGGGGCTAATGTGTAATTGATCAGACAAATCAAAGGTGAAAGAATTCAACAAGGACAGGTTTTGAACAGAAAAGTCCCGGTTCATCTTGCAGAGGTAAACCGGCCCTTGGGGGCTACACAGTTGAAGTCCTTTTTATCCAAAGTCCCAGTTCATCTTGAAGAGATAAACCGGCCCTTGGGGGCTACAATGGAGTTGACATATGGTACAAGAAAATTTCAAGTGTTTGGGAGTTACCTCATAGCGCTCCTTTATCATGTTGACTAAACCGGCCTCATAGTCACGGCTTGTATATAGGCGGTTTTGGTATCCAGAGTGAAGTTCTTGAGCGGGAAGATGAGCATAGCTTGACAGATCAGTCTTCCATTTGCCTTTCTCCTCAGCAGCAGATTCCACCTTGGCACTGTGCTTTGACAAAGCAACAGGATTACCAGGAGAAGTATGGCCAAACCCAGTAATCACAACATCATCAGTTGTTGTATTTGGGTTCGCCGGTTTATCTGAGGCCTTGGCCGGGCTCGGCGGATCAATAGTTGGACTTGAAGGATTGGCATGCGGGCTTGGTGAATTGACATGAGGGCTCGCCGGGTTAACTTCTGGTGGATTAGCGTCAGTGTCCTGACCTTGTGGCATAGGATCGTCCATAGCAATATCAGCATCTCCACGAGCACCTTCGGAGGTTCTCTCCGGTTCAATCTCATCAGTGGGGGCATTGGTATTTCCTTTCTTGCTGAGTCGGGCTTTGGCGCTACAAAATGGCGAACAGAGGTTAAGATGGTAAACCGGCGCAAGAAGGCAAAGCTAAAATTATTATACTTACCCAGGGACGGTCTTGAGGGGAGGTATTTGCGTGGTTGATGAATCGCCAGAGGATGAATTGGAAGTTACTTGATAATTTGAGTCAGACGGATTAAGAGGGTATCGGAAGTAACCCACCAAGGAATAAGACTTGTTAGAATTACAAGAGACCTCTGCACGGCGCTTCCGGATTGGGGTGTCTGGTAAACCAGGGAAGTGACTTGCTGGCCACTATGTGGGGTTGTGCGACAAGCTTCAGGATGCTGTGGATCCAAATGAGTGAAAGGATGTGAACGCTTCACTTTCCGGACTGCACGACGGATTTTTCTTACTGGCACAAGATCGGAATTGGAGGAAAGGGATATTACCTCTACATGGTCAGCACGGCTAGCTTCCGCATCATCCTAGTAATGGTCATTGTCAATAAGATGTATGAAAAATGAACCGAGGGAGTCAAGTTCTACCTCTTGTTCTGAATCATCAACATCTTCGGGCAGATCAGAGGACTCGATGGTTTTCTTCTTGGCTGGCCTCTTTGTGGCCTTGCTCTTGCCACGAGGAGCCTTCGCCGGTTTTTCTTGAGCTTTCGCCAGTTTGTCTTGAGTTTTCCTCTTCCAAAAAGGATCTTTGGCCTGCAAGAATAAACAAAAGGTTATTAGACAAAATGTTAAAGCAGAGACGGATTAAAAGGCATAAAGATAAAGTATTATAGCTGGCGGTTTGTTGGAGGCATAAAAGGGACGCACCCAGTCTTGCTGCACTCAACAATCGGTTCATCTAGCATCTTCTTTACACACTCAGTGACTTCATCATCATTCATCTGAATTTCAGTGTGCCGTTGAGGGTCATTGATATCCCCAGTATACTCATGCATCAACCTGGTGTGGCGGCTTAAGGGCAGGATACCCCATGAAACCCAGCAACGGACAAGGTCAATGCCGGTTAAGCCATTTTCTAGAAGAGCCCAGAGCTTAGCATGTTGTGGTGCATATGTTTGTCATTCTTTGGCAGTGAGCTGCTGAGGCAGTGGATGGCCATTGCTAAGACGGTGAGCACGGTAACCCGACAAAGGGTTTTCATCAGCAGGAGCGGTGTTCTGACAGTAACCCGGCAAAGGGTTTTCATCAGCAGGAGCGGTGTTCTGACAGTAGAACCATGTTTGATTCCAATCCTTGGGGTGGCTGCGATGTTTGGAATGAGGAAAATCGACTTTACTTTTCTGAATCGACACTCCGCCAAGTTCAGCATTGGAGCCGTCAGAGAATTCAGTGCGGCGGTTCAAGTGGAAGAAGTCCCTGAAGAGTTCAACAGTTGGTTCTTCTTGAAGGTAAACTTCACAGAACACTTGGAAATTGTAGATGTTGGACACAGAGTTCGTTCCAATGTCTTGAGGATGGATTTGGAAGCTGGCAAGTATATCACGGAAATTTTTTGATCCGGGGGGGCTAAACCCTTGGTCCAGGGTGCTGCATAAACACAACCACTTCTCCATCTTGAGGTTCAGGAGGGTTTTCGGCACCAGTGATTCTCCAATGAATGACTTCCTTCTTTGCCAAAGCTCCAGTTAGAACATATCCATTGAGTTGTGTTTCTGTGATCCGGGAAGGAACCTAGTTGCAATAGGAGAATTGCTTGGCCATTTTGGAGGACAAACTGTAAAGGAAGTGCAAACGTCGATTCACGGTTCAAGATTGATATGCACAAACTGGTATCAAACCGGAGAATTTAATCAAAGCGTGTGTGTACATTAAACCGGAGATAGATGTTCAAGGACAAATGGCGGTTTACGAGAGGGCTAATGGTACCTGCCGGATTGTCATTTTCTATAGGTTAAACCGCCTAGAGTGGCATGAAGGGCAACAGATCTGAAAATTACTAAGTTCTACACAAACAGGTTTCACAAGCTAAGGATGATTACTTTGGATCTAACAAAGAAAAGGAAAAAATATCACGGCCCTAAAATGGCAACAACAGAACAGAAAGGAGCCAGATGAGATTTGTTCATGGACCTAAAGATAGTATGCGGAGGCGAAATAAACTAAAGCTTCGGCCGCAGAAGAAACAGGTCAAGTTGATCTAGATTCAATAAGATAGTAAGGGCAAAATGATGAGCACGGACGAGCACTGATGAACACAGACGAGCACTGAAACCCTAATGCAGATCTAGGGTTGAGGGAAGAAGGTTTACCGGATTCACAGGAGTAGCGGAGGAGAACCGCGGATCTCTGGTGCGTTCAGGTTGATGCAGCGGCCAGAGATGACGCAGTGCTTGAAGGTCGACGGCGGCGGTGGCGCTATCGGGCTTGAGTGTTGAGGGGAAGAAGAAGAAGAAGTGCGGAAGGGGAAAAGGGAAGGACCCCTGAGCCTATTTATAAGCTGAATGGATAAAGTAGGCAAGCGCGAGAATCGAGGAGCCCAAAGCGGTAAAATGGGGTGCAGCTGTCGCCTTGGTCTTCGGAAGATAATTAATGAAGGGAATCTTTATAACCTTTTTATACAGCGATGACGTCATGACGATTTACTGTAATTTCAGAAGATGACGTCATGGCGGTTTACCAAAGTTTACAGGGAGAAGATATCATGGCGGTTTACGAGGATCATAAGAAGATGTTCAGGGAATTTTTCTAAGTATTGAAGATTGACATGAACAGGGTCAAATCAATCCGGGGCCTAATGTTGAGGATATAACTACTGAGTCTAAACTGCCCACGAGGGACCGGTTCATGCTCATCCATATTGAAGCCCATGAAGACAAAGAAGATGGCGCTCTACTATTAAAGCTTAGAGGCCCAGAGCCCAAAGGCGGATTAGGGCCCATAGTTGTAAACCGCTATAGTTGTATAACTTGTATTGTAAGTTAGGGAAAGGAAGAGACCAAGCCGAACACTTGTATGAGCCGGCCTCGGGACTCTGTAAACCGGCCGGGCGTCAACCTGTGTATATAAAGGGACGACCCAGCGGCAGTTCAGGGACAAGAAACAATAGCTCGAGAGATAGGTAAAGTGGATTCGCTCCCTGCTCATCGAGATCAATCAAGCCAACAAGAACTGGATCGTAGGCTTTTACCTTCACCGCAAGGGGCCGAACCAGTATAAACTTCATGTGTCCTTTGTTTCGGTTTAACCCCTTTAAACTAACTTCATCGTGATGGCTCCACGACTAAGTCCTTCTGCTAGGACATCTGACGTGTTAATTCCACGACACTTGTCGGTAACGAGATTGAACTAGGTATTGAGATACCGACGATCGAATCTTGGGCAAGAAACATACGATGACAAAGGGAACAACTTATGTTGTTATGCGGTTTGACCGATAAAGATCTTCGTAGAATATGTAGGAGCCAATATGAGCATCCAGGTTCCGCTATTGGTTATTGACCGGAGAGGTGTCTCGGTCATGTCTACATAGTACTCGAACCCATAGGGTCCGCACGGTTAAAGTTAGATGGCAGTTATATTATGAGTTTATGTGTTTTGATGTACCAAAGGTAGTTCGGAGTCCCGGATGTGATCACGGACATGATGAGGAGTCTCTAAATTGTCGAGACATGAAGATTAATATATTGGACAACTATATTCGGACACCAGAATGGTTCCGGGGGTTATCGGATGTATACCGGAGTACCGGAGGGTTACCGGAACCCCCCCCCCCTCGGAGGTTAATGGGCCTCATGGGCCAAAGTGGTGGAAGAGGAAAGGCGGCCAGGGGCAGCCGCGCGCCCATCCCCCCCCCAAGTCCGAATTAGACAAGGAAGGGGGGCGGCACCCCCCTTTCCTTCCCCCCTCTCTCCTTCCCTCTCCTCTCCTACTCCAACAAGGAAGGGGGGAGTCCTACTCCCGGTGGGAGTAGGACTCCTCATGGGGCGCGCCAAGGGTGGTCGGCCCCCTCCCCCTCCTCCACTCCTTTATATACGGGGAGGGAGGCACCCCCTTGAGATACAACAATTGATCCTTGAGATCTCTTAGCCGTGTGCGGTGCCCCCCTCCACCATAATCCACCTCGATAATATCGTAGTGGTGCTTAGGCGAAGCCCTGCGTTGGTAGAACATCATCATCATCACCACTTCGTCGTGCTGACGGAACTCTCCCTCAAAGCTCGGCTGGATCGGAGTTCGAGGGACGTCATCAAGTTGAACATGTGCTGAACTTGGAGGTGTCGTGCGTTCGGTACTTGATCGGTCGGATCGTGAAGACGTACGACTACATCAACCACGTTGTGCTAACGCTTCCGCTTTCGGTCTATGAGGGTACGTGGACACACTCTCCCCTCTCGTTGCTATGCATCACCATGATTTTGCGTGTGCGTAGGAAAATTTTGAAATTACTACATTCCCAACACCCGTAGCCCCCAAGGGTCGGCTTAGCTTTTTATAAGATTGTCCGGGTCTTATTTTGGAAAAGAACAAATTACATTACCCCCAAGTGCCAATGATATTGCTTACAATGTTTTTGGGACTTGACTATATTTTTCATGTCACCCCTATCAAATGTTTGACTAGTATACTCATATTCATGACTGATTTTCCTTCATTATTGTAGGAAGCATTAACTCTAGGCGAGCTAAAACTGGCCGGCTTAAGAAAAGAATTTAAGTTGAACAAGCCGACCGCACCAAGGTTGAATCAAGCTTGCAATCTTCTTTAGAAGAATTGCAGAAGCTAAAGGCGGCTTTCGACGCTAAAAAACCACTTTCCAAACGAAAAAACCCGCCCAGCTCCAACGTGCCGAAAACAACGAGAGTGGCCTAGCCCCCCTTACTGAAGAACTGACTGGCTTGAAGTGACACATTGCCCAGATGACACATGCCATATTTGGTAAGTGTGGGAGTCCTGGACTAGCGGGTCCTTAGGCGTCCGGTCTATTGGATATGTGCCGGACTGATGGGCCATCGAGATACAAGACAGAAGATCAACTCTCGTGTTCGGTAGGGACTCCTGTATGCGTGGATGGCAAGTATAGGTGTCCGGATATGTTCTTCCTTTCTATAAAACCGACTTTGTACAACCCTAAGCCCCTTCGGTGTCTATATAAACTGGAGAGTTAGATCGGAGGCAGGATCACAACATTGCTAGGCTAGCTAATCTAGGGTTAGCCAACTCGATCTCGTGGTAGATCAACTCTTGTAACCCCTATACCCTTCAAATATAATCAAACATGAGTAGGGTTTTACCTCCATTAAGAGGGCTCGAACCTAGGTAAACATTATGTCCTCTATTCATAGTTATCATCGGTCTTTAGACATACAGCTTGGGCCCCCTACCCGAGATCAGCCGGTTTTGACACCGACACTGGTGCTTTCATTGAGAGCTCTGTTGTATCGTCGACAGAAGGATCGATGGCTCACCTCTTCATCAACGATGATGTTGCGTCGGGGGAAACTTTTCTCCCCGGACAGGTCTTTGTGTTCGGTGGCATCGTGCTTCGTGCCAACTCGATCAGCCGCCTCGAGCAGGTCGACATTTATGCCCCCGGACACCATGTCAGGTTTGGAAACGTGAACTATGTCACTGACATCCGAGGAGATCTGGTCTTCGAGGGGTTCGAGGCATCGGCTGCCGCTCTATGCCCCCGCCAAGAAGGCGCCTCGGATCCCCTGTTAGATCCTGTTCAGGGGTCAACACTCATACCTGCTCCGGCCTTAGATCCGAGGTAGGTATCATTGTCCGAAGACGGGACCGTGAGCCTCGCTAGACTCCTTCCCTTTGTGGAGCACCTGATCAAAGACCCAGATGCAATCTTGGACTTGGCTATGGGCAACCACTCCGAATTGTCGAGGTCTGCGCTCATTGGGTCCGAACAGGGGTCCCATGCCGAGCTCGGACCTGCAGATCCATAGTTTCCGGTCCAACATTCGCTCCTAGGCGAAACATTGGGATTGATGCAGTCTCTCGCCATCACAGGGGATTTACCTCCGAACTGTACCCAGCTCGGGCTGGGGGCTGAGAGCGGAGAATTTTATGCCCCACCCACCTCCCACTTAATAGCCACTGTCGAAGATTTAACAGACATGTTGGACTATGCATCCGAAGACATCGACGGTATGGACGACGGTGCAGACGCCAAACCAAACCACGTCCCATCCATCACAGGGCGGTGGACGGCCACTTCAACCTATGATGTACACATGGTGGACACTCCTGATAAAAAGGACGACGAGGCTAATCAAAACCCCAATGAGGACAAACCCGTCAATAAATCACCAAAGCCCCGACGCCAATGGCACCGCTCACGATCACGTCAGGCAAAGGATAGTAATACCGGCACCGGAGACAATGAGACGCCGCATGATGACGAAGATCTCGAATACCCCGTCGATCCCACGTCCGAACAGGATGAAAGGGACGAGGGTCAGTATAGCCCCGAACACCCCGATCACGAAGATTCAGAAGACAACAACTATATGCCAGAATTCGAAGAGGAGGTTAGCCTCGATGACGAAGATTTTATCATCCCAGAAGAACCCCTCGAACAAGAACGCTTCAAGCGACAGCTCATCGCCATAGCCCGGAGCCTGAAAAAGAAGCAGCAACAACTCAAAGCAGAATAGGATACGCTCAATGAAAGGTGGACTAAGGTCCTGGCCGTTGAGGAATACGGCCACGAGCGACCTATCAAAAGTTACCCTAAGCGCAAGCTGCTGCCACAATTCGACTACGAAGCCCTTGAGCCAATACCGTCAAAATACAATCAGGCAGATCAACCAGACCGACCACCGCGTGGACGGGATAAAGTGGCATATCAAGCCAAACACCAACCCCCACCCCCTCGCCGAAGAGGCAAGGAAACAGCAGCTGCGGGATACACATATGACTTGCACCGTGACCTAGCCAATAAAGCTGGCCAGACTAGATCAATCTACGGATGAAGGGGACGAGCCCCGGCGCGAGACAACGACTATGAAGCCCGGCGTGATGATCATTACTATACTCAGGATCAGAACTGAACTCAGATGTCTGCCGATCTCCCCCGCGATATTGCATTGTATAGAGGGGCCGCACATCCTTTATGCTTCACCGATGAGGTAATGCAGCACCAATTTCCGGAAGGGTTTAAACCCGTAAACATCGAACAGTAAGATAGACCGACGGATCCGGAGATGACCTTCACATGGCTCGAGGAGATGACCTTCACGCCATCAAATATCTTCCTCTAAAGCTAAAAGGACCAGCATGGCACTGGCTAAACAGCCTCCCAGAAAACTCCATTGGAACCTAGGAAGATTTGGAAGATGCTTTTCGAGCCAACTTTCAGGGCACTTATGTCCAACCACCGGATGCCGACGACTTGAGTCACATAATCCAGCAACTAGGCAAATCAGCTCACAAACTTTGGAATCAGTTCTTACCTAAAAAGAACCAGATCGTGGATTGTCCGGACGTCGAAGCATTAGCGGCCTTCAAACATAGTGTCCGAGACGAATGGCTCGCCCGACACCTCGGGCAGGAAAAACCGAAGACCATGACAGCCTTAACTGCACTTATGACTCGCTTCTGTGCGGGCGAGGATAGCTGGTTGGCTCGTAGAAGCAATAGCTCGAGCGACCCTGGCACTTCTAAGGTGAGGGAAGGCAATGGTAAACCTCGCAGCAATAAAGACAAATATCGGAACAACGACGACGACGCAGATGATATGACAGTCAATGCCGGATTCGGCGGCCTTAAGTCTGGTTAGTAGAAGAAACCTTTCCAAGGCAACAAAGACAGGCCATCCAGCTTGGATAAAATCCTTGAGAGGCCCTGTCTGATTAATGGCACACCCGATAAGCCTGCGCACCACACCAACAGGAATTGTTGGGTTTTCAAATAGGCCGGTGATACGTCTCCAACGTATCTATAATTTTTGATTGTTCCATGCTATTATCTTACCCATTTTGGAAGTTTATGGGCTTTACTTTACACTTTTATATCATTTTTGGGACTAACCTACTAACCGGAGGCCCAGCCTGAATTGTTGTTTTCTTGCCTATTTCAGTGTTTCAAAGAAAAGGAATATCAAACGGAGTCCAAACGGAATGAAACCTTCGGGAGCGATCTTTTTGGAACAAACGTAATCCAGGAAACTTGGAGTGGATGTCAAGCAGCAGATGAGGAAGCCACGAGGCAAGAGGGCGCGCCCTAGGGGGTGGGCACGCCCCCACCCTCGTGGGCCCCTTGTGGCTCAATCGACCTACTTCATCCTCCTATATATATCCACGTACCCCGAGAACATCCAGGAGCACCATGAAAAACTATTTCCACCTCCGCAACCTTCTATATCTGCGAGATCCCATCTTGGAGCCTTCATCGGCGCTCCGCCAAAGGGGGAATCGACCATGGAGGGCCTCTACATCATCTCCAAGGCCTCTCCGATGAGTTGTGAGTAGTTTACCACAGACCTTCGGGTCCATAGTTATTAGCTAGATGGCTTCTTCTCTCTCTTTGAATCTCAATACCAAGTTCTCCTCGATCTTCTTGGAGATCTATTCGATGTAACTCTTTTTGCGGTGTGTTTGTCGAGATCCGATGATTGTGGGTTTATGATCAAGTTTATCTCCTCTGAATTCTTTTATGTGTGATTAGTTATCTTTGCGAGTCTCTTCGAATTATCAGTTTTGTTTGGCCTACTAGATTGATCTTTCTTGCAATGGGAGAAGTGCTTAGCTTTGGGTTCAATCTTGCGGTGTCCTTTAGCAGTGACAGCAGGGGCAGCAAGGCACGTATTGTATTGTTGCCATCGAGGATAAAAAGATGGGGTTTATATCATATTGCTTGAGTTTATCCATCTACATCATGTCATCTTGCTTAATGCGTTACTCTGTTCTTATGAACTTAATACTCTAGATGCAGGCAGGAGTCGGTCGATGTATGGAGTAATAGTAGTAGATGCAGAATCGTTTCGGTCTACTTGTTGCGGATGTGATGCCTATATACATGATCATGCCTAGATAATCTCATAACTATGCACTTTTCTATCAATTGCTCGACATTAATTTGTTCACCCACCATAATACTTATGCTATCTCGAGAGAAGCCACTAGTGAAACCTATGGGCCCCGGATCTATCATTTATCATATAAGTTTTCCATCTATCTTTATTTTGCAATCTTTACTTTCCAATCTATATCATAAAAATACCAAAAACATTTATCTTATCTTATTATCTCTATCATATCTCACTTTCGCAAGTTACCCTGAAGGGATTGACAACCCATTTTTCGCGTTGGTTGCGAGCTTCTTGTTTGTTTGTGTAGGTACGAGGGACTTTTGAGGAGCCTCCTACTGGATTGATACCTTGGTTCTCAGAAAGTGAGGGAAATACTTATGCTACTTTGCTGCATCACCCTTTCCTCTTCAAGGGAAAACCAACGCAGTGCTCAAGAGGTAGCAAGAAGGATTTCTGGCGCCGTTGCTTGGGAGGTCTTCGCTCAAGTCAAGACATACCAAGTACCCATCACAAACTCATCTCCCTCGCATTACATTATTTGCCATTTGCCTCTCTTTTCCTCTCTCCCACTTCACCCTTGCCGTTTTATTCGCCCTCTCTTTCCCCTTCGCCTCTTTTTCGCTTGCTCCTCATATTTACTGCCACTATGTCTGAAATCGGGGAGGTTATCATTGATAAGAACGATAGTAATAACATGGAAAATTTTGATGCTTTTGATGATCCTGTTGAAGAATCACCCATCTTGCATACTAAAAAGTTTCGAATCGATAGTGGTAATATTATTGGAAAAGGGGTTATTTAAGATTTCTTTACTTGTGCCGGTGCTTTACCTTCTATGGGTGGTTCTATTCTTCATAGAACTAGTAGTCTTGCAGATGCTATCACCATGCTTATAGTTGAACTTGAAAGACAGTTTATGCACATGCATCCTTGCATACAAAGGATTTTCCTAGAATTTTCTAATATTGAGCATTCTTCTGTTAAGCACGCAGCTACTATATTTTTGGCACATGAGTTCAGATTTATAATAAAAGAAGCCAAAGAAATTTTTGCACATTATAGGGTGGACGCTAGCCGTCCTCCCATAGAGGCAATCCTCTTTGATCAAGAGGAAATAATGTGTTTTCAATCTTTAGACTATGTTGCTTTTAATGAAAACCTTAGAAAGAAGGTTCCTACCAATGTTCTAGTTGATAGAATTTCTGAACTTAATAATGATTTTTCTATTTGAAATAATGAGTTAGGATATTCTCTTGAGTAGAGGCTTATGAAGTTCTGCCAAAAGAATGTTATAATGATGAATTGGTTGTGCAATATGAAGGGCCAAAGGAGGAACCCATACCTCCCGAGATTGATCTTGGGGACTTCTGTCCCATTAAATTTAGCCCTTTTGATTACTTTTGCTTGCCTCAAAGAAAACTTGCTGCTGAATGTAGGGAATATGAAATGAGTTTTCGTGATCTATCTTATTATTATGCCAATACGTAGATCTATTCTCGCTTTTATGCCTAGCTAGGGCGTTAAACGATGGCGCTTGTTGGGAGGGAACCCAATTTTATTTTTGTTGCTTTCTTTTTGCTTCTGTTTAGTAATAAATATTTCATCTAGCTTCTGTTTATATGTGGTTTTAAGTTTTAGTTAGTGTTTGTGCCAAGTAGAACCTATAGGACAACCTACGGTGATAGTTAATTTGATCCTGCTGAAAAACAGAAACTTTTGTGCGCACGAGAATAGTTTTAGTAAATCACAGAAACGTGATTTTGCATTGATTCGTTTTGCAGTATATCAATAGACCAATTTCCCAATACTTCCTATTTTGGTAGGATTTTTAGAGTTCCAGAAGTATTCGAAAGTTACACATTGCTACAGACTGTTCTGTTTTTGACAGGTTCTGTTTTTCGTGTGTTGTTTGCTTATTTTGATGCATCTATGGCTAGTATCGGGGGGTATGAACCATAGAGAAGTTGGAATACAGTAGATTTAACACCAATATAAATAAATAATGAGTTCATTATAGTACCTTATGTGGTGGTTTTTCTTTCTTGCACTAATGGAGCTTATGAGATTTCCTGTTGAGTTTTGTGTTGTGAAGTTTTCAAGTTTTGGGTAAAGATTTGATGGACTATGTAATAAGGAGTGGCAAGAGCCTAAGTTTTGGGATGCCCATGGCACCCCAAGATAATCCAAGGACAACCAAAATCCTAAGCTTGGGGATGCCCCGGAAGGCATCCCCTCTTTCGTCTTCGTCTATCGGTAACTTTACTTGGAGCTATATTTTTATTCGCCACATGATATGTGTTTTGCTTGGAGCGTCTTGTATGATATTAGTCTTTTTTTTAGTTTACCACAATCATCCTTCCTGTACACACCTTTTGGGAAAGACACACATGATTTGGAATTTATTAGAACTCTATGTGCTTCACTTATATCTTTTGAGCTAGATAATTTTGCTCTAGTGCTTCACTTATATCTTTTAGAGCACGGCGGTGGCTTAATTTTGTATAAATTATTGATCTATCATGCTTCACTTATATTATTTTGAGAGCCTTTTAGAACAGCATGGTATTTACTATGGTTATAAAATTGGTCCTAGAATGATGGGCATCCAAGTTGGGTACAATAGAAACTATCATAGGAAGTGAATTGGATGCTATGATCAATTTGATGCTTGATAATTGTTTTGAGATATAAAGGTGGTGATATTAGAGTCATGCTAGTTGGGTAATTGTGAATTTAAATAATACTTGTGTTGAAGTTGGTAAGTCCCGTAGCATGCACGTATGGTAAAAGTTGTGTAACAAATTTGTTGCATGGGGTGCTCTTTTGATTGCCTTCCTTATGTGTGGAGGTCGGGATCGCGCGATGGTTAACTCCTACCAACCCTTCCCCTAGGATCATGCGTAGTAGTACTTTGCTTCGAGGGCTAATAAAACTTTTGCAATAAGTATATGAGTTCTTTATGACTAATGTGAAGTCCATGGATTATACACACTCTTACCCTTCCATCATTGCTAGCCTCTTCGGTACCGTGCATTGCCCTTTCTCACCTTGAGAGTTGGTGCAAACTTCGCCGGTGCATCCAAATCCCGTGATACAATACGCTCTATCACACATAAACCTCCTTATATCTTCCTCAAAACAGCCACCATACCTACCTATTATGGCATTTCCATAGCCATTTCGAGATAATATTGCCATGCAACTTTCCACCGCTCCGTTATCATGACACGCATCATCATTGTCATATTGATTTTGCATGATCATGTAGTTGACATCGTATTTGTGGCAAAGCCACCTTCATAATTATTCATACATGTCATTCTTGATTCATTGCATATCCCGGTACACCGTCGGAGGCATTCATATACAGTCATATCTTGTTATAATTCATGAGTTGTAAATAAATATAAGTGTGATGATCATCATTATTAGAGCATTGCTTCTTATAAAAAAGAGAAAGGCCAAATAAAAAAAGGCCAAGAAAAAAGAAAATAAAAAAAGAAAGGCCAAAAAAAATGAAGTCCCAAAAAAAGGGGGGACAATGTTACTATCTTTTTCCACACTTGTGCTTCAAAGTAGCACCATGTTCTTCATATAGAGAGCCCTCCTGCCTCGTGGCTTCCTCGTCTGCTGC
Source organism: Triticum timopheevii (assembly GCA_963921465.1). Lineage (NCBI taxonomy): Eukaryota > Viridiplantae > Streptophyta > Magnoliopsida > Poales > Poaceae > Triticum > Triticum timopheevii. Next base: position 239,767,035 of record OY997268.1, read on the forward strand.
TTGACGTCCACTCCAAGTCTCCTGGATTGTGTTTGTTCCAAAAAGATCGCTCCCGAAGGTTTCATTCCATTTGGACTCCGTTTGATATTCCTTTTCTTTGAAACACAGAAATAGGCAAAAAACAGCAATTCGGGCTGGGCCTCCGGTTAGTAGGTTAGTCCCAAAAATGATATAAAAGTGTAAAGTAAAGCCCATAAACATCCAAAATGGGTAATATAATAGCATGGAACAATCAAAAATTATAAATACGTTGGAGACGTATCAATCATCCCCAAGCTTAATTCCTGCTTGTCCTCGAGTAGGTAAACGATAAAAACAGAATTTTTGATGTGGAATGCTACCTAGCATAATTATTAATGTAATTTTCTTTATTGTGGCATGAATGTTCAGATCCAAATGATTCAAGACAAAAGTTCATATTGACATAACAAATAGTAATACTTCAAGCATACTAGCAAGGCAATCATGTCTTCTCAAAATAACATGGCTTTAGAAGGTTCATCCCTACAAAATCATATAGTTAGGCTATGTTTCATTTTCATCACACAAAATACTCCCATCAAGCACAACCCCGGTTTCAGCCAAGCAATTGGTTCATACTTTTTAACGCGCTTCATCTTTTTCAACTCTCACGCAATACATGAGCGTGAGCCATGGATGTAGCACTATGGGTGTGCCCCTCGTGGCTCAACCGACCTACTTCTTCCTCCTATATATATCCACGTACCCCGAGAACATCCAGGAGCACCACGAAAAACTATTTCCACCGCCGCAACCTTCTGTATCTGCGAGAGCCCATCTTGGAGCCTTCGCCGGTGCTCCGCCGAAGAGGGAATCGACCATGGAGGGCCTCTACATCATCTCCAAGGCCTCTCCGATGAGTTCTGAGTAGTTTACCACAGACCTTCGGGTCAGTAGTTATTAGCTAGATGGCTTCTTCTCTCTCTTTGAATCTCAATACCAAGTTCTCCTCGATCTTCTTGGAGATCTATTCGATGTAACTCTTTTTGAGGTGTGTTTGTAGAGATCCGATGAATTGTGGGTTTATGATCAAGTTTATCTATGAGAAATATTTGAATCTCCTCTGAATTCTTTTATGTGTGATTACTTATCTTTGCGAGTCTCTTCGAATTATCAGTTTGGTTTGGCCTACTAGATTGATCTTTCTTGCAATGGGAGAAGTGCTTAGCTTTGGGTTCAATCTTGCAGTGTCCTTTAGCAGTGACAGCAGGGGAAGCAAGGCACGTATTGTATTGTTGCCATCGAGGATAAAAAGATGGGGTTTATATCATATTGCTTGAGTTTATCCCTCTACATCATGTCATGTTGCTTAATGCGTTACTCTGTTCTTATGAACTTAATACTCTAGATGCAGGCAGGAGTCGGTCGATGTGTGGAGTAATAGTAGTAGATGCAGAATCATTTTGATCTACTTGTTGCGGACGTGATGCATATATACATGATCATGCCTAGATAATCTCGTAACTATGCACTTTTCTATCAATTGCTCGACAGTAATTTGTTCACCCACCGTAATACTTATGCTATATCGAGAGAAGCCACTAGTGAAACCTATGGCCCCGGGGTCTATCTTTTATCATATAAGTTTTCCATCTATCTTTATTTTGCAGTCTTTACTTTGCAATCTATATCATAAAAATACCAAAAATATTTATCTTATCTTATTATCTATATCAAATCTCACTTTTGCAAGTTACCAAGGGATTGACAACCCCTTTTCGCGTTGGTTGCGAGGTTCTTGTTTGTTTGTGTAGGTGTGAGGGACTTCTGAGGAGCCTCCTACTAGATTGATACCTTGGTTCTCAAAAGCTGAGGGAAGTACTTACGCTACTTTGCTGCATCACCCTTTCCTCTTCAAGGGAAAACCAACGCAGTGCTCAAGAGGTAGCAGTCGGTAAGATAAATACCGAACACAAGGGAAAGGGACCTCCAAGTGAAGACGATGATGAGCCCCGTCAGCCCAACACCAGGGGTCAGAAGCAGTTTCCCCCTGAGGTGTAAACAGTGAACATGATCTATGTCACTCATATCCCCAAGAGGGAGCGGAAACACGCACTAAGGGACATCTACGCTGTAGAACCTGTCGCCCCCAAGTTTAACCCATGGTTAGCCTGCCCGATCACTTTTGATCGCATGGATCACCCAACCAGTATCCATCACGGGGGTTCGGCCGCCCTGGTACTTGATCCAATTATCGACAAATACCACCTCACTAGAGTCCTTATGGACGGAGGCAGCAGTCTTAACTTGATCTATCAAGACACTGTCCGCAAGATGGGCATTGACCCATCAAGAATCAATCCCAGTAACACTACCTTTAAAGGCGTGATACCGGGCGTGGAGGCCCATTGCACAGGCTCACTTACACTGGAGGTAGTATTCAGCTCCCCAGACAACTTTCGCATCAAAGAATTAATCTTCGACATTGTCCCTTTCCGTAGTGGCTACCATGCACTACTCGGACAAACTGCTTTCGCCCGCTTTAATGTAGTCCCGCACTACGCTTACCTAAAGCTTAAGATGCCTGGACCTCATGGCGTTATCATAGTCAATGGTAATATGGAGCGCTCCCTCCATACTGAAGAGCACACCGCGGCCCTTGCAGCCGAAGTGTATGGCGGACTTATCCAGACGAATAGTTCATCGGCCAATAAAGCTAATGATGTATCCAAACGAGTCTGGTCCGTGCATAACAGCGATAAATCAACGGATCCAGACCTTGATTAGTAGTTCAGCCTCTGCCGATCGCCCTATCAGGTTGTGGCTCGCGTACCACGCGTAAATAACTATGCACTAAAAATACCCTGGGCGGCGTCGGAGGCACACTGCGGAAAATGTCCATTGTACGACTTGACCCCATCTGGACCGCATATATCTTTTTCCTCTTACTACAGGTTGATCAAGAGTCCTACTTGCTAGATGGTTATTGCAGGAGATCCTTTTATGGCTAGCATTTCCCAATCATCAAATACTCCTATCAAAGGACTTATTACTAAGGAGAAATGGCGCAGACGTGCGACAGGGCATCACTAGAGTTTTTCGAACTATGATCTTTAGGCCCTGTGTTAGACTTTACCTTATGTAAAACTTTTTCTTTTCACTTTAGGCATGTAACATGACCTTAATATTGAACGACATTGTCTGTCGAAACACACCGTATCAATAAGGATATAAAGGAAGCAGATGATTATCAATATAAAGGAAGCAGATGAATATCACCTTCTTGGTTGGATCCCTGTATTACCTTGCCATCTGTGTTCCCTCCTTACGTCCGACTGACATATGTGGCTCGGCATGGCCTTCATACTAGGGGCTGTATTCGGCCCCGCAAACTATTAAGTCCCAACGCCTATAGGAAACTCTTCGGCGTCCCAGATATTGCATTATATGCATCGACTCCGAATCATGTCTTTGCTCTATAGTTGGGTTGCCCGGCTCCTATGTTTGCCACCTTACGTTCTGCAAGTTTGGCTAAGGTAGTAAAGGGAGAACTACTGCAATTGTATTTCTGGTTCGTCCAGTTAAAGCCGAAAACTAGCTGTCATGATAGGTGAGAGCGGCTCAGCAATCCGGTGACTTAGTGCTATACTACAAGTGGTTCGCGATTTATGCCATGTTATACGAGGGGTTGGGCTTTGACCAGCCGCGTTGCAAAGGTGTCGTACTCTGGACTGCCGCTCAAGCAAACAAGGGGCTAGTACTTAGCGCCACCAATGGACTCTTATGGCTAAGTGAAAGTACTAAAGCCGCATAGTCGGATTGCCTAGTTCACTTCGCAAGACGCCTCCTACATCGAACCAAGACGTTGGATAAAGTGTGACCATGCATTCCCGAACACCCTGTAATATTTATGTGGGGTAGAAGCCGACGACTGGTAAACTTTGAGACTTATAAACGGCCAAACAAGAGGATAAACTAATTAGAAAGCGCAAGCATAAATATTTTACACCATCAGTTCATTACATGACTCTTACAAACCGGACTCTACTAATCAAATATGGTGTCCTTTGAGCACTGTCCCTCTATAATGCGGGCTCCCTCGAGGACCTCGCCGAAGTACTTCTCCGGCCGCCGGTGATCCTTGCCTTCAGGCGGCCCTGCGGTGGTAATCTCGGTGGCCTTCTACTTCGCCCATTGTACCTTGACTCGGGCGAAGGCCATCCGGGCACCTTCTATGCAGGCCGACCGCTTGATGGCGTCCACCCGAGGACACGCCTCGACCAGCCGCTTCACAAGTCCAAAGTAGTTGTTGGGTATGGGCTTGGCTAGCCAAACACAGACTATCATGTCCTTCATAGCCAGTCCGTCCACCCTGTGCAGCTTCGTCAGCTACTTCACGTGATCGCTGAGGGGCACCAGATACTCTGGCGCAAGGTATTGCGACCAGAATAGCTTCTCCGTGGAACTCCCCTCTTCAGCGTGGAAGAACTCGGTGGCGTCAGCAATGCTCCTCGACAGATCCGCAAATACGCCTAGAGAACTCCAAACTCGGATCAGCAAAATATATCTCTTACTTGCAAATTTACTCTGCATGAGAAAGGCCTTATCAGCCGCTATCTGCCTCGCCTCTTGGATCTCCTGGCGAGCGCCCTGGGCTTCAACCCGGGCTTCTTTTGTGCTTTCCAGCGCTTTGGTGAGCTCAGAGGCATGTTCCGAACTCTTCTGCTCTAAGGACTCGCACTTGGCGATGGTGTCCTTGAGCTCCTGTTCTTACTCCCCCACCCGCGCCTCATGTCTTTGGCGGGTGGTTTACTCCACCTCCAACTTCTTGGCCGCTTTGTCCGCGGATGTCGGTGTCAGAACCGAAGGATCTCGGGTAGGGGGTCCCGATCTGTGCGTCTAAGGCTAATGGTAACAGGAGGCAAGGGACACGATGTTTTACCCAGGTTCGGGCCCTCTCGATGGAGGTAAAACCCTACTTCCTGCTTGATTGATATTGATGATATGGGTGTTACAAGAGTTGATCTACCACGAGATAATAGAGGCTAAACCCTAGAAGCTAGCCTATGATGATTATGATTCTGTCTCTAAGGACTAAACCCTCCGGTTTATATAGACACCGGAGAGGGCTAGGGTTTACATGGAGTCGGTTACAAAGAAGGAAATATAATATCCGGATTGCCAAGCTTGTCTTCCACGCAAAGGAGAGTCCCATCCGGACACGGGACGGAGTCTTGAGTCTTGTATCTTCACGGTCCAATAGTCTGGCCAAAGTATATAGTCCGGTTGTCCGGATACCCCCTAATCCAGGACTCCCTCAGTAGCCCCTGAACCAGGCTTCAATGACGATGAGTCCGGCGCGCAGTTTGTCTTCGGCATTGCAAGGCGGGTTCCATCTCCGAATACTCCAAAGTACCTGTTGCAACGAACAGTGTCCGGCTTCCCATCAATGTTGTACTCCTCGGCTTTTGTGCTTCAATAATGACCATCTCCATGTGTCGAGCGAATACAAGGAGCCAGGGCATTTTTGCATTCGCCACCCCGGTCCTATAGGCAAACCATCTATTTGAAGGGACGGGGATTCTCAGATCCAAGCTTCACCTTCTTCCCCTTGAGCGAGCACCCAACAGAGCGCTCCGGAAAAAACCATTCCAACATGTCCGGCCGCCGTGGCTCTTCTTCTCGTTCCCTTCACTCCAAGCCAGGTGACTGGGAAGAGTGTTCAGTTCCTTAAAGCCGTTTGATAGAGTTACAGACCCAAGGGTTTCACCCACCGGCGTTCATGGTCCCCGTACGAGCCGGACTAGCCACCTATAATGGTGGGGAGCAAGCGGAGAGATCTCCTAATCCATCCCCAGAGGAGTGAATATGCCTCATCCCGCATCTGCTAAGGGGCGTCGGGTTTCCAATCCACCCATTCCTTCGCGGGCTCTTGGAGTTCTACGGCCTCCAGTTGCACAACTTCACCCCTGCCTCCGTGCTGCATATAGCAGCATACGTTGCCCTTTGTGAACTATTTCTAGGCTGCGAGGCTCACTTTGGGCTATGGAAGAAGTTGTTCTGCCTCGTCCCTCGCAACCAGGGGGAATCCATATGTCAAGTGGGCGGAGCCGAAGTATGGCGCGTCGCCGAGACCGTATACCTGTCCGGTACTCCCAGGAAGGCACCTGAGAACTGGAAGTGGTTTTATGTCGATGACATTCCCCTTCCGGATCCAGTCTGGGCTGGTCTCCCGGAGTTCAGTAATGCTTCGCCGAAGGCACGCCGAAGTTGGCGCCCTCAGGGCCCTCAAGAGGAGGATACCAGAGAAGTACACTTCTTGATGAATAGGATAAAGATACTGGCCACATCAGGGCTGACAATAGTCGAGGTTATGGCAATATGCATAATGCGGGAGTGCGTCCGCTTCAATATCGGGGGAAGCCCATGTGGCATTACAACGGGGAAGATGATGCCACCCGCTATGGTCGTAAAGGTCCGGACTCCGCTGCTGCTCTGGCGAGGATATTGTCTAATTTGTATAAAGGAGAAGAAGAAGAAGAATTCCTTCATATTAAACCGCGGGATGGGTTTTCTATGTACAACCCCCCAAGCTGGGTAAGTCGCCACTCTTTCCCCCCGCTCCATTCCTTCTGGCGTCCCTCGTCACGATTATTTACCTCAACATTTCTGAGCTACAGCCCCTCCCCGCAGCTAGAGGACCCCGGAAGGGTCTTCGATGCCGGACTTGAAGAAGATCCGGATATTACTGTGGAGCTTGTCAACGGGGCATTTTATCAGGCCAGCTGTGATGGTGCCTCGGTGGCTATTGTCGCTGACTATCCCGGACTGCTGCCTTCATCGTGTGTAAGCAAGGCCAAAACCCTATCCTCCGAAGAGGACTCCTTTCTGATGCCATGCCTGAAATATCGTATTTCTGTAGAGACGATCGTCGGAACACGGCGCCGAGCCCCTGGGGGCTCGTCGGCAAAGGGCGTCCGGATTGGGCAGGCTTAAGAGGAAGGCAGTTAGGGCCAAAACGCCGCTACAGAGGTACGGTAAAAACCTGCTCCGTGATTATTGTGTTTGAAATATAACAACGTCCTTTGTATCCTGGCAGAAAGAGGAGTAGCCGGACTATATCCGGAGATCCTGCCAATCACGCCTCCACCAGCCGGATTCCAGAACCGGCTTCGAGAGAGGAAGCGGATGTGGGGCCGATGCCGAATTGTCCTCCGACAGAGGATGCAGATATGCTCTCCGCCACGAATTCCGAAGTAGAGAGTGCCATGAATCACCGACGCCGACGTGTCGTGCTTCACAATAACATCTTTTCCGAAGAGGCATTTAATGCTTTCAATTCGGGAGACGCATACATCCGAGCTACTCAAGGCGGGCTTGCTCGAGCGACGGACCAGTATGCCAAAGATATACGGGTAAGAAAATTTGATAAGCATGTATAACAGTAGCCCCTGAGACTTGAATCGGTTGGAACAACTGTTTTAAGGATCAATTTATCCACAGGTCCTTGTAGATAAGAATGCCCAATTGTCTCGAGAGTTTGAGGAGTGCAAGACCCAGCTGAGGCCCACGGTTGCCAAGTTAGAGGAATCCCAGAAGGCCTCATCTGGTAACATTTGTCTCAATTGTACGGAAATGTACCAGTTAAGTGGCTTGTATGATAAGTCTGACAGAAAATTCTGCAGACAATCCTGGGGTGAATCCGGAGGTCGTAAGAGAGAACAAGTCACATCTCCAAAGGCAGCTATAAGCTGGCGAGCGTGTTCTTACGCAAGTTAGGCAGGAGAAGAACAATCTTCAAGATGCCAATCCGGCTGGGCATCGAATTAAAAGATGTTCGCGCTCAGCTGGCGGACTCCATAAGGGAGAACAAAAGGCTTCATCACGGCATTTATGGTAAGTGCCAAGACGAACTATAGTACAGCTCGGCGAGGAAGCACATTGACAGATTTTATATCTGTAGGTATGTTGACTGGCCGCCCTGAATAGGAGATGCCCGCGTCCGTAGGTGATTTACTTCAGGAACTCTCACAGCTGCACGAGCGAGCTCGGCAGGTGATGCAGGGTATTTCCCAGGCCTTGTGGCCATCCACCTCTCCACCAAAAGGCATGGGGGGCTCGCGGATATGCTCCAAGGAGCGCGGTGGCGCTTCCGATTGTCGAAGATGTCAGCCTGTCAACTGTTGGGGAATGTAGTAATTTCAAAAAAAATCCTACGCACACGCAAGATCATGGTGACGTATAGCAACTAGAGGGGACAGTGTTGTCTACATACCCTTGTAGACCGTAAGCGGAAGCGTTAGCACAACGTGGTTGATGTAGTCGTACCTCTTCACGGCCCGACCGATCAAGCACCGAAACTACGGCACCTCCAAGTTCTAGCACACGTTCAGCTCGATGACGTCCCTCGAACTCCGATCCAGCCGAGTGTCGAGGGAGAGTTCCGTCAGCACGACGGCGTGGTGACGATCTTGATGTTCTACCGTCGCAGGGCTTCGCCTAAGCACCGCTACAATATTATCGAGGTGGACTATGGTGGAGGGGGGCACCGCACACAGCTAACAGATCCAAGGGATCAATTGTTGTGTCTTTGGTGCTAGCCCTGCCCCTCTATTTATATGTTGAGCCCCGGGGTCGAAACTTGGAGCAAAAGCCTCCTCAAAGTCGGTTTTGCCCGAAAGGCAAGAGTCCCACTCAGACTCCATTACCAAATGCCACAATCCTTGGCGTCTGGCCCAGACGCCATGGGCCTCGGCGTCTGGCCCAGGGCCAGACGCCAGGGTCTCCGGCGTTTGGCCCCTTGGCCTCCGCAAAACTCCTTTTGCACCGACCTAAAGCCTCATGGGCTTGACCCCTTGGCCTAACCATATCATCCAATATATGAATCTTTACATCTCGACCATTTTGAGACTCCTCGTGATGTCCCCGATCTCACCCGGGACTCCGAACTCCTTCGGTACATCAAAACATGTAAACTCATAATATAACTATCATCGAAACCTTAAGCGTGCAGACCCTATAGGTTCGAGAACAATGTAGACATGACCGAAACACGTTTCTGGTCAATAACCAATAGTGGAACCTGGATGCTCATATTGGCTCCCACATATTCTACGAGGATCTTTATCGGTCAGACCGCATAACAACATATGTTGTTCCCTTTGTCATCGGTATGTTACTTGCCCGAGATTCGATCGTCGGTATCTCAATACCTAGTTCAATCTCGTTACCGGCAAGTCTCTTTACTCGTTCCGTAATACATCATCTCACAACTAACTCATTAGTTGTAATGCTTGCAAGGCTTAAGTGATGTGTACTACCGAGAGGGCACAGAGATACCTCTCCGACAATCGGAGTGACAAATCCTAATCTCGAAATACGCCAACCCAACAAGTACCTTCAGAGACACCTGTAGAGCACCTTTATAATCACCCAGTTACGTTGTGACGTTTGGTAGCACACAAAGTGTTCCTCCGGTAAACGGGAGTTGCATAATCTCATAGTCATATGAGATGTATAAGTCATGAAGAAAGCAATAGCAGAATACTTAAACGATCAAGTGCTAAGCTAACGGAATGGGTCGAGTCAATCACATCATTCTCCTAATGATGTGATCCCGTTAATCAAATGACAACTCATGTCTATGGTTAGGAAACATAACCATCTTCGATTAACGAGCTAGTCAAGTAGAGGCATACTAGTGACAGTCTGTTTGCCTATGTATTCACACATGTATTATGTTTCCGGTTAATACAATTCTAGCATGAATAATAAACATTTATCATGATATAAGGAAATAAATAATAACTTTATTATTGCCTCTAGGGCATATTTCCTTCAGTCTCCCACTTGCACTAGAGTCAATAATCTAGTTCACATCGCCATGTGATTTAACATCAATATTCATATCTATATATGATTAACACCCATAGTTCACATCGTCATGTGACCAACACCTAAAGGTTTACTAGAGTCAATAATCTAGTTCACATCGCTTATGTGATTAACACCCAAAGAGTACTAAGGTGTGATCATGTTTTGCTCGTGAGAAAAGCTTAGTCAACGGGTCTGTCATATTCAGAGCCGTATGTATTTTGCAAATATTCTATGTCTTCAATGCTCTGCATGGAGCTACTCTACCTAATTGCTCCCACTTTCAATATGTTTCCAGATTGAGACTTAGAGTCATCTGGATCGGTGTAAAAGCTTGCACCGATGTAACTCTTTTCGACGGGCTCTTTTATCACCTCCATAATTGAGAAATATTTCCTTAGTCCTCACTAAGGATATTCTTGACCAATGTCCAGTGATCTACTCCTAGATCACTATTGTACTCCGTTGCCAAATTCAAAGCAAGGTATATAATAGGTTTGGTACATAGCATAGCATACTTTATAGAACCTATGACTGGGGTATAGGGAATGTATTTCATTCTCTTTTCTATTTTCTGCTGTGGTCGGGACTTGAGTCTTACTCAATTTCATACCTTTGCAACACAGGCAAGAACTCTTTCTTTGATTGTTCCATTTTGAACTACTTCAAAATCTTGTCAAGGTATGTACTCATTGAAAATCTTATCAAGCGTCTTGATCTATCTCAATAGATCTTGATGCTCAATATGTAAGTAGCTTTGCCGAGGTCTTTCTTTGAAAAAACTCCTTTCAAATACTCCTTTATGCTTTGCAGAATAATTCTACATTATTTCCGATCAACAATATGTCATTCACATATACTTATCAGAAATGTTTGTAGTGCTCCCACTCACTTTCTTGTAAATACAGGCTTCACCGCAAGTCTGTATAAAACTGTATGCTTTGATCAACTTATCAAAGCGTATATTCCAACTCCGAGATGCTTGCACCAGTCCATAGATGGATTGCTGGAGCTTGCATATTTTGTTAGCACCTTTAGGATTGACAAAACCTTCTGGTTGCATCATATACAACTCTTCTTTTAAGAAAACCATCAAGGAATCCAGTTTTCACATCCATTTGCCAGATTTCATAAAATGTGGCAATTGCTAACTTGATTCGGACGGACTTTAAGCCTCGCTACAGTTGAGAAAATCTCATTGTAGTCAACACCTTGAACTTGTCAAAAACCTTTTTGCGACAAGTCGAGCTTTGTAGATAGTAACACTACTATCAACGTCCTTCTTCCTCTTGAAGATCCATTTAATTTTCTATGGTTTGCCGATCATCGGGCAAGTCCACCAAAGTCCACACTTTGTTCTCATACATGGATCCTATCTCAGATTTCATGGCCTCTAGCCATTTTGCGGAATCTGGGCTCATCATTGCTTCCTCATAGTTCGTAGGTTTATCATGGTCTAGTAACATGACTTTAAGAACAGGATTACCGTACCACTCTAGTGCGGACCGTACTCTGGAAGACCTATGAGGTTCTATAGTAACTTGATCTAAAGTTTCATGATCATCATCATTAGCTTCCTCACTAATTGATGTAGGAATCACTGGAACTGATTTCAGTGATGAACTATTTTCCAATTCGGGAGAAGGTACAGTTACCTCATCAAGTTCTACTTTCCTCCCACTCACTTCTTTCGAGAGAAACTCCTTCTCTAGAAAGGATCCATTTTTAGCAACGAATATCTTGCCTTCAGATCTGTGATAGAAGGTGTACCCAACAATTTCCTTTGGGTATTCTATGAAGACGCACTTCTCCGATTTGGGTTTGAGCTTATCAGGATGAAACTTTTTCACATAAGCATCGCAGCCCCAAACTTTAAAAAACGACAACTTGGGTTTCTTGCTAAACCACAGTTCATATGGTGTCGTCTCAACGGATTTAGATGGTGCCCTTTTAACGTGAATGCAGCTGTCTCTAATGCATAACCCCAAAACAATAGTGGTAAATCAGTAGGAGACATCATAGATCGCACCATATCCAATAAAGTGCGGTTACGACGTTCGGACACACCATAACGTTGTGGTGTTCCAGGTGGCGTGAGCTGTGAAACTATCCCACGTTGTTTTAATTGAAGACAAAACTCATAACACAAATATTTGTCTCCACGATCAAATCGCAGAAACTTTATTTTCTTGTTACGATGATTTTTCCACTTCACTCTGAAATTCTTTGAACCTTTCAACTATTTTAGACTTGTGTTTCATCAAGTAGGTATACCCATATCTACTCAAATCATCTTGTGAAGGTAAGAAAATAATGATACCCGCCACGAGCCTTAATACTTATTGGTCTGCATACATCAGTATGTATTATTTCCAATAAGTCAGTAGCTCGTTCCATTGTTCCGGAGAATGGAGTTTTTGTCATCTTGCCCATGAGGCATGGTTCACAAGCATCAAGTGATTCATAATCAAGTGATTCCAAAATCCCATCAGCATGGAGTTTCTTCATGCGCTCTACACCAATATGACCTAAACGGCAGTGCCACTAATAGGTTGCACTATCATTATTAACTTTGCATCTTTTGGCATCAATATTATGAATATGTGTATCACTACGATCGAGATCCAACAAACTATTTTCATTGGGTGTATGACCATTGAAGGTTTTATTCATGTAAACAGAACAACAATTATTCTTTGACTTTAAATGAATAACTGTATTGCAATAAACATGGTCAAATCATATTCATGCTCAACTCAAACGGCAAATAACATTTATTTAGGTTTAACACTAATCCCGAAAGTATAGGGAGTGTGTGATGATGATCATATCAATCTTGGAACTACTTCCAACACTCATCGTCACTTCCCCTTCAACTAGTCTCTGTTTATTCTGTAACTCCTGTTTCGAGTTACTAATCTTAGCAACCGAACAAGTATCAAATACTCAGGGGTTACTATAAACACTAGTAAGGCACATATCAATAACGTGTATATCAAATATACCCTTGTTCACTTTGCCATCCTTCTTATGCACCAAATATTCAGGGCATTTCCGCTTCCAGTGACCATTTCTGCTTCAAGTGACCATTTCCTTTGCAGTGTAAGCACTCAGTTTCAGGCTTTGGTCCAGCTTTGGTCTTCTTCACGGGAGTGACAACTTGTTTGCCATTCTACTTGAAGTTTCCCTTTCTTTCCCTTTGCCCTTTTCTTGAAACTAGTGGTCTTGTCAATCATCAACACTTGATGCTCTTTCTTGATTTCTACCTTCGTTGATTTCAACATCACGAAGAGCTCGGGAATCATTTTCGTCATCCTTTGCATACTATAGTTCATCATGAAGTTCTACTAACTTGGTGATGGTGACTAGAGAACTCTGTCAATCACTATCTTATCTGGAAGATTAACTCCCACTTGATTCAAGCGATTGTAGTACCCAGACAATCTGAGCACTTGCTCACTAGTTGAGCGATTCTCCTCCGTCCTTTAGCTATAGAACTTGTTGGAGACTTCATATCTCTCAACTCAGGTATTTGCTTGAAATATTAACTTCAATTCCTGGAACATCTCATATGGTCCATGACGTTTAAAACGTCTTTGAAGTCCCGATTCTAAGCCGTTAAGCATAGTGCACTAAACTATCAAGTAGTCATCATATTGATCTAGCCAAACGTTCATAACGTCTGCATATGCTCCTGCAATAGGTTTGTCACCTAGCGGTGCATCAAGGACATAATTCTTCTGCGCAGCAATGAGGATAAACCTTAGATCACGGATCCAATCCGCATCATTGCTACTAACATTTTTCAACACAATTTTCTCTAGGAACATATCAAAATAAACATATGAAAGCAACAACGCGAGCTATTGATCTACAACATAATTTGCAAAATACTACCAGGTACTAAGTTCATGATAAATTTAAGTTCAATTAATCATATTACTTAAGAACTCCCACTTAGACACACATCTCTCTAGTCATCTAAGTGATCACGTGATCCAAATCAACTAAACCATGTCCGATCATCACGTGAGATGGAGTAGTTTCAATGGTGAACATCACTATGTTGATCATATCTACTATATGATTCACGTTCGACCTTTCGGTCTCCGTGTTCCGAGGCCATATCTGTTATGTGCTAGGCTCGTCAAGTTTAACCTGAGTATTCCGCGTGTGCAACTGTTTTGCACCCGTTGTATTTGAACGTAGAGCCTATCACACCCGATCATCACGTGGTGTCTCAGCACGAAGAACTTTCGCAACGGTGCATACTCAGGGAGAACACTTCTTGATAGTTTTAGTGAGAGATCATCTTAAAATGCTACCGTCAATCAAAGCAAGATAAGATGCATAAAGGATAAACATCACATGCAATCAATATAAGTGATATGATATGGCCATCATCATCTTGTGCTTGTTATCTCCATCTCTGAAGCACCGTCGTGATCACCATCGTCACCGGCGCGACACCATGATCTCCATCGTAGCATCGTTGTTGTTATGCCATCTATTGCTTCTACGACTATCGCTACCGCTTAGTGATAAAGTAAAGCAATTACAGGGCGTTTGCATTTCATACAATAAAGAGACAACCATATGGCTCCTGCCAGTTGCCGATAACTTCGGTTACAAAACATGATCATCTCATACAATAAAATATAGCATCACGTCTTGACCATATCACATCACAACATGCCCTGCAAAAACAAGTTAGACGTTCTCTACTTTGTTGTTGCAAATTTTACGTGGCTGCTACGGCCTTAGCAAGAACCGTTCTTACCTACGCATCAAAACCACAACGATAGTTCGTCAAGTTAGTGTTGTTTTAACCTTCGCAAGGACCGGGCGTAGCCACACTCGGTTCAACTAAAGTGAGAGAGACAGACACCCGCCAGTCACCTTTAAGCACGAGTGCTCGTAACGGTGAAACCAGTCTCGCGTAAGCGTACGCGTAATGTCGGTCCGGGCCGCTTCATCTCACAATACCGCTGAACCAAAGTATGACATGCTGGTAAGCAGTATGACTTGTATCGCCCACAACTCACTTGTGTTCTACTCATGCATATGACATCTATGCATAAAACCAGGCTCGGCTGCCACTGTTGGGGAACGTAGTAATTTCAAAAAAAATCCTACGCACACGCAAGATCATGGTGACGTATAGTAACGAGAGGGGAGAGTGTTGTCTACATACCCTTGTAGACCGTAAGCGGAAGCGTTAGCACAACGCGGTTGATGTAGTCGTACGTCTTCACGGCCTGACCGATCAAGCACCAAAACTACGGCACCTTCGAGTTCTAGCACACGTTCAGCTCGATGACGTCCCTCGAACTCCGATCCAGCCGAGTGTCGAGGGAGAGTTCCGTGAGCACGACGGCGTGGTGACGATCTTGATGTTCTACCATCGCAGGGCTTCGCCTAAGCACCGCTACGATATTATCGAGGTGGACTATGGTGGAGGGGGCACCGCACACGGCTAAGAGATCCAAGGGATCAATTGTTGTGTCTTTGGTGCTAGCCCTGCCCCTCTATTTATATGTTGAGCCCCGGGGTCGAAACTTGGAGCAAAAGCCTCCTCAAAGTCGGTTTTGCCCGAAAGGCAAGAGTCCCACTCGGACTCCAGGACCAAACGCCACAATCCTTGGCGTCTGGCCCAGACGCCATGGGCCTCGGCGTCCGGCCCAGGGCCAGACGCCAGGGTCTCCGGCGTTTGGCCCCCTAGCCTCCGCAAAACTCCTTTTGCACTGACCTAAAGCCTCATGGGCTTGACCCCTTGGCCTAACCATATCATCCAATATATGAATCTTTACGTCTCGACCATTTCGAGACTCCTCGTCATGTCCCCGATCTCATCCGGCACTCCGAAATCCTTCGGTACATCAAAACATGTAAACTCATAATATAACTGTCATCGAAACCTTAAGCGTGCGGACCCTACGGGTTAGAGAACAATGTAGACATGACCGAAACACGTTTCCGGTCAATAACCAATAGCGGAACCTGGATGCTCATATTGGCTCCCACATATTCTACGAAGATCTTTATCGGTCAGACCGCATAACAACATACGTTGTTCCCTTTGTCATCGGTATGTTACTTTCCCGAGATTCGATCATCGGTATCTCAATACCTAGTTCAATCTCGTTACCGGCAAGTCTCTTTACTCGTTCCGTAATACATCATCTCACAACTAACTCATTAGTTGTAATACTTGCAAGGCTTAAGTGATGTGTATTACCGAGAGGGCCCAGAGATACCTCTCCGACAATCGGAGTGACAAATCCTAATCTTGAAATACGCCAACCCAACAAGTACCTTCGGAGACACCTGTAGAACACCTTTATAATCACCCAGTTACGTTGTGACGTTTGGTAGCACACAAAGTGTTCCTCCGGTAAACGGGAGTTGCATAATCTCATAGTCATAGGAACATGTATAAGTCATGAAGAAAGCAATAGCAGAATACTTAAACGATCAAGTGCTAAGCTAACGGAATGGGTCAAGTCAATCACATCATTCTCCTAATGATGTGATCCCGTTAGTCAAATGACAACTCATGTCTATGGTTAGGAAACATAACCATCTTCGATTAACGAGCTAGTCAAGTAGAGGCATACTAGTGACACTTTGTTTGTCTATGTATTCACACATGTATTATGTTTCCGGTTAATACAATTCTAGCATGAATAATAAACATTTATCATGATATAAGGAAATAAATAATAACTTTATTATTGCCTCTAGGGCATATTTCCTTCAGTCTCCCACTTGCACTAGAGTCAATAATCTAGTTCACATCGCCATGTGATTTAACACCAATATTCATATCTGTATATGATTAACACCCATAGTTCACATCGTCATGTGACCAACACCTAAAGGTTTACTAGATTCAATAATCTAGTTCACATCGCTTATGTGATTAACACCCAAAGAGTACTAAGGTGTGATCATGTTTTGCTCGTGAGAGAAGCTTAGTCAACGGTCTGTCATATTCAGAGCCGTATGTATTTTGCAAATATTCTATGTCTTCAATGCTCTGCATGGAGCTACTCTAGCTAATTGCTCCCACTTTCAATATGTATCCAGATTAAGACTTAGAGTCATCTGGATCGGTGTAAAAGCTTGCACCGATGTAACTCTTTGCGACGGGCTCTTTTATCACCTCCATAATCGAGAAATATTTCCTTAGTCCTCACTAAGGATATTCTTGACCAATGTCCAGTGATCTACTCCTAGATCACTATTGTACTCCCTTGCCAAATCCAAAGCAAGGTATATAATAGGTCTGGTACATAGCATAGCATACTTTATAGAACCTAGGACTGGGGCATAGGGAATGTCTTTCATTCTCTTTTCTATTTTCTGCTGTGGTCGGGATTTGAGTCTTACTCAATTTCATACCTTTGCAACACAGGCAAGAACTCTTTCTTTGATTGTTCCATTTTGAACTACTTCAAAATCTTGTCAAGGTATGTACTCATCGAAAATTTTATCAAGCGTCTTGATCTATCTCAATAGATCTTGATGCTCAATATGTAAGTAGCTTTGTCGAGGTCTTTCTTTGAAAAAACTCCTTTCAAACACTCCTTTATGCTTTGCAGAATAATTCTACATTATTTTCGATCAACAATATGTCATTCACATATACTTATCAGAAATGTTCGTAGTGCTCCCACTCACTTTCTTGTAAATACAGGCTTCACCGCAAGTTTGTATAAAACTGTATGCTTTAATCAACTTATCGAAGTGTATATTCCAACTCCGAGATGCTTGCACCAGTCCGTAGATGGATTGCTGGAGCTTGCATATTTTGTTAGCACCTTTAGGATTGACAAAACCTTCTGGTTGCATCATATACAACTCTTCTCTAAAGAAAACCATTAAGGAATCCAGTTTTGACATCCATTTGCCAGATTTCATAAAATGTGGCAATTGCTAACTTGATTCGGACGGACTTTAAGCCTCGCTACAGTAAAGAAAATCTCATTGTAGTCAACACCTTGAACTTGTCAAAAACCTTTTTGCGACAAGTCGAGCTTTGTAGATAGTAACTGTGACGCCCGGATAATTAGACTACAGTAATCCCAAGCTAATGATGCCACGTCACCTCCATTACTGTGATTAAACTCACGTTGATTAGAACCCGATTCAAATTCAAATTTAAAACATAGGCAAACAACAAAAGTTTTCAAATTTTAAAACTAAAATGTTCGGAGTGAACTAAATAATGCAGCGGTAATTATGGTGGAGAAACCAGACTTTGATAAAGTGTTTAAAGGCTCTAAGATAATTAAAACAGTAGTTAAAACAGTTAAATAAATGCCCAATGAATTTTATAAAATATTAAACTATTTTATTTTCGGTTGAGAATTAAGGTGGCAGTAGTATATTTATAAATACAAATTTAGGTGCTAGTGTTTTTATAAAGCTGTAATAAAAGGGAACTTAAAATAAAACAGAAAAGAAAATACAAAAGAGAAAACTAAACAGACAAAAAAAAAGAAAAGGGAAAAGAACCCCCCCCCCCCCCCCCCCCGCCCCCCGGCTCCGGCCCAGCAGGCCATCAACCCCACTGGGCCACCCACTAGGCCCAGCCGGCCACACCTTATCCCCTCACCCCCCCCTCAAACCCTAACCCGTAACCCCCCACTCCACCCACTCGCCCCCCCTCCTCTCGCCCGATCTGGATCGGGATCCAGAGGAAACCACCGCCGTTCCCCCCCTCTCCCGATTCACCCAACGCCGGCGCTTCGCCGGCCCCCACCCGCATCGCCACCGTCGCCTCGTCCCGTCACCAACCCTGAGGCCGCCGGATTGATCCGCGCCGCCCCTCGCCAATTTGGCGCCGCCGCCCGAAGCCCGCGCGACCACGCCGAACGCCTCCTCGTCCTCCTCCTCGCCGGTCCTCCCCGACCGCCCCGAGCCCACTACCCCGTTGCCCTACTCCCCCCTGTGAGCTCCCCCTTCGCCCCCCTCTCCCCCTAGGTCGCCTCGGCCATCGCCGCTCGACGCGCTCCGGCGCCACCGTCGCGCGACACCAACCGCGCCGGACCGCCCCGCCCCCGTCTCCTCCTTTCCCCGCGCTCGTCGCGCTCACCGTGACCCTCGCGCCCGTGGCCGCGCCCTCTCCCCCCAGGTCGGCTCGCCGTCCGCGCATGGTGCGTGACCGCACCCCGGCCTCCTCACCCTCCGGCGACGCCGGTCCCTCCCCGCACGGCTCGGCGATGCTCGCGCGCGACGCCTCTGGGCGCCGGAACTCGTCTCGCGCGCGTGCGCCACCGTGCTGCCCGTCTAGCCCTGCCGCGCCGCCGTTTTGGCCACGGCCACGGCCGCCCGTGCACCACCGCGGCCTCGCCCCGCTTCACGCCTCGCCAGCGCCCCCGGGCGCCCTGTCGGGCGCCAGTGCCCGACCCGCCCCATTAGGCCCCTGGGGCCTATGACAGATGGGCCCCACGCCCAAAACATTTTTTTTATTAAAAAAAAGAAGGAGAATTAAAAAATATAATAAATAAATAATTAATAATAAAATTAATTAATTAACTAATTAATTAACTGAACTAATCCTGTTTAGTTTAACTAATTAAGATTAATTAACCTAATAAATAGCTACCCTAATTAACTACTATTAATTAGCTAAACAATCCCTAACAGGTGGGTCCCCCTGGACCCACATGACAGGTTGACCAGGTCAACGGCCAACGTTGACTGTTGACGTCAGCATGACATCATGCTGATGTCATAAATCCATTTTCGAATTAATTAAATTCCAGAAATTAATAAAATCTTTAGAAAATCATATCTTTTAATCCGTAACTCGGATTAAAATACTTTCTACATGAAAGTTGCTCAGAACGACGGGACGAATCCGGATACGCAGTCCGTTCGTCCGCCACACACCCCTAACCTATCGAACCCGCAACTTTCCCCCTCCGGCTCCTCTGCCCGAAAACGCGAAACACCGGGATACTTTCCTGGATGTTTCCCCCCTTCGTCGGTATCACCTACTACCGCGATTGGGCACACCTAGCATCGTTACTTATCTTGTCATGCATCGATATGCATCTGTTTGCATGGTATTCATTGTTTCTCCCCCCTCTTCTCTCTGATAGACTACGAGACCGACGCTGCTGCTGCCCAGTTTGACTACGGAGTTGACGACCCCTCTCTCTTGCCAGAGCAACCAGGCAAGCCCCCCCTTGATCACCAGATATCGCCTATTCTCCTCTATTCTACTTGCATTAGAGTAGTGTAGCATGTTACTGCTTTCCATTGATCCTATTCTGATGCATAGCCTGACATTGTTGCTACATCTGTTGATACCTTACCTGCAATCCTAAATGCTTAGTATAGGATGCTAGTTTATCACCATTGGCCCTACATTCTTGTCCGTCTGCCATGCTATACTATCGGGCCGTGATCACTCGGGAGGTGATCACGGGTATATACTATATACTTTATACATGATACATGTGGAGACTAAAGTCGGGTCGGCTGGTGGAGCACCCGCGAGTGGACCTTTGTGGCGGAGCGACAGGGCAGGTTGAGACCGCCTAGGAGAGAGGTGGGCCTGGCCCTGTTCGGCGTTCGCGGATACTTAACGCGCTTAACGAGATCTTGGTATTTGATCTGAGTTGGCTACGAGCCTATACACACTAACCATCTACGCGGGAGTAGTTATGGGTATCCCGACGTCGTGGTATCAGCCGAAGCACTTCAGACGTCAGCGACGGAGCGGCGCACGCCGGATTGGACTGGAACGCCACTAGGCTAGGTCTGCTTCCGGCCGCCCTCGCAACGTGCAGGTGTGCTATGGGCGATGGGCCCAGACCCCTGTGCGCTTAGGTTTAGACCGGCGTGCTGGCCTCTCTGTTTTGCCTAGGTGGGGCTGCGACGTGTTGATCTTCCGAGGCCGGGCATGACCCAGGAAAGTGTGTCCGGCCAAATGGGATCAAGCGTGTTGGGTAAGTTGGTGCACCCCTGCAGGGAAGTTAATCTATTCGAATAGTCGTGATCTTCGGTAACAGGACGACTTGGAGTTGTACCTTGACCTTATGACAACTAGAACCGGATACTTAATAAAACACACCCTTCCAAGTTCCACAGAAAACCCGGTGATCGCTCTCTAACAGGGCTACGAGGAGAGGATCGCCGGGTAGGATTATGCTATGCGATGCTACTGGAGATGCTACTTGGAGTTGCTACTTGGAGATGCTACTTGGAGGACTTCAACCTACCCTCTTCTACTTGTTGCAAGACGAAGGTGACCAGAAGCGTAGTCTTCGATAAGACTAGCTATCCCCCTCTTATTCTGGCATTCTGCAGTTCAGTCCACTGATATGGCCCTTTACACATATACCCATGCATATGTATTGTAGCTCCTTGCTTGCGAGTACTTTGGATGAGTACTCATGGTTGCTTTCTCCCCTCCCCCCTTTTCCCCCTTTCCTTTCTTCCTGGTTGTCGCAACCAGACGTTGGAGCCCAGGATCCAGACGCCACCTTCGACGACGACTACTACTCTGGAGGTGCCTACTACTATGTGCAGCCCGCTGACGACGACCAGGAGTAGTTAGGAGGATCCCAGGCAGGAGGCATGCGCCTCTTTCGATCTGTACCCCAGTTTGTGCTAGCCTTCTTAAGGCAAACTTGTTTAACTTATATCTGTACTCAGATATTGTTGCTTCCGCTGACTCGTCTATGATCGAGCACTTGTAATCGAGCCCTCGAGGCCCCTGGCTTGTATTATGATGCTTGTATGACTTATTTATGTTTTAGAGTTGTGTTGTGATATCTTCCCGTGAGTCCCTGATTTCGATCGTACACATTTGCGTGCATGATTAGTGTACGATTGAATCGGGGGCGTCACAAGTTGGTATCAGAGCCGACTGCCTGTAGGAATCCCCCTTCCAACTCCTTGGCCGAAGTCGAGTCTAGACTTTTCAAAACTTTTACTAACATGGCAGTGCGGCCCATGGGCCCACGTCGCCATTGGGTGGTATTAGGATCTTTTACTCCTCGATCTTTACTCTGGGATTCTGAACTCTCTTCTATTTGGGTTAAACGATTTTGCTAAAAACGAAACTAACTTTAGATTCTCGCAAGTACTTTCTCCCGGAGAGCCCCTCACTGCAGATGATCGTCTGCTAATCAGGAGATTCCGAAGATACTCTCGGATGTTCTCTCGAGACTTTGTGCCCATCACTTTTGCTATTCCTGACCACCGATAAATCCGTGGATAACTACTTACACTTGCCATTCATACGATCATCCCCCATTGATCTTATTATTGCAAGATACCCCGAAGTTTTCTCTATTGTTCCGAGAATACTTTGTGCCTACTGCCTAGCAGTTCTCTGCCACATGAATACCCCTTCAAATAAATCCTCGCACTTGTCGAGTATCCGCTCAACCCAGTTGTTCATATGATTCACAAAATACTTTCAAATACTACTCGATCTTTCAAAAATCCTGAGCAGCCTATTGCTCTTGAAATTCTTGCTTGCTTGCAATATGATTAATCCCATAAGTCTCGTAATCTTAATGGCATACCTTGTCATTATCATTTTGAGTCTGTTGATTCAATATGTTGCGAATTCTCGCAATCCTCAAATAGATCCTAGAATTCATCCTTCCGGCTCAGGCGTCATTTTGAACCTGAGTTGGTTCTCGACCAAACTATCTGTCATCGATTGTGCCTCTGGTATATTCAATTGATCCATCCTTGATCAGAACGTCTGCTTCTGATCCTTTGTTTTGGAAATCATAATTCCTTTGCATTTAAGCGGTGAATTATTCAGATGCTTCCATAACCTGTTGCATTTGCATTCCTTCCTCTTCTGGTTGAGTATCAATACTCATATCAGATCCTTTGTGGACCATCAAGTCCTTTGTTGGATTGTTATCCGACAATGTCCTTCACACTTGATCACTTTGTGAGTTCTTCCCCTGTTACATAATGCCTTTGTTAAGTTGTATCCTCCGCTTGGCCAACCTTACTCTGCTTTTGGGCTTGTGTTATTTACTCTTGAAACTTGTGGTATATGTCTCTAAGAAGCCCCTATGGATTGAACATATGCCTTCTCTAAACCGTGTGAACCCGAAAGTTTTCACGAATCATACCCTTCTGGTGCTTGGCCAGATAAAATTTCAACATTGCAACTTCATCAAACGTGAGGAGTAAATGAAAGGTTATGCATTGGAGAAGTGGGAGTCGACCTTGAACTTGTGTTCATGCCCATGGACACGATGTAGATCTTGTCGTTAAAGCTTCTCTTAAACAAGTTATTCCTTTGGTATAAGTTCATCTTATATCAGGGATCTGGCCTTTTACAATCGTGGTTCTGACCATGTTCTCTTTTGAATACCATTTCTCGTGCAAGTTTTAGCACTTGTCTTCTGTAGAGCAATACCCCGGTCCAACCTCTACTTGGTCTGCCATCGAGTATTACCCCCCTGGTATCTCGAGATTATCATGGAACTGCATAACTTCTAACAAGTTCTTCATCAAGTGCTACATCCCCACTGAATCCAATTTTTCACGGGCTCTAAGTTATTAAACACTCAAAGAAACCAATAACTGAACCGAGTCCGCACTACGGTTCAACAACTCTTCGGTAAGCTTCTATCAGTACGAGTTTGTACCCGATCACATCATTCCTAGCCTGATCGGCTATATCATTATCATGCTAAAATTTTAACTGTGCTACCGGGTCCTCCTTCCCGTAGCACAATTATTTGACGATGAGCTAAGCTTACATTGATCTTCCTCCTCATATCATTTCTCCTTGGACAATAAGCTTGGTTTCGAGTTTGTGTCATACCCTTGGTTCCAATAACCTTTCGCTTCACCATTCATTTGACTTGATGTCATCGCCGATCGATTACATCTTGGAATCTCTCGACAAAGTGTGTCGTGATCATCATCAATCTTATGAGCTCTTCCAGGATATCAAATGAGTTCATGATGAGAAATACCATCCTTGCCCTTGATGATCTGCGTTATCATCGACCTTTATTGCCTTCCCACGAACACAAGCTTGTTCGTGTTTGGTGTTATACCTTGAGTTCCTTGCTATCCAGCAATTGTTCTTCTTTACCTTGGAGTATTACCAAGAATGTTCTGAGATTTGTTCCACCTCTTGAGAATTCTTGACATAGAAATACTTCTCACCATCACCATTCTTTCTTGGTCCCCGTGTTAATTCCAACAAGTGAACGGTGTTGTTTGGATTCTTTCCTTCTAGCAACCCTATTGCTTTGAAGTGAATGGGCGATAGTTCATTCTAAGTCTTTCTATAATTGAATCACCATTCTAACATTGGCCGTGCAACCCAACCCATATTTCGGGCGCACCTTTCAACCAATGTTAATTGTGTATGTTTACCTTGAGCATACTTCCTTATATCATTTGATCTGACAAATGTTATCTCCTTGTTCACTTAATTGTGGAAATCCATCTTTTGGGAATCTCGGTGAATTGCCGTTGAGTTCACCAGACACCTCCTTGTCCTCTCCTTGGTTTAATGATGAACTATTGCTTCAGAAACCCGCTCCCATAGTTCATTTCTCGAGGATCTTGCAATGTCATTTCGACGATTTGTGTTGCACCTTTTCCCTCTCGGACCCCCTGAGTCTGAGGTTTCATGACACCAATTGGATATGAATCTCGGTCAGATATGATGGTTGGGACAACTTTCCAAGAGTTATGATGTTGATCCTTTGATGACCCGGTAACATGATGTCATGCCAAGCACCCCCCCCCCCCGGCTGGAGGACCTATCATTATAGATTCCTTTTCAGCAAGGTTATCCATTCATCCATGAGGAAATTGTAAGACTTATTCTACAAGTTATTCCTGATGGATCCTTTGTGTTTCCAAAGTCTGATCTTCACCTGATGACCATGTCAATGCTATCTCGAAGCATGTCTATGGTACTCCGATTTTCAACAAGACCATTTGAAGCCCAATGCTAAATGTTTCTTGCTCAATTACCCAAACACCGTTGTATGGGCAATGTCATGAAAATTCTCTCCCCTACCTAAAGAGTTTTCTACATTATATCATGACATGGATATCATGCTCTGCTTGTCCTTGGGAAGGATATACCCTTGAAATATGTGTTTAAACATAATTTCCTTTCCATTGTTCTGTTTAATCTGATGATCATATTTCCTCCCATTGTTGGTTTAACCTTTCTTGGGAACTATATGATCTGAGCAGTAATATTCTCCTGCTTATGTAAACACCTCGTTGTACAATTCTGTCAGTAAGAACCTGTTACTTTTGTTGATGACATTCCGGTAACCACCGATGGACGAGAACTTCGCCTACTGGTCCGCCTCGTTCAACGAGCAGGAAAATGGTTCTCTTCGTCCCTCGCCCTTGGTACCGACATTGCTGCCGACATAACTGACATGCTACTCTCTGACATGCCTTGCTATCGTGATCGTACAAGATGTCAGCCCCCCCCTTTCTACTTTTAACCCACATGGTGGGCCCATAACCCACAGGTCCCAGGAACGAAACCTGACTCTCCTGTACAACCTGTTGTCAAAGTTATTCCTCGTGCTTGACTTTGTATGTAATTCACGGGCCACTTGCCTGTTGATCTACTCTGGTATCAGACACAATACTTATTCCCGTTGCTCAGAACCCATTTCGCACTCTGCTTGAGGCAATGAACGATTGCCTATCCGCTTGAAACTTCTTATTGCACCGTCTTACTTTGCTCTCGATAGGTGTAATTTGTTCAACTTGAGAGATACTCATATGTTCATTCTTGGGATACCCCCAGATGAATTTCCCTTATAACCTCCTATCATTGTAGAGCTGCCCCTTACCTATTCGTAAGTACGATGGAGTTCCCCGAAGAAAGGACAACAACTTCATTATGATGCTTTGGAATAAAGAATTGAAGACATCAACGAAAGGGATTAACTTCTTCAAGAAGATCCATTAGAATAACCAGACCCCCCCCTTACTCCCCTCTTAAATCTCGGGACGAGATTTCTTGTAGTGGAGGAGAATTGTGATGTCCGGATAATTAGACTACAGTAATCCCAAGCTAATGATGCCACGTCACCTCCATTACTGTGATTAAACTCACGTTGATTCGAACCCGATTCAAATTCAAATTTAAAACATAGGCAAACAACAAAAGTTTTCAAACTTTAAAACTAAAATGTTCGGAGTGAACTAAATAATGCAGCGGTAATTATGGTGGAGAAACCAGACTTTGATAAAGTGTTTAAAGGCTCTAAGATAATTAAAACAGTAGTTAAAACAGTTAAATAAATGCCCAATGAATTTTATAAAATATTAAACTATTTTATTTTCGGTTGAGAATTAAGGTGGCAGTAGTATATTTATAAATACAAATTTAGGTGCTAGTGTTTTTATAAAGCTGTAATAAAAGGGAACTTAAAATAAAACAGAAAAGAAAATACAAAAGAGAAAACTAAACAGACAAAAAAAGAAAAGGGAAAAGAAACCCCCCCCCCCGCCCCCCCGGCTCCGGCCCAGCAGGCCATCAACCCCACTGGGCCACCCACTAGGCCCAGCCGGCCACACCTTATCCCCTCACCCCCCTCAAACCCTAACCCGTAACCCCCCACTCCACCCACTCGCCCCCCCTCCTCTCGCCCGATCTGGATCGGGATCCAGAGAAACCACCGCCGTTCCCCCCCTCCCCCGATTCACCCAACGCCGGCGCTTCGCCGGCCCCCACCCGCATCGCCACCGTCGCCTCGTCCCGTCACCAACCCCGAGGCCACCGGATTGATCCGCGCCGCCCCTCGCCGATTTGGCGCCGCCGCCCGAAGCCCGCGCAACCACCGCCGAACGCCTCCTCGTCCTCCTCCTCGCCGGTCCTCCCCGACCGCCCCGAGCCCACTGCCCCGTTGCCCTACTCCCCCCCGTGAGCTCCCCCTTCGCCCTCCTCTCCCCCTAGGTCGCCTCGGCCGTCGCCGCTCGACGCGCTCCGGCGCCACCGTCGCGCGACACCAACCGCGCTGGACCGCCCCGCCCCCGTCTCCTCCTTTCCCCGCGCTCGTCGCGCTCACCGTGACCCTCGCGCCCGTGGCCGCGCCCTCTCCCCCAGGCCGGCTCGCCGTCCGCGCACGGTGCGTGACCGCACCCCAGCCTCCTCACCCTCCGGTGACGCCGGTCCATCCCCGCACGGCCCGGCGATGCTCGCGCGCGACGCCTCTGGGCGCCGGAACTCGTCCCGCGCGCGTGCGCCACCGTGCTGCCCGTCTAGCCCTGCCGCGCTGCCGTTTTGGCCACGGCCACGGCCGCCCGTGCACCACCGCGGCCTCGCCCCGCTTCACGCCTCGCCAGCGCCCCCGGGCGCCCTGTCGGGCGCCAGTGCCCGACCCGCCCCATTAGGCCCCTGGGGCCTATGACAGATGGGCCCCACGCCCAAAACATTTTTTTATTAAAAAAAAGAAGGAGAATTAAAAAATATAATAAATAAATAATTAATAATAAAATTAATGAATTAATTAACTAATTAACTAATTAATTAACTTAACTAATCCTGTTTAGTTTAACTAATTAAGATTAATTAACCTAATAAATAGCTACCCTAATTAACTACTGTTAATTAGCTAAACAATCCCTAACAGGTGGGTCCCCCTGGACCCACATGACAGGTTGACCAGGTCAACGGCCAACGTTGACTGCTGACGTCAGCATGACATCATGCTGATGTCATAAATCCATTTTCGAATTAATTAAATAATTAATTAAATTCCAGAAATTAATAAAATCTTTAGAAAATCATATCTTTTAATCCGTAACTCGGATTAAAATACTTTCTACATGAAAGTTGCTCAGAACGACAGGACGAATCCGGATACGCAGTCCGTTCGTCCGCCACACACCCCTAACCTATCGAACCCGCAACTTTCCCCCTCCGGCTCCTCTGCCCGAAAACGCGAAACACCGGGATACTTTCCTGGATGTTTCCCCCCTTCGTCGGTATCACCTACTACCGCGATTGGGCACACCTAGCATCGTTACTTATCTTGTCATGCATCGATACGCATCTGTTTGCATGGTATTCATTGTTTCTCCCCCCTCTTCTCTCCGATAGACTACGAGACCGACGCTGCTGCTGCCCAGTTCGACTACGGAGTTGACGACCCCTCTCTCTTGCCAGAGCAACCAGGCAAGCCCCCCCCTTGATCACCAGATATCGCCTATTCTCCTCTATTCTGCTTGCATTAGAGTAGTGTAGCATGTTACTGCTTTCCATTGATCCTATTCTGATGCATAGCCTGACATTGTTGCTACATCTGTTGATACCTTACCTGCAATCCTAAATGCTTAGTATAGGATGCTAGTTTATCACCATTGGCCCTACATTCTTGTCCGTCTGCCATGCTATACTATCGGGCCGTGATCACTCGGGAGGTGATCACGGGTATATACTATATACTTTATACATGATACATGTGGAGACTAAAGTCGGGTCGGCTGGTGGAGCACCCGCGAGTGGACCTTTGTGGCGGAGCGACAGGGCAGGTTGAGACCGCCTAGGAGAGAGGTGGGCCTGGCCCTGTTCGGCATTCGCGGATACTTAACGTGCTTAACGAGATCTTGGTATTTGATCTGAGTTGGTTACGAGCCTATACGCACTAACCATCTACGCGGGAGTAGTTATGGGTATCCCGACGTCGTGGTATCAGCCGAAGCACTTCAGACGTCAGCGACGGAGCGGCGCACGCCGGATTGGACTGGAACGCCACTAGGCTAGGTCTGCTTCCGGCCGCCCTCGCAACGTGCAGGTGTGCTATGGGCGATGGGCCCAGACCCCTGTGCGCTTAGGTTTAGACCGGCGTGCTGGCCTCTCTGTTTTGCCTAGGTGGGGCTGCGACGTGTTGATCTTCCGAGGCCGGGCATGACCCAGGAAAGTGTGTCCGGCCAAATGGGATCAAGCGTGTTGGGTAAGTTGGTGCACCCCTGCAGGGAAGTTAATCTATTCGAATAGCCGTGATCTTCGGTTGTACCTTGACCTTATGACAACTAGAACCGGATACTTAATAAAACACACCCTTCCAAGTTCCACAGAAAACCCGGTGATCGCTCTCTAACAGGGCTACGAGGAGAGGATCGCCGGGTAGGATTATGCTATGCGATGCTACTGGAGATGCTACTTGGAGTTGCTACTTGGAGATGCTACTTGGAGGACTTCAACCTACCCTCTTCTACTTGTTGCAAGACGAAGGTGACCAGAAGCGTAGTCTTCGATAAGACTAGCTATCCCCCTCTTATTCTGGCATTCTGCAGTTCGGTCCACTGATATGGCCCTTTACACATATACCCATGCATATGTATTGTAGCTCCTTGCTTGCGAGTACTTTGGATGAGTACTCACGGTTGCTTTCTCCCCCCCCCTTTTTCCCCCTTTCCTTTCTTCCTGGTTGTCGCAACCAGACGTTGGAGCCCAGGATCCAGACGCCACCTTCGACGACGACTACTACTCTGGAGGTGCCTACTACTATGTGCAGCCCGCTGACGACGACCAGGAGTAGTTAGGAGGATCCCAGGAAGGAGGCCTGCGCCTCTTTCGATCTGTATCCCAGTTTGTGCTAGCCTTCTTAAGGCAAACTTGTTTAACTTATGTCTGTACTCAGATATTGTTGCTTCCGCTGACTCGTCTATGATCGAGCACTTGTAATCGAGCCCTCGAGGCCCCTGGCTTGTATTATGATGCTTGTATGACT
This sequence comes from Triticum timopheevii, assembly GCA_963921465.1. NCBI lineage: Eukaryota > Viridiplantae > Streptophyta > Magnoliopsida > Poales > Poaceae > Triticum > Triticum timopheevii. The sequence goes on from OY997268.1 coordinate 239,796,599, forward strand.
TATTTATGTTTTAGAGTTGTGTTGTGATATCTTCCCGTGAGTCCCTGATTTCGATCATACACATTTGCGTGCATGATTAGTGTACGATTGAATCGGGGGCGTCACAGTAACACTACTATCAACGTCCTTCTTCCTCTTGAAGATCCATTTAATTTTCTATGGTTTGCCGATCATCGGGCAAGTCCACCAAAGTCCACACTTTGTTCTCATACATGGATCCTATCTCAGATTTCATGGCCTCCAGCCATTTTGCGGAATCTGGGCTCATCATCGCTTCCTCATAGTTCGTAGGTTTATCATGGTCTAGTAACATGACTTTCAGAACAGGATTACCGTACCACTCTAGTGCGGACCGTACTCTGGAAGACCTACGAGGTTCTGTAGTAACTTGATCTGAAGTTTCATGATCATCATCATTAGCTTCCTCACTAATTGGTGTAGGAATCACTGGAACTGATTTTAGTGATGAACTATTTTCCAATTCGGGAGAAGGTATAGTTACCTCATCAAGTTCTACTTTCCTCCCACTCACTTCTTTCGAGAGAAACTCCTTTCTCTAGAAAGGATCCATTTTTAGCAACGAATATCTTGCCTTCGGATCTGTGATAGAAGGTGTACCCAACAATTTCCTTAGGGTATTCTATGAAGACGCACTTCTCCGATTTGGGTTTGAGCTTATCAGGATGAAACTTTTTCACATAAGCATCGCAGCCCCAAACTTTAAGAAACGACAACTTGGGTTTCTTGCTAAACCACAGTTCATATGGTGTCGTCTCAATGGATTTAGATGGTGCCCTTTTAACGTGAATGCAACTGTCTCTAATGCATTACCCCAAAACAATAGTGGTAAATCAGTAGGAGACATCATAGATCGCACCATATCCAATAAAGTGCGGTTACGACGTTCGGACACACCATAACATTGTGGTGTTCCAGGTGGCGTGAGCTGTGAAACTATTCCACGTTGTTTTAATTGAAGACAAAACTCGTAACTCAAATATTCGTCTCCGCGATCAGATCGCAGAAACTTTATTTTCTTGTTACGATGATTTTTCCACTTCACTCTGAAATTCTTTGAACCTTTCAACTATTTTAGACTTATGTTCCATGGGTTCGGCTCGAGTCTGTTATCGGATGCATTACGTAGGCAGTACGCTCCTCCGGTGAGAACTTTATCAATAACGAAGGAACCCTCCCACTTGGGTTTGAGCTTGTCCTTCTTCTTCTCCGGTAGGCGTAGAACGAGTTCGCCAATATTATAAGTTTTGGCTCGCACTTCTCTGCTTTGGTACCATCGAGCCTGCTGTTAGTAGAATGCGGAACAGGCTTTTGCGACGTCACGCTCCTCCTCCGGGGCATCTAAGTTGTCCTGCCGATCTAACTCAGCTTCCTTCTCTTCGTACATGCGCACGCGAGGCGAATCATGTATGATGTCGCAGGGTAGTACTGCTTCTGCGCCGTACACCATAAAAATGGTGTATATCTGGTGGTGCGATTTGGTGTGGTCCACAGCCCCCAGAGTACGGAGTCGAGTTCCTCGACCCAGTGCGTGTCCGATTCTGTCAAGGATCGCACTAGTCTGGGTTTGATGCCGCTCATGATGAGACCGTTTGCACGTTCGACCTGGATGTTTGTTTGGGGATGGTAGACGGAGGCGTAATCGAGCTTAATGCCCATGTTGTCGCACCAAGTTTTTACTTTGTCGGCTGTGAAGTTTGAGCCATTGTCTTCGATGATGCTGTGGGGGACGCCGTATCGGTGTACAACCCCGGATATGATGTCTATCACTGGTCCGAATTCGGCCGTTTTGAATGGTTTGGCTTCTATCCATTTGGTGAACTTGTCCACCATGACCAATAAGTATTTTTTTTCTTATGGCTTCCCCCCTTAAGGGGTCCGACCATATCCAGCCCCCAGACCACGAAGGGCCAAGTGATGGGGATTGTTTGGAGAGCGGTAGGGGGCATGTGGCTCTGATTGGCAAAGAGCTGGCAACCGACGCACTGTTGGACAAGGTCTTGTGCGTCTGCTCGGGCTGTAGGCCAATAAAAGCATGTGCAGAAGGCCTTGCTGACAAGTGCCCGAGCCGCAGCGTGGTGTCCGCCGAGTCCGGATGGATTTCAGCCAAGAGCTGCCGCCCTTCCTCTTCGGAGATGCATCTTTGGATCACTCCGGTCGCACTTTCCTTATAGAGTTCCCCCTCATGGACCTTGTAGGCTTTGGAACACCGCACGATGCAACGTGCTTCATTTTGGTCCTCGGGGAGCTCCTGCCTATTTAGGTAGGCCAAGAAAGGCTCAGTCCACGAGGCGATTACAGCCATGATTTTGTGAGCCGAGGGTGTTATTTCGGTGGCAAAGCCTCCGATTACGTCTGATGGTTCGGAATCTGGGGGTGTATTCGGATCCGTGCTAGTGTTGCCGGACTCCCCTTCCCATACCACGGATGGCTTGAACAGCCTTTCCAGGAATATGTTAGGTGGGACAGGGTCGCATTTAGTGCTGATGCGGGCGAGGATATCCGCCGCTTCATTGTTTTCTCGAGCCACATGGTGGAATTCGAGCCCCTCGAACCGAGCTAACATTTTGAGGACGGCATTACGATAGGCCGCCATTTTCGGATCCTTGGCATCAAAGTCTCTGTTTATTTGTGATATTGTGAGGTTTGAATCGCCGCACACCTCCAGGCATTGAATGCCCATAGAGACCGCCATCCAAAGACCGTGCAACAGAGCCTCGTATTCGGCTGCGTTGTTGGAGTCTGTTTATAATATTTGGAGTACGTATTGGACCGTGTCTCCAGTGGGAGATGTCAGGACTACACCTGCTCCCAATCCGGCCAGCATTTTAGGGCCGTTGAAGTGCATGATCCAGTTAGAGTACGCGCCATACTCTTTAGGGAGTTCAGCGTTTGTCCATTCGGCGACAAAGTCAGCCGGTACTTGCGACTTAATGTCCCGCCGTGGTTTGTATGTTATGTCGAACAGAAGGAGCTCAATGGCCCATTTAGCAATCCGGCCCGTAGTGTCTCAGTTATTTATTATGTCGTTGAGTGGTACTTCGGAGGCCACCGTAATCGAACACTCTTGGAAGTAGTGTCGTAGCTTCCGGGATGCCATGAAGACCGCGTATGCTATCTTTTGATAGTGTGGGTATCGGGATTTGCATGGGGTGAGGACCATGGATATGTAATATACCGGCTTCTGGAGCGGGAATTTGTATCCGTCAGCCCCTCGTTCGACGACGAGCACTGCGCTTACAACTTGATGTGTTGCAACTATGTACAATAGCATAGGTTCGTCAGTATTTGGCGCTGTTAGGACTAGATTACTGGCCAATAAGGTCTTTATTTTGTCCAGTCCGGCCGCGGCTGCATCCGTCCACATGAAGTGTTTGGTGCACCGAAGAAGGCGGTAAAGAGGTAATGCATTTTCTCCTAACTGGGAGATATAGCGGCTTAAGGCAGCCATGCATCCAGCTAGTTTCTGGATATTCTTGAGGTCTGTTGGGATAGCCAACAATGAAAGAGCTCGGATTTTTTCCGGATTCGCTTCAATTCCTCTATTGGAAACAATGAAGCCGAGCAGCTTCCCAGAGGGCACGCCGAAAACACATTTTTCCGGGTTTAGCTTGATGTCGTATGTTCGGAGGTTATCGAACGTAAGCCTCAAGTCGTCTATTAGGGTTTCGACGTGTCTTGTTTTTATGACCACGTCGTCCACATATGCCTCCACTGTTTTGCCGATTTGCTTTTCCACGCATGTTTGAATCATGCGTTGGTAGGTTGTGCCGGCATTTTTAAGCCCGAAAGGCATAGTGTTGAAGCAGAAAGGACCATATGGCGTTATGAAAGCCGTTGCAGCTTGGTCGGACTCTGCCACCTTTATTTGATGGTATCCAGAGTATGCGTCGAGAAAACACAGTGAGTCGTGTCCTGCGGTGGCGTCGATGATTTGGTCGATGCGAGGGAGGGGGAAGGGATCCTTGGGGCAAGCCTTGTTGAGGTCTTTGAAGTCGACGCATAGGCGCCAGGATTTGTCCTTCTTTGGTACCATTACCAGATTTGCCAGCCAATCCGGATGTTTGATATCTCTGATGAATCCGGCCTCAAGTAGCTTGGCTAGCTCTTTCCCCCATGGCTTGCTGTTTGGGCTCTGAGAAGCGCCTAAGAGTCTGTTTGACAGGCTTGTATCCTTTCAGTATATTGAGGCTGTGTTCGTCCAGTCTGTGTGGGATGCCCGGCATGTCCGAAGGGTGCCAGGCGAAAATGTGCCAATTCTCGCGTAGGAAGTCTCGTAGTGCAGCATCCATTGTGGGGCTCAACTGTGTCCCGATGGAAGCTGTCTTCATGGGATCCGTTGGATGCACCTGGAATTTGACTATCTCGTCTATGGGTTTAAATGAGGTGGACTTGGGTCGCTTGTCGAGTATCACGTCGTCCCTGTCCACGGTGGCGCGCAGCATTGTTAGTTCTTCGGCTGCTAGAGCTTCGGATAATGCTTCCAGGGCTAGTGCTGCGGTTTTGTTTTCGGTGCGAAGTGCGACGTCCGGATCACTGGCTAGAGTGATGATTCCATTGGGTCCGGGCATTTTAAGCTTCATGTACCCGTAATGGGGTATAGCTTGAAAGCTTGTGAACGTGTCCCGTCCTAAAAGGGTGTGGTATCCGCTGCTGAAAGGAGCCACTTGGAATGTGATTTCTTCGGACCTGTAATTCTACGGAGTGCCGAATACCACATCAAGTGTGATTTTTCCCGCACACCGTGCTTCCCGGCTAGGGATGATTCCCCTGAAGGTTGTGCCACTTTGCTCAATGCGGCTTTTATCAATTTCCATCTTGTTGAGTGTTTCTTCGTAGATCAAGTTTAATCCGCTTCCGCCGTCCATGAGTATTTAGTGAGCCGAAAGCCGTCCATGATTCGGCTAAGGACCAAAGCGGCTGGTGCCCGGACTGTCTGGAATTGAGGTTCATCACTGGCACTGAAAGTTATAGCAGTGTCGTTCCACGGATTTATTTTTGCCATGTGGCAGATTTCAGCGAAGTTTCGATGAGCTCGCTTGCGCCTATTGTTTGAGGCAAAAGTCTCGAAGACTATTAGTACCGTATAGTTTTATTTGGCGGGATGTTGTTCTGCTTTATGGCTTACAAGAAGATCCTCGCCACTTTTTGCTACCTGCCGGAGTATCCAACATGCTCTAAGGCTATGTGTTGGTGTAGTGTCCGGCGTGCTGTGGAGTTTACATGGCCCATTGAGCCATTCTTCCAATACGGTTCCATGCCCTGGGGTGGGCTTTGGTTTCTTGGTGATTGGATCGGCTGACTTACTGAAAGTGCAACTATCCCTAGGTGGTTTTGGTAATTCATAACAACATATAGCACATTAAGCTAATGCTATTCCAAGACTATTATTTCAGGAAAGCTCAATGAATGGCATGGCATGGATGATGAAAGTGGATCCCTCAAAATACTAAGGACAAAGGATTGGCTCAAGCTCAAAAGCTCAAGACTCTTCATTTTATATTTTAGTGATCCAAGATCACATTGAGTCTATAGGAAAAGCCAATACTATCAAGGAGGGATGAGGTGTTGCTTAATGAGCCTCTTGCTTCATGTGCTTAGTGATATGCTCCAAAACCCTTAGCTACTTTCTCACATCCACAAATGACCTAAACCTAAAGCCAAAATTGGTCACACCGATTCTTCCTATCCAGCACCACCGAGTTTAAATGTCATAGCCACTGCCACAAACCCTAGGCAAATCGGTCTTACCAATAGGGATCTCGGTCTCACCGAGATGGGATTGTAATCTCTCTGTTTCCCTTCGTAACGTTTCGGTCTAACCGAAGTGAGCGATCGGTGCCACCGAGATTGCAATGTAAACTCTCTGTTTCCCTTTTGTAACATTTCGGTCTCACCGAACAGAGCAAATTGGTCCCACCGAGTTTACCTGACCAACTCTCGGGAAAGCTTATTACCAAAATCGGTCTCACCGAGTTTGTGTAATAGGTCTTACCGAGATTACGTTATGCCCTAACCCTAACCGAATCGGTCTCACCGAGTTGCATGCCAATCCCACCAAAAATCCTAACGGTCACTAGGTTTGCTAAATCGGTCCGATCGAGTCTGTTGAATCGGTCCCACCGAGTTTGGTAAATTGTGTGTAACGGTTAGATTTTGTGTGGAGGCTATATATACCCCTCCACCTCCTCTTCATTCGTGGAGAGAGCCATCAGACTAAACCTACACTTCCAACTTACCATTTCTGAGAGAGAACCACCTACTCATGTGTTGAGGCCAAGATATTCCATTCCTACCATATGAATCTTGATCTCTAGCCTTCCCAAGTTGCTTTCCACTCAAATCTTCTTTCCACCAGATCCAAATCCTATGAGAGAGAGTTGAGTGTTGGGGAGACTATCATTTGAAGCACAAGAGCAAGGAGTTAATCATCAATGCACCATTTGTTACTTCTTGGAGAGTGATGTCTCCTAGATTGGCTAGGTGTCACTTGGGAGCCTCCGACAAGATTGTGGAGTTGAACCAAGGAGTTTGTAAGGGCAAGGAGATCGCCTACTTCGTGAAGATCTACCGCTAGTGAGGCAAGTCCTTCGTGGGCGACGGCCATGGTGGGATAGACAAGGTTGCTTGTTCGTGGACCCTTCGTGGGTGGAGCCCTCCGTGGACTCGCGCAACCGTTACCCTTCGTGGGTTGAAGTCTCCATCAACGTGGATGTACGATAGCACCACCTATTGGAACCACGCCAAAAACATCCGTGTCTCCAATTGCGTTTGTATCTTCCAAACCCTTCCCTTTACTTTCTTGCAAGTTGCATGCTTTAATTTCCGCTGCCTATATACTCTTTGCATGCTTGCTTGAATTGTGTGATGATTGCTTGACTTGTCCTAACATAGCTAAAATCTGCCAAACTCTAAAATTGGGAAAAGGCTAAGTTTTTAATTGGTCAAGTAGTCTAATCACCCCCCCCCCCTCTAGACATACTTCAAGGTCCTACAAGTGGTATCAGAGCTTTGGTCTTCATTTGCTTTGATTTCCATAGCTTTTGGTGGTCATAGCCTTGGTTTCACAACCTAGGAGAGTATGGCGTCTAGCGAGGGAAATTATCACCGTAGAGGTCCTTACTTTGATGGTACTAATTTTGCTAGTTGGAAGCATAAGATGAAAATGCATATTCTCGGACATAACCCCGCCGTTTGGGCAATTATTTGTATTGGCTTGCAAGGTGAATTCTTTGATGGGAGAGAACCGAACCGTGAAGCAAATGCGGAAGAATTGAAGACGCTGCAATACAACACTCAAGCTTGTGATATCATCTTCAACAGTTTGTGCCCTGAAGAATTCAACAAAATCAGCCGTCTTGAGAATGCAAAGGAAATTTGGGATACTTTGATTGATATGCACGAAGGTACCGACTCCGTCAAGGAAACCAAGCTGGATGTGCTCCAAAGTCAGCTTGACAAAATCTAAATGAAGGATGGTGAAGGTGTCATTGAAATGTACTCTAGGCTTGCACTTATCACAAATGATATTGCCGGCTTAGGGAGGGAAGAGATGACCAACAAATTCATCATCAAGAAGATCCTAAGAGCATTGGATGGAAAGTATGATACCGTGTGCACATTGATCCAAATTATGCCAAACTACAAAGATCTCAAGCCAACGGAAGTCACTGGAAGAATTGTTGCTCATGAGATGTCACTCAAGGATAAGGAGGAACTTCACAACAAGTCAAGTGGTGCTTACAAAGCCTCAAGTGAAGCCCCCACATCATCAATTGAGAAACAAACCTTCAATGAAGAATTGAGCTTAATGGTGAAGAACTTCAACAAATTCTACAAGAGTAGAAGCAAAGAAAGAAGCTCCAAGTCAAGGTATTACAATGACAAAAGATCTTCTAGCCGAGAGCGAAATTGTTACAATTGTGGGAGACCCGGACACTATTCCAATGAGTTTACGACACCCTACAAAAGAAGAGAAGATTCTCCAAAAAGAAGAAGCAAAAGAGAAGAATCACCATCGAGAGAGAGGAGGAGTAGAGATGATCGTTATGAATGAAGACCCTCACGGAGAAGGAAGGATTCGGAAAGGAAGGACAAGTCATCAAGGAGCTACACAAAACGAAGACATCAAGCTCATGTTGGTGAATGGGTATCCGGCTCTGACTCCGACAATCACTCCGAGAGAAGCTATCACTCTGACTCCAAATATATTCAAGATGAAGGTGTTTCCGGTCTAGCACTTGTGTCAACCAACTCCTATGACATATTTGATTCACCAAATGAAGGAATTGGAAGATGCTTCATGGCCAAAGGTCCAAAGGTAACACATCCTGAGTATGTTGATTTCGATAGTGATGAAGATGACTTGCTTGTCTATGATGATTTACTTGTTGACAACTCTAGTGATGGATACTATGATGAAACGTCAATTAATCATGCTAATCAAGATAAAACGAATGACAATGATAAGGAGAAGATTGAGCTTCTAACTAAAGAACTAAACACTCTTAAGTTAGCCCATGAAACTATCTTCGAAGATCATCGAGAACTTTTAAGGGCTCATGAGAAGTTACGCTTTGAAAAGCTCAATCTTGAGCAAGAGCATGAGTTCTTAAAAGCAATCAATGATGATCTTCGTAAGAAAAGTTCTTCTTACATTGCCAAGCGTTTACTCTTATCTACTTACATGCCTCAAGTCAAGTCTAGTAACAAGTACAAGAAAGATCCTTCCTCTAGTAGTAACAATAATAATGTCAAATCCAATATTGTTGCTCCTAGTAGTTCTCTTGATTCCACTAATGATTCTCTTAGCCAAGTTACACTTGAGCAAGAAAATAGCTTACTGAGGGGAATTATAGAGAAAGGTGTTTACAAGAGCCTTGCCGGGAGTAAGCAATTCGAGGAAATTGTACGCAAGCAAGGAAGGCACCGGAAGAATCAAGGTGTTGGTTTTGAACGAAAGTTCTATGCCAATGGAGTTGAGTGGGAAGAAGATCAATACCCCAAGACGAAGTTTGTTCCTCAACAAGAGAAGTATGATCCTACTTCCTTCAAAGGAACACAAGCACAAGATGATCTTCCACCACAAGACCACAAGAACAAAGGCAAGGACAAGCTTCAAGAAGAGATTGATACATTTGAAGAAGCACCTAAGGCCTCGTTCAAGTGGGTTCCCAAGACTACGTCAAGTTCTACTTCATCAAGTACAACTACAACTCCAAGGATTCCCATCAAGATGATGTGGATCCCGAAGAAGAAGAACTAGAGAGTTCTTGAGGGTGACTCCGCCAACATTCCTCACTCATATCATTATGGCAAGCACAAGTGCAATCAACTTCCACATCTTGCACTAGTTCAAGGAGTCACAAACCCTCATGTTGGTAAGGCAAGGGACAAGGTAACCTAATGATTTCATGGACATCATCTTGTGTGTGCATCACTCTATGTCTATGGATATTCTTGTTTGTTCCTTGTGGGACTAGCCCATGTAGGTAAGTTGAAAGTGCAACTCACTCCAAAGGATTGCTCCAAATGATCTACATCAACATTGAGCATCCACATCTTCAACACCTACATGAAGTCATCATCGACAAAACCCAAGGTTCGTTCATCCCTCTAAAAGGGGATCTCACATCTAGGGGGAGCTTAACTCTAAGAATTGAGTCAAAGCAACTCTAATGGTGTGAACACATCAATGCATTATGTAAAAGTTGTAACCCCACTTGAGCTTAAACGATGAGTATGACCTATGATCAAATGCTTTCATTTGACTCCTAAGTCAATATACTCATATATAGATGACCTAGTCATCGCCAATTGTTTGATAGATGCTAGAATTGGTTGTGCATGCTTTGCCACATATTTCATTTGCCATCTTATTGTGTCAGCATGTTGGTGCATATTTTACTCATTCAAGGACATTCACTTGTTGTTTTGATTGATTGGCTTCTTTTTCTTCTAGCCAAGTGGATGGACAAGAATGCCTAAGAACCTTCTCTAGCTATCTATGCTTTTCTCGTCTCAAACTCTATTCATGCTACATCACAAAATTTGATCAAGTCAGATTCGAACCACTCTGTGTGAGGAGCACTCGGACTCCCCGATTCGTCATAGACTTAAACTTCCAAAACTTCTTTGTGATTCTCGGTCTGACCGATTCCTCCATTTCGGTCCCACCGAGATCACTAAGTCGATCTAGGTTTTCAATCTCGGTGCAACCGATTTGAACTTTTCGATCACACCGAGTTGCTGAACTGTACACAGTTATGCATCTCGGTGCCACCGAGTTGTTCCACTCGGTCACACCGACAGGGTCGGGCTATATATAGTCACGGGCAAAAATTTGGAAATTTCTCCGAACCTCTTCGCCCGCGCAATAGATCGCTCTGCCATCAGGGCCTCCGGATCGTCTCCTCGTCGCCAGCCGCCTCCTGTCGCTGGTCTTCACCACCGTCAACGGATTTCAACCCCGCCGTTGCCGTCGTAGCGAGTTCATCACCAAGTTAGGGTATGGACTCGATCACTGTGCTATCCTCGTCTGATTCCTAGCACATTGTGTTCTTATTGATTCTTGCCACGATTGAAACACTCCTATCCAGTCAATGCAATCCGTAGATTAGATGAGATTCAAAATTTTAGGGTTAGGTTTCCGCCGAAACCATCTCGGACCCATCGAGTTGAAAAACTCGGTCCCACCGATTTGGCTTATGCCATTGCACTAGTAACTCTCAGTCTGACCGAGAATTGCTAATCGATGAGACTGATTTTAGGACTTTGTGAAACCCTAGCAGTTTTGGTGCCACCGAACTATGACTCGGTCCAACCGAGTTCATCAGTTTAGGTTCCAAAACTGCTTCGGTATCACCGAGTTTGAAAATCGGTTGATCCGAAATGCTTTCTGTGGAAAACTAAAACTGAATTTTTGAATCATTCTTTTGCAAAAATCTCTGCATTTTGTGATGCTCATCCACTCTATCTCATCTATAACTCTTCCCAGGGTCAGCAGTCAGTGTTTGCAGCATGTCAGACCAGAGTGACAGCCAGAATAGAGATGAAGAGTAGATCCACATGAGTGAGGGCACTAGTCCCTCTAGCACTTCAGATGAAGGCAGCAGAAGCACTCCTAGCAATCTGCCTAAGGCTGCTACCAGGCAAAGGAAGAAAAGAACCTCAGACTCTAAGCATGAGGATTATAGAGCTGAAGAGGATGAGACTACTTCCAAAAAGATGTGCTCAAAAAGGAGTATGGCTCAGCACATAACACAAAGCCTGGCCTCAATAGGAAGGTTCCTGCCAAGAGGACACCTATGCCTAAAGTCAGAAGATCTACTCAAGTGCCTGAACAGACTGAACCCAAAAAGGCACCTGCAAAGAAAGTCACAACTTCCAAATCCAAGAAGGTTCCGACTGGAGAAACTATGAAGTTTACAATTGAATTAGAGGATGAAGCTGCTCAGGATAAGAAGAAGAAAAGAGCCAGAACCACTACTGCTCAGGTTCTTGGAAAACCCTCAATGAGAAGAGACTCTGAAGAGGAAGAAGAGGTTGCTGCACCAGCACCCAAGGCACCAAAGCTTATGGGTGATGCTATTAGATCAGGGGCTGCAACATCAAAGCCCAAGGAAGTACCCAAAGCTGCCCCCAAGGCCAAGCTTGCACCAAAGAGGAATACCAGGAGTATTCCAGCTGCTAAGAAGAACAAGGCCCCAGTGCCTAATGTTGCTGATGAGGAAGGTGAAGAAGGACAGGTCCTAAGGAAGCTCAAGCCCAAGATATTAGACCACAATGATGCCCATCCTGTGGCTGAGGACATGAACATCAGAAAAGACTCAGGGTTGAGGCTATGGAGGATGACAGATCCATATGCCTCAAGGAGAAGAACTGCTGTTGATTACATGTTCCACACAAAGGAATAGCAGGACTTGTATGAGACAATCTTATTGGACAAGAAGCCCATAGTGTGTGATATGAGGTGGGTCGACTGGACCTACATGAAAGACAATGAAGAACACTATCCTGGAGTGCAAGACAGTTTTGTTGCTTGTGGAGTTGCTGATTTTGTTGGGCAAAAGCTCACCAACTAGAATGATGAACTCATCATGCAATTCTACTCCACAGCTGTCACGCCCAATATGCGATACTATCCTAAAGAGACTCGAAGGTCCCACCAAGGATAGAACTGCATATTGAAACGCTTTTACAAGGTGGATATCATTACATCAACATTACATAATAGATGGGGATACATACAAAAGGCATACAAATGCCACAAGAATACAACAATACATCATACATAAGATCAACATCCGACTACGGATGAAACACAAACAGAAACTCAAACGACATCCACCCTGCTAGCCCAGGCTGCCGACATGGAACCTATCCCCTGATCAAAGAAGAAGTAGAAGAAGAACTCCAAAACAAGCAAACATCGCTCTCGCGTCATGATCATCGCAACCTGCACCTGCAACTGTTGTTGTAGTAATCTGTGAGCCACGAGAACTCAGCAATCCCATTACCATGGGTATCAAGACTAGCAAAGCTTAAAGGGTAAGGAAGGGGTAAAGTGGTGAGGTTGCAGCAGCGGCTAAGCATGATATGGTGGCTAACATACGCAAAAGAGAGCGAGAAGAGGAGCAAAGGAATGGTCGTCAACTAGTAATGATCAAGAAGTGATCCTGAACTCCTACTTACGTCAATCATAACACCGAAACCGTGTTCACTTCCCGGACTCCGCCGAGAAGAGACCATCACGGCTACATACGCGGTTGATGCGTTTTAATTCGGATCTGGTGTCAAGTTATCTACAACCGAACATTAACAAATTCCCATCTGCCACATAACCGCGGGCACAGCTTTCGAAAGATAATACCTTGCAGGGGTGTCCCAACTTAGCCCATGATAAGCTCTCGCGATCAACGAAGGATATACCTTCTCCCAGGAAGACCCGATCAGTCTCGGAATCCTGGTTTACAAGACATTTCGACAATGGTAAAACAAGACCAGCAAGACCACCCGCTGTGCTGACAAATCCCGATAGGAGTTGCACATATCTCGTTCTCAGGGCACATCAGATAAGCTAAGCGTACAGGTACCAACGTAATCCAAGTTGCCAAGGAATGGTCCCGCACGGTGCTCTAGTTTGGACCAACACTTGGAGGAGCACTGGCCCGGGGGGGTAAAATAAAGATGACCCTCGGGCTCCGGAAACCCAAGGGAAAAAGGGCTAGGTGAGGCAAATGGTAGAACCAAGGTTGGGCCTCGCTGGAGGAGTTTTATTCAAAGCGAACTGTCAAGGGGGTCCCATAAATCACCCAACCGCGTAAGGAACGCAAAATCCGGGAACATAACACCGGTATGACGGAAACTAGGGCGGCAAGAGTGGAACAAAACACCAGGCATAAGGCCGAGCCTTCCACCCTTTACCAAGTATATAGATGCATTAATTAAATAAGAGATACTGTGATATCCCAACATAATCCTGTCCACCATGGAGCAATCTTCAACTTCACCGGCAACTAGCAACGCTATAAGAGGGGCTGAGCAAAGCAGTAACATAGCCAAGCAATGGTTTGCTAGGAAGGGTGAAAAGGTTAGAGGCTGACATGGCAATTTTGGGAGGCTTGAAGAGCAAAAGATAGGTAGCGCAGCATAGTGATAGATCGAAGCAACTAGCATAGCAATGATAGTAGTGAGATCCAAGGTGATGGTCATCTTTCCTGAAATCCCGCTAGGAAAAAGAACGATTCCATGAAGAAGACGAACAGATGAAGACGAACCAAGCGTAGACGAACGAATCCTCACGATCGCAACGAAGCAGGAACTATCGAGAAGAAGCACACAACATAGTAAACACACCACATATACACATGACATGATGCACAACCAAACATGATGCATGACAAAGCTACATGGAGCTACTCATGGCAAAAGATGATGCATACAAGACCAACACATCAAAGCAAGTTTAAATGAGGCCGGAAACAACATATAACAAATCCGGTAAGTCCTCATATGCAAGTTTCAAAGTTGGTCCAAATCTGAACAAACATTAAGTTTAAGTTGTTAAGCAGCAAGTTAAAGAGCACCAAGAGGATCTACACGAAGTTCTAGTCAAGTTACATATAAAGTTCATTTAGTTCGGAGCTACGGGCTAGAAGATATGAGCAAAAGAAGTTAAACATGGCATTGATGCAAAAGGCACTCAAACATCAAGCAAACACCTCAAACCAAGGATGCAACATGATAATATGAAACTACATGCAAATCTAAGCAAGTTTCATATAGAGCACACTCAAAACGAAGCAACGGATCAACACATACACTATACAAGTTTAAAGGACAAGCTGTCCAAAACAGCAACTAGGCATCTAGGAAGCATCAAAACAACATGCTAAAGTACCACAACATAAGAACAAAAGGCATGGGCATGAAGTACAGGTAAAGCATGACAAAACATGAACACTGAGCTATCTCCAGAAATCACTAGAACATGCTCAAAAGGACATGGCAAGATTGCAAATAATAACAGTTTCAGGCTTAGCAGAAATAACATCAGGTTGCAATGTTTAGAGCTATCAAACAACATGCTACAGGAACTTATCATGGCAAACAAAGGCATGGCATGAATCTACTAATCTCATATAACAAAAGTCCCTTACTGACCATGAGCCAAAAGGGCACATAAAATATGATGGCACCCATGTAAACATGGCAAATGATATGACAGATTCATACATGGCAGGAACAACAATAAGTAGACATGTTGGTGAGCTTGAACCACTCACCACAGAGCAATACATGGCATGGAAAGGCAACCAACAGTAAGAAGGCATATTTATGAAGCTAAACATGGCAAGAGCAAGTTCATAGCGTGCATGGATCACTAACAAAGCTCATGGCAAACCTGAACTTAATGTTAACAGGCTGACAGCAACATTATTTAGCGGTTTGGAGCAAGATTATTTAGCGGTTTGGAGCAAGATAATATCAAGTTACAGTAGGCTATAAATGCAACCAGGGGTATGAATGGATAGGGCATGACATGTATAACAAAACATCCTAAGTGAACATCTCCAGATTATGCACATAATGACTTGTAGCAGCAGGTTTACATAGCATCATAATATAACAGAATCAGACTAGCAAAACAGCAACAGCAAGTACCCTACTTAACAAGCTCGATGCACTCACTACAAGACTCACAAAAATACATGGATTGCACCACTGTAAAGATGACATGATGTATCACAAAACATATGTAGAGCTCATACTCATAGGATGCACACATCAAATGCAACAAAAATGACAAAACAGCAAGTTATAACAGTTTCAGCAGGTTAACATCATATAGCACTCTTGCAACGATGATTAGGGCATCAATATGTACTCAAACAAACATGGCACAATGGAATGAAATGAAGAGCATCTCATGACGAACATTTTGACATACTACACGCACAAAACGGAGCAGCATACTTGGAGATATGGCATGTGGAACAGGGCATGAAAATACTGCAGGGAATCGGGACTGAGCAGAAATATACCCCGCGAAAACGTGGACGGGACGGTGCGGGACGGAGGGATCTGGGACGGGGGCACGCGTTTGGTTGGTGGTGGTGGTGGATCTCATCCACCCCAACTCTGGCGATGACGGCGGCAGTTCCAGCGAGGAGCTCCGGCGAGGAGGTCGGAGGAGGCGCGGGAGAAGGCCGGGGAGGTCGGGGGCTCCAGATCCGGCGGATCCCGGCCAGATCCCAGCACCGGAGGCGGGGCGGCGGCTCGGGCGCCGGGGAGGACGCGGCTCCGGCGAGCTCACGGCCGGAGCACGCAGCCGCGGCGAGGACGGCGCCGGCGGGGAGCTGCGGGGGCGGAGGCGCGGGGCCGGGCGGCGGTCGTCGGCGGGGGCGGAGCGGGAGGCCGCGGGGCGGCTGCGCGGCCGGACTCGGGGGCCGGCCGGAGGGGTGTGGGCGGGGTGAACCGGCGGCGGGGAGGCGATGCGAGGGGCGGCACGGTGGCGCGCGGTCGCCGGGCGGCGGCGGAGGCGGGCGGCCGCGGGCGCGGGCGCGCCAGGGCGGCGGCGACGTGATGGGCCGGGCGGGCCCGCTACGGGCTCACCGGGCCGGCGGCGGGGCGCAGAGGCCGGGGCCACATGGCGGCGCGGGAGAGGGCGGACGGCGGCGGAGGACATGTCCATCGGTGGGGGTTTTTGTCCGGCGGCGCGGAGAGGAAGTAGACTAGGGTTTCATCCGCGAAAATGGAAGGGGAGGGCCTTTATATAGGTAGAGGGAGCTAGGAGTGTCCAAATGAGGTGCGGTTTTTCGCCCACACGATCGTGATCGAACGACCGAGAGCATGGATGGGGTTTGGACGGGTTGTTGGGCCACTTTGGAGGGGTGTTGGGCTGCACAAAAAAGAGGCCTTTACAGTTTCCCGGTTAACCGTTGGAGTATCAAACGGACTCCAAATGGCACGAGACGTGACAGGCGGTCTACCGGTGGTGTACCAAGGCCGCTTGGCAAGACTCGGTCCATTCCAAGAACATTTAACACCTGCTCACAACGAGAGACAAAAAGGGAACGCCGGAGGACATAGGAGTGTCGGATTGCAAAACGGACAACGGGGAAAATGCTCGGATGTATGAGACGAACACGTATGCAAAATGAAATGCACATGATGACATGGCAATATGCAACAGGCAAGCAAATGACATGGCAATGACGGCGAATAACTGGCAGACACCTAGCGCATCGAATACGGGGCGTTACAACAGCACACTTCTATCCAGATGGGAGGATTGTTTGGATGTCTGAAGGTACAAGGTACCAGTCAACAGTTGAGGAATGGGCAAAACTGATCAATGCCCCAAAGGAAAATGAAGATGACTTGGATGTCTATGCCAAGAACAAGATGGACCACAATTCCATGGCACACATGTACAAGGAGATCTCAGACAAAGTTGTTGAGACACATAAGTTTGGATCAGTCCACTTTCTTCTGTCAGGGCTGCCAACTATCAATTGGATCCTAAGGCACACTCTGTTGCCTAAGTCTGGTGACCACAACATGATCAGAGGGCATGCAATCAACATGTTGCATTTGGTTGATGTGCCACAGAAATTCAAGGTCATGAGCCTTATGGTAGAGACCATTAAGAGGACTGCAGCAGACCAGAAGAGGAGTTGTGGATATGCCCCTCAGATTCAGGAGTTGATTAACTCAAAGATGGGCATAGGCAAATATCTATTGGATAAGGAACATTTTCCTCTCTATCTAGACTTTGAGGACAATCAGGTTATCATGAATGAGAATGATCCAACATTAGTACAAGCTCAAGAGAAGAAGGAGAAAGCAAGGAAAGAGAAGGCTGCCAAGATGCCAACTCAAGAGGAGGCATCTGAGTATTTCCTGAAGAACAAGCAGGAGCAGCTTGGTTACTTGATAGCATCAACTCTGAGGATTGAGAAGGGACTGGCCACCCTCACTCGAAATCAGGAGAGCTTGGAAAGAATCATGGAACTCAAATTCCATGATCTAGATGTCAAAGTAACTGAGATTCAGTCAATTGTGGAGAAGCTACAGGATGACATGCAAGAGAGGCAGGGCAAGACTACCACAAATGTATTTGCCAGAGTGCCTAGAGCCCAGAGGTCAGTTGCAGTGCCTGTGACAGACACCAGAGACACATCATCTGCACCAGCTACAGCCCCTACAGCTCCAGTGCAGCCAGCTCCAGCATCAACTCCTCCAGCTCCATCCACTTCAACTGAAGCCTTCGTTCTTGGAGTTATCCGGACACCACCACCTGAAGATCAAGCCTGAGAGTCGATCTAGCACTATGCATTTTCTATGAACTTTTTGGTAACTTGTTGCCAAAGGGGGAGAAAAATGTATAGATCATAGGCTTCGAGAGAGAGAGTGTTGCTTTTGTTCTCTCTTGCTTTGCTTTGGTGGGTAAACTTGTTTGCTTTTGATTGCTTGAGATACTATGCTATGTTTTGTGAGACATTGATGATCATGTGTTTGATCATAAGCTACACTTATGCATGTTTGATGATATTATCTTATCTATCCTATGTGATCATTCACTTTGCTTGGTGATGAGTGCATGTATTCAATCTTTATTATTTTGAGCGCTCCACCAAGATGTATCTGACATGGAAGAGTAACCCATGAGCCTAATTCCTTGTGCATTTGCAGTCCCAAGCAAATCTTAAACTATGCACAAATTTAGGGGGAGCTCTTGCTTATCACATACTTCTCAAAGCGATGATGTTTTTTTCTTATTATCATTTGTCGAAGCTTTGATCTATATGTTGTCATCAATTACCAAAAAGGGGGAGATTGAAAGTGCAAGTATCCCTAGGTGGTTTTGGTAATTCATAACAACATATAGCTCATTGAGCTAATTCTATTCCAAGACTATTATTTCAGGAAAGCTCAATGAATGGCATGGCATGGATGATGAAAGTGGATCCCTCAAAATACTAAGGACAAAGGATTGGCTCAAGCTCAAAATCTCAAGACTCTTCATTTTATATTTTAGTGATCCAAGATCACATTGAGTCTACAGGAAAAGCCAATACTATCAAGGAGGGATGAGGTGTTTCTTAATGAGCCTCTTGCTTCATGTGCTTGGTGATATGCTCCAAAACCCTCAGCTACTTTCTCACATCCACAAATGACCTAAACCTAAAGCCAAAATCGGTCACACCGATTCTTCCTATCCGGCGCCACCGAGTTTAAATCTCATAGCCACTGCCACAAACCCTAGGCAAATTGGTCTTACCAATAGGGATCTCGGCCTCACCGAGATGGGATTGTAATCTCTCTTTTTCCCTTCGTAACGTTTCGGTCTAACCGAAGTGAGCGATCGGTCCCACCGAGATTGCAATGTAAACTCTCTGTTTCCCTTTTGTAACATTTCGGTCTCACCGAAAAGAGCAAATCGGTCCCACCGAGTTTACCTCACCAACTCTCTGGAAAGCTTATTACCAAAATCGGTCTCACCAAGTTTGTGTAATCGGTCTTACCAAGATTATGTTATGCCCTAACCCTAACCGAATTGGTCTCACCGAGTTACATGTCAGTCCCACCGAAAATCCTAACGGTCACTAGGTTTGCTAAATCGGTCCGACCGAGTCTGTTGAATCGGTCCCATCGAGTTTGGTAAATTGTGTGTAACGGTTAGATTTTGTGTGGAGGCTATATATACCCCTCCACCGCCTCTTCATTCGTGAAGAGAGCCATCAGACTAAACCTACACTTCCAACTTACCATTTCTGAGAGAGAACCACCTACTCATGTGTTGAGGCCAAGATATTCCATTCCTACCATATGAATCTTGATCTCTAGCCTTCCCAAGTTGCTTTCCACTCAAATCTTCTTTCCACCAGATCCAAATCCTATGAGAGAGAGTTGAGTGTTGGGGAGACTATCATTTGAAGCACAAGAGCAAGGAGTTCATCGTCAATGCACCCTTTGTTACTTCTTGGAGAGTGGTGTCTCCTAGATTGGCTAGGTGTCACTTGGGAGCCTCTGACAAGATTGTGGAGTTGAACCAAGGAGTTTGTAAGGGCAAGGAGATCGCCTACTTCGTGAAGATCTACCGCTAGTGAGGCAAGTCCTTCGTGGGCGACGGCCATGGTGGGATAGACAAGGTTGCTTCTTCGTGGACCCTTCGTGGGTGGAGCCCTCCGTGGACTCACGCAACCGTTACCCTTCGTGGGTTGAAGTCTCCATCAACGTGGATGTACGATAGCACCACCTATCGTAACCATGCCAAAAACATTCGTATCTCCAATTGCGGAATCCTCCAAACCCTTCCCTTTACTTTCTTGCAAGTTGCATGCTTTAATTTCCGCTGCCTATATACTCTTTGCATGCTTGCTTGAATTGTGTGACGATTGCTTGACTTGTCCTAAGATAGCTAAAATCTACCAAACTCTAAAATTGGGAAAAGGCTAAGTTTTTAATTGGTCAAGTAGTCTAATCACCCCCCCCCCCTAGACATACTTCAAGGTCCTACACTTACGAGAGTTCGCCCGCTTAGCTCGGAAAAAGGTTTTAGTGAGAGTCGGACTATCCCAAAATTCGGTTTGGGTTTTCCAGGTGCTTTCCATCGCACAGTACTTCCGTACAATGGCTGCTAGGTCAGCAAAGTGTACAATGTCACGGCGACTTATAGCATTAAGGATCCCTTTGTTCGTGCAATTTTTGCAGAAAAGTGAGATTGCGTCTTCCTCACGATAGTCCTTGATCTTGTTTAGCACAAGGAGGAATCTGGCCCAGTAGCGATGTACAGTCTCTTAGGGCTCTTGTCCGGGTGGGTGGGTGTAGCTGAATCTGGATTCTGATCCGATCTAACGCCCAGGGGCAGAGGAGCTTCCGAGCCTGATAGCTCGGGATCCGAGGTGCTGCCCAATTTTTTCGGCCCGATACCCGACTCTATGTCCGGGGTCTGGGTCATGTCCTCCTGTGAGTGGGTGTCCGGCTCAGAAAGCTCGGTGATCCGGACATAATTCGTCCTCAAAATAGAGGGATAATCCGTATGTGGCTCCTCCACTACCGCTATCTCGTGGGTGACCGGCGGGGATTTCATATCCCTTTGGTCGGGTTTAAGCCCAATCCGGTCATAGTCTGTGGCGACTCCCAAAGCAGCGATGCGATCCAAGAGCTCGTTAAGGGAGGAGAGCTCCATTAGATCCATCTGTTCGGCGAGTTCTGAATTGACGTGGAGGCTATTCGTAATGACCCGAGAGGTCATCGTCGGCGCGACAGCCGATTGGGCGACCATGATGAAGCCGCCTAGTCGGAGAGTTTGGCCTATAGCCAGCGCTCCCCCAGAGGTGATGTTGTCGGGCCATTGAGCCTTGCAGCGATGACACAGAGGAACTCTCAATGAAAGCACCAATGTCGGTGTCAAAACCAGCGGATCTCGGGTAGGGGGTCCCGATCTGTGCGTCTAAGGCTAATGGTAGCAGGAGGCAAGGGACACGATGTTTTACCCAGGTTTGGGCCCTCTCGATGGAGGTAAAACCCTACTTCCTGCTTGATTGATATTGATGATATGGGTGTTATAAGAGTTGATCTACCACGAGATCGTAGAGGCTAAACCCTAGAAGCTAGCCTATGATGATTATGATTCTGTCTCTAAGGACTAAACCCTCCAGTTTATATAGACACCGGAGAGGGCTAGGGTTTACATGGAGTTGGTTACAAAGAAGGAAATATAATATCCGGATTGCCAAGCTTGTCTTCCACGCAAAGGAGAGTCCCATCTGGACACGGGACAGAGTCTTGAGTCTTGTATCTTCACGGTCCAACAGTCCAGCCAAAGTATATAGTCCGGCTATCCGGATACCCCCTAATCCAGGACTCCCTCAGCGGCCGCCTTGCTCACCTCCGCCTCCTTCTTGGCTTGGGCGAGGGCGTTCTTGAGGGACTCGACCTCGGTTGCGCTAACTGTGAGTATATTTATAACATTTTAGTTAGTTTAAACGACTAACACACATATAACTTTTGGGTATGTAGTAGTGCCGCACACCTTGGGTTTCGTTAAACCGCTTGTTGATGCGGTCGAGTTCCTCATCGGATAGCTGAAGCTTCCGATTGAGCTCGGCAATCTCTACGGCCTGGGCAGTAGACGCCAGCATAGAAGCCTGTCCAACAACATATACGGCACGTTATCAACTTGTTTCTGATCCTCTGTCCGGATTGTTCTAATCCGGACATAGTCTCAGGGGCTACTGTCTACACATGGGTTTCGCCTCACACACATATATATATACAAAAAAACTTGTAAAGAATATTACATCGCATACCTCCAAGCCCGTCAGTAGGTTGTTGAAGGCTTCGATTAGTCCGCTCTTCGCGGACCAAACCTTTTCCATAACCGCACCCATCAGGGTGCAGTGTTCCTCCATGATGGACGCATGTTGCAGTGCTTCCTGCAGAGTGTCAACAGCCTCTGGATTGATAGAGGCCACCGACGGAGCTGCTGCTCCTCCCCCCTCTTTCGAAGGGGGGTGTTGGTCCGAACCCGGAGCCGTACTGGTCTCCGGGACGGTGTTCGGCGAGGGCCAGGACTGTTGAGGCCCCCCACCCTCGGTGGTCATGGGGATTGTCGTGCCCCACTCTACAACATCCGAGGTGTTGTCCTCGGGCGCCTTCTGGACGGTCTCGTCTGCTCCTCCTCGGCCAGGAGATGGCCTTTGGGATGACACCTCGGTGTCCTCCATGGCAGGGGGAGAAGGCATGAGACGGTCCATCACTCTCCGCCTCTCCAGCTGCTAGAGAGTTCCCCTCCGAA
The DNA here is from genome assembly GCA_963921465.1 of Triticum timopheevii. Classification (NCBI taxonomy): domain Eukaryota; kingdom Viridiplantae; phylum Streptophyta; class Magnoliopsida; order Poales; family Poaceae; genus Triticum; species Triticum timopheevii. Next base: position 239,818,926 of record OY997268.1, read on the forward strand.
GAGGAGGGAATTGGGATCTCGCGTAGAGGGATGAAAAGCAAAAAAAGATTTGATATGACAGAGGCAGATTAAGTGATAACTAAACGAGTAAGTTTTCGATACTTACATTTCGGCCAGGGGCTTCTCTCTTTGGATCCTTTGTGGGTTGTGTTCAGACTTTGATCCGAACTATCCGAGAGGACCACCCTCCCCTTCTTCGGCGTTGCTCCCTCTAGGTTCTCGGAGGCTGTCCTCTTCCCCATCCTCGTCTTGAGGGGGGAGTCGCTCTCCACTTCCTCTTCCTCCTCTTCGTCCTGGCCTCTCTAGACACTGCTTCCGGAGGGCCATTGCGGCAGGCCCGTCCTTGGGCCCCTTGCCCTTCTTCTCGACCTTCTTCTTCGGTGCCTGATAAGGCGCCGGGACCAGCATCTCCTCCAGCTGAGGAGTGACTGGGTCTTCAGGCAACAGAGCCGGACTCTTGATCCGCTCCGACTTCTTGGTCCAGCCCTATAAAACAAAAGATGGGCTGATGAGTTCTGTATCGACCGAATATATAAACTGGGTATGTCTTCAGAAAGTAAATACTTACCAGAGTTGCCGGATTCGTGACGGTGAGGCCGACGTCTTCGGCCTCCATGGGCCAGCTCTTCTCTGCCTTGAAGAGCAGCTTCCACATTCTCTCGTGCGTGGTGCCGAGGAAATGCTGCAGAGTCCGCGGCTCCTCCCCGGATTGAACTCCCACATGGGGGAAGCCCGGCGCTGGCAGGGGCGGATGCGACGGAAGAGCATAATTTGAACAACGTTGGTTAGACCAACGTTTTCCCCAGCATGTTGGTGATATGCATTTGCAGCGTCTGCTCCTCCGTCTGGGGACCCCAGTCGTGGCCCTTCGCGGTCCAAGAGACGAGCCTCATTGGGGGTCTGGATCTGAATTCCAGAATTGCTGCCCACTTAGTGTGGCGCGGCTCAATGATATAGAACCACTCCTGTTGCCAGATCTTGACAGTCTCCACTAAGGCCCCCTTGGGCCACGTGCTGTTGGGCAGCTTGCTGATTATAGCTCCACCGCAGTCCACGTGCTGCCCGTCGACCACCTTCGGCTTCACATTGAAGACCTTGAGCCACAGGCCGGAGTGTGGGTAGATGCGGAGGAGCGATGAACGCCGAGATGTGGAGGAAAGAGTTTGGGTCCAGATCATGGAAATCTAGCCCGTAGTAGAATATGAGTCCATGGACGAACGGGTGGAGTGGAAAACCTAGCCCTCTAAGGAAATGAGGTAGGAAGATGACCCGTTCGCCGGGCTCCGGGGTGGGAATGACTTGACCTTTGGGGTGGAGCCTGTGCGCGATGTTGGCGGCGAGGTATCCTGCACTCCGGAGATCGTTTATCTCCTTCTCTGTGATGGAGGAGGCCTCCCACTTGCCTTTGGAACCGGATCCGGCCATGGTCGGAGGGGGTGGTGGTGGTGGTGAAGACAGAGACTTTTTTGGGCGCTGAGAGCTTGGGAGATTGGAAGGCAGGGACTCTCGAAGGCGTGGGGAGGAAAACAAAAATCTATTGCCCTCTTATAGGCGGTAAAAATGCCAACCGTACCCCCACTTGCGCCTTGGAGCTCACCTATTCCCTATGAAAGCATGCTCTATAAATGGTTGGATTACCCAAATTCTATTGATGAGCAATCCCGTATTAAGTGGGCACGATCTCTGTTTTAACAAGACAGGCCAATGGGGCTGAGCCTCGAAAAGCGGAACGCGGGGTGTGAAAACAGTTCAAAACGTCGAAGGGTCAAGTCTGACGCTTCGCTGGAAAAAAGTTGTCAGTAAAAGACACTGTTATTTTTTTTATATATCCTGCCTTCGCGGCTAAGGGTTGTGTTCATTATGAAAAGCCGGATACAATTCTTTTACGGAAGGAAGCCGGTGTGTACTATTCATGGAATCCGCCTTGCAATGTCGAAGACTATCTACATGCCGAACACATCATCACTAAAGTCTGGTTCAGGGGCTACTGTGGGAGTCCTGGACTAGGGGGTCCTCGGGCGTCCGATCTATTGGATATGGGCTGGACTGATGGGCCATCCAGATACAAGATAGAAGATCAACTCCCGTGTCCAGTAGGGACTCACGTATGCGTGGATGCCAAGTATAGGTGTCCGGATATGTTATTCCTTTCTGTAAAACCAACTTTGTACAACCCAAAGCCCCTCCGGTGTCTATATAAACCGGAGGGTTAGATCAGAGGCACGATCAAAACATTGCTAGGCTAGAAAATCTAGGGTTAGCCAACTCGATCCCGTGGTAGATCAACTCTTGTAACCCCTATACCCTTCAAATATAATCAAGCAGGAGTAGGGTTTTACCTCCATTAAGAGGGCCCGAACCTGGGTAAACACTAACTTTGTTCATAGTTACCATCGATATTCAGACATACAGCTTGGGCCCACCTACCCGAGGTCAGCCGGTTTTGACACCGACAGTAAGCACTGCATATTATCAATTACTGACAGCTCCATTATATTTACCAATGAGACCCACCAGGTGGCTCACCTATTGTTGATAACCCTCAAGTATATGGGATTGCAACAGTTTTCGAGGGTAGAGTATTCAACCCAAATTTATAGATTCGACACAAGGGGAGCCAAATAATATTTGCAAGTGTTAGCAGCTGAGTTGTCAATTCAACCACACCTAGAGATTGATTATCTACAGCAAAGTGATCAGTACCAAAGTAGTATGATTGTTTTGATAGTAGTAGCAGCAGCAATAGTAACGGTAACAGTGATAGCAATAGTTTTGTAGCAGTAACGATAGCAGTAACAGGAGTAGTGACTTAGCAAGAACAATATGAGGTAAATTTGTAGGCATTGGATCGGTAATTTGTTGGAAGATATTCATCAAGAGACAGTCATAACCTAGGGCGATACGGCACTAGCTCCAATTCATAAATGTTATGTAGGCATGTATTCCGTAAATAGTCATACGTGCTTATGGAAAGAACTTGCATGACATCTTTTGTCCTACCCTCTCGTGGCTGTGGGGTCCTATTGGAAACTAAGGGATATTAATGCCTCCTTTTAATAGAGAACCAGAACAAAGCATTAACACGCGGTGAATACATGAACTCCTCAAACTACGGTCATCACCAGGAGTGGTCTCGACTATTGTCACTCTGGGTTGCCGGATTATAACACGTAGTAGGTGACTATAACTTGCAAGATCGGATCTAGAACATGGATATAATTGTGATAACATAAATGGTTCAGATTTGAAATCATGGCACCCGGGCCCAAAGTGACAAGCATTAAGCATGGCAAAGTCATAGCAACATCAATCTCAGAACATAGTGGATACTAGGGATCAGGCTCTAACAAAAATAACTCGATTACATGATGAATCTCATCCAACTCCTTACCGACCAGTGAGCCTATGAAGGAATTACTCACTCCGGGTGGGGAGTATCATGGAATTGGCAATGGAGAAGGGTTGGTGATGATGAAGATCGAATATCTCCCTCTCCGCAGCCCCAAATGGACTCCAGATCTGGCCTCCTGATGAAGAACAGGAGATGGTGGCTCTGTCTCGTGAAACGCGATAATTCTTTCTCCCTGATTTTTTTCTGGAAAAATAGGATTTTATAGCGTCGGTTTCAGGGTCTACAGGGCCACCAGGTGGGGACAACCCACCTGGGCGCTCCTGGAGGGGGTGGCGCGCCCTGGTGAGTTGTGCCCACCCAGGTGCCCCCTCCGGTGGTTCTTTGCTCCAGATATTCTATTTTATTGTATAAAAAATCCTCGCAAAGTTTAGTTCCATTTTGAGAAGTTTTATTTCTGCACAAATCAACACCATGGTAGCTCTGCTGAAAACGGCGTTAGTCCGGTTTAGTTTCATTCAAATCATGCAAATTAAAGTCCAAAACAAGTGGAAAAGCATTAGGAAGAGTAGATACGTCGGAGACGTATCAACTCCCCAAGCTTAAACCTTTGCTTGTCCACAAGCAATTCAGTTGATAAACTGAAAGTGAAAAAGAAAAACTTTTATGAACTCTTTTGGTCTTGTTTCATAAATAAGCTTAAACAGCACCAGGTTTTCAGCAAAGATTATAACTAACCATGTAGACAATAACTCTTAAAAATTATATTAACTCATGTCAATGACATAATGAACTAGCGAGCAATAATAGACATCTCAAACAGCAACACGTTGTCAAAACAACCATGATATAAGATGACAATAGTGGTATCTCGCTAGCCCTTTCTGAGACTGCAAAACATAAATGCAGAGCACCCCCAAAGTTCAAGCAACGACTAAACATTGTAATTCATGGTAGAAAAGATCCAGTCATGATGCCCCCGACACTAGCTACACACAATGCATCAATATGACAGCCGTGCTCCCAGGCTCTGGTGCTTATTTGAGAAGGTGATGACACAACATAAAAAGTAAATAGATAGTCCCTTCGCAGAGGGAAGCAGTGATTTGCAGAGGTGCCAGAGCTCAAGTTTTTTTAAAATAGAGGTAAATGAAATTTTGAGACATGCGCCCTTCTTGTTTACTTCGCAGCCATCAGTTATCAATATCTTCCATACTAAACAAATTAGTAGCGGTTCCCAAGCGGTAAAGAAAAGGTTTTTGCTCCATAGGAGTTTTTGTTTGATTATTGGTAAGTTCTTTTTGCAATTTGGGATTGGGAATCCCTATTATCGCTCTTTTCTTGTGCAATGGTGAGTGAATAAACACCCAACCTGAGAATAACCCGCTTAGCATGGAAGATACCAACTACCTCCTATCGCTCTATGAACAATCCAGGCACACAAAAAGGATATTTATTTGAAGTTTTTAGAGGTGGCACATGCAAATTTACTTAGGACGGCAGGATAATACCGCATATAGGTAGGTATGGTGGACTCATCTGGAATAACTTGGGTTTCAGGTTTATTATGTACAAGCAGAATTCCCACTTAGTACAGGCGAAGGCTATCAAATAGGTTGAGAAGCGGCCAGCTAGAGAGCAACAACGGTCATGAACATGCATTATGCATAAGTAACATTGGATACTAGCATGAGTAGGATATGAACACCATGGACAAATATCATAGAGGCTATGTTGGTTTTGATTCAACTACATGCATGAACATGTGCCAAGTCAAGCCACTCAAACATTCAGAGGAGGATACCATATCATCATACTACATCACAATCATTTTAACGCAATGTTGACATCCAAGATAAATCATTATCCACTCCTAGCTACTTATGCATGGCATGAGAAACTATAATCTCTAACTATCATTGCAAACATGTTTGATCATAATAGGCTGAATCATGGATACTAGGTTAAACATATTTACAAAAACAGAACAAGTCGAGTTCATACCTGTTTCTCTCTGCCACGGCCAGTTCATCTAATATTGTCATCATTGCCTTTCACTTGCATGACCGAACGATTTGAAAATAATAATAGTGCAAAAGTGCCATGGACTAAGCTGGAATCTGTAGACATTTTATTCAAAAGGAGAAGACAAGGTAATATGGGCTCTTCGTCAGATCAATAATGCAAATGTGAGCCACTCAACATTTTCATCGTGGTCTTCTTGCTATGACTCAATAAAAAGAAAAGAAATTCAGAGAAGCACACCGAAATATTTTTGGAGTTTTTGTTTTTTCATAAACAAGCAAATGAAAAGAAAAAAGCAAAAACCAGAAAAACTATTTACACGGGAAAGCTCCCAACAAGTAAAAGAAGAATATGGAAATCTTTTTGGCTTTTCTTTTTAGTGCTACAACAATTTAAACTAGGAAGAAAAATAAAAAAGAAGCAAGAAACATATTTTTGGATTTCTCAAGAAAATCAAACACACAAGAAGAAAGCGAGAAAATAAATTTAACATGGATATTACAATGGAAAAGTGTGAACACCGACAACTGGAATGAAATGTGTGAAAATGAATGTAATGATGGTGGAAATATGTACTCCCCCAAGCTTGGCTTTTGGCCTAACTTGGTAATCACCAGTCGTAGAAACCGTGAGGTCCAATGTTGAAGTGCTGGGGAGCTGGCACCTGAGGGTCCCACTGTTGAGGCTCCCCCTGTGCCGCAACTAGGTTGTTCCGGTAAGTGACAATGTCCTCAGGCATAATCTTGTATCCGCCCCTGGCAACATGATCAAACAAAGCAGGTGCAGGCAAGGGAATAATATCATGAGTTTTCTCACTAAAAACTAAGTTATAGGGAATATCAATATCAGGGTAATCAACAGCAATAAACTGGTGGTCTTCCATAGCCGATCGATCTAGGTAAATATTGGGCAAAGGATGATCATGTTGGCGTATATGCATGTTAAAGTGAGTTGCCAAGCGAGTAGTGTAAATTCCCCCATGTATTTTACCCTTGGACTTGTTGATGTGAAGGCGACGTGCCACAATAGCTCCCAAGCTATAAGTGTTGTCACCTGTGACGCCCGAATATTTAAGCTACAGTAAACCTCTACTAATGATGCCACGTCACCTTGATTACTGTTGCTAATCTCGCGTTAGTTCGAAACCGGTTCGAATTCAAATTCAAAATCAAGTAAACAATAAATGTTCTCAGATATTAAAACTAAAATGTTCGGAGTGAGCCAAACAATGCATAGGTAATTATGTAGAAGAAACCACACTTTTATAATGTGCTTAAATGCATAATAATAGATAAATAGTAGCAAAACAATTAGTTGAATGCCTTTTACAATAAATAAAATATTAACTATTTTATTTAGTTGCCCAAACTTATGTGGCAGTAACCTATTTATTAACACTAAATTAGGGACTACTTTTATAGTTTATAAAACCAAAATAAAAGAGGAACTAAAATAAAACAGCAAAAGAAAAGGAAAATAAAACAAAAATAAATGAAATAAGAAAATACCCCCCCTCTCTCCCATGGGCCAAGTGGCCCAGTTGGCCACAGCCGACTAGGCCGACCCAGGCCACCCCCTGCCTATACCCCCCCACCACGGTAACCCTAGCCCACTACCCCACCTCTCGCCCCCCACCCCCACGATCCCCTCTCCCCCGATCCAGATCTGGATCGGGCCACGACCGCGTCCCCGACGCCAACGGCGCCCCGACCGTCGCGCCCGTCGCCGCCCCATCGCGCCTCCATCCTCCTCCGCGACGCCACCTCACCGGCGCCGCACCTCCCGGCCTCCTCCCTCTCCTTCGTGCACCGCGTCGTCTCCCCCGAGCTCCGCGAGCGCCCCATCCGTGGCCGCCCCGACCCCGTCATCGGAGGCCACCTCGCTGGTCCGTCAGCGCCGTCGTCCTCCCCTGCGTCGCCGTCGTCGCCCCGGAGCCGCCCCCGACGCCGTCGCTCGCCGCTTCCTTGCCTCTCCTTCACCGGTCGTCCCCGTCCGCCTCGGCCACCACCACCGCCACCGCACCGGCCCACCTCTCCGATGCCACTCCGACCGTCTCGAGCTCTCCGTCGACCTCCTCCCAGTGAGCCATGTCCGTTCCCCTCTTCCCCGTCGATCTCGTCGTTGATTGGCGCTGCCCCGCTCGCGCCCGAAGCTCGCGACGACCTCGCGTTCACCGAGCCGCCCGCTGCGTCCGCGTACGTCGGCGGCGCCCCGGAACTCCAGCCTCGCGCGCTGGCTGTCCCCTGGCCGTGCGCCCCGCGCCCTACCCCCGCACCCACCTACGCCCAGCCGTGCATGCCCGTCTCGCGCCACCGTGCCCGTAGCCCCGGCCGGGTTCGCCTGCCTCGTCGCCTCGGGTCCGCCTGATGGACGCCTCGCCTGCAACTGCGCCCGCTGCACAGCGCCCGCTCGGGTGACACCCGAGCGCCCCAACCCGTTAAGGCCCCTAGCCCAATGACAGTCGGGCCCCACCCCAGTACCAGAACGTTAAAAAAAAGAAGAGGAATTAAAGAAAATAATAAATAGTAAATAAAAATGTTAGCTAATTAATTAATTAACTAACTAAATTAATTAACTTAATTAATCCTATTTAATTAGACTAATTAAACATTAGTTACCTGATTAACTAAATTAAAATATTTAATAGGTTAATTAGGTTATTGTACCTATGACATGCGGGACCCACACGTTAGTTGACCAGTCAACACCTCTGTGACTGCTGACGTCATGATGACGTCAGCAAACACTGTTCTAGATAATGTTATTTTAAAATAATTAAATAAATCCTAAAAATGGTTTAAAAACTTCTAAAAATTAATATAAAATAAACCGTAGTTCGAATGAAAAAACTTGGTACATGAAAGTTGCTCAGAACGACCAGGCAAATCCGGAAACGCACCCCGTTCGTCCGCCACGCATCCCTAACCTATCAAACTCGCAACTTTACCCCTCCAGCTCCTCTGCCCGAAAACACGAAACACCGGGGATACTTTCCCGGATGTTTTCCCCCTTCGCCGGTATCACCTACCACTACGTTAGGTCACCCCTAGCACCGCATATTGCCGCGTCTTGCTTTGTGTTACATTCGATTGCTCTGTTATTTATCGTGTTCCCCCTCCGCTACTTCTTTTCGGTAGACTCTGAGACCGGTGCCGATGTCCGTGTGTTCGACTACACCGAAGATGACCCCTCCTTGCCAGAGCAACCAGGCAAGCCCCCCCCCCCCTTGATCACCAGATATCGCCTATTCTTCTCTATACTGCTTGCATTAGAGTAGTGTAGCATGTTACTGTTCGGTTACTCCTATTCTGTTGCATAGCCTGTCATTGTTGCTACAGTCATTGATACCTTACCTGCAATCCTAATGCTTAGTATAGGATGCTAGTTTATCATCATTGGCCCTACACTCTTGTCAGTCTGCCTTGCTATACTATCGGGCCGTGATCACTTGGGAGGTGATCACGGGTATATACTATACATACATACATACTATACAGATGGTGACTAAAGTCGGGTCAGCTCGTTGAGTACCCGCAAGTGATTCTGATGAGGGGGCTGAAAGGACAGGTGGCTCCATCCCGGTAGAGGTGGGCCTGGGTTCCCGACGGCCCCCGACTGTTACTTTGTGGCGGAGCGACAGGGCAGGTTGAGACCACCTAGGAGACAGGTGGGCCTGGCCCTGGTCGGCGTTCGCGGTTGCCTCATAATAACACGCTTAACGAGATCTTGGTATTTCATCTGAGTCTGGCCACTGGCCTATACGCACTAACCAACTACGCGGGAACAATTATGGGCACTCGACGTCGTGGTATCAGCCGAAGCCTTCGTGACGTCAGCGACTGAGCGGCGCGCGCCGGATTGGAACGTAAGCCTGCTCTTGTATTAAGGGGGCTAGTTCTGCTTCCGGCCGTTTTCGCAACGTGCAGGTGTGCAAAGGGCGATGGGCCCAGACCCCTGCGCCATAGGAGTTAGACCGGCGTCCTGACCTCTCTATTGTGCCTAGGTGGGGCTGCGATGTGTTGATCTTCCGAGGCCGGGCATGACCCAGGAAAGTGTGTCCAGCCAAATGGGATCGAGCGTGTTGGGTTATGTGGTGCACCCCTGCAGGGAAGTTAATCTATTCAAATAGTCGTGATCTTCGGTAACAGGATGACTTGGAGTTGTACCTTGACCTTATGACAACTAGAACCGTATACTTAATAAAACACACCCTTCCAAGTTCCACAGACAACCCGGTGATCGCTTTTCCACAGGGCGACGAGGGGAGGATCGCCGGTTAGGATTATGCTAAGCGATGCTACCGGAGATGCTACTTGGAGATGCTACTTGGAGGACTTCAATCTACTCTCTTCTACATGCTGCAAGACGGAGGCTGCCAGAAGCGTAGTCTTCGATAGGACTAGCTATCCCCCTCTTATTCTGGCATTCTGCAGTTCAGTCCACTGATATGGCCTCCTTACACATATACCCATGCATATGTAGTGTAGCTCCTTGCTTGCGAGTACTTTGGATGAGTACTCACGGTTGCTTTGCTCCCTCTTTTCCCCCGTTTTCCTCTTCTTCCCAGATGCCACAACCAGACTTTGGAGCCCAGGAGCCAGACGCCACCGTCGATGACGACTACTACACTGGAGGTGCCTACTACTATGTGCAGGCTGCTGACGACGACCAGGAGTAGTTAGGAGGATCCCAGGCAGGAGGCCTGCGCCTCTTTCGATCTGTATCCCAGTTTGTGCTAGCCTTCTTAAGGCAAACTTGTTTAACTTATGTCTATACTCAAATATTGTTGCTTCCGCTAACTCGCCTATGATCGAGCACTTGTATTCGAGCCCTCGAGGCCCCTGGCTTGTATTATGATGCTTGTATGACTTATTTATGTTTTAGAGTTGTGTTGTGATATCTTCCCGTGAGTCCCTGATCTTGATCGTACACATTTGCGTGCATGATTAGTGTACGATTGAATCGGGGGCGTCACATCACCATACAGTGTGCGACGTAAAACAACAACGTCTAGAGTGCTAAGTGCACCCACCTTCTCTCTAGCAAGTAAGCATTTTGCAATAAATATAGCAAAATAATGCACAACAGGAAAATGCAAGCTAGTTGCAGTAACACTCGACATTCCTCTATTATCCCCCACCATCAGAGTACGGTAAAAACCATCAAACTCTGCAGGCCTAGGCTCTAACAAATCACCGTCAGAAGGAAGCATGCATATGTCACAAATTCAGTAAGTGGTATTTGGTGATTTTCATCATATAAATTAAATGACACCTCAGGGGGTCATTCCTATAATGGAAATGACAGTTTTGCACAAAGGAATTTGTGAGGAGATGATACTATTCGCATTCAGCTGCGACGAAGTCGGTGAGGCCGGCATTAACAGCATATCATGTGAACTCTTGAAGGATTCCAGCCCCTTCCATGAACGGATTATGCGGCCACTCGCACGGCCGTAACTTCGCCAACCTCTGGGTATGGAGATCATTGTCAGATGACTCCACAATAACCCCTTGGAGTTCTTCTTGGAAGCAAATTTCCTAAAGAAACTCATCTTTTTCCTATGAGAAAAATTCTGAAATTTTTAGTCCACAAAATTTTTCTCAACAAAACTTCACAAAAATGGTAGCAACTACTCATAGGGATGTATAGAGGCCATAGCAAGCATTCAAACTACTTAGAACTCTAAGAATTCAACATGCAAGCTCATCTACAGCAGCACCAAGAGTAGCTAATTATTCAAAATATAAACCACTAAAACAAAAACTAATTGGACACATGGAGGAGTCACATACCAAGCAACAATTCCCCGAAACAATTTCGGAAACAGAGATTCGAGCAAAGAGATCAAAAATCGCCATTTCGGGAGCAAGAACACGAGAGAGAGCAATGGTGATTTTTTTTGGAGGAATGTGGTGATGTGGGAAGAAGAAGTGAGGGGGCCCACATGGGGACCACAACCCACCAGGGCGCGCCTGGGGGTCCTAGCACGCCCAGGTGGGTTGTGCCCACCTGGTGCACCTCCCTCTGATATTATTTGCACCAAAAATTCAGAAATATTCAAAAAAATAGTATTAAATTTTTAGAGCATTCTGAGAACTTTTATTTCTGGGTCATTTTTTATTGCACGAAAAAAAAATCAGAAAATAGATAAAGAATGGCATTTTATTTTATTTAACTAAGAAAAACATAAAACAAAAGGTAGGGACAAAAGGTAGTGCTCACTAAATTCATCAACTTCATACCTCTCAAAAATGATCCATTAATGAGGTTAATTAAGTCTTATTAACAACCACTTTTGATTAGCATGAAACCGAAGAACTTTCATAAATCACTAATTTACCTCAACGGGGATATGAATGTCCCCAACAATAAGCATTTCATATTTCTTTTTAACAGTATGTAGAGGTAGTTGAAAACTTCCAATAGTGATTGTCGGAGATTTTTCAATAACATTAATACCATTCACTTGGAATTGTTTCTTCGGAAAGTGCATTGTATGCTCATACCATTGATATGAAAAGTGACCTTCCTTTTATTGCAATCGATAACAGCCCCTGCAGTATTCAAGAAGGGTCTACCAAGGATAATAGACATGTTGTTGTCCACGGGCATCTCAAGTATAACAAAGTCAGTTAAGATAGTAACATTAGCAACAACAACAGGCACATCCTCACAAATACCGATAGATATGGCAGTTGATTTGTCAGCCATTTGCAAAGATATTTCAGTAGGTGTGAGTTTATTCAAATCAAGTCTTTTATATAAAGAGAAAGGTATGACATTAACACCAGCTCCCAAATCACATAAAGCAGTTTTCGCATATTTCTTTTGATGGAGCAAGGTATAGTTGGTATTCCCGGATCTCCAAGTTTTTTAGGTACTCCATCTTTAAAATTATAATTAGCAAGCATAGTGGAGATTTCATCTTCCAGTATTTTTCTCTTATTGGTGATGATGTCTTTCATGTACTTTGCATAAGGAGGCATCTTTAAGATATCAGTCAAGCGAGTGCGCAAAAAGACTGGCCTAATCATTTCAGCAAAGCGTTCAAATTCTTCATCACCTTTCTTTTTAGTTGACTTAGGTGGAAAGGGCATAGGCTTTTGAACCCATGGTTCTCTTTCCTTTCCATGTTTTCTAGCAACAAAGTCTCTTTTGTCATATCTTTTATTCTTGGGTTGTGGGTTATCAAGATCAACAGCTGGTTCTGTCTCAACATCATTATCTAGTTCTTTATTATTAGGTTGAGTGTTTTCATGATCCTCATCATTATCTTTTTCATTATCAGAAGGTGAGTGTTCACTACCAGGTTGAGTTTCAGCATCAGAGATAGAAACTTCCATTATCATTATCAGGAGGTTTTTATATTTCAGGTTCACTAGAAGTAGTCAAAGTCCTATTATTTTTATTTTTAGAAGGACTAGGTGCATCAGTGTTAATTCTTTGGGAGTCTTGTTCAATTATCTTTGGGTGTCCCTCAGGATAAAGTGGTTCCTGAGTCATTTTACCTCCTCTAATTGCTACTCTAATAGCAAAGTCACTTATATTATTGTTCATTTCATCAAGCAACTCTCTTTGAGATTTAGCAACTTGTTCTAACTGAGTTTGAACCATAGAGGCATTCTTTCCTACACCTCTAACATCATTTGAGATTCTAAATAACAAGTCACTTAAGCGAGTGATAACCCACAAGTATAGGGGATTGCAACAGCTTTCGAGGGTAAAGTATTCAACCCTAATTTATTGATTCGACACAAGGGGAGCCAAAGAATATTCTTGAGTATTAGCAGTTGAGTTGTCAATTCAACCACGCCTGGATAACTTAGTATCTGCAGCAAAGTGTTTAGTAGCAAAAGTGGTATGATAATAAAGGTAACGGTAGCAAAAGTAAAGATAAATGTTTTTGGGTTTTTGTAGTAGTTGTAACAGTAGCAACAGAAAAGTAAATAAGCGAAGAACAATATGTGAAAAGCTCGTAGGCAATGGATCAGTGATGGATAATTATGCCGGATGCAATTCCTCATGCAATAGTTATAACATAGGGTGATATAGAACTAGCTCCAGTTCATCAATGTAATGTAGGCATGTATTCCATCAATAGTCATATGTGCTTATGGAAAAGAACTTGCATGACATCTTTTGTCCTACCCTCCCGTGGCAGCGGGGTCCTAGCGGAAACTAAGGGATATTAAGGCCTCTTTTTAATAGAGAACCGGAACAAAGCATTAGCACATAGTGAATACATGAACTCCTCAAACTACGGTCACCACCGAGAAGTGTCCCGATTATTTTCACTTCGGGGTTGTCGGATCATAACACATAATAGGTGACTATAGACTTGCAAGATAGGATCAAGAACACACATATAATCATGAAAACATAATAGGTTCAGATCTGAAATCATGGCACTCGGGCCCTAGTGACAAGCATTAAGCATAGCAAAGTCATAGCAACATCAATCTCAGAACATAGTGGATACTAGGGATCAAACCCTAACAACACTAACTTGATTACATGGTAAATCTCATCCAACCCATCACTGTCCAGCAAGCCTACGATGGAATTACTCACGCACGGCGGTGAGCATCATGAAATTGGTGATGGAGGATGGTTGGTGATGATGACGGCGACGAATCCCCCTCTCCGGAGCCCCGAACGGACTCCAGATCAGCCCTCCCGAGAGAGATTAGAGCTTGGCGGCGGCTCCGTGTCGTGAAACGCGATGAAACTTTTTTCTTGATTTTTTTCTCCCCGAGACGGTATATATGGAGTTGGAGTTGAAGTCGAGAGGTGTCCAGGGGGCCCACGAGATAGGAGGGCATGCCCTAGGGGGCGCCCCCCTGTCTCGTAGACAGCCTGTGGGCCCCCTGGCCTTCATTCTTTCGCCAAAAATTCTTATTAATTCTGAAAAGTGCCTCCGTGGATTTCCAGGACATTCCGAGAACTTTTCTTTTCTACACATAAAACAACATCATGGCAGTTCTGCTGAAAACAGCGTCAGTCCGGGTTAGTTTCATCCAAATCATGCAAGTTAGGGTCCAAAACAAGGGCAAAAGTGTTTGGAAAAGTAGATATGTTGGAGACGTATCAACTCCCCCAAGCTTAAACCTTTGCTTGTCCTCAAGCAATTCAGTTGATAAACTGAAAGTGATAAAGAAAAACTTTTACAAACTCTGTTTGCTCTTGTTGTTGTAACATGAAAAGCCAGCATTCATGTTTCAGCAAATATTGTGAACTAACCATACTAACAATAACACATAGGTCTCACAATTACTCATATCTATAGCATAATCAGCTAGCGAGCCATAATAATAAAACTCGGATGACAACACTTTCTCAAAATAACCATAACATGATATAACAAAATGGTATCTTGCTAGCCCTTTCTGAGACCGCAAAACATAAATGCAGAGCATCTTTAAAGATCAAGGACTGACTAAACATTGTAATTCATGGTAAAAGAGATCCAGTCAAGTCATACCCAATATAAATCAATAATAATGAATGCAAACGACAGTGTGCTCTCCAGCGGGTGCTTCTAATAAGAAGGGTAATGACTCAACATAAAAGTAAATAGATAGGCCCTTCGCAGAGGGAAGCAGGGATTTTTAGAGGTGCCAGAGCTCGATTTTAAAATAGAGATTGAATAATATTTTGAGTGGCATACTTTTGCTGTCAACGCAACAACTATGAGATGGCTGTATCTTCCATACTACATGCATTATAGGCAGTTCCCAAACAGAATGGTAAAGGTTTATACTCCCCCAACCACCAACAAGCATCAATCCATGGCTTGCTCGAAACAACGAGTGCCTCCAACATACAACAGCCCTGGGGGAGTTTTGTTTAATTATTTTGATTTGCTTTGATCTTTTTGGATCATGGGACTGGGCATCCCGGTACCGGCCCTTTCTCGTGAATGAGGAGCGGAGTCCACTCCTCTTGAGAATAACCCACCTAGCATGGAAGATATAGGCAGCCCTAGTTGAAACATGAGCTGCTCGAGCATACAAAACAGAATTTCATTTGAAGGTTTGGAGTTTGGCACATACAAATTTACTTGGAACGGCAGGTAAATACCGCATATAGGTAGGTATAGTGGACTCATATGGAACAACTTTGGGCTTTAAGGAGTTTGGATGCACAAGCAGTATTCCCGCTTAGTACAAGTGAAGGCTAGCAAAAGACTGGGGAGCGACCAACTGAGAGAGCGACGACAGTCGTAAACATGCATTAAAATTAATTTACACCGAGTACAAGCATGAGTAGGATATAATCTACCATGAACATGAATATCATGAAGGCTATGTTGATTTGATTGAACTACATGCGTGAACATGTGCCAAGTCTAGTCACTCAATTCATTTAAAGGAGGATACCATCCCATCATACCACATCATAATCATTCTAATAGCATGTTCGCACGCAAGGTAAACCATTATAACTCATAGCTAATCAAGCATGGCACAAGCAACTATAATCTCTAAATGTCATTGCAAATATGTTTATTTCATAGTAGCTGACTCAGGAACGATGAATCATCATATTTACAAAACCAAAAGAGGTCGAGTTCATACCAGCTTTTCTCATCCCAATAAGTCCATCATATATCATCATTATTTCCTTTCACTTGCACGACCGAACGATGTGTATAATAATATGCACGTGCATTGGACTAAGCTGGAATCTGCAAGCATTCAACTCAAGAGAGAAGACAAGTAATATGGGCTCTAAATTAAATAAACAATCATGAATATAAGAGCCACTAAGCATTTTCAATATGGTCTTCTCGACCCCCAAAAGAAAGAAAAGAAAATAAAACTATTTACACGGGAAAGCTCCCAACAAGTAAAAGAAGAACGAGAAATCTTTTTGGGTTTTCATTTTAATTTTCTACTACAAGCAAGGAAATTAAACTAACTATATTTTTTTGGTTTTTTCTAAAGGTTTATCAAACACACAAGAAGAAAACTAGAAAAAGAAATTTAAACTAACATGGATAATACAATGAAAGAGTATGAGCACCAACGACTAGTGTGTGAACATGAATGTAAAGTCGGTGAGAAATACGTACTCCCCCAAGCTTAGGCTTTTGGCCTAAGTTGGTTCAATACCAAGGACCGCCGCTACTCTCCCCGGTGTAGTGGGAGGTGTAATCAGGATACCACTGGCTGGTCATCTCCGGATCCCACTGGACAGATGATGCACGATAAGGGTCCAGCTCAGGTTCCGGCTCAGGTTCAGGTTCCGGAGTAAAAGCTTGGGCTAGATGATTGTTCACGGCCTCCGGCGTGACAAGACGAATTTCTTCAAGCAAATCAAACAACAGAGGCGCAGGCAAAATAATATACTCAAAGTGTTTCTTATTGAATCTAAGTCTATAAAAGAGCATCTTCTCTTCGTTGTCAACAATAAACTTCTGTGCTACCATGCTCTTCTAATCTAAAATGTGAGGAGGTAATTTTGTCTCCTCCTCCTCAAGGTGCCTAATGGGTATCTGAAAATATTCAGCGAGGCGTGTAGCATAGGTACCTCCAAATATGGGGACTTTTGTACGATTCAGGGCTAGCCGTTTAGCAACGACGGCACCCATGCTAAAAGTATTGTCTCCCAGCAAAGCATGTTGAAGAATAATAATATCTGGAATGCTCAAGTTTCCACTATTCCCACGACCAATCAAGCATCTACTAGCAAATATGGCAAAGTAGCGTAAAACAGGAAAGTGTATGCTAGAGACTTTTGCCTCAGAGCCCTTCTTTGGCTCTTCTACAGCAGTAGTTTTAACGAAACCATCCACATCTTCACGATGGGGTTCCTCTAATTCTCCCTCATAAGGTATCCTACACACCGCGCAAAAATCACGTAAAGACATTTCTCTGAATTCATCATATAAATGAAATGATACTACAGGCGGTGACTTCTTAGGATAATAATAAAAATTTTGCACGAAAGTATTGGTAAGTAAGAGATACAGATCGATTCGGTCGTTCATGAAACCGGTGAGGCCTACAGTCCCTATTCAACAATAAAAGTCTTCATGAATTTCGGCTTCTTTCAAGAAATCCTCACACGGCCATTCACATGACCGTACTTCCGCTAAGCGAGGAAGATTATACTTGGGTTTTTCTTTCTCTTTGTCTTGTTTTTCCTTAGAGCTTTGGCTAGAAGAGCCTTTAAAGAACCTCCTTAACATTTTCTGAAAATTTCTGAAATTTTAGTAACTTCAAAATAAAAGTGAATAAAACTAAACGAGATTGATAGCAACTACTCCTACAAGTGCCTAGAGCCTATATCATGCATTAGAATTGCTTGGGACCTCAAAAATTTAACATGCAAGCTCAAGAACATGGTCACCTATGCAGCAAAAATTTGCAATGAATAAAGCACTAGAACAAAAACTAATTGGACCAATGGAGGAGTCACATACCAAGCAACAATCTCCCAAAGCAGTTTTGCGAATGGAGCTTTGAGTTAAGAGATCGAAAATCGCAGCAAAACGAGCTAGAACTCGGGCTTGAGCTGGATGGGGATTTTTTTGGGTAGAAGATGAAGTGTGTGGGTGCTGGCATAAGTGGAGGGGACCCACCAGGGGCCCACGAGATAGGGGCGCGCCCTACAGGGGGGCGCGCCCTCCTCTCTCGTGGCCTGGTGCTTGGCCCTCCTGTAGTGTTTTCAGTGCCTAAAATCCTCAAATATTCCAGAAAAAATCATACTAAATTTGGAGGGCATTTGGAGCACTTTTATTTTCGGACTATTTTTCTAATGCACGGATAATTCAGAAAACAAACGGATAATACTATTTTTGCTTTATTTATTCTAAATAACAGAAAGTAAAAAGAGGGTACAGAAGGTTGTGCCTTCTAGTTTCATCCATCTCGTGATCATCAAAATGAACCCACTAACAAGGTTGATCAAGTCTTGTTAACAAACTCATTCTGAATAACACGAAACCGGAGAAATTTTGAATAACACTAAGTTACCTCAAGGGGGATATGAAAATCCCCAACAATAAGAATATCATACTTTTTCTTGACAGTAGGGAGAGGAAATTCAAAACCTCCAAAAATGATAGTTGAAACTTTTTCAATAGAATTGATGTTATGAACTTGAGATTGTTTCCTCGGAAAGTGTACCGTATGCTCGTTACCATTAACATGAAAAGTGACATTGCCTTTGTTGCAATCAATAATAGCCCCTGCAGTATTGAGAAAAGGTCTACCAAGGATAATAGACATACTATCGTCCTCGGGAATATCAAGAATAACAAAGTCTGTTAAGATAGTGACATTTGCATCCACAACAGGCACATCCTCACAAATACCGACAGGTATAGCAGTTGATTTATCAGCCATTTGCAAAGATATTTCAGTAGGTGTCAACTTATTCAATTCAAGTCTACGATATAAAGAGAGAGGCATAACACTAACACCGGCTCCAAGATCACATAAAGCAGTTCTAACATAATTTCTTTTAATGGAGCATGGTATAGTTGGTACCCCCGGATCTCCAAGTTTCTTTGGTATTCCACCCTTAAAAGTGTAATTGGCAAGCATGGTGGAAATTTCAGCTTCCGGTATCTTTCTTTTATTTGTGATGATATCCTTCATATACTTAGCATAAGGATTTACTTTAAGCATATCAGTTAAGCGCATACGTAAGAAAATAGGTCTAATCATTTCAGCAAAGTGCTCAAAATCCTCATCATCCTTTGATTTGGATGGTTTAGGAGGAAAGGGCATGGGTTTCTGAACCCATGGTTCTCTTTCTTTACCGTGCTTCCTAGCAACAAAATCTCTCTTATCATAACGTTGATTCTTTGATTGTGGGTTATCAAGATCAACAGCAGGTTCAATCTCTACATCATTGTCTTTGCTAGGTGGAGCATCATCATGAGCATTATCATTAACATTATCACTAGGCTCATGTTCATCACCTGATTGTGTTTCAGCATCAGAAATAGAAATATCATTGGGATTCTCAGGTGTGTCTACAGTAGGTTCACTAGAAGCATGCAAAGTCCTATCGTTTTTCTTTTTCTTCTTTTTAGAAGAACTAGGTGCCTCTAAATTATTTCTCTGAGAATCTTGCTCGATTCTCTTAGTGTGGCCTTCAGGATACAAAGGTTCCTGAGTCATTCTACCAGTTCTAGTAGCCACTCTAACAACAGAGTCATTTTTATTATTTAATTCCTCAAGCAAATCATTTTGAGCTTTAATTACTTGCTCAGCTTGAGTAGCAACCATAGAAGCATATTTGCTAACGCGGTGAAGTTCATCTTTAACTCTAGCCAGATTATCACCTACGCGTCCTATCTCGAAAGCATTATTATTTAACTCTCTACCAACATAAGCATTAAAACTTTCTTGTCTAGCCATAAAGTCATCAAATTCATCTAAGCATGGGCTATGAAATCTAGTAGAGGTTACTTCAACTTTATCATATCTATAGAGAGAATTTACCTTTACTACCTGTATCGGGTTATCAAGACAATGTGGTTCTTCAGGCAGTAAATTAAGATCATGTATTTCTTCAATAGGAGGTAAATTCTTAACATCTTCAGCTTTAATACATTTTTCTTTCATTGATTTCTTTGCCTCTTGCATATCTTCAGGACTGAGAAATAAAACACCTCTCTTCTTCGGAGTGGGTTTAGGAATAGGCTCAGGAGTTGGCTCAATTGGTTCAGGAATTACTTCAGGAACTGGCTCAGGAAGAGTCCAATTATTTTCATTAGTCAAAATATTATTCAATAGTATTTCAGCTTCGTCGACTGTTCTTTCCCTGAAAACACAACCAGCACAACTATCCAAGTAGTCCTTGGAAGCATCGGTTAGTCCATTATAAAAGATATCAAGTATTTCATTTTTCTTAAGAGGATGATCAGGCAAAGCATTAAGTAACCGGAGAAGCCTCCCCCAAGCTTGTGGGAGACTCTCTTCTTTGATTTGCACAAAATTATATATTTTCTGCAAGGCAGCTTGTTTCTTATGAGTAGGGAAATATTTAGCAGAGAAGTAATAAATCATATCCTGGGGACTACGCACACAACCAGGAGCAAGAGAATTATACCAAGTCTTAGCATCACCCTTTAATGAGAACGGAAATATCTTAAGGATATATAGATAGCGAGACTTCTCATCATTAGTAAACAGGGTAGCTATATCGTTCAACTTGGTAAGATGTGCCACAACAGTTTCAGATTCAAGGCCATAAAAAGGATCAGATTCAACTAAAGTAATAATATCAGGATCAACAGAGAATTCATAATCCTTATCAGTAACACAAATAGGTGAAGTAGCAAAAGCAGGATCGGGTTTCATTCTAGCATTAAGAGACTGCTACTTCCATTTAGCTAATAATTTCTTAAGATCATTTCTATCATTGCAAGCAAGAATTTCCATAGCAGTTATTTCATGCATAACATAACCCTTAGGAACAACAGGTAATACATAATCATTGGGGGGACCTTCATCATCACTATCATCAATAATAGGTTCTTCAATATTTTCATTCCCCCTAAATCTAGCAAGTTGTTCATCTAGAGCACCTAATCGCAAAGTAGTATCACGCACAGAAGTAGTTTCATCATTCATAGCAGAAGTGGCATCATCAATAACATGCGACATATCAGAATTCATAGCAGTAGCAGGTTTAGGTGTCGCAAGCTTACCTATAACGGAAGGAGAATCTAGTGCAGAGCTAGATGGCAGTTCCTTACCTCCCCTCGTAGTTGAGGGCAAAATCTTGGTCTTAGCGTCTTTCATGTTCTTCATAGTGATCAACAGATATAAATCCCAAGTGACTCAGAGAATAGAGCTATGCTCCCTGGCAACGGCGCCAGAAATTAGTCTTGATAACCCACAAGTATAGGGGATCGCAATAGCTTTCGAGGGTAAAGTATTCAACCCAAATTTATTGATTCGACACAAGGGGAGCCAAAGAATATTCTTGAGTATTAGTAGTTGAGTTGTCAATTCAACCACACCTGGATAACTTAGTATCTACAGCAAAGTGTTTAGTAGCAAAAAGTGGTATGATAATAAAGGTAATGGTAGCAAAAGTAAAGATAAATGTTTTTGGGTTTTTGTAGTAGTTGTAACAGTAGCAACGGAAAAGTAAATAAGCGAAGAACAATATGTGAAAAGCTCGTAGGCAATGGATCAGTGATGCTGGATGTGATTCCTCATGCAATAGTTATAACATAGGGTGATATAAAACTAGCTCCAGTTCATCAATGTAATGTAGGCATGTATTCCGTAAATAGTCATACATGCTTATGGAAAAGAACTTGCATGACATCTTTTGTCCTACCCTCCCATGGCAGCGGGGTCCTATCGGAAACTAAGGGATATTAAGGCCTCCTTTTAATAGAGAACCGGAACAAAGCATTAGCACATAGTGAATACATGAACTCCTCAAACTACGGTCATCACCGAGAAGTGTCCCGATTGTTGTCACTTTGGGGTTGTCGGATCATAACACATAATAGGTGACTATAGACTTGCAAGATAGGATCAAGAACACACATATATTCATGAAAACATAATAGGTTCAGATCTGAAATCATGGCACCCGGGCCCTAGTGACAAGCATTAAGCATAGCAAAGTCATAGCAACATCAATCTCAGAACATAGTGGATACTAGGGATCAAACCCTAAGAAAACTAACTTGATTACATGGTAAATCTCATTCAACCCATCACCGTCCAGCAAGCCTACAATGAAATTACTCAGGCACAGCGGTGAGCATCATGAAATTGGTGATGGAGGATGGTTGGTGATGACGACGGCGACGAATCCCCCTCTCCGGAGCCCCGAACGGACTCCAGATTAGCCCTCCCGAGAGAGATTAGGGCTTGGCGGCGGCTCCGTGTCGTGAAACGCGATGAAACTTTTTTCTTGATTTTTTTCTCCTCGAGACGGTATATATGGAGTTGGAGTTGAGGTCGGGAGGTGTCCAGGGGGCCCATGTGACGCCCCCGATTCAATCGTACACTAATCATGCACGCAAACGTGTACGATCAAGATCAGGGACTCACGGGAAGATATCACAACACAACTCTAAAACATAAATAAGTCATACAAGCATCATAATACAAGCCAGGGGCCTCGAGGGCTCGAATACAAGTGCTCGATCATAGACGAGTCAGCGGAAGCAACAATATCTGAGTACAGACATAAGTTAAACAAGTTTGCCTTAAGAAGGCTAGCACAAACTGGGATACAGATCGAAAGAGGCGCAGGCCTCCTGCCTGGGATCCTCCTAACTACTCCTGGTCGTCGTCAGCGGGCTGCACGTAGTAGTAGGCACCTCCAGCATAGTAGGAGACGTCGTCGATGGTGGCGTCTGGCTCCTGGACTCCAGAATCTGGTGGCGACAACCAGAAAGAAAGGAAAGGGGGGAAAAGGGGGGAGAAAGCAACCGTGAGTACTCATCCAAAGTACTCGCAAGCAAGGAGCTACACTACATATGCATGGGTATATGTGTAAAGGACCATATCAGTGGACTGAACTGCAGAATGCCAGAATAAGAGGGGGATAACTAATCCTGTCGAAGACTACGCTTCTCGCAGCCTCCGTCTTGCAGCATGTAGAAGAGAGTAGACTGAAGTCCTCCAAGTAGCATCGCCAAGTAGCATCTCCAAGTAGCATCGCATAGCATAATCCTACCCAGCGATCCTCCCCTCGTCGCCCTGTGGAAAAGCGATCACCGGGTTGTCTGTGGAACTTGGAAGGGTGTGTTTTATTAAGTATCCGGTTCTAGTTATCATAAGGTCAAGGTACAACTCCGGGTCGTCCTTTTACCGAGGGACACGGCTATTCGAATAGATAAACTTCCCTGCAGGGGTGCACCACATAACCCAACACGCTCAATCCCATTTGGCCGGACACACTTTCCTGGGTCATGCCCGGCCTCGGAAGATCAACACGTCGCAGCCCCACCTAGGAACAACAGAGAGGTCAGCACGCCGGTCTAACTCCTATGACGCAGGGGTCTGGGCCCATCGCCCTTTGCACACCTGCACGTTGCGTACGCGGCCGAAAGCAAACCTAGCCTAGTGGCGTTCCAGTCCAATCCGGCGCGTGCCACTCAGTCGCTGACGTCACGAAGGCTTCGGCTGATACCACGACGTCGGGATACCCATAAATACTCCCGCGTAGATGGTTAGTGCGTATAGACCAAATGGCCAGACTCAGATCAAATACCTAGATCTCGTTAAGCATGTTAAGTATCCGCGAACGCCGAACAGGGCCAGGCCACCTCTCTCCTAGGTGGTCTCAACCTGCCCTGTCGCTCCGCCATAATGTAACAGTCGGGGGCCGTCGGGAACCCAGGCCCACCTCTACCGGGATAGAGCCACCTGTCCTTTCAGCCCCCTCCTCAGAATCACTTGCGGGTACTCAACGAGCTGACCCGACTTTAGTCACCATCTGTATAGTATGTATGTATGTATAGTATATACCCGTGATCACCTCCCAAGTGATAACGGCCCGATAGTATAGCAAGGCAGACTGACAAGAATGTAGGGCCAATGATGATAAACTAGCATCCTATACTAAGCATTTAGGATTGCAGGTAAGGTATCAACAGATGTAGCAACAATGTCAGGCTATGCATCAGAATAGGATCAACGAAAAGCAGTAACATGCTACACTACTCTAATGCAAGCAGTATAGAGGAGAATAGGCGATATCTGGTGATCAAGGGGGGGCTTGCCTGGTTGCTCAGACAAGGAGGGGTCGTCGGTGACGTAGTCGACCACAGGGGCATCAGCATCGTCACGGGGTCTACAGGAGAGAAGAGGGGGGAGAAACAGTAAATACATAGCAAGCAAGTGCATAACAAGACAACAAGCAGAGCTAGACGTGTTCTATCGCGGTATGAGGTGATACCGGTGAAGGGGGGGAAACATCCGGGAAAGTATCCCCGGTGTTCCGTGTTTTCGGACAGATGAACCGGAGGTGAAATGTTGCAGGTTCACTATGCTAGGGACATGTGGCGGATGAACAGGCTGCGTATCCGGATCCGTCTCGTCGTTCTGAGCAACTTTCGTGTTGAAAATAATTTAATCCGAGTTACGGATTAAAAGATATGATTTTCTAAAGATTTTAATAATTTCTGGAATTTAATTAATTATTTAATTTAATTCGAAAATGTATGTATGACATCAGCATGATGTCATGCTGACGTCAGCAGTCAACAGGGTTGACTGGTCAACCTGACCAGTGGGTCCCACTGGTCAGTGACACATTTTAATTAGACATATTAATTAACCTAATTAGTACTAATTAGGGGGGCACTGTCATTGAATAATTAATTAGCTAATTGACTATCCAGGTTAATTAGATAACTAATGTTTAATTAGTTTAAATAGTTGTTTGGTTTAGTTAACCAAAATTAATTAAGTTAATTGGTTCTTTAATTAATTAATTAATTAATTTTATTTTTATTTTTATCGCTTTTTTTAATACGTTCTGGGGTTGGGACCCCACATGCCATAGGCCCTAGGGGCCTTAGCGGGCACGGGGGTTGGCAGCCCGAACGGGCGCTGGCCCTTGAGGGAGGCACCCGACTGGTTGCGGGGCTGCGGGCGGGTGGCTCGCCGGAGCACAGCCACGAGCGGCACCGGCGGGCGGCGGCAGGTCGGCGAACGGCGGCAATGCTGGGCAGCGCACCGGGGGGCTGCGGACGAGGCCAAGGGAGCGGGGGCGTGGGCGCACGATGGCAGCGGCGGCGCTCGGCCCCGACCGAAGTCCAGGGAGCGAGCAGAACGCCGGATTGTGCGGGGTGAGCGCGTGCTGCCCAGAGCGTGAGCTTCGGCACGCGGGCGCGTGTGCGCACCGTGGTGCACCGAGAGAGGCACGGACGGCGCGGGGACAGGGGAAGGAGGAGGGCGGAGGCCATGGCCTCACCGGGATTTGTAGGGACGGGGCAGCGGGGCTCGTGGAGGGGGTCGGGGACGACGACGACGCAGGGGAAGTAGGCCGTCGGGGACGTCCGGCGAGGTCGTCCTCCAGGGGATGGCGATGCGGCGTCGATGAGGTGGAGCCGGGGACGGCGAGCAGCGTCGGGGCGCGTCGAGGCAGTTGGAGTGCGGCGACGGGGTGGGACGCCGGCGTCGGGGCGAGGTCGTCGGCCCGATCCCGATCCAGAACTGGATCGGGGGGAAGGGAGAGAGCGAGTGGGGTGCGGGTGAGTGGGGACGTGGGCTAGGGTTCGGTCGCCCAGGGGGTTATGGGGGAGTGTGGGGGGCGGCCTGGCTAGCAGCTGGGCCGACTGGCCCAGTGGGGGGGGGGGTTCTCTTTCTTTTCTTTTTTTTGCTAGTTTTGTTTTTTTTATTCTTTTCTGTTTTATTTTAGTTGCACTTTATTTTTGGTTTAGTAAAATATAAAAACAGCTCCAAAAATAGTGTGTCAAAATAATCCAGTGTTCTAAGAAGTTTTTACCTCAGAATAAAAGAATAGTTTAGTATTTGGTAAAATATATTAGGAGTATAACTAATTGTTTTGATGTTGTTTTAATCACTTTAGGGTATTTAAATATTTTATCAAGATGTTGTTACTCCACCTATAATATCCATGATTTATTTGTCACATTAAGAACATTTTAGTTTTGACTTTTGAAAACTTTAATTGTTTGACTTGATTTTAAATTTGAATTTGAATCGTCTTTGAACCATCGCGAGATTAACAACAGTAACCGAGGTGACGTGGCATCATTAGCGTGGAATTACTGTAGCCTAAATATCCGGGCGTCACAATTCTCCTCCACTACAAGAAATCTCGTCCCGAGATTTAAGCGGTGGAGTAAGGGGGAAGGTGTTGGTAGCGGGGGAAAAAAACCTAACAAGTCTTCTCAGTCTTGGCTGCCCTTTCGAAGAGGTTGATCCCTTTCGTTGATATCTTCATTTCTCTGGTTCAATTCACCATGATCAATTTGCCATCGTTTCTTCAGGATCTCCATCGTCCTACGAACGCGACCAAGGGGAAAAAACTCCGGAAGAACGCATCTCCACAAAGCTGGGCATCTGACGGTGAACTCAATGGGAAATACACAAGGTACCCCACGAGTTGTATTTCAGTCAATTCGTTTAGTGCAATATACGATGGTACCAAAATTTCAAACGGGTAGGCAATCATTCGATGACTAGACAGAAGCTGGAATGGGGGGTTTGAACAATGAGAATAACATGGTGTCTGATTCCAGGATGAATAATGGTATAGCATTCAGCTCGCGAATCACATACGAAGCCAGGTGCAAATGATACATTAGAATCCGGGTTATAAAGAAGAGTCAAGTTTCGATCCAGTGGACCTGTGGGTTATGGGCCCACCATGTGGGTTGAAAATAGGAAGGGTGGTGACATCTTGCACAGCCGCGACAGGGAGGCATGTCAGTGAATAGCTTGTCAGCTATGTCGGCAACAACGTTGGTACCAAGGACGAGGGACGAAGAGAACCATTTTCCTGCTCGTTGAATGAGGCGGACCAATAGGCAAGGTTCTTATCCATCGGTGGCTACCAGAATGTCATCAACAATAGTAACGGGATCTTACAGACATAATGGTACAACAAGGTGCCTACCTAAGCAGGGAATTATCTCTGCTTAGTTAAGTCAAGAATGGAAAGGAAAACGCGATTATCAGATTAAACAGAACGATGGAAAGGAAAATTGTGATTACACACAATTATTAGGAGTATATCCTTCCCATGTACAAGCAGAATATGGCATACAGGGTAGGAGAGCAAGTACCCAACCATTCAGATAAGAGGCAAGGATGAATCAAGATGTTACCCATACAATGGTGTTTGGATAACTGACAAGAAACATTTAGCATCGCGCCTCCAATGTTCTTGTTGAAGAGCGGGGTATCATAGTCATGCTTCGAGGTAGCCATGATATGGTGTTTCAATCAAGGGCCAGACTTTGGATACACAAATGATCCATCAGGAGCAACTTATAAAATAAGTCTTACAATTTCCTCCAGGAAGAATGGTTATCCTTGCAAAAGAAATTATAATGACAGGTCCTCCAGCCAGGGGGTGCTAGGCATGACATCATCTTACCGGGTCATCTAAGAACCATCATCATAACTCCTGGAAAGTTGTCCCAACCATCATATCTGACCGAGATTCAGATCCGATTGGTGTCATGATACCTCATACTCAGGATGTCCGAGAAGAAAAGGTGCAACACAAATAGACGAAATGACATTGCAAGATTCTCGGGAAATGAACTATGGAAGCGAGTTCCGAAACAAGAGTTCATCATTAAAGCAAGAAGAGGATGATGAGGTGGCTGATGGACTCAGCGATAATTCAACGAGGCATCCAAAAAGATACATCTCCTCAATTATGTGGATAAGGAGATAGCATTTGTCAGATCAAATGATATAATGAAGCATGTTTGAGGAAAACATACACAGTTAAACATTGGTTGAAAGGTGCGCCCGAAATATGGGTTGGGCTGCACGACCAATGTCAGAATGGTGATTCAATAATCAATAGTCTAAGAATGAATGGCCGAGCATTAACTTCAAAGCAATAGGGTTGCTAAATAGGCAGAATCCAAACAGCACCGTTCACTTGTTGGTACCCCGGTTGGGATCAACGCGAGGACCAAGAAAGAATGGTGATTATGAGAAGTATCAGTATAGCAAGAATTCTTAAGAGGTGGAGCAATCCTCACAACATTCTTGACATCAAAGATGGTAATACTCCGCGGTAGAATCATAACATAAGTTGGATAACAAGGAACTCAAGGTACAACACAAAATAGGAACAATTTTTGTGTTGGACGGAATGCAATAATGCTGTGGCTGATAACCCAAACCATCGAGGGCAAAGGATGCTATTTCTCATCAAGAATTCGATAGATATCTTGGAAGACCTCAGAATGTTGATGATGATCACGACACATTTGTCGAGAGGTTTCGAGAAGATGTAACTGATCGGTGATGACATCAAGTCAACGGAAATGATGAAGCCAAAAGTCATTGGGATCATGGGTACGACACAAACTCGAAATCAAGCTTGCTGTTCAAGGACAAACGATATGACGAGGAAGATCGATTGTAAGATTAGCTCACCGTCGAAATTTGTGCTCCGAGAAGAAGGACCCGGTAGCACAGTTAAAAATTAGCACAATGATATAGCCAATCAGGCTAGGAATGACTTGAAGGATTATTAAACTCGTAAGCAATGAAAATTACTTAGAGTTATTGAATCGAAGTGCGGAATCGATTCACTTACCGGTGTTCTCGAGTGAATTAACTCAGATCCCGAGGGAAATCTGAAATCGGTGAGAAGCAATAATAGATGAAGACTCATAGGAAGCAACACAGTTCGTTGATATTCTCGAGATACTGGAGGGTATTGCTCGAAGGAAGATTGACATAGGGGTTGAGGAGAGGTATTGATCCGCAGGGTATATGTGTAAAGGACCATATCAGTGGACCGAACTGCAGAATGCCAGAATAAGAGGGGGATAAATAATCCTGTCGAAGACTACGCTTCTGGCAGCCTCCGTCTCGCAGCATGTAGAAGAGAGTAGACTGAAGTCCTCCAAGTAGCATCTCCAAGTAGCATCGCATAGCATAATCCTACCCGGCGATCCTCCCCTCATCGCCCTGTGGAAAAGCGATCACCGGGTTGTCTGTGGAACTTGGAAGGGTGTGTTTTATTAAGTATCCGGTTCTAGTTGTCATAAGGTCAAGGTACAACTCTGGGTCGTCCTTTTACCGAGGGACACAGCTATTCGAATAGATAAACTTCCCTGCAGGGGTGCACCACATAACCCAACACGCTCGATCCCATTTGGCCGGACACACTTTCCTGGGTCATGCCCAGCCTCGGAAGATCAACACGTCGCAGCCCCACCTAGGCACAATAGAGAGGTCAGCACGCCGGTCTAACTCCTATGACGCAGGGGTCTGGGCCCATCGCCCTTTGCACACCTGCACGTTGCGTACGCGGCCGGAAGCAGACCTAGCCTAGTGGTGTTCCAGTCCAATCCGGCGCGCGCCACTCAGTCGCTGATGTCACGAAGGCTTCGGCTGATACCACGACGCCGGGATACCCATAACTACTCCCGCGTAGATGGTTAGTGCGTATAGACCAAATGGCCAGACTCAGATCAAATATCCAGATCTCGTTAAGCGTGTTAAGTATCCGCGAACGCCGAACAGGGCCAGGCCACCTCTCTCCTAGGTGGTCTCAACCTGCCCTGTCGCTCCGCCACAAAGTAACAGTCGGGGGCCGTCGGGAACCCAGGCCCACCTCTACCGGGATGGAGCCACCTGTCCTTTCAGCCCCCTCCTCAGAATCACTTGCGGGTACTCAACGAGCTGACCCGACTTTAGTCACCATCTGTATAGTATGTATGTATGTATAGTATATACCCATGATCACCTCCCAAGTGATCACGACCCGATAGTATAGCAAGGCAGACTGACAAGAATGTAGGGCCAATGATGATAAACTAGCATCCTATACTAAGCATTTAGGATTGCAGGTAAGGTATCAACAGATGTAGCAACAATGTCAGGCTATGCATCAGAATAGGATCAACGGAAAGCAGTAACATGCTACACTACTCTAATGCAAGCAGTATAGAGGAGAATAGGCGATATCTGGTGATCAAGGGGGGGCTTGCCTGGTTGCTCAGACAAGGAGGGGTCGTCGGTGACGTAGTCGACCACAGGGGCATCAGCATCGTCACGGGGTCTACAGGAGAGAAGAGGGGGGAGAAACAGTAAATACATAGCAAGCAAGTGCATAACAGGGCAACAAGCAGAGCTAGACGTGTTCTATCGCGGTATGAGGTGATACCGGTGAAGGGGGGAAACATCCGGGAAAGTATCCCCGGTGTTCCGTGTTTTCGGACAGATGAACCGGAGGTGAAATGTTGCAGGTTCACTATGCTAGGGACATGTGGCGGATGAACAGGCTGCGTATCCGGATCCGTCTTGTCGTTCTAAGCAACTTTCATGTTGAAAATAATTTAATCCGAGTTACGGATTAAAAGATATGATTTTCTAAAGATTTTAATAATTTCTGGAATTTAATTAATTATTTAATTTAATTCGAAAATGTATTTATGACATCGGCATGATGTCATGCTGACGTCAGCGGTCAACAGGGTTGACTGGTCAACCTGACCAGTGGGTCCCACTGGTTAGTGACACATTTTAATTAGACATATTAATTAACCTAATTAGTACTAATTAGGGGGGCACTGTCATTGAATAATTAATTAGCTAATTGACTAACCAGGTTAATTAGATAACTAATGTTTAATTAGTTTAAATAGTTGTTTGGTTTAGTTAACCAAAATTAATTAAGTTAATTAGTTCTTTAATTAATTAATTAATTAATTTTATTTTTATTTTTATCGCTTTTTTTAATACATTCTGGGGTTGGGACCCCACATGTCATAGGCCCTAGGGGCCTTAGCGGGCACGGGCGTTGGCAGCCCGAACGGGCGCTGGCCCTCGAGGGGGGCACCCAACTGGTTGCGGGACTGCGGGCGGGTGGCTCGCCGGAGCACAGCCACGAGCGGCACCGGCGGGCGGCGGCAGGTCGGCGAACGGCGGCGATGCTGGGCAGCGCACCGGGGGGCTGCGGACGAGGCCAAGGGAGCGGGGGCATGGGCGCACGGTAGCAGCGACGGCGCTCGGCCCCGACCGAAGTCCAGGGAGCGAGCAGAACGCCGCATTGCGCGGGGTGAGCGCGTGCTGCCCAGAGCGTGAGCTCCGGCACGCGGGCGCGTGTGCGCACCGTGGCGCACCGAGAGAGGCACGGACGGCGCGGGGACAGGGGAAGGAGGAGGGCGGAGGCCATGGCCTCACCGGGATTTGTAGGGACGGGGCAGCGGGGCTCGTGGAGGGGGTCGGGGACGACGACGACGCAGGGGAAGCAGGCCGTCGGGGACGTCCGGCGAGGTCGTCCTCCAAGGGATGGCGATGCGGCGTCGACGAGGTGGAGCCGGGGACGGCGAGCAGCGTCGGGGCGCGTCGGGGCAGTTGGAGTGCGGCGACGGGGTGGGACGCCGGCGTCGGGGCGCGGTCGTCGGCCCGATCCCGATCCAGAACTGGATCGGGGGGAGGGGAGAGAGCGAGTGGGGTGCGGGTGAGTGGGGACGTGGGCTAGGGTTCGGTCGCCCAGGGGGTTATGGGGGAGTGTGGGGGGCGGCCTGGGCCGACCTGGCTAGCAGCTGGGCCGACTGGCCCAGTGGGGGGGGTTTCTCTTTCTTTTTCTTTTCTAGTTTTGTTTTTTTTATTCTTTTCTGTTTTATTTTAGTTGCACTTTATTTTTGGTTTAGTAAAATATAAAAATAACTCCAAAAATAGTGTGTCAAAATAATCCAGTGTTCTAAGAAGTTTTTACCTCAGAATAAAAAAATAGTTTAGTATTTGGTAAAATATATTAGGAGTATAACTAATTGTTTTGATGTTGTTTTAATCACTTTAGGGTATTTAAATATTTTATAAAGATGTTGTTACTCCACCAATAATATCCATGATTTATTTGTCACATTAAGAACATTTTAGTTTTGACTTTTGAAAACTATAATTGTTTGACTTGATTTTAAATTTTAATTTGAATTGTTTTTGAACCATCGCGAGATTAACAACAGTAACCGAGGTGACGTGGCATCATTAGCGTGGAATTACTGTAGCCTAAATATCCGGGCGTCACAGCCCACGAGATAGGAGGGCGCGCCCTAGGGGGGGGCGCACCCCCCTGTCTCGTGGACAGCCCGTGGGCCCCCTGGCCTTCATTCTTTCGCCAAAAATTCTTATTAATTCTGAAAAGTGCCTCCGTGGATTTTCAGGACATTCCGAGAACTTTTCTTTTCTACACATAAAACAACATCATGGCAGTTCTGCTGAATACAGCGTCAGTCCGGGTTAGTTTCATCCAAATCATGCAAGTTCGAGTCCAAAACAAGGGCAAAAGTGTTTGGAAAAGTAGATACGTTGGAGACGTATCAGCGAGCAATCATGTCAAAGTTGTATTTCAATTGTTTCATAACATTTGCATTGAAGTGATATTGCTTTCTAATGTAATTATCAAACTCATAAAGGCATTGACTAGGATGTTTATTACAAGGATCATCACTATCATTGAATTTCATTAAAGATTTCACCTCTACCACCTTAGGTGGTGGTGGTGCTTCAAGCCCATGTGTTTCTTCAATAGGTGGTAAATTTTTAACATCCTCTGCTTTATACCTTTCTCCTTCATAGATTTCTTTGCCTCTTGCATATCTTCAGGGCTAAGATATAAGATACCCCTCTTCTTTGGAGTGGGTTTAATAGGTGTTTCAGGAGGATTCCAATCATCATAATTTTTCAATATGTTATTCAATAATTCTTCAGCTTGCGCAATAGTTCGTTCCCTGAAAACACAACCAACACAACTATCCAGGAAATCCCTAGAAGCATAGGTTAGTCCGTTATAGAAGATATCAAGTATTTCATTTTTCTTAAGAGGATGATCAGGCAAAGCATTAATAATTGGACAAGCCTCCCCCAAGCTTGTGGGAGACTCTCTTCTTCAATTTGCACAAAGGTAAATATTTCCTGCAAGGCAACTTGTTTCTTATGAGTAGGGAAATATTTTTCAAAGAAGTAATAAATCATATCCTAGGGACTACGCACACAACCAGGAGCAAGAGTATTTTACCAAGATTTAGCATCACCCTTTAATGAGAATGGAAATAATTTGAGGATATAGTAATAGCAAATCTTCTCATCATTAGCAAAAAGGGTGGCTATGTCATTCAACTTAGTAAGATGTGCCACAACAGTTTCAGTTTCATAACCATGGAAAGGATCAGATTCAACCAAAGTAATTAACTCTGGGTCGACAGAGAATTCATAATCCTTATCGTCAATAAAGATAGGTGAAGTAGCAAACTTAGGATCACATTTCATTTTAGCATTTAGAGATCTTTCCTTATACTTGCATGATAATTTTTCTAGATCATCTCTATCCTTACAAGCAAGAATATCTCTAGTTGCCTCTTCACTCATGGCATAACCTTCCGGTACTTTTGGCAATTCATATCTAAGAGGGCTAGTTCTAGTAGGTGTTTCAAGATTTTTAGTTTCAAGCTCATCATCAGTTTCAACAATATCATGTTGTCTTACTCTAGCAACTTGTTCATCAAGAAATTCACCTAGCTGCACATCATCATCAAGCAAGGTACTAGCATCATCATGAGTAGCATCCATAGCAAAAGTAGCATCATCAACAACTTATGACATATCAGAATTAATAGCATGTGGTGGTGTTTCATGTTTACTTATAATAGAAGGTGAATCTAAAGTGGAGTTGGATGGCAGTTCCTTACCTCCCCTCGTTTTTTAGGGAAAAATCTTAGTCTTAGCATCCTTCAGATTCTTCATAGTGATAATATGATAATAATCCCAAGTGACTCAACAAATATAGCTATGCTCCCCAGCAACGGCGCCAGAAAAAGGTCTTGATAACCCACAAATATATGGGATCGCAACAGTTTTCGAGGGTAGAGTATTCAACCCAAATTTATAGATTCGACACAAGGGGAGCCAAAGAATATTTGAAGTGTTAGCAGCTGAGTTGTCAATTCAACCACACTTGGAGATTAATTATCAGCAGCAAAGTGATCAGTAGCAAAGTAGTATGATAGTTTTGATAGTAGTAGCAGCAGAAATAATAACGATAAAAGTGATAGCAATAGTTTTGTAGCAGTAACGATAGTAGTAGCAGCAGTAGTAACTTAGCAAGAACAATATAAGGTAAATTCGTAGGCATTGGATCGGTACTTCGTTGGATGATATTCATCATGAGACAGTCATAACCTACGGCGATACGGCACTAGCTCTAGTTCATAATATTATGTAATCATGTATTTCGTAAATAGTCATACGTGCTTATGGAAAGAACTTGCATGACATCTTTTGTCCTACCCTCCCGTGGCAGCGGGGTCCTATTGGAAACTAAGGGATATTAAGGCCTCCTTTTAATAGAGAACCGGAACAAAGCATTAACACACGATGAATACATGAACTCCTCAAACTACGGTCATCACCGGGAATGGTCCCGACTATTGTCACTCTGGGGTTGCCGGATCATAACACGTAGTAGGTGACTATAACTTGCAAGATCGGATCTAGAACATGGATATAATGGTGATAACATAAACGGTTCAGATCTCATGGCACCTGGGCCCCAAGTGACAAGCATTAAGCATGGCAAAGTCATAGCAACATCAATCTCACAACATGGTGGATACTAGGGACCAGGCCCTAACAAAACTAACTCGATTACATGATGAATCTCATCCAACTCCTCACTGACCAGCGAGCCTGCGAAGGAATTACTCACTCCCGATGGGGAGCATCATGGAATTAGCGATGGAGAAGGGTTGGTGATGACGAAGATCAAAGATCCCCCTCTCGGGAGCCCCAAACGAACTCCATATCTGGCCTCCCGATTACAAACAATAGACAACGGCGGCTCCGTCTCGTGAAATGCGATAATTCTTTCTCCTTGATTTTTTGTGGAAAAATACGATTTTACAGTGTCGGTTTCAAGGTCTGCAGGGCCACCAGGTGGGGACAACCCACCTAGGCGTGCCTGGAGGGGGTGGCGCGCCCTGGTGGGTTGTGCCCACCCAGGTGCCCCCCTCCGGTGGTTCTTGGCTCCAAATATTCTCTTTTATTGTATAAAAAATCCTCGCAAAGTTTCATTCCATTCCGAGAACTTCTATTTCTGCACAAAAACAACAGCATGGTAGTTCTATTGAAAACAGTGTCAGTCCGGGTTAGTTTCATTCAAATCATGCAAATTAGAGCCCGAAACAAGAGGAAAAGTGTTAGGAAAAGTAGATACGTCGGAGACGTATCAGTTGCTATTGTGTAGCTGAAAGAACTTGCACGCTGCCAGACAACATTGTCAAGTTGAAGGTTGTATATTCTCTCACAGAGCAACTGTAAGCAAGGAGCATCTATGTCATCAAAGCTGTGAGCGGCCCAAAAGAACCGGTCCGGCTTATAAAGGATGTGTTGACACGCCTCTCCACTATCCCGAAGCAAATAGAAGAGTTGAAGAAATCATCCGCTCGATCTGGAGCTATATCTGCACTAAGTCGGGCCACCATATATGATGCTGACCTTAACCCTGAAGTGCTAGTAGGCGGGTTTCTGGAATTTAACGATGATGGAACCCCCTTCTCCCGAGAAGATTATGCACAGTGCGTAAGGAAGGTCCGCCCAACAGTGAGTCAGCTTGTCGCTGGAATGGATTTGAGTAAGTATCAGGCGGCTTATGATAACGACAGCATATGGGTGCCTCCTCCTATGTTGGTATCATGTGATTTGGCTCGGCGTAAGAATTTCTTGCTCCTGAAGTTGACCAGTCTCCTGTCCTCCATGATTATGCCACATTTGAAGCTTTAACCGATGTCGACTAGGATCCAAAAAATCTTCAGATCAGAGACACGGAAGAGGCAGCGCTGGATAACATGGGAACTTCCACATCTCGGCAACAAGGTGCCAACCCAGAGGGCACTGACCCGAACAACGACACGGGCGGCTCAACGGAGTAACATGGCCCGTTGAAACTTTGCTTGAAACTTTTGGGCTCTGCCGAAGCCTTGTAATAGGCTTAGCAAAAAAATACTTGTTCCTTGTTGTTGTGCCATCGCACTTTGTGTTGAATCGCCACACCCTTGGCTGTAAACGATCTATTTTGGGTGCTATTGCCTTGTTTGAAAACAATATCTACGTTTGAATGAGTGCAATATCCTTAACCCGCCATAGTTGTTCCGTTTGGACTCCGTTTGATATTCCTTTTCTGTAAAACTTAAAAACAAGGAAAAACAGAAACAGGCACTGAGCTCTGGGTTAATAAGTTAGTCCCAAAAATAATATAAAATAACATATTAATGCATATAAAACATCCAAAATAGATAATATAATAGCATGGAACAATAAAAAATTATAGATAGTTGGAGACGTATCAATGGCCTGCCATTACTGTTACGACGTTGGTTTTTATACCCAATGTTGGTGTTAGCTACTAGATCTGACCCGCCATCGGGATGCCTCAGCTTACCACCATTACCCTGGTTGTTGCCATTATTCCTTGTTATATTCTCCTGCTGACCCTTACCACTACCGTTCTTCTTGCCCTTATTGGATTCCCTGCATACTTAGTGAGAGCAGCCATGAGGTCACCCATGTCTTGGCAAGTGCGCTTAAGCCGCCCGAGCTTCTGCTTGAGGGGTACGAAGTGACAGTTCTTCTCTAGAATCAGAACTGCCTGACCCGCTGCAATGCTATCAGACGAGTGAATGATAGTGGAGACCCGCTGAACCCAATGGTGGGCTGACTCATCCTCACGCTGTACACAGTTATCCAAATCAACAATCGTCAGAGGTTGTTTACACGTCCCTTGGGAATTCTTAATGAAACGCACCTTCAACTCCGCCCATGAACTGATAGAATTAGGAGGCAGGCCTTTTAACCACGTACGAGCTGGCCCTTCCAACATCATAGTAAAATATTTGGCACCGACAGCATCGTTGACATTCAACATCTCCATGGCTAACTCATAACTCTCAATCCAAGCCTCAGGAGGGAGATCTGCTGTATAACTGGGCACCTTACAAGGATCCTTGAAATCTTTGGGCATACGTGATAACCCACAAGTATACGGGATAGTTGTAGCCTCTTTCGATAAGTAAGAGTGTCGAACCCAATGAGGAGCTAAAGGTAGAACAAATACTCTCTCAAGTCCTATCGTCCACTGACACGACTCTACGCACGCTTGACATTCGCTTTACCTAGAACAAGTATGAAACTAGAAGTACTTTGTAGGTGTTGTTGGATAGGTTTGCAAGATAATAAAGAACAAATAAATAAAAACTAGGGGTTGTTTAGATAAAGATGCAATAAAGTAAATATAGCGAGTGTGGAAAAGTGGTGGTAGGAGTTGTCCCTAAGCAATTGACTATGTTACTAGACCGGTAATCACTATTGAAATTCTATTTGAGGGAGAGGCATAAGCTAACATACTTTCTCTACTTGGATCATATGCACTTATGATTGGAACTCTAGCAAGCTTCCGCCAATACTAAAGATTCATTAAGGTAAAACCCAACCATAGCATTAAAGTATCAAGTCCCCTTTATCCCATACGCAACAATCCCCTTACTCGGGTTTGTGTTTCAGTCACTCACGCAACCCACTATAAGCAAATCATGAACGCATTGCAACACCCTACAGCGGGGATCCCTCACACTTGCGTGACACGGAGGGCACCATAGGACAGCACCAATAATAAAACATGCAACTCAAACCAATCATAGCAATTCATCAATCACCGATAGGACAACGAAAATCTACTCAGACATCACAGGATGGAAACACATCATTCGAAAATAATATGAAGCATAAAGCACCATGTTCAAGTAGAGGGTACAGCGGGTTGTGGGAGAGTGGACCGCTGGATATAGATGGGGGAAGGTGATGGAGATGTTGGTGAAGATGACGGCGGTGTTGGTGAAGATCGCGGTGATGATGATGGCCCCCGGCGGTGTTCCGGCGCCACCGGAAGCAAGGGGGAGAGAGCCCCCCTTCTTCTTATTCTTCTTCCTTGACCTTCTCCCTAGATGGGAGAAGGGTTTCCCCTCTGGTCCTTGGCTCCCATGGCTTAGGAGGGGCGAGAGCCCCTCCGAGATTGGATCTATCTCTCTGTTTCTGCCTTCTGGAATCCTTCCCCTTCACCGTTTCTTTTATATCTGGAGATCCGTAACTCCGATTGGGGTGAACCTTTCGCCCAGATTTTTCTCGTAAAATTAGCTTTCTTGCAGCAAAAGAAGAGCGTCAACCGCCTTACGGGTGGCCCACGAGAGTCCGGGGCGCGCCCAGGGGGAGGGCGCACCCCCTGTCTCGTGGCCACCCCGGACACCGTTTCGCGCTGATTCTTCCTCCGGAAAATCCCAAATATTCCAAAATAATCCTCTGTCCGTTTTTATCCCGTTTGGATTCCGTTTGATATTGGGTTTCTGCGAAACATAAAACATGCAACAGACAGGAACTGGCACTGGGCACTGGATCAATATGTTAGTCCCAAAAATAGTATAAAAAGTTGCCAAAAGTATATGAAAGTTGAATAATATTGGCATGGAACAATCAAAAATTATAGATATGATGGAGACGTATCAGCATCCCCAAGCTTAATTCATGCTCGTCCTCGAGTAGGTAAATGATAAAAAAGATAATTTTTTATGTGGAATGCTACCTAGCATAATCTTGATCATATGTCTAATCATGGCATGAATATTTAAGACACGAGTGATTCAAAGCAATAGTCTATCATTTGACATAAAAACAATAATACTTTGAGCATACCAATAAAGCAATCATGTCTTTTCAAAACAGCAAGGCCAAAGCAAGCTTATCCCGACAAAATCATATAGTTTGGCCATGCTTCATTTTGGTCACACAAAATGCCCCCATCATGCACAACCCCGATGACAAGCCGAGCAATTGGTTCATACTTTTTAACGCGCTTCAGCTTTTTCAACCCTCACGCAATACATGAGCACAAGCCATGGATATAGCACTATAGGTGGAATAGAATATGATGGTGGAGGTTTATATGGATAATACAAAAAAGGGAGAAAGTCTCACATCGACGCGGCTAATCAACGGGCTATGGAGATGCCCATCAATTGATGTCAATGCGAGGAGTAGGGATTGCCATGCAACGGATGCACTAAGAGCTATAAGTGTATGAAAGCTCAACAAAAGAAACTAAGTGGGTGTGCATCCAACTTGCTTGCTCATGAAGACCTAGGGCATTTGAGGAAGCCCATCGTTGGAATATACAAGCCAAGTTCTATCATGAAAATTCCCACTAGTATATGAAAGTGATAACATAGGAGACGATCTATATGAAGAACATGGTGCTACTTTGAAGCACAAGTGTGGAAAAAGGATAGTAACATTGCCCCTTTTCTTTTCCTTTTTTCTTTTTTTTCTTTTTTTATTTAGGCTTCTTTGGCCTTTCCTTTTTTTTCTTTTTTTATGGGGCAATGTTCTATAATGATGATCATCACACTTTTATTTACTTACAACTCGATATTACCACTCGATACTGGAACAGAGATATGACTCTATATGAATGCCTCCAGCGGTGTACCGGGATGTGCAATGATCTAGCGTAGCAATGACATCAAAAAACGGACAAGCCATGAAAACATCATGCTAGCTATCTTACGATCATGCAAAGCAATATTACAATGAATGCTCAAGTCATGTATATGATGATGATGAAAGTTGCATGGCAATATATCTCGGAATGACTATGGAAATGCCATGATAGGTAGGTATGGTGGCTGTTTTGAGGAAGATATAAGGAGGCTTATGTGTGATAGAGCGTATCATATCACGAGGTTTGGATGCACCGGCGAAGTTTGCACCAACTCTTGAGGTGAGAAAGGGTAATGCACGGTACCGAAGAGGCTAGCAATGATGGAAAGGTAAAAGTGCGTATAATCCATGGACTCACATTAATCATAAAGAACTCATATACTTATTGCAAAAGTTTATTAGCCCTCGAAGCAAAGTACTACTACGCATGCCCCTAGGGGGATAGATTGGTAGGAAAAGACCATCGCTCGTCCCCGACCGCCACTCATAAGGAAGACAATCAAAGAAACACCCCATGCTTCAAATTTTTCACACAACGGTTACCATACGTGCATGCTACGGGACTTGCAAACCTCAACACAAGTATCTCTACAATCCACAACCACCCACTAGCATGACTCTAATATCACCACCTTTATATCGCAAAACTATTGCAAGGAATCAAACATATCATATTCAGCGATCTACAAGTTTATGTAGGATTTTATGACTAACCATGTGAATGACCAATTCCTGTCATCTCTCTAAAA
Source organism: Triticum timopheevii (assembly GCA_963921465.1). NCBI lineage: Eukaryota > Viridiplantae > Streptophyta > Magnoliopsida > Poales > Poaceae > Triticum > Triticum timopheevii. The sequence goes on from OY997268.1 coordinate 239,859,263, forward strand.
AGATATAAGTGAAGCAAGAGAGTTTAATTCTTTCTACAAAAGATATGCCCACGCTCTAACAAATATAAGTGAAGCAAAAGAGCATTCTACAAATCAACCAAGGACTATCTCATACCAGCATGGTGCATAAAAGAAAAGTGAAAACTAAATGCAAAAGACGCTCCAAGACTTGCACAAAATGCATAAACGAAACGAATACGAAAACATACCGATACTTGTTGAATAAAGAGGGGATGCCTTCCGGGGCATCCCCAAGCTTAGATGCTTGAGTCTCCTTGAATATTTACTTGGGGTGCCTCGGGCATCCCCAAGCTTGAGCTCTTGCCTCTCTTCCTTTTCCTCATATCGAAACCTCCTCGATTAGACACTTCATCCACACAAAACTTCAATAGAAAACTCGGTAAGATCCTTTAGTATAATAAAGCAAATCACCACTCTAAGTACTGTTGCAAACCAATTCATATTTTGTTTTTGCATTGTGTCTACTGTAATGTAACTTTTCCATGGCTTAATCCACTAATATAAATTGATAGATTCATCAAAACAAGCAAACTATGCATCAAAAACAGAATCTGTCAAAAACAGAACAGTCTGTAGCAATCTGAACATCCATCATACTTCTGATACCCCAAAAATTCTACCAAAATTAGGAAACATAAACAAGTTGTATATAAAGACACTGCAAAAAGAATCAGAACCAATTGACGTTCCAGTTAAAAATGTAAAATCGCGCACTACAGCCAAAGTTTCTATCCTGCACCGTACAAACCAACAAGCATTGTAAACATCCTAAAGGCAAACCTCGGCACATTATTTTTATAATATAATGGAATTGTACAAGGGGATAATTATTTTTGATGAAAAGTTTCTGTAATTAATATTCACAAAGTTTCCGTGAGCATGAACAAAGTTCAAGGAGCTCTCCCACTTCAACAATGCTTATCTCTCTCACTTTCACTTTCCTTTTTGAAAAGCTTTTAGGTTCCCCTCTTTATTTTTTTGCTTTTAAACTATATGAAATCACTCAACAGAAATAAATTACTCTCTAAAACTTCTGGGTTGTCTCCCTGGCAGCGCTTTCTTTAAAGCCATTAAGCTAGGCATTTAGTGCTCAAGTAATGAATCCACCCGGATCCCAAGGTATATCAAAGCCAATTTTAATTAAAAATGATTTGTAATTTAGTAGTGAGCACAGAGTAACATATATCATGCAACAACAAAGTCTAACTCTCTTCCTATGCATCGGCATGTCATAAAAGAACAATTCATGCACACGTAGTAAAGGCCAATGCATAGTATAAGCAGTTTCTTGCAATTCTATCGTGTTGGAAACATAGAGGGGTGGAGACATAGTTCCTCTCTCATAATAATTGCAAGTAGGAGCAGCAAGCACATGCATATTATATTCATCAAAATCATCATGTGCAATGGTAAAAGGCAACCCATCAATATAATCCTTAATAAGCACAAACTTCTCCGATATAGTGTAGTCGGGAGAATTCAAAAAGATAATAGGACTATCATGCGTGGGTGCAATAGCAACAATTTCATGTTTAACATAAGGAACTATAGCAAGTTCATCTCCATAAGCATAATTCATATTGGCATATTGGCCACAAGCATAGCAAGTATCATCAAAAAGGGATATTTCAAACAAATTCAAGGGATCATAGCAATCATCATAGCAATCATCCTTCGGTAAGAATGAAGGGGAATTAAATAATGTATGAGTTGGAGGGTTACTCTCATTAGAAGGTGGGCACGGGTAGCTAATCCACTCTTCCTCCTTTTGTTCTTTGCTCTCCTCATCATCTTTTTCATCCAATGAGCTCACTGTTTCATCAATTTCTTCTTTCATAGCTTCCTGCAAAATACTAGTCTCTTCTTGGACAGCAGAGAAGTCCTCAATATATGGTTTAACATAGGCATTAGAAGCATAATTATCATAACAATATTGAAATATGGCAAAATTTCCAGATTTGTAAAGAGTAGCATCATACTTTTCAATCAAAGAGGCAATCTCATAAGCACCTTTAAAAGCAACAAATTCTTCAATTTGTTGAACATCATAGTAATTGTAAACACCCTTAGCATACGAAGATACGATTCCATTATCACTAAACAAGCATTGATAGGGTAGGTGTTTCTTAGGGTCTTCAGAACAACAAGTAAACTCATATATTTCACATAAATTCCAAGCATAGCATTGCAAATGTTGAATTTGATCCCATAATAGTTTCCCTTTTTCAGATATACGGTGTCGCACAAAACAAGCATGCTCATCTAAAGATTTGCCCTCAAATAAACTAGTGGGTGTTTCAGCACGAGCACAAAGGGATCGAAGATGATCCAAGTAAAAAGCTTCAGGAGTGTGATAGATTTTGAATGGTTCTTCAACCATTGGTGCAGTAGGTACAACTAATTTTTTTGGTATTTTGCGTTTCCTACCCATAGCTAAAGATAGAAAACAACTAAGAACAGCAAATAAAAATTACTTAGTGACAAAGCAAACAAGCACACACGAGAATATTCACCCCACGCTATTGCTCCCCGGCAACGGCGCTAGAAAAAGGTCTTGATAACCCGCAAGTATACGGGATAGTTGTAGCCTCTTTCGATAAGCAAGAGTGTCGAACCCAACAAGGAGCTAAAGGTAGAACAAATACTCTCTCAAGTCCTATCGGCCATGGACACGACTCTACGCACGCTTGACGTTCGCTTTACCTAGAACAAGTATGAAACTAGAAGTACTTTGTAGGTGTTGTTGGATAGGTTTGCAAGATAATAAAGAACAAGTAAATAAAAACTAGATGTTGTTTAGATAAAGATACAATAAAGTAAATATAGCGAGTGTGGAAAAGTGGTGGTAGGAGTTGTGAAATCGTCCCTAAGCAATTGACTATGATACTAGACTGGTAATCAATTGCAATTCTATTTGAGGGAGAGGCATAAGGTAACATACTTTCTCTACATGGATCATATGCACTTATGATTGGAACTCTAGCAAGCATCCGCCAATACTAAAGATTCATTAAGGTAAAACCCAACCATAGCATTAAAGTATCAAGTTTCCTTTATCCCATACGCAACAATCCCCTTACTCGGGTTTGTGTTTCAGTCACTCACGCAACCCACTATAAGCGAATCATGAACGCATTGCAACACCCTACAGCGGGGATCCCTCACTCTTGCATGACACGGAGGGCACCATACGACATCACCAATAATAAAACATGCAACTCAAACCAATCATAGCAATTCATCAATCACCGATAGGACAAAAAAAATCTACTCGGACATCATAGGATGGCAACACATCATTGGAAAATAACATGAAGCATAAAGCATCATGTTCAAGTAGAGGGTACAGCGGGTTGCGGGAGAGTGGACCGCTGGATATAGATGGGGGAAGGTGATGGAGATGTTGGTGAAGATGACGGCGGTGTTGGTGAAGATCGCGGTGATGATGATGGCCCCCGGCGGCGTTCCGACGCCACCGGAAGCAAGGGGGAGAGAGCCCCCCTTCTTCTTCTTCTTCCTTGACCTTCTCCCTAGATGGGAGAAGGGTTTCCCCTCTGGTCCTTGGCTCCCATGGCTTGGGAGGGGCGAGAGCCCCTCCGAGATTGGATCTATCTCTTTGTTTCTGCCTTCTGGAATCCTTCCCCTTCACCGTTTCTTTTATATCTGGAGATCCGTAACTCTGATTGGGGTGAATCTTTCGCCCAGATTTTTCTCGTAAAATTAGCTTTATTGCGGCAAAATAAGAGCGTCAACCGCCTTACGGGTGGCCCATGAGAGTCCAGGGCGCGCCCCCCTGTCTCGTGGCCACCCTGGACACCGTTTCGCGTTGATTCTTCCTCCGGAAAATCCCAAATATTCCAAAATAATTCTCTGTCCGTTTTTATCCCATTTGGATTCCGTTTGATATTGGGTTTCTGCGAAACATAAAACATGCAACAGACAGGAACTGGCACTGGGCACTAGATCAATATGTTAGTCCCAAAAATAGTATAAAAAGTTGCCAAAAGTATATGAAAGTTGAATAATATTGGCATGGAACAATCAAAAATTATAGATACGATGGAGACGTATCAATACGCTCATTAGGTAAATCCGGTACCAAACATGACACTCTAATGGTCCTAGAATTTGACAAGGCTCCCCCAAAGCTGAAGGGGTCACTGGAGGCTGCTGATAAGCCCCTTGGTGATCCGTCGCTGCCTCACGGCGGGCTCTGGCCTCATCCACAATCGCCTGAGCATTAGTCCTTGGGTTAAGGGGCGGGTTATTATCCTGGGGCGGGTTACGTCGCTGCTCACTGCTGGAGACTGCAGGTGACTCAACATGTCGGGTGTAACTACGGCTTGGGAGAGGAGTTGAGTGTACCCGATCATGATGTATGAATACTTTTCCTGTTGTGCAACAACTGTTTGAAGAAGTTCGACGGCGTTCCATCCTTCCACTGCAATAGGCGACTCACCAGAGATAGGGAGCGCATTGAGCTGGATAACTGCTGCTATCATATTATCCACCGGGTTAGAAAAATGACCCAACGGTGTGGAAAAACGCTGAGGCGGGGTCTTGCCTCTACGGGGCGGGTCTGACTGTCGAGGCTGAGTCATCGCCCTGTCCCCAGGTGCCTCTACAGCCTGGGGTACAACCGGTGGAGTAATTTGTCCTGCCCCTGGTGTGTTTAACAGATTCATGGGCTTGTAATGCAAAGGCAGGTGACTCTGGTGCCTCCTCCAAAGGACTGTGTTGGAAGCGTTCTGATCCAGATTTAAACACCAAGCTTCTGCTTTCACGCGCTCCGACTCAGCCTCAATCTGAGCCCGCACCGTTGCCATCCTGGCATTCTCCGCGTTGATATCCTCCTCGGCCTTGGTCATCTGTTCCTTAAGCTTCGCGATCTCCGTGTTGCGTTTTGCTTGGTTTTCTGCTATGACCTCGATCCCCATTAAGGTTGTTAACTCATTCATCGACTCCAACAAAGCCTGAGCTGGCGGTCTGGCTAAGCTGGAGCCTGAAGGGTCAGTAGCTGCTGCTGCTCCAGCCGTCGTGCTGTTAAGAGCCAACGTCGTGCCTGCCATGAAGATGGCGGCTCGGCTCAGCGGCTCATAGGGGTCCGGAATACTGTTGTTGTCGGACCCTAGGCCCGCCGTCTTGAAGATGGTAAATTGACTTCGTCTCTCCGGTCGAGGACTCATCACCTGAGTAGATGAGAGTCTCTCCCCCGTATGCAGAGTTTTTCGCAAGCTCCGCGCCTTGCATGAAACCAACGAAAGCACGCTTCCGGCCGGGTTGAATCCGGGCGGGTTGCATGCGCCGAGCCGACTTGATGAGGTCAGTGCTGGTGTCCAGATCAGGCTTAGATCTGTTGATCTTTCTGATGAAGACATGAATCCTGCCGAAAGGGACCTGGTACCCCTATTTGATTGAGTCGGCCTCGGGGCCCCAGCCAGCATCATCGATGTAGAGCTTGCCGCGACAACTCTTGGTCATCCTGCCAACGACGTATCCCTCGATCCTTGGGAAAGAGCCCTTCAAGAACTCGAAACCACCGTGCGTTGTCCCCACGGTGGGCGGCACTATCGTGTTTTTGTCACGACAAATGCCCTAGTGAAAGGACTTAGGTGCGAAGCCATCGCTACGGTGGTTAGCTTGTCGGGGTTGATTGGGAGGAGATACATGAGTTTACCCAGGTTCGGCCCCTCACGATCGAGGTAATAGCCTACATCTTGCTTTATGTTGTATTGCTTGAGTATTGATTACAAGGGAGCGGATTCGCTTGACCTAGCTATGGATTGATTGTAACTTAGTCTTCCTGCCGTAGGGGCTCGCTTTTATATATAGGTCGATGCCCCGAGCTTAAAAGAATCTGAGTCTTAATTAGACTCATGACTAGATACATCTCTAACCCGCCTTGTTCTCCAAGGAAGGAAAACTCAGGGCGGCTTGCGCCTTCCAAGCCATGAATGTGACGCCCTCGATTCAATCGTACACTAATCATACATGCAAATGTGTACGATCAAGATCAAGGACTCACAGGAAGATATCACAACACAACTCTAGACACAAATTAAGATAATACAAGCTTTATATTACAAGCCAGGGGCCTGGAGGGCTCGAATACATAAGCTCGAATACACAAGAGTCAGCGGAAGCAACAATATCTGAGTATAGACATAAGTTAGACAAGTTTGCCTTAAGAAGGCTAGCACAAAAGCAACATGATCGAAAAGGCAAGGCCTCCTGCCTAGGAGCCTCCTAACTACTCCTGGTTGTCGGCGTCCGTCACGTGGTAGTAGGCACCCTCGGGGTAGCAGCAGTCGTCGGTGGTGGCGTCTGGCTCCTGGGCTCCACCATCTGGTTGCAACAACCAGAAAGAAGAAAGAAGGGGGGAAAGGGGGAGCAAAGCAACCGTGAGTACTCATCCAAAGTACTCGCAAGCAAGGATCTACACTACATATGCAACATTATCAAAGGAAGGCTGTATATGTGGACTGGGCTGCAGAATTGCCAGAATAGAGAGAAGGCCTAGTCCTATCGAAGACTAGCATCTTCTGGAAACCACCATCTTGCAGCAAACAGGAGGGAGTAGAGTAGCATAAAGTAAAGTAGTAGTAGTGTTATCAACCTCGGCCAGAGATCCTTTCTCGACTCCCTGCGAGAAAGCAATCCCAGAGCCATACTATCCAGTTATCACCTCATATCCAAGTCTCATCTCAAGTATCCAGTTCTAGTTGTATCGATCGGGATACAACTCCAAGTGTCCGTTACCGTAGGACAGGCTATGCATAGATTAGTTCTTCTCTGCAGGGGTGCACCAACTTACCCACCACGCTCGCTTAACTCCGGTCGGACACATTTTCCTGGGTCATGCCCGGCCTCGGCCAAACAATACGCCGCAACCCGACCTAGGCTTAATAGAGAGGCCAGCACGCCGGACTAAACCTATGCCCCCAGGGGTCATGGGCCATCTCCCCGGGAACTCCTGCACATTGCGTACGCGGCCGGTGAGCAGACCTAGCTACCTCCTTCAACAAGGCAGGCGCTTACGCAGTCCAACCCGGCGCGCGCCACTCAGTCGCTGACGTCTATTAAGCTTCGGCTGATGCATACGACGCAGAACGCCCATACTATGCCCACGTGATGGTTAGTGCTATCAGGCCAGAGGCCCCTCGGATCAAATATCCAAATCGTAGTGGATTAGGAACGCGCGGTAACAAGCAGAGACTCACGAAAGATGTGACCCCGTTGCCCCGTCTCGAGGACTTGCGGCAAGGGCTAGGAATGCCCGGCCACGCCTCGTAATTATCTCGCGGGCACCCTCCAGGTCAACCCGTCTCCACATCACTCGCGGGTACCCCTCAGGGTCGACCCGCCTTTCCAAGTAACAGTTGTAAAGTCCAAGTATCCGTGTGTCCAAACATCAAGGGGAAAACCCAAGGAATCACCCCCGGTGAATTCCACTCGATGTAATCATCAAGGTGAACGTAAGAGGAATCACCCCCGAGGTTCACACTTGAGGGGTTGCACGACAGAGTCGTATCGGAAGTGGTTAAAGAGGAAATCACCCTCGATGACCACGACCGAATAGCTACACTGCAGGGTTAACATCAGAAGTGCTGTAGAGGTCTCACCCTCGGCACTCGATAGTAACCCAGCAGTGTCGAGCAACTAAAGGGAAAGTGGTGTGCGGTGCCGGGGCCTGGTCTTCGATCCCGTTGATCGGGTCTTCAATGATGAAGCAGGGGCAACAAGGACAAGGTGGGGGTCACTGATGGATCACTAACCAACCTATACTAAGCAGTTTAGGATAAGCAGGTATGGTACAACAGCAGATACAAAAGCAGTCTATGCATCAGAATAGGAGCAATCAATAACAGTAGCAAAATCTAATGCAAGCATAAGAGAATGGAATGGGCGATATCGGGATGATCAAAGGAGGGGCTTGCCTGGTTTCTCAGACAGGGAGGATCGTCGGTGACGTAGTCGAACATAGCGGCATCGGCAGCCGTCTCGGGGTCTACCGGAAAGAAGTAATGGAGAGGGAACACAATAAAAAAAACAGAGCAATCAAAGCATCATAAAGCATAACATGGTAAAACGCGGTGCTACGAGCGATCTAACACGGTGCTAGGTGATACAGACGAAGAGGGAAAACATCCGGGAATGTTATCCCGGTTCCGGACATCTGTCAGACAAATGAACCGGAGGGGAAATGTTCGAGGTTTGCTAAGCTAGGGATGTGTGGAGGACGAACGGGCAGCATATTCAAATTCGTCTCGTCGTTCTGAGCAACTTTCATGTAGAAAACATTTTCATCCGAGTTACGGTTTATTTATTATGATTTTCTAAAGTTTTAAACATTTTTTGAAATTATTATATTTAGCTTAAACCGAATTGACTAAGTCAATTTTGACTAGTCAAAGGGCAGTTGTGGCCCACATGTCATATACTAATTACCTAAACAAATAAATAAATCTAAATTATTTAAAAGGGGCTTACATGTCATCTACTAGTATTAGACTAACTTTGCAGAACGCACACACACCTAGTAGTACTAATCTAAGCAAGGGCCTGGCCACTACTGGGCATAGCCCAGCCGGCCACACGCACGGCGCACTCACACACCACGCTGCACACACATATGTTTTCTGTTAATAAAAGATAGCATTTTGTGATTTTCGTAGGATTTATTCCATGCATCAAATGGATTTGATCCAGTGGGGTAAAATGGAGTTTGTCAAATATACTACCTTCCCATATTTTTTTAAGTCCTGTTAACGATTGTTTAACCGCAGATTAGGGGCTGTAGAGGGGATTAATCAATGTAAAAACTAAAAAGCTAGCTAGCAGTACAGTAGCTAGCAGGAGTACAGGCAAGCAGCGATGGGGATTAGGGGCAGTAGCAGAGAGCAAAGGCGTAGCGGCAGGATGCAGTAGCAGCACCAAAGCAACGCTAGCGGCGGCGGCTAGCAGGATAAGAGCAGCAGCAGCACGGCCAGCAGCGGGAGTAGCAGCAGTTCAGCGGCACATAGCAGGCGCAGCAGCATGGCATCAGAAATAAAGCAGCTGCGAGCGGACGCGAGGCCACGGCAGTACGTAGAAGCAACAGCAGTACAGGAACAGCAGTACAGCGGCAGGGCCGCGGGCGGCTGCGGCACGGCACCCGTGGGCGCACGGCCGGGCGAGCCGGCGAACGGCCGGGCCAGCCAGCGCACAGGGGCGCAGCCGATACAGGACTGGGCACGGCCAGGGGCGCGGTGTGCGGATGTGCGAGCGGGGGCGGCTAAAGGGGAGCGCGCGAGTGGCAGCCTCGACGTGCTGTGAGGAGTGGAGGCGGACGAATGCGTGCGTGGTCGCGCGTGACGGGCAGCGGCAGGAGGAGCAACGCGAACAGGCGAGGAGTGAATGTGCGCGCGAGGACGCGGAACTCCGGCCATGGCGGCCTCGGGCGAGCACGGGTCTACGGCGACGGATCGACAGCGGGACGAGGGGGGATTCAGATGAGGAGCTCATCGTGGAGGCACAAGTAGGCCCGGTGGAAGCTTAGGAGCGCAGGATTGGACGAACTTGAGGAAGAACGCCGGCGGCGATCGAGGAAGATGAAGCTCGATCCGCACGATGCGGTGGCTCCGGGCTTGAGCTCGTGGGCGAGGAAGACGAAGCAGACGACAGCGGTTCCGCGGGACCTCCCAGCTCGGCGTGGGGGCGACGATGGCCGCGAGATCGACGGCAACAATGGCGACGGAGGCGTTCGGGAGTGGGGCTGAACTAGAGAGGGGAACGCCTGGGAGAGGGGAGAAGTGGATGAGAGCGGGAGTGAGGCCGGGGGGAACCGAGGCGCCAGGGGGGCGGCCTTATCCTCCCGTCGGCGACGTGGCAGTACGGGGCGGCGCTCGGTCCGGCGGGGACGCGCCCCGGTCGGAGGAGCAGTGAGGGAGGGGATCGACCGCGCGGGGAAGGTGGGCCGGCTTGTTGGGGTGGGCTAAAGCCCGGTGTGGCAAAGGGGTGGGGTGGCTTCTCTCTTTTCCTTTTTCCTTTCTTTTGCTCTTTTCTTTTTACAGAAATAAATGTTATGCAATATTTGAGCTGCCAAAAGGAGTTCTAGAAAATATGGGACTTGGCCAAATAAATACATTACAATATTTGGCACCTGCCACAAAAGGTTTGGGAGGAGTTGAAATTGATTTGGATTTTTCACAAACGGAAAAGCATTTAAAAATGCTGATTTGGAACTTCTTTAATTCCCAGGAGAAATTAGCTACCTCAAATGATGTTGAATCACTCATGACATTTAGGTAGTGAAAATTTGCAACCCAGCGAACATTTTTGTTTTACTGTTTGGAGAAATAATTTATTTGACTTTAATTTAAAATTGAATTTTGAATTAGTTTTGAATCAAAGTGAGCTTAGCAACAGTAACAGTGATGACTTGGCATCATTAGTAGGGGATTACTGTAGCTTGATTATCCGGGCGTTACAAATCTCCTCCACTACAAGAAATCTCGTCCCGAGATTTAAGAGGTGGAGTAAGGGGAAAGACTCGGGAAAGACGGAGCTCAACACAAGATAGGTATGCGGGGACTATGTCAGTGAACGTGGCATAGAGGCATCTCTCGAGTTGAAATTCAAGAAAGTCATCGAGAGCAAGGTGAGGTGCACTAAGAAGCTTCAACCTGGTAGACAATCGTTTGTTGCCTGAAATAAGGAGTGAAAGGGGTTTAGAGCAATGGGAATAAGTATTGCGTCTGATACCGAAATGAAACATGGTGAGGAAGTTAGCTCGTGTATTACATACGAAGCTGAGTGCCAAGAATATTTCGGAATCAAGGTTGTACAAGAGAGTCATGTTCCGATCCTGTGGAACTGTGGGTTATGGGCCCACCATGTGGTTCAAGAGTAGGAAGGACGCCGACATATTGCACGGTCATGGTAGCAAGGCATGGCAGATGATAGTGTGTCAGTTATGTTGGCAACAACGTTGGTACCAAGGGTGAGGGACGAAGAGAACCATTTTCCTGCTCGTTGAACGAGGCGGACCAATCGGCAAGGTTCCCATTCATCGGTGGTTACTAGAATGTCATCAACAATAGTAACAGGGTCTCACTGACAAGGTTGTACATCGGGGTTTTTTTATAAGCAGGGAATTATTTCTGCTTATATCATATAGATCACAAAAAGGTTAAACAACCCAATGGAAAGGAAAATGAAATTATTAGATTAATCAGACCAATGGAAAGGAAAATGTGTTTACACACAAAGAATTGGGAGTATATCCTTCCCAAGGGGAAGCGGAGCAAGATATACATGATATGACAACAAGTTCAAAAGCATTTAGATAAAGGGGGCGAGGGAAGAATCATGATATTACCCATACAACGGCGTTTGGATAATAGAACAAGAAACATTCGACAATGTGCTTCCAATGTTATTGTTGGTATCCGGAATACCTCAGTCATGCTTCGAGGTAGCATTAACATGGTGTTCCAAGTAGGGGTTGGAGTTGAAGATCACAAGAAATACTCGAGGAACAATTGCAGGAATAGCAAGGAGTGCAAGGTATAACCAAGACATGATCAAACATGTGTTGGAAAGAAAACAAGGGGGTTGTCAATGATAATTCAAATCATTGAAGGTCAAGGATGGTATTTCTCACCATGAATTCAATTTTCATCTCAACAGAAGTCTTAATGTTGATGCTCATCAGGACACATTTGTCGAGAGGCTCTACGAAGATGCCATCAAGGAGCGACGACATCAAGCAACGGGAAGGATGAAGCGAAAGGCTATTGGAACCACGGATACGACACAAGCTCGAAATCAAGCTTGTTGTTCGAGGTGAAGTGATAAGGTGAAGAAGATCGACGTAAGCTTCGCTCGTCGTCAGAAGTTGTGCTCCGGGAAGGACCAGGTAGCACAATTAAAATTTAGCACGATAATGATATAGCCGATCAGGCTAGGATGATATGACGGAGTATCACTCCAATTAAGAATTTACAGAGGTAGTGCAATGACACAATATCCTCGAGATAACATGAGGCAATACTTGAAGGTAGATCAAATTGGAGGTTGGACACGTGAAATGACTTGCAGGAGACGAGTATTTTAACTTGTCCGGGAAATGGAATTAAGGAGAAACTATGTCGGAACCACGATTATGAATGATCAAACCACCGATACAAGATGAACTTATAACAAGGGGTAATTATTTTTACGAGCAGCTTCCATGATAAGTTCTACATCGGTTCCATGGGCATGAACACAAAGGTTCAAGGTCGACTCCCACTTCTTCAATGCATAACCTTTCATTCACTCCTCGTTTTTGAAGAATTTGTAGTGCGAAAGATTTATCTGGTGAAGCACTAGAAGAGTATGACTCACATCTCTTTCGAGTTCACTCGGATTAGGGAAGGCATAGATTCAACCCGTAGGGGGTATCTTAGGAGCATATACCACTAAGTTCCAGAGCATATAACATCAGCTCAATAGCAGAGCATGGTTGACAATAAGCAGATGATACAATTTATCAAAGGCATTATGTATCAGGGGAAGAACTCAAGGATTAGAGAATAGCCAGGAACGGTTAGATAATAATCCACCAAAGGATATGGCTGACCACAAAGAATCTGATGTGTGTAACAATGCTCGACCAGAAGAAGAGATAGTGCAAAGGCATCCGATTATAGAAGCAGCTGAATAATTTCGATGTTCAAGTTGAAGGGAACTAGGTGGATAATCAATTACAACATGATTGGCCGAGATCCAACTCATGTCCAAAATGACATATGAGCAGGAAGGTCAAATTTCAGGGTTTGACTGATGATTGCGAGCAACACAACATATTGATTCAATAGGCTCAGGATGACAATGACAAAGGATGTCAATGAATATTGCTGGACATATGGATTTAACCATAATGCAGGCAGACAAGACTTTCGAGAGCACTAGGCTGCAGAGGATCATCGGGAGATCGAATTGCATTCGAAGAATTTTGTGATACATATGATCAACTGGGGATGAACGAATCCCTGATAAGTGTGAGGAATTATTCGTAGGGGTATTCGGGCGGAAAAGGAGCTGCAAGGCAGCAGGCGCAAAAGATTCTCGGAAAAATTGCACAGTATTTCAGGGTATCTTGTAGGAACAAGAGCAATTGGAAAACAAGGTATGGACGGCAAGTGTATGTAGCTATCCATGGGGATTTATCGGTGGTAGGGAATTGTAACGACGAAGGGCACAAGGGTCTCAGGAAAACATCGAAGAGTATCTTCGGAATCTTCTGGTGCACCAAGCGACCATCTAGAATGAGGGGCTCTCCGGGAGGTAGTAATTACGAGAACCTAAGGTTAGAGTTAGTAAAATCTTTAACCCGAATAGAAGAGAGATCAGGGTCCCAGAGTAAAGACGAGGAATAAAAGATTCTAATACCACCCAATGGCGACGTGGGCCCGTAAGACACACAGCCATGTTAGTAAAAGTTTTTTTTAGTGACTAGACTCAACTTCGGCCATGGAGTTGGAAAGGGGGCTACCTACAGGCAGTCGGCTCTGATACCAACTTGTGACGCCCTCGATTCAATCGTACACTAATCATACACGCAAATGTGTACGATCAAGATCAAGGACTCACGGGAAGATATCACAACACAACTCTAGACACAAATTAAAATAATACAAGCTTTATATTACAAGCCAGGGGCCTGGAGGGCTCGAATACATAAGCTCGAATACACAACAGTCAGCGGAAGCAACAATATCTGAGTACAGACATAAGTTAGACAAGTTTGCCTTAAGAAGGCTAGCACAAAAGCAACATGATCGAAAAGGCAAGGCCTCCTGCCTGGGAGCCTCCTAACTACTCCTGGTCGTCGGCGTCCGTCACGTGGTAGTAGGCACCCTCGGGGTAGCAGCAGTCGTCGGTGGTGGCGTCTGGCTCCTGGGCTCCACCATCTGGTTGCAACAACCAGAAAGAAGAAAGAAGGGGGAAAGGGGGAGCAAAGCAACCGTGAGTACTCATCCAAAGTACTCGCAAGCAAGGATCTACACTACATATGCAACATTATCAAAGGAAGGCTGTATATGTGGACTGGGCTGCAGAATTGCCAGAATAGAGAGAAGGCCTAGTCCTATCGAAGACTAGCATCTTCTGGAAACCACCATCTTGCAGCAAACAGGAGGGAGTAGAGTAGCATAAAGTAAAGTAGTAGTAGTGTTATCAACCTCGGCCAGAGATCCTTTCTCGACTCACTGCGAGAAAGCAATCCTAGAGCCATACTATCCAGTTATCACCTCATATCCAAGTCTCATCTCAAGTATCCAGTTCTAGTTGTATCGATCGGGATACAACTCCAAGTGTCCGTTACCGTAGGACAGGCTATGCATAGATTAGTTCTTCCCTGTAGGGGTGCACCAACTTACCCACCATGCTCGCTTAACTCCGGCCGGACACACTTTCCTGGGTCATGCCCGGCCTCGGCCAAACAATACGCCGCAACCCGACCTAGGCTTAATAGAGAGGCCAGCACGCCGGACTAAACCTATGCCCCCAGGGGTCATGGGCCATCTCCCCGGGAACTCCTGCACGTTGCGTACGCGGCCGATGAGCAGACCTAGCTACCTCCTTCAACAAGGCAGGCGCTTACGCAGTCCAACCCGGCGCGCGCCACTCAGTCGCTGACGTCTATTAAGCTTCGGCTGATGCATACGACGCAGAACGCCCATACTATGCCCACGTGATGGTTAGTGCTATCAGGCCAGAGGCCCCTCGGATCAAATATCCAAATCGTAGTGGATTAGGAACGCGCGGTAACAAGCAGAGACTCACGAAAGATGTGACCCCGTTGCCCCATCTCGAGGACTTGCGGCAAGGGCTAGGAATGCCCGGCCACGCCTCGTAATTATCTCGCGGGCACCCTCCAGGTCAACCCGTCTCCACATCACTCGCGGGTACCCCTCAGGGTCGACCCGCCCTTCCAAGTAACAGTTGTAAAGTCCAAGTATCCGTGTGTCCAAACATCAAGGGGAAAACCCAAGGAATCACCCCCGGTGAATTCCACTCGATGTAATCATCAAGGTGAACGTAAGAGGAATCACCCCCGAGGTTCACACTTGAGGGGTTGCACGACAGAGTCGTATCGGAAGTGGTTAAAGAGGAAATCACCCTCGATGACCACGACCGAATAGCTACACTACAGGGTTAACATCAGAAGTGCTGTAGAGGTCTCACCCTCGGCACTCGATAGTAACCCAGCAGTGTCGAGCAACTAAAGGGAAAGTGGTGTGCGGTGCCGGGGCCTGGTCTTCGATCCCATTGATCGGGTCTTCAATGATGAAGCAGGGGCCACAAGGACAAGGTGGGGGTCACTGATGGATCACTAACCAACCTATACTAAGCAGTTTAGGATAAGCAGGTACGGTACAACAGCAGATACAAAAGCAGTCTATGCATCAGAATAGGAGCAATCAATAACAGTAGCAAAATCTAATGCAAGCATAAGAGAATGGAATGGGCGATATCGGGATGATCAAAGGGGGGGCTTGCCTGGTTGCTCAGACAGGGAGGGTCGTCGGTGACGTAGTCGAACATAGTGGCATCGACAGCCGTCTCGGGGTCTACCGGAAAGAAGTAATGGAGAGGGAAAACAATAAAAAAACAGAGCAATCAAAGCATCATAAAGCATAACATGGTAAAACGCGGTGCTAGGAGCGATCTAACGCGGTGCTAGGTGATACAGACGAAGAGGGAAAACATCCGGGAATGTTATCCCGGTTCCGGACATCTGTCAGACAAATGAACCGGAGGAGAAATGTTCGAGGTTTGCTAAGCTAGGGGCGTGTGGCGGACGAACGGGCAGCATATTCAGATTCGTCTCGTCGTTCTGAGCAACTTTCATGTAGAAAACATTTTCATCCGAGTTACGGTTTATTTATTATGATTTTCTAAAGTTTTAAACATTTTTTTGAAATTATTATATTTAGCTTAAACCGAATTGACTAAGTCAATTTTGACTAGTCAAAGGGCAGTTATGGCCCACATGTCATAGACTAATTACCTAAACAAATAAATAAATCTAACTTATTTAAAAGGTGCTTACATGTCATCTACTAGTATTAGACTAACTTAGCAGAACCCACACACCTAGTAGTACTAATCTAAGCAAGGGCCTGGCCACTACTGGGCATAGCCCAGCCGGCCACACGCACGGCGCACTCACACACCACGCTGCACACACATCTGTTTTCTGTTAATAAAAGATAGCATTTTGTGATTTTCGTAGGATTTATTCCATGCATCAAATGGATTTGGTCCAGTGGGGTAAAATGGAGTTTGTCAAATATACTACCTTCCCATATTTTTTTAAGTCCTGTTAATGATTGTTTAACCGCAGATTAGGGGCTGTAGAGGGGATTAATCAATGTAAAAACGAAAAAGCTAGCTAGCAGTACAGTAGCTAGCAGGAGTACAGGCAAGCAGCGATGGGGATTAGGGGCAGTAGCAGAGAGCAGAGGCGTAGCGGCAGGATGCAGTAGCAGCACCAAAGCAACGCTAGCGGCGGTGGCTAGCAGGATAAGAGCAGCAGCAGCACGGCCAGCAGCGGAAGTAGCAGCAGTTCAGCGGCACATAGCAGGCGCAGCAGCACGGCATCAGAAATAAAGCAGCTGCGAACGGACGCGAGGCCACGGCAGTACGTAGAAGCAACAGCAGTACAGGAACAGCAGTACAGCGGCAGGGCCGCGGGCGGCTGCGGCACGGCACCCGTGGGCGCACGGCCGGGCGAGCCGGCGAACGGCCGGGCCAGCCAGCGCGCAGGGGCGCAGCGGACACAGGACTGGGCACGGCCAGGGGCGCGGTGTGCGGATGTGCGAGCGGGGGCGGCTAAAGGGGAGCGCGCGAGTGGCGGCCTCGACGTGCTGTGAGGAGTGGAGGCGGACGAATGCGTGCGTGGTCGCGCGTGACGGGCAGCGGCAGGAGGAGCAACGCGAACAGGCGAGGAGTGGATGTGCGCGCGTGGACGCGGAACTCCGGCCATGGCGGCCTCGGGCGAGCACGGGTCTACGGCGACGGATCGACAGCGGGACGAGGGGGGATTCAGACGAGGAGCTCACCGTGGAGGCACAAGTAGGCCCGGTGGAAGCTTAGGAGCGCAGGATTGGACGAACTTGAGGAAGAACGCCGGCGGCGATCGAGGAAGATGAAGCTCGATCCGCACGATGCGGTGGCTCCGGGCTTGAGCTCGTGGGCGAGGAAGACGAAGCAGACGACAGCGGTTCCGCGGGACCTCCCAGCTCGGCGTGGGGGCGACGATGGCCGCGAGATCGACGGCAACAATGGCGACGGAGGCGTTCGGGGGTGGGGCTGAACTAGAGAGGGGAACGCCTGGGACAGGGGAGAAGTGGATGAGAGCGGGAGTGAGGCAAGGGGGGAACCGAGGCGCCAGGGGGGCGGCCTTATCCTCCCGTCGGCGACGTGGCAGTACGGGGCGGCTCTCGGTCCGGCGGGGACGCGCCCCGGTCGGAGGAGCAGTGAGGGAGGGGATCGACCGCGCGGGGAAGTTGGGCCGGCTTGTTGGGGTGGGCTAAAGCCCGGTGTGGCAAAGGGGTGGGGTGGCTTCTCTCTTTTCCTTTTTCCTTTCTTTTGCTCTTTTCTTTTTACAGAAATAAATGTTATGCAATATTTGAGCTGCCAAAAGGAGTTCTAGAAAATGTGGGACTTGGCCAAATAAATACATTACAATATTTGGCACCTGCCACAAAAGGTTTGGGAGGAGTTGGAATTGATTTGGATTTTTCACAAACGGAAAAGCATTTAAAAATGCTGATTTGGAACTTCTTTAATTCCCAGGAGAAATTAGCTACCTCAAATGATGTTGAATCACTCATGACATTTAGGTAGTGAAAATTTGCAACCCAGCGAACATTTTTGTTTTACTGTTTGGAGAAATAATTTATTTGACTTTAAGTTAAAATTGAATTTTGAATTAGTTTTGAATCAAAGTGAGCTTAGCAACAGTAACAATGATGACTTGGCATCATTAGTAGGGGATTACTGTAGCTTGATTATCCGGGCGTTACAATGAACCACCATCCGCAATGGTAGGCTTAAGAGCCAGCCCGCTCAAGACCGCCCGTCGGGTCTTTAATATTCACCACCCGCGGCCCATGTTCCCCTTGGGCTATTGACTCGCCACTTCTATGACCTGGCAAGCGCACGGCGGGTCATATCCTGGGGTTATATCCCCAACACATAGCTAGGCGGAAGAGAACCCATAACTGCATCGGTAGCCAGCCCATCCAAGAGCAGGACGCCAAACCGATCCAAAGCTTGCACGTATCCGATCATATTGATCACATGCGGGCTCAGTGGATCACCTTCCTTCAGCTTACAGTCCATCAAGGATCGCCAAACATTGAACCTTTCAGTCCTAGCCTGTACCTGAAACATGATCTTGAGACTCTCGATCATATCGAAAGCCCCAACATCTTCAAAATGCTGCTGCAAATCAGGCTCCATACAAGCCAACATGAGGCAGTTGATCTTGTTTGATTCATCAACGAGTTTCTGGTAGGCATTCCTGGTTGTGGCATTAGCAATATCGGCAGGTTCCTCTGGAAGTGGACCCTCTAGAACATGTTCCTTCTTATCGTGCTTGAGAACAATTCTTAAATTTCTATACCAGGTGGTAAAGTTTGTTCCATTAAGTTTATCCTTTTCCAAGATTGATTTCAATGCAAAGTTGGGTTGAGCAGGTGGTGCCATTGATCTACAAAAAAATATGCAGTCACTAAGCAATGTGTTTATGTAGAGTAACTCGAGCCTTAAACAGAAATGCTCCCACGGAAGTCAGCATCCCTCCGCAAACTCTTAGTGATTCAAGATCCGACTAGTGCATGTGACTAGTGAGCTTTAGCATCACTACTAGCCAACATGCCTATCCGGTAAGCAACTCCTTGCTAATCATATCTCTATACGACTCCTGTCGGTCGGGTAGGTATCTCATACCCTGACTCCCAACCTTCCATGCCACAAGGCCCAAAACCATTTTGATAGCCTTGTCAAGTTAACCCCATGCAGTGAATGTCCGTGTTCGACACGAACCCTTCAGTTCAACATAACCCTAGCAGCACCCCAATTTTATGAGCCCACTACTAGACGTACTTGATGTGCGAAGGTGCAACATCGGGGATAACAATTCGCTTGATATTAACGAGGGATCTTTCTACCATTTTAACATGCATCGAAACAAAGAAGCATAACAATCAATAAACACATATTATGAAGTAGTATGGCTCCTTGATGGATGTTCTTCCAGGTTGGCTCCGACTCCGATGACCATCTAGGAACTCCATCTTGTTTGCCACACCGGGATGCCAAGCCACCAACCTGTTCTATATTATCCAAATCCTATAACAACGGCTCTGATACCACTGTTGGGATCTATGGTAGGGTGCATCGACTACAAATTAAAATTTTGCTATGCGCAGAACAATCAAGAACATGCTACGGGAGATGGATCACAGATTTTTACCACTAGACGCGTAGTGTCGTGCAACGGAAGAGTTGGGATAGCGCGTCCGCGTGGATCGTATCCTCCTTGTCCGATCTCCCTCGAACAGCCAGTCGTCGGATCCCACGTACAGGTTCACCAGAGCGGCGCAAGTGCGCCGCCTCTAAACGGTATCCGCGCGTGTAGGAGGAACACCGTGCGACGGACTCCTAGGTCCGATCACATAGTCGGCGGCAAGTGGAGGTGGCTAATTGAAATACATGCAAAGCCCTAGTGACAGCACCGAAGCGATCAACCGCATGAGTGTGTTGCACCCCACTATATTTAGGCATCCGTCGCAGGCTCAACACTTGGGCCTCGCACGGATCCTAAAGCCCAAAGTTCATTCGGCCTGGATCCGAGTCCGAGTAGGATTACATCTCACTCGTGGAGTCGTATCGGGCCTCACAGGTTCCTTCCCTTAAGAACGCGACCCCTTAGGTTCTCGTTCACTTGGTCGCGAGTCAGATCACATCCGGTTCATCTAGTCGGTAGCGGCCTCTAGCAAAGCGTGCCGACTCCAAGTGCCCGATGAAGATGGTTAGGCGAACCTATACAACGTGTCACACTTTTATTTCCTTTGCCACACGATATATGTTGTCGGGCTCAAGGCGAGTCTGTCATCCTTGTGCTAGCTCGACCTCTTTATCGTTCCAGTGATGCCAACCACAAACCGGATTATCTCATAATCCATGTCGCATGCCCATGCTTATCTTGGTCGGATCACACGAGGAACCCAGAGTATATCTCTCCTGGTCGGAGGGTCAAATCTCATCTCGCTCGACCATGTCTCGTAGCATGGGTCTTGACAAGCCTGAAACCTACCTTTGTAACTACCCAGCCATGGAGTAGCTGTAACACCCCGGACACACACGCCGGTGGTCATTACTCCTGGCGGGATCTAGACTGGCCCCACAAATCAATACTAGTCTTTTCTGCGCACTTTGTCCTCACTCGTGTGCATCCGGGAGCAACTTCCTGGTCGGTCACCCATCCTGAAACTACTCCAAGCTGAGCACGCTTAACTTTGGAGTTCTGTATGAATGGGCTCCCGGAAAAGAAGGAATTCCTTATTTATATGAGTAGTCTATCATCCCTAATAAGCCAGGCTATCACATACACCCCCACTCAGAGGAACCGACGTCCTCGTTGGGCCACAGGAATGTTCCCTCTTGGCACATACGTCTGTGCATCCAGTCCAGTACATGTGCCATGTCGTGTGCCACGACGGGTCACAAACGTCATGAACAACATGACCGCGCACCTGTCCGCAAACATCCGTGTAACCGCGAGGGTTGGCTCTGATACCAACTTGTAACGCCCCGGACACACACGCCGGTGGTCGTTACTCCTGGCGGGATCTAGACTGGCCCCACAGATCAATACTAGTCTTTTCTGCGCACTTTGTCCTCACTCGTGTGCACCCGGGAGAAACTTCCCGGTCGGTCACCCATCCTGAAACTACTCCAAGCTGAGCACGCTTAACTTTGGAGTTCTGTCTGAATGGGCTCCTGGAAAAGAAGGAATTCCTTATTTATATGAGTAGTCTATCATCCCTAATAAGCCAGGCTATCACAATAGCGTTGGTTCGGCCCAAAGCAAGTCTGTCACCATCCCGAGTAAATGCGTCAGCTCAGGTCTTAGGACATAAAACGTATGTTCTATTAGGGACGCACAGATGACGTATCACTGCGTCTCATAGTTGGGACTGTTCGACTCAGACCTTATCTCGACTCGGATCCGACTATGTCGGATCCGACCAGATCCTTCCGAGTCCATATTATCTTGTTAGCATCTAATGCTCCATGACCTGTGAGACTGAACCATCCACCATGTCATGTGCTAGTCTAGTTGGCTACGCGTCCACACAACCCTTTCGACTAGGGACCTTTTAGGACAGTCATCATGCAATGCATAGTCCCACGAACAAGTCACATACTTGTTGATACACATCATTAATTGTTGGAGATATGCCCTAGAGGCAATCATGTATGATGATATTTCCTATGTGTTTATGAATAAAGATAGTCCTTGGACATTATCAATGATGTGTATCAGCAAGTACATGACTTGTTTGTGGGACTATGCATTGTATGATGACTGTCCTAAAAGGTCCCTAGTCAAAAGGGCTGTGTTGACGCGCAACCGACTAGACTAGCATATGACACGGTCGATGGCTCGGTCTCGCTAGCCAGGGAGCATTGGATGCTAACCGGATAATATGGACTTGGAAAGGTCTGGTCGGATTCGACGTAGTCGGGTCCGAGTCGAGATAAGGTCCGAGTCGGACATACCCAACTATGAGACGCAGGATACGTCATCTGTGAGTCCCTAGTACAACATATGTTCTATGTCCTAAGACCTGAGCTGACGCATGTACTCGGGATGGTGATAGACTTGCTTTGGGCCGACCAAACAGTACTCCGTGACTGGGTAGTTACAAAGGTAGGTTTCGGGCTTGTCCAGACCCATGCTGCGAGACGTGGTCGAGCAAGATGGCATTTGCCCCTCCGATCAGGAGAGATATACTCTAGGCCCTTCGTGTGATCCGACCAAGAGAAGCATGGCCATGCGACAAGGATTATGAGATAATCCAGATAGTGGTCAGTATCACTGGAACAAGAAAGAGGTCGGGCTAGCACAAGGATGACAGTCTCGCCTTGAGCCCGACAACATATATCGTGAGGCAAAGGGAACAGAAGTGCGACATGTTGTATAGGTTCGCCTAACCAGCTTCATAGTCTGCTTGGTGTTCGGCATGCCTTGCTAGAGGCCGCTACCAACCGTGCAGTTCGGAGGTGATCCGAACTGCGACCAAGCCGACTTGAACCTAAGGGGTCGCGCGCTTAAGGGAAGGAACCTATGAGGTCGGATTCGAGGACACTGGTCGGATGTGATCCGAGCTGTATTCAGATTGTGGCCGAGTAGACTTGTGGGCTTTAGGGTCCATGCGAGGCCCAAGTGTTGAGCCTGCGATGGACGCCTATATAAAGTGGAGGTGCGGCACACTCATGCGATTGATCGCTTCGGCGCTATCACTAGGGTTTGCATGTGTTGCGAATAGCCACCTCCACTCGCCGCCGGTTGTGTGATCGGACCTAGCAGTCCGCCGCATGACGTTCCTCCTGCACACGCGGATACCGTTAGAGGCGGTGCACTTGCGCCGCTCCGGCGAACCTGTTCGCGGGATCCGATCGGCTACGTGGGAGACCGGCAAGGAGGAGATGACTCTGGGAACGCAAGGCGACTCCGGGAACATGCTACCTCAACTATACTTCTGTTGCACGGCATTGCGCGTCTAGTGGTAACCATCTGTGATCCATCTCCCGTAGCATGTTCCTGGTTGTTCTATGCATAGGAAAATTTTAATATGCAGTCGACGCACCCTACCGTAGAACCCAACAGTGGTGTCAGAGCCTCTGCTATAGGATTTGGATTCAGATCGTATGCATATTAGATATGTGGAGGCGGCAGATGAGATCTGTCGTCGTTTATCAGATCAGCTATGTGCACGTTTGATGAGATCAACTGCACATGGGGATCGATGTGGCTATGTTTTCTGTCAATCGGAGTCGATGAGGTCGTGACACAACCTACCCCTACCGGTCGGTATCCGTCATCGGGGTTAACAGTGAAACATAAATCCGAATCGGACTCGCGATGTATGTGATGCATGTGTGTAATTTATACATGGCCTGCGTGTCATGTTTGTCAGCCGGCATGAGACAAAGTGCTGTCGTTATATTGTATAACGACCTGCGTGTCGACTTGTGACTCTATGTAAAATTCATTACTAGTTGTAGTAGTTGGATAATAGAGATCAGGTTGGTGGCTTGGCGTCCCGGCGTGACAAACAAGATGGAGTTCATAGATGGTCACCGGAGTTGGAGCCGACCTGGAAGAACGTCCATGAAGGAGCCATACTATTTCACAATATGTGTTTATTTGTGATTGTTATGCTTCTTTCTTTCTATGCATGTTAGAATGGTAGAATGATCCCTCATGAATATCAAGCGAATTGCCATCCCCGATGTTCCACCTTCACATGTCAAGTACGTCTAGTAGTGGGCTCATAAAATTGGGGTGATGTTGGGTGTCCTTGAACTGAAGGGTTCGTGTCGGACACAGACATGCACTGCGTCAGGTTAACTTGACAAGGCTATCAAAACGGTTTTGGGCGTTGTGGCAAAGAAGGTTGGGATCCGGTGTATGAGATACCTTCCCGACCGACATGAGTCGTATAGAGTTTACGATTAGCAAGAAATTGCTTACCGGATAGGTATGTTGGCTAGCAGCGATGCTAAAGCTCACTAGTCGCATGCGCTAGTCGAATCCTGAATCACTAAGAGTTTGCGGAGGGATGCCAACTTCAGTGGGAGTATTTATATTTAAGGCTTGAATTACTCTACATAAACACATTGCTTAGTGATTGCATATTTTCGGTTGTAGATCAATGGCACCACCTGCTCAACCCAACTTTGCATTGAAATCAATTCTGGAAAAGGATAAACTGAATGGAACAAACTTTACCACCTGGTATAGAAATATGAGAATTGTTCTCAAGCATGATAGAAAGGAACATGTTCTAGAGGATCCACTTTAGAGGAACCTGCCGATAATGCTAATGTCACAACTAAGAATGCCTACCAGAAACTCGTTGATGAATCAACGGAGATTAGATGTCTGATGTTGGCTTGTATGGAGCCCGATTTGCAACATCATTTCGAAAATGTTGAGGCTTACGATATGATCGAGAGTCTCAAGAGCATGTTTCAGACACAGGCTAGGACCGAAAGGTTAAACATCTGGCGATCCTTGATGGATGGTAAGCTGAAGGAAGGTGATCCACTGAGCCCGCATGTGATCAAGATGATCGGATATGTGCAAGCTTTGAATCGGTTGGGCTTCCCGCTCTTGGATGAGCTAGCTACAGATGCAGTTCTGGGTTCTCTTCCGCCTAGCTATGGGACGTTCATCTCGAACTATCATATGCATGGCATGGATAAGAAGCTCACTGAATTGCATGGGATGCTCAAGGTGGCAGAGCAGGATAAGTAAAGGCACGCATCAAGTGTTGATGGTGCAGAAATCGGCTAAGTTCAAGAAGAGTTGGTCCAAGAAAAAGGCTAAGGCAAAGGGCACGGAGACGGTAACCTCCGCCGCTGCGCCGAAGTCTAGACCGGACTCGAAGACCGTTTGCTATCATTGCAAGGAGACCGGTCACTGGAAGAGGAACTATAGCAAGTGGCTTGCAGAGCATGGCAAGAAGGCCGGAAATGCTTCTTCGAGCAAAGGTACACTTGTTGCATATGTTATAGACATTTACCTTGCTGACATACCTAGTAGCTCTTGGGTATTTGATACCGGATCGGTTGTTCGCATTTGCATCTCGATGCAGGGGTTAGTAAGAACTAGGCGTGTGGCACAAGGGGAGATTGACATCAGGGTCGGCAACAAAGCAAGAGTTGATGCGTTGGAGGTCGGCAAGATGCAGCTCCAGCTTCCTTCTGGATTCATTATGGAATTGAATAATTGTTATTACATTCCTGCACTTAGTCGGAACATTATTTCTGCCTCATGTTTGATGAGTCAAGGTTATGAATTCAATTTAAAGGACAATGGTTGTTCGATATTTTTGAATGGTATGCTCCACGTCTATGCACCCATTGTTGATGGGCTATTCATTTTGAATCTGGAAACGGAACCTGTCGATAATGTGAATGTCAAGAGGCATAAGCCTAATGAGATAAATACAACATACTTCTGGCATTGCCGGCTTGGACACAATAGTCTGAAACGCATGAAGAAGCTCCATGATGATGGGCTCCTAACTTCGTCCGACTTTGAGTCATTCGAGACATGTGAATCATGCTTGCTCGGCAAGATGACTAAGTCTCCTTTCGCAAAGAGTTGCGAGTGGGCGTCCGAGCTGTTGGAACTTATACATAGTGATGTGTGTGGTCCAATGAGCACAACTGCCAGAGGTGGCTATCAGTACTTCATGACTTTTACCGACGACTTGAGTAGATATGGATATATCAATTTGAGGAGGCACGAGTCGGAAACTTTTGAAAAGTTCAAAGAGTTTCAGAACGAGGTTGAGAATTAGCCTGACAAGACTATAAAACTTCTACGATCAGATCGTGGAGGTGAGTACATGATCCAGGAGTTTTATGATCATCTGAAAAGCCGAGGTATAGTACCTCAGCTCACACCTCCGGGTACGCCACAGAGAAATGGCGTGTTGGAACGGAGGAATAGGACATTGTTGGACATGGTCCGGCCAATGATGAGCAAGTCGGATTTACCCTTGTCATTCTGGGGATACGCTCTAGAAACTGCAGCTTTCACACTTAACAGGGTACCATAAAAACCCGTAGACAAGACACCACATGAGATGTGGACCGGGAAGAGTCCCAGTTTGTCTTTTCTAAATATTTGGGGTTGTGAAGCATTTGTCAAGCGACTTATGTCAGACAAGCTTACACCCAAGTCGGATAAATGCATATTCGTGGGATACCCGAGGGAAACCTTGGGATATAGCTTCTACAACCGTGAAGAGAACAAAGTGTTTGTTGCTCGGAACGGGGTTTTCCTTGAGAAAGAGTTTCTCAGTCGGGAGGCCAGTGGGAGGACGGTCCGACTTGAAGAAATTCGAGGACCACTCGGGGATGGCTTGGCTGGTGATGAGATCATACCGGAGTCAGTCAGGGAACTCGTAGTGGAAGTGGCAACAAAACCACAGAGGTCGGAAAGATTGCGCAGAGTGCGTGCTGTATTGTTGCTAGAAAGCGATGAGCCGGCCACATATGCAGAAGCGATGGTGAGCCCAGATTCCAAGGCATGGCTGGAGGCCATGAGATCCGAGTTAAAGTCCATGGATGAGAATCAAGTCTGGGACTTGGTTGATCCGCCGCTTGGCGTAACGGCCATTGGTTGCAAATGGGTCTTTAAGAACAAAACCGATGTGGATGGAAATGTTCAGATCCACAAAGCTCGGCTTGTCGCTAAGGGTTATGGACAAGTTCAAGGAATTGACTACGACGAGACTTACTCGCCGGTAGCGATGCTGAAGTCGATGAGGATCATACTAGCTATAGCTGCATATTTCGATTACGAGATATGGCAGATGGAGTCAAGACGGCTTTCCTTCTTGGAAATTTAACCGAGGACATGTATATGATACAACCCGAGGGTTTTGTCGATCCGACTAGCGCTGGTAAGGTATGCAAGCTCAAGAGATCCATTTATGGGTTGAGGCAAGTATCTCGGAGCTGGAACATTCGTTTTGATGAGGTCGTCACTGATCTCGATTTCATCAAAAGTGAAGAGGACGCTTGTTTATACAAGAAGTTAAATGGGAGCTCGATAGTGTTTTTGATCTTGTATGTGGATGGCATATTGTTGATCGGGAATGATGTTTCGATGCTAAACTCGGCCAAGGAATCATTGAATGGCAAGTCTTTGATGAAGGACCTTGGTGAGGCGGTCTATATTTTAGGCATCAAGATCTATAGAGATAGATCGAGGAGGCTGCTCGGCTTAAGCCAGAGCACGTACATAGATAAAGTGTTGAAGCGGTTCAACATGAGTGAGGCGAAGAAAGGGTTCTTGCCACTCTCACATGGTATAAGGCTAAGCGAGACTTAGAGTCCTTCGACATCTGATGAGTGAAGCAGGATGAGTAGGATTCCGTATGCCTCGGCAATCGGATCCATCATGTATGCCATGATATGTACAAGGTCTGATGTTGCTTTTGCAATAAGCCTAGCAAGCAGATACCAGGCCAACCCAGGTGAGAGTCACTGGGCAGCGGTAAAGACTATTTTGAAGTACCTGAAAAGGACTAAAGAGATGTTCCTAGTTTATGGATGTGAGGAAGAGCTCGTCGTAAGGGGTTACGCCGATGCTAGTTTCCAAACCGACAGAGATGATTGTCGATCATAGTCCGGATTCGTGTACATCATGAACGGAGGAGCAATGAGCTGGATGAGTTCCAAGCAAGATACGGTGGCCGATTCTACCATAGAAGCCGAATACATTGCGGCTTGTGAAGCTGCAAAGGAAGGTGTTTGGATCCGGCATTTTCTGGATGATCTTGGTATTTTCCCAGCCTCAGTGAAGCCGTTGGACCTTTATTGTGATAATTCTGGTGCCATCGCACAAGCCAAGGAGCCGAGGAATCACCACAAGGTCAGACACATAGATCGGAAATATCACCTGATACGAAAGATCGTAAAGAATGGTGATGTAGAGTTATGCAAAATTCACATGGATGCAAATGTTGTAGATCCGTTGACTAAGCCGCTTCCACAACCCGAGCATGAGGGGCACGTTAGAGCTATGGGCATTCTATGTCTATTTGATTGTCTCTAGTGCAAGTGGGAGACTGTTGGAGATATGCCCTAGAGGCAATCATGTATGATGATATTTCCTATGTGTTTATGAATAAAGATAGTCCTTGGACGTTATCAATGATGTGTATCAGCAAGTACATGACTTGTTTGTGGGACTATGCATTGTATGATGACTGTCCTAAAAGGTCCCTAGTCGAAAGGGCTGTGTGGACGTGCAACCGACTAGACTAGCATATGACACGGTCGATGGCTCGGTCTCGCTAGCCAGGGAGCATTGGATGCTAACTGGATAATATGGACTTGAAAAGGTCTGGTCGGATTCGACGTAGTCGGATCCGAGTCGAGATAAGGTCCGAGTCGGACAGACCCAGCTATGAGATGCAGCGATATGTCATCTATGAGTCTCTAGTACAACATACGTTCTATGTCCTAAGACCTGAACTGACGCATGTACTCGGGATGGTGACAGACTTGCTTTGGGCCGACCAAACGCTACTCCGTGACTGGGTAGTTACAAAGGTAGGTTTCGGACTTGTCCAGACCCATGCTGCGAGACATGGTCGAGCAAGATAGGATTTGCCCCTCCGATCAGGAGAGATATACTCTGGGCCCCTCGTGTGATCCGACCAAGAGAAGCATGGCCATTCGACAAGGATTATGAGATAATCTGGATAGTGGTCGGTATCACTGGAACGAGAAAGAAGTCGGGCTAGCACAAGGATGACAGTCTCGTCTTGAGCCCGACAACATATATCGTGAGGCAAAGGAAACAGAAGTGTGACATGTTGTACAGGTTCGCCTAACCAGCTTCATAGTCTGCTTGGTGTTCGGCATGCCTTGCTAGAGGCCGCTACCAACCGTGCAGTTCGGAGGTGATCCGAACTACGACCAAGCCGACTTGAACCTAAGGGGTCGCGCGCTTAAGGGAAGGAACCTACGAGGTCGGATCCAAGGACACTGGTCGGATGTGATCCGAGCTGTATTCGGATTGTGGCCGAGTAGACTTGTGGGCTTTAGGGTCCATGCGAGGCTCAAGTGTTGAGCCTGTGACGGACGCCTATATAAAGTGGAGGTGCGGCACACTCATGCGATTGATCGCTTCGGCGCTATCACTAGGGTTTGCACGTGTTGCGAATAGCCACCTCCACTCACCGCCGGTGTGTGATCAGACCTAGTAGTCCGCCACACGACGTTCCTCCTGCACGCGCGGATACCGTTAGAGGCGGTGCACTTGCGCTGCTCCGGCGAACCTGTTCGCGGGATCCGATCGGCTACGTGGGAGACCGGCAAGGAGGAGACGACTATGGCGAGGCGACTCCGGGAACATGCTGCCTCAACTCTACTTCCGCTGCATGGCACTGCGCGTCTAGTGGTAACAATCTGTGATCCATCTCCCGTAGCATGTTCCTGGTTGTTCTGCGCGTAGGAAAATTTTAATTTGCAGTCGACACACCCTACCGTAGGACCCAATATTAATAATGTCCAAGGACTATATTTATTTATAAACACATAGAAAATATCATCATACATGATTTCCTCCACGGCATATCTCCAACAAGAGGTGCATTAATGTTCATGCTATGCAGGCCAAACAGTGAATGTCCGGACTTGGGTGGGCTGTATGCAAACAAACAATATTTTGGTTTTCTGATTTTTTGGGATAACCCATGGCAAAAAAAAAAACCCAGCGCAAATACCGAATTTATTAATAATAAACTAACAAAATGTCCGTGTGTTGCGTGGAACATCAAGATGTATTTGTATGAGTAGTTTATCTTGTGAGAGAAAATGATGAACGCGAAAAGCTTTATTTACAAATGTGGAGAGGGGTGTAGGTATCTTTTTGCAAAATTGTCATAGTTTTCTTTCTATTTGTCAGACTAGCGAAAGAGCCCGTGCGTTGCAACGGGAGAAAAAACACAACACACACTCTTAACCGAACAACCATTACTCAAGACCACAATAGGTCCATCTCCTTTATTTTAGCGACGCATCATATTTGTGTTGCCGCTTATCCTTCTTCCCACCCTCGCCGGCGATGGCCTTAGTGTTCACACAAATCAAAACGCGTTAGAATGTAGTTAATCCTAAGACGTCTCTCTCTCCCTCTGTCCTCCCTCTCCCTCTCTCTCTCGCTTTCTCTCACACTCGCGATGAGAAATCTGTTGTTTTCCCCTGCAACGTATTCAAAGGTATGCATGTGTAGTTCTCGATGTTTTCTTTTCCCTATATGATTATAGTGGGTGTTTATTTGCAATCCGGATCGCCGCCTGTATCAAAGAAAAATGGATCGTGCGCTATAGTTATAAGTTTCCTTCCAAAACAATATTTAAAAAATATTTAACAGGTAAAATTAACATCATATACAGATTTCACGCATTTTTCTAATCAAATTTCATATATAACATATTAAAATTGGAGTTACGGTTTAAAAGATGCGTATAATTTAGAAAATCATTTGTTTGAATTAAATATCTTTCAAAATAATATTTATAAATACTTAACAGGTTAAAATAATCTTATATTCATATTCTACACATTTTTCTAATCAAAATTCATATATAACATGTTTAAATCAGAGTTACGGTTTAAAATATATGGATAGTTTAGAAAATCATTTGTTTGTATTAAATATGATCCGCGAATAGAATACCTAAAAAGTCAAGGGGATTTTTGAAAAACTGTGAAATAACGGTTCGGAGTGACTTAAATCTGGACTGTGGGTTGATTTCATGTAAACGCAGGGGCTTTTTTGCAAATTGGTGCGACGGACGAGCAGAAACCCTGCGTGCTTTATTATTAGGTAGAGACTACACAAATGCTCGTGCGTTGCAACGGGCGGAGAAAAAAAATCATAAAACCTGCTCTGTGTGCAATTACGCGACATTTCATATATGTAGTTCTGATAAACATTGGTAATAAGATTACACCATTATCTCTTTGATGCATGAAGCGTGGACGTGAAAAAGCCACTTCAATGTCTTTCATCTGATGGAAGAGTAGTGATGCATGAAATAGTCTATCAATCGGTTTTATTTTTTGCTTTTCAAAAACACAAAAATATTTATTTATTTCTTAAATTTGAACAATTGATAAATATTGATTTTTTATTAGAACTAAAACATGTTTTCAAGACAAACATTTTTGAACACATGATTTTTTTAAACAATTATTAATATTTGTTAATCTTGTGAACAATTTTAAATGTTTTGAAAAGGAACATTTTTTGGGAGTTTTGAGCATTTTTTTAAAAAAGCGTGAACATATCAAAAAATGTGAATATTCTGAAAGCGAGAACAAACTGAAAAACTCTTTATATAGACTTTTTTATAAAAACGCCGCGACGGTGAACCCGGAGACCCAATCCGTGCTTTATATATATATATATATATATATATATATATATATATATATATATATATATATATATATATATATATATATATATATATATATATAGGGGAAATGCATCCTACTACCGGGTGTAGCTACACCCGTTTCTCATATACTACTATGTGGTAGTATATATACTACTTTATCATTTTTAGTATGTTCATATACTATATCTAAGATACTCCAAAGCGAGTTATGTGAAAAAATTGCATGTGAGCCCATGTTTTTATCATATTTGTGAAAATACGTACATATTTGTATGTAAAAAGAAGTATGCTAAAAATATACTACATACTACCGAAAAAATAGTATATATACCACCTAAATATTCTTACATACTACATACTACGCATACATACACTGCGGTACGGTAGATACTACCTAAAACGTACAAAATAAAAATAGGTGTAACTACACCCGGTAGTAGCAAAAATTGTGTTGCAACGGGAGAGAAAATTGCACACGCTCTTAACCCAATAATCATCACTCAAGACCCTAATAGGTCCACGTCCTTTATTTTCACATGGCACCACAATTGTGTTGCCGACGGTAGCCTAAGTGCTCACACAATAAAAACCCTAAAAACAACACAATGTAAGCTATAGTTCGTTTTGTTCGTTATTTACGGATCTATTCGAATTTTTGTGAACATTTCATAAAATTTCATGGAACTTTTTTTCATTCCAAGCTCTCTGCAACAGATTTATTTTTCTATGTTTTCTCTCTCCATCCACTTTGAACAGAAAAAGAAATATTTCCTCTGTTGTCTCGAGTAAACCGCCACCACTGATGAGAGACCCCATATGCCTCGCTGTAGTGACGAACGGCCGGCCGCCTCGTACACGTATCACGTGTACGCCTCGTCGTTGTAGTGAGGCCACGTTTCAAAGCTCTTCCCTATTCTCTAAAAGGAAAATGAACATAATAGCCAACCTATGAGCTTCTTCCTTGCTCTACCTTTCTCTACAACCAAGCTGCGCAGCCAGCGCCCGAGCACCTCCTATTCGGACCCCTCACGCCCGAGCGCCCCGCCTTCTCCTCCTTCCTCTCTTCCTCTCCCTCGTTCTTCTTTTCTTCTTTGACCCCGTCGTCGTCGCGTCCTCTGTAGGTGGAGCACGCGGCCCCAACGACATACGTGGAGTTTCGTCGCCGCCGCATAGCGCCCCAACGACATACGTGGAGCACGCGTCCTCCTGTATAAAAAATGTTCATCGTGTATAGAAATTTTGTTCAAGTGCATCTGAATAACAATGATCGTATTTTTTTTGAAACAAAATGTTCAGTGTGTATTTGAATAATGTTCACGGTATATTAAGAAAATGTTCGGTGATTATTTTGAATTATTTTTTAAAATTGTTCGCACGTAAAGAAATGTTCAGATTTTCGGAATTTGTTCATCATTTTCGAAAATATTCAGTTTTCGAAAATGAATATTAGAAAGGTTTTACGATTTCAAACATTGGTCGCATTTAAAAAAAATCTTCACATTTTTGTCCAAGATATTTCGAAAAGGTTGGAAAAACCCGGACCTGCCGCTTCATAGATTGTATTTTTAGGTTTAGTGCTCTATATAGGCTGTAGTCAATCTCTAGGTCAGCTGGCTATGACTCCCAGCTTGATGCGCTTTTCTTTTTGCGATTCGCTCTGCGCTTTGTGTACTGGGCTGGCCCATTGGCGCGTAACCTTTAGCGAAAGCTGCTCGCTTAGACGCCCCCGGATGCGTGACGGGCCATATCACATGAATAGTACCACCCTGGAAGTAAAAAATAATATAGATAAAAATAAACTGAAAGCGTAAATTCATGGGAAGAAGCGTATTGTGACGGTGAACCCGGAGACCCAATCCGTGCTTTATTATTAGGGAGAGATTAAGGAGATTTTTGCTTTTTTGGAAGGTCGGTTATCAAAATCCTCTACAATGTTCACTTCAGCAATGTCATCTAATTTCTGCAGTCACAACAAAAATAAAATGTAAACCTCCAACCGTTAGTACATCATAGTGAGTTTACAGTTGGGATGTTATGCATAAACTGGATTTATCCAAGCTCAGAGAACCTAAAGAGCAAGAGTTGGCCATTCTGAAGGTCAATACAGAGGCGCCAATCAACAAGGTAACTAATTTTCTAGCTGGGCTGAATGAGTGTAAATGTTAGCAGAGATGAGATCACCTAACGCGGTGTTGCTACATAGCTAACGGCACAAGACCAACATCACTGAATTATTTTTCATGAAAGAAAAACATCACTAATTTACTGAATCATTTGTCCTGAAAGAAGAACACCACTTGTCCTGTAAGAAGAACATGCCTGATTAACTAACTGACTGAATTTACTTGAGCACACTTGCTGCTGCTGCTCTAAAAAGGCCTCTAGTCAACATATTAACATCATGAGCAATGTTTCTGAATGGCTCAAAATATTCACTGTCAAATTTTTCAGTATACTGTCAACCGAAAATAACTGCCTGAAGCTGACACTCTTTTTCAGTTTTGACGATAGAAACAACATCTAAAACAGGGAATTGCATCCAATCAATATCAAGGGGATATATACCTCTGTAGCCGCCGGCAACGACATTGGATGGTTGGACGGACGTTCTTGTTCCTCCGGCGAACTCTGCGCTTCTTCCTCCGGCGAACTCGGCGGCGACATGGATGTTTCGACGAAGATTGCAATTTCGACGGGACTTGATTTGATGTGATGGAGCTTCTGGTCCGAGGACCCTTCCTTCTTATAGTAGGCAACTCAAATCCGGCTCGGGAAATCCATTGATTGGTGTTGGAGAAGAACACGTATTTGCTGTTGGAGAAGAACACGGAGTCCAATCACGACACGGGAGCAGCAACTCTGCCGTCGCTGGCAGCTTGCGACGCCCTGGGCACCAACTTGCAGCAGGTGGTGGAGGTTGAGGGACGCGGCGACCACACGCAGGAGGCGGAGCTCGCCGTGGGGGCAGGCGAGAGCGCGCAACTGCACAGGGATGATGACGGGAGGGGCTTGGCAGTCCAGCGCGAAGCACAAGGGGCGAGCGGTCGAGGCAGAGGCGTTGTCCTCTGCCCGAACTGCTGCTGCTCGATGCAGAGAGCTGCGGGCGGGCGTCTGGAGTTGCAGGGAAGCGCGCACAGGAGGGATGGATGGGTTCATGGCGGAGGCGTCGGGGCTCCATGGAGGGCAGTGGCAGCTGCTTACTGAAGAAAGGAAGGAGAGAGAGATTCAGAGAGGGAACATGGGAAGGAAGCAGAGAGAGACTGCGGGATAGGGGTTTCCTATCACTCCTCGCCGCCGGCCCCGCGGCACTGGTCGCCGTCGCGGCTGTCTTCCTCCTCCCTGGCCCCGCCTCCCGCCTCCCGTGTACGCGCACTCCTCCCACTCTCTCCCCACACGCATCAGCATCTGTCGGCCCCTTCGCCTTATCCATCGTTGTGCAGCGCGGGGGGAAAATAAGACGGCGTGGACGAATCGTTTTTCACTTATCCATGGACTGCGGGTCAAATACTAAAAAGTACATGGATCTTTATGCAAAAACGCCGCAACGGTGAACCCGAAGACACAATCCGTGCTTTATTATTAGGGAGAGACTAGCAAAAGAGCCCGTGCGTTGCAACGGGAGAAAAAAAAAATCATAATCTCCAATGACCTTCACATTTTGCTATATCACCGATAACATTTTGTCAAACATTTTGTTCTTAATCCTAAAACTGCTTGATCATGAACAGCCGCTTCAAGCCGTGCTTTCGCTACTCTTTTTATTTCCTTATTATGCAATGTGATCACCAACGCAAAACCGGTGCAGCCGCCTCTCTTATATACGATAGATACTTGAAGTGCACCATGAGGCGCCCCATGGGTAGCATCAATTGTCTAACCGTGGACATGTTGGAGTCCGCGACGCCTCGGTGGTTTACATATCTGCATAATTTGATCCATGTCAAGTGGTATATTTATTTCTCAATCTGTCATTTTTTCCATCTGCTCCTCAGTGAAATCACTGGTAATGGTGATTATCCTGTATTGTGCAATGGTAAGTTAAATTGGTAGCAATAGAAAAGCTTGAAAAAAACTGATAAGAATATGTCAATATTACACAATCAGTGTAAAAGTCAACCTGCTCAATTTTATTAGATACAAATTTATACAAATTTATACATTCACAAAATAATATTTTGGAAGTCTTGCTTTAAAAAACGAAGCAGGCACCTGGTTGTTGATAAACAGGTGACCTTTGTCCACCACATACTCTTATCTTCTCCTTTTTTTTAGTTTCCAAACCAATGCATATGCTCCCAATCTTTTCCCGTTCGGTTTGCTTTCTTGCTTATCCATCCAATCTAGCACAGAAGCAGTACCTTCATCCGAAGGCAGCCAAGAGCAGCAGGAGCAGTTAGATGAATCAGCGGCAAGTTCAGAGAGCTTTTTTGGTTGCAGAGTTGCGGAGCTTCAGAAAATTCACAAGAACGTCAAAGAGCTGATAAATATTCGTACAAATTTTTTCCATCGTTAACTTGGAGAAAAAATAGCACCAAAATATGTTCCATCGTTAAATAATATTCAAGCATGGTCAGCCAAGTGCAAGAATAGAAAGTATACATCTGAACCTGAAAAGGATGTCTGACCATCTTAAATAATCAAGAGTTGTACTGCTTCTAGATAAAAAATATTGTACATTTGTTTTTGGTGCAAGTCACATGTTTGTATTTAACTGAATACTTAGCTAAATATGCACAGAAAATATGGTCCACCATGAAGAACCATTTTACATAGGTGATGAAGTGCACAATATAATTGTTGGTCACCTTCCTAGCCTACTTTGAGCATGCTCGGACCTGCATAACCATTTGACATCAAAAGGTTCTATGTTTCTAAAAAAAGGTTATATGTTTACTAATCCATCTATGAACTCTGGATATAAACAAACTGGGTCTATGAACCAATTAGATACAGAAAAAATGGCTTTGTTCCGGTAGGACAGGTGATGGAAGGCAAGGATGGACATTCTTT
This sequence comes from Triticum timopheevii, assembly GCA_963921465.1. Taxonomy (NCBI): domain Eukaryota; kingdom Viridiplantae; phylum Streptophyta; class Magnoliopsida; order Poales; family Poaceae; genus Triticum; species Triticum timopheevii. The sequence continues at coordinate 239,895,562 of OY997268.1, forward strand.
AGTGTAGACTACAGGCAGAAGAAAATCATATATCAGGTCCATTTCTATTTCTGAGTTGATTTTTACTTCTGAACAGAAACAAAAGGAATGCAATTTTGTATCACTTCTAAATATGGACTGAAAAGGCATGTACGCATTGATATTCTGATTCTTGCAGCATGGTGCATCATGTTTTTCAAAGTTGCTGGCACGCTAGACATGCTATTACAAACCCACAGAATATCAGAGATGCAATGTTGATTCTTGACGAAGTAAGTTGGCTCTTAGTATTTTTCTCGTAAGATTTTTTTGGTAAAATCAGCGGATCAACAAATACACATATTACAAAAGACGTGATAGATAACCAAAGGTATATATCTCTATACATATGCACAAAAGGGGGAGGAGCGGTTGGTCTATGATCTGAAATGACATCATGTACTCATAAAGCCAACTGGTATGAAGACCAACTTGCTGTTGCTACTTAGTGTTATTAGAGACCTTTGGCTATTTCAAAATACAATGGAACAGAATCCATGCTGAAACTCCAGGCTGTCCAATCGAATATAGAAGAAAAAATAGAATCCTACCTGATATTCTGACTGTCACATGCAAGCAGTAAAAACAACTCATATAACTAAAAAGTGGTGGCCAACCAAGTGAACAAGAACAAACCTGTATTTTTCATGACCACTTATTCCCGAGCACAACAAAGGCAATGTCGTATCCCTTGCAACCTTGGAGACATACCTGAAAAAAGCCGTACTTCAGAAGATCCTGGAGAGCAATGAACATGGCTGGAATTACACTAACCTCTTCTTCTCAACCTTGTACCTCACCTGGAATGTAGAGCCAAAGAGCCCTTCCAAGTCTGATCCAACACCTCATACTGATCCATTCCGTCTCACGTTAGTATGATACAACCCAAAATATTTGCTTCCCTACAAAGAAAAGGATGGTTCTGTAGGGGATTGTAAGAACTTCCCGAGGAAATTGCTTGGTACAAACATGTCTCGTCCATCCCCTTGCAAACAGTTCTCCTAATAGTCATACTGTCCGTTTTGTAGGGGATCGTAAGAAATTTCCGAGGAAATTGTTTGGTACAAACCTGTCTCGTCCATCCCCTTGCAAACAATTCTCCTAATACTCATACTGTCTATTTTGTAGGGGATTGTAAGAAATTTCCGAGGAAATTATTTGGTACAAACCTGTCTCGTCCATCCCCGGATTCTCAAATCAAATTGCACTTTTATTAAATGGAGAGTATGACTATTAGGAGAATAATAATAATGATTTAGACAGTAACTATGGAGAAAAACAATCATGTCTAAACAACATTTGTTCCACCAGATCCATAAACTCCAAGAGATTTAAAATACACAGTTCAGAAATGTGGTAGTACTTGGTTTCATGCTAAGAACTTTCTGGCACATGGGTTTTTAATGGAAGCTGCGAGGAGGCTTGCTTTGTTTTTCTACAAATAGAAAACAAAATATTGACAGGAGAGAAGAAGAGAACCTTGATTCCCTCTTCATCAGATTGTATACAGTGTGAAGAGGCATGAATCATATCACTCCTTTCCAGCTTTAAATGGCTTGCTGACATCTTGAGGCAACCTCGCGTCCGGCGTAGCAGGGCGAACTACCTACATCATTGCAGGCTCTCTTTATGCGCATGCAACAGCTCACTGAAGTTCCTTGGTTTGCTCAGCCAAACACAGCCACAATGGCATGGCCGAGCATAGCACCAATGAGTCCCTGTCATTCGTGACACATGCAGGTCAAAAGACTTACTGCTTCGTCGTGGAAACCTCCATCGAAGTCTATGGTCGCCCAAGTGATGCCATCCTTGATGGGAATTCCGTCAAACACCCTGTGGGCGGCCACCGTAGCTCGTCTAGGAGAGCAGCAGCCCATTGGCTAGCAGTAGGGGAGGGCAAGATGTGGCGCATCCAGCGGTGATGCCGGTGACCTCGTGGTGTCGATAGAAGCCCTGGGGACGGAGATGTAGACGTCCTCGCCGGGATCGACGTGGAGCACGTCCACAAGGCGAAGAACGTCGCCGGCGCCCGCACATAGGACGCTGCTGCGCCCGTCCACAATTCATCGTAGCTATCCTGCTTGTTGTCGGTGAGGTCGTCCACGGGATCAAGAAACATGGCTGGCGACGGCGGTTGGATCGACCCAGCTCGGGCCGACCCGCCTCGAACGCCATCACCACGGGGCGCATCGACCTTGAGCGAGCTCCGCGCCGCACTTGCGTGTTACCACGATCTCAGCAAATCAGGTGGCTCGCGCGAGGAGGAGGTTCTTATAGGAGGAGGGCGGAGGAGTTGCCATCGCCGAAGAGGATTCCTCGAGACCGGAGGACGGATTGAAGAAGAGTCATTTTTTGGAGGAAGGTGGAGAAGAGTCCTGGATCAGACTTTTTCTCCTTAGCTGCGGTTGGGTTGTTCGGCCCATATAAGAGTCTATAATAGCCACTTTAAAAAAGTAGTGCGGGTTCAATATTAAAAAATACGGGGTGTCTTTTGCAAAAACGCCGCGACGGTGAACCCGGAGACCCAATCCGTGCTTTATTATTAGGGAGAGATTTGTCAAATATAAATCGGATGACCTATATTGCAGTATGGCAGACACGCCATCATCGTCAACTCTGTTATTTTTATAGAAGTATAGATTCTGGTTTCGTTCTGTTTTTTTTCTCGGCATATCGGTCTCGGTTAATCTGCATCCACAGGTGACAGGTCCCCGCGCCGCTACAAAGTCGCCTCTCCCTACCCCGCCCCCGCACACCACACGCGCCCGCACATCCTCTTCTCCCCTCGCTCCGCCGCGACCCAAACCCTAGGGCTCCGAACAGCCGCGGGCGGAGGCGTTATCACCCCAAATCCACACCTTTTACGCAGATTCCGCTGATAATCTAGCCCCCCCCCCCCCGCCCCGCCCCAAGCTGCGCCATCCTCTCTTCTATTTTTTCCGAGATTTTATTTGGGAATTTCTTTGGTGTTTTTGTTCCTTTGTTTCAGGAGCGAGCGGCCTCGGAGGATTCGAGCGGCTGGTGCGTGCAATCCGCCCTCTCTAACTCGCTTGCTTGCGATTTTTGGTACGACTTTTATGGTTCGATCTGACAGCATCTTGTTTACAGGGCTAGGGTTTTGGCATCTCCGTCAAGGGTGTCCGTTCCGTGTCCCGCGCCAGGATTTTCAGGTAACCCTACTTAGATGTCCTACTATATTCTTCGTGGCTAGCTTGCTTCCTTTTTGTTTGTGTCTGCGCCTTTCCTCGGAAGGACAGGGAGTTAGGGTGGTCAGGTGTTGAAGCTTGAGCATGCTGCTATTATATCTTGTGGTTGCTATTGATTAATCTGGCCATCCTGTTAACTCGTAGATTTAAATCGATGCATTAGGCCACCTAACACCACTTGACATCTTTTATCAGATATATATACAGTTCTAGTACATAAAAGAAATCCATTGAGATCTGGTGATGGCGACTTTAGGTTTTATTTGTTTCTTTGTTGGCAGTTATCATGTCATCATTCCCTGTGCTGAAGAATCGACCCATCGATCAATGGAAAGTTACTGAGTTGAAGGATGAACTGCGAAAGAGGAGGCTCCCTGTAAAAGGTCTGAAAGAAGAACTTGTGAGGCGTCTCTTTGAATCTATTCAGAGTGAAGAGGCATCTGACGAATCTGCTGAAGATGTTGGAGCCAATGAAGGCACACCCACTGGCAAAGATGCGGGGGCGAACGGACCGGCTCATCAGGCACCTGAAGAACATAGTGCTAGTCAGAAAACTGCAGTTTCTGCTACAGAAGTTTGTCAGGAAACTAGGGTTCATGCAACTCAGGAAACTGCAGTTCCTCTCCCAGAAGTTACTCAGGAAATTATGGCTTCCTCTGTGGAACAGTCCCCCGGGGATAATGTAGTGGCAACCCATGAATCTCTGTCAACAGAAGCCCCATCAGAAAAAGGAGATCTGCCAGAAGCAGTTGCTGGAGAAAATTCTACAGTACAAGCAGGGCACCAGCATGCTGAAAGCAATAAGATGCACATTGAGGAGACACCAGAGGTTGTCACCAACGGAACAACTGTTGTCGCTGATGTGACAAGTGCTGATCTAAAGTTGGACTTGATCTCTTCTGAAGCCAAGTCAGATACTGCTGAAGCTAGCAAAACTGATAAACAGGACACATTACCAAAACCTGTGGATGCCCAAATACTAGATGCTGATCCTATGGAAACTGATGTTGCAGCTGCATCAGTGAATAATGGGGAGAGGTTTGTTCCCAAGAATGATTTGGGCGACAATACTTCGATTGATAATGAAGTGTGCAGTTCTGACCTCATGAATGAGGATCACAAGCCCATTGTATCAAAATCAAATAATCAGGTACTCGAGGTTAGCCCGGATTTAGGGTCTCCAATTAAGTGTGAGTCAATTTCTAGTGATGATATATCAAATAACAAAAAGAATATAAAGGATAACTTGAATGCTAATAATTTTGATTTAGAACTAGAGGTTAAGCCAGAGATGTTCAAACCATCATCTGGCATTACTTCCTTAGGTGGAGAATTGCAGCCATTCGATGATGATAAAGAGCTGGTCAAGAACCAGTTCTCTTTGGAAGACATTGATTCGACTGCCAATGTGGATGAAGTTGGCTCTCCAGAGAAATTAAATTTAGACAGGAGTTCAGGTGATGAGTCAATGGAGGATGATGTTATGGAGATTAAGCAACTTGATTTCAGTGTTAAATCTGTTGATCTCAGAGGGAAGACTGAGCCTAACTCCTCAGAACATGTGAAAGAGGTGTGTCTTCCTGTTTCTGTTGTCAAGAGCTCCTCCGCTGATACAAAGGAAGTTATAGCTGAAGAAAAGCCATCAGCCTCAACTGAAAAGAGAAAATTTCAAGGTTTATATCTTTCTCTCCTGCCCTTTCACTTTCTAGTTTTATTTATTTACAACCGTTGGCTCCCGGAGTAAATTCCATCTTGAATGATGAGTTGGATTATCTTTGTAGTTCTGATTGCTTGCAAACATTGCACCAAAGAAACTAAGAAGTGTACTGCATTGGGTGTGTTTTTGTGAGACAAGAAAGTTTGTGTAGGCACATTTATTTTTACTGTATTGGATATGTTTCAGAAAGAAGTCATTCTCTGATTTTTTTTTTTGTGTTAGCATGTTTGTTTCACATAAAACAAAATTTTCTAGTGCTTGTGAGTGCAAGTTAATTTAGCTGAGGAAGGCACGGATGCTCTGTACTCTAGTATTATTGTTAGCTGTTAAGTACGAACTGAAACCCATATATGTTAGATAGTAAGGTGATGTTCTATTGCTCACAAGTTGTCTAATGCTACTTAATGGGGATTTGTTCAATATGTCATTAAATTTGGATATGGAATTAGAATGCTAGTGAAGTAATGAGCATACGATCGTTTGGTCATTCTGCAGTTAAATTGGCAGTGTCCCTGAGTTTTGTATTAACTCCCTGTTGAACACACAGCTCAAGAAACTGTTGCAAACACCGAGCCAATCAAACGTCAGCGTCGGTGGGCTGCAGATAGTGGGAATGTTCCAGAAAGACAACCGTTGAGTCAAAGTGGTTCTGATGCTCGTAAGGATATTCTCCAGCCTGCCTTAAAACGTTTTCTTGGCAGGTCTGATTCAACAGTAAGTGGAGATTCTCCAAAGGAGAGGATTGGTGAGTCCTTGTTTCTTTACTTGTCCTTCCATTACCAAGTCTTTATGCTTCATCAGTTCATTGTTTTCTTTTGGAAGCTAATTGTTTTTCTTTGTTTTGGTCTTGCAGTGCCACCATCTCAGAAACCGGCAACAACTTCCTTGAGAATCGACCGGTTTGTACGCCCATTTACCCTGAGAGCTGTGCAAGAGCTTCTTGGTAAATCTGGATCTGTTTGTAGCTTCTGGATGGATCATATCAAGACCCACTGCTATGTTACAGTATGTTCTATTTGTTAATCACAACATCAGTGTGTTCTTGTCTTTTATTTCCTTTTATCATCTTTGCAGCAGCATATATTGTTTTCTGACTCGACCTTCGTTTTTGCCAAGGATTGTTTTTTGTAAGGTCCAATACAGCAGACTTGCAGCCTTTCTTATGTAACCAAACTAAAAACCCATAGATTCTAAATGCGGTTTCATAATGCTTATAGTGAAATCATTTTGACACTTTATATTTCTCAAGTGGACTTGATAGTCAGCAAAGCCTGATAACTGATGCTACTTTCTATTAATGACTTGTGTGGACTAATTGGATTTTATGGAGTGGATATGGTTCTTAAAGAATGTATCAGTTGTAGATTATAATTAGCTGAAAAGCATTCATTGTGATGATGCTGGATATTGTAAATATGTGTTCGCTGACTTTGCCTCCATGTCTTATTTGCAGTTCTCCTCGGTGGAGGAAGCTACAGCTACTCGTGATGCTGTCTACAACCTGCAGTGGCCCCCAAACAATGGCAATTATCTGTTAGCTGAATTTGTTGATCCCCAGGAAGTGAAACTCAAGCTTGAACCCCCTCCCCCTCCCCCAGCAGCAACAGCAGTGGCGGTTCCTATTAGCCCAGCCACTACACCAAGGGAGGCTCCTTTGCAGCAAGGTCAGGCAAATCAAAGTGTGCCTCGCCAAGCTGCTGCTACACCAAGGGAGCAATTGCCGCCTCCACCACCCCTTGTGAAGCCTCCTACATCTGATCCAAGGGAGAAGCTCACACCCACCCCAAAGAAGGCAGAACCTCCTGTGGTGACACTTGATGATCTCTTCAGAAAGACACAATCCTCTCCAAGGATTTACTATCTGCCTTTATCAGATGAGGAGGTGTCAGCCAAGCTTGCTGCACAGGGCAAAGAAAATTAGTGAATGGCCTCGTGTTTTTGTTTTGTGGTATGTAGAAGCGGGCAAAGACTGGTTTTATCTCCTTTAAGATTGTATAATGTCGTCTGCTTTTTTTTAAAAAAGATTGTATGTCCTCTGACCTGAAGTTGTTCCAGTGTACTGAGATACTGGTTTTAGTTAGAACATCCTGGAACTCTACTGGTTAAGTAGTGAATAAACACAATCCTCTCCAAGGATTTACTATCTGCCTTTATCAGATGAGGAGGTGTCAGCCAAGCTTGCTGCACAGGGCAAAGCAAATTAGTGAATGGCCTCGTGCTTTTGTTTTGTGGTATGTAGAAGCAGGCAAAGACTGGTTTTCTCTCCTTTAAGATTGTATAATGTCATCTGCTTTTTTTTTTTATAAAAAAGATTGTATGTCCTCTGACCCGAAGTTGTTCCGGAGTACTGAGATACTGGTTTTAGTTAGAACATCCTGGAACTCTACTGGTGTCAGCCACAGGCGTACCTTAGCTTTATAGAAGGGAGAAAAATATGTACAAGAGTTTACAGAAATGCCGGTTGGGCTACAACCAGCCTGACCGAGCCACCACTCCACGCACACGCTACTCGACTACTCTATCACATATTGCTCTCCAAAAGCTCCTGCCGTGGCCCACATCCTCAGCTCGTCGAAGATCATGTCCACCGTGTCTTGTTCATTCTTGATCTGGCCCGAACCAAACACCCTCGCATTCCTTTGTTTCCATAACGTCCAGCAGACGAGCATGACAAAAGAATCAAACCCCTTTCGAGAGTGCTTAAGAAAACGCTTTCTAGCGTCCGACCACCAATGCACCAATCTAGAATCATATGTTGGGCAAAGCTCCATGGGCAACCCCATCCTACAGATGCAAGTGAACCAAACTTGCCTCGAGAACACACATTGCAACAGAATGTGGTCCATCGTGTCCTTCTCTTGGTCACAAAGAAAGCATTTAGAAATTTGATCTTGTAAGTTATGCCTCGCTCTTCTGTCGGAAGTCCATAGCCGATATTGGACAGCCAGCCACATGAAAATTTTGCAAGCCAGGGGGGCCCAGCACTTCCAAATAGCTCCAAAGGAGTGGAATCTAACTCCTCCCTCACATAGCATCTTGTACGCAGAGGATGCGGTGTAAGTCCCCGACACATTCCAAGCCCAAATGGGACTGTCCTCGGACTGCGCATCCAGATGTACCTCCTCAAGAATCTCCCAAAGGCCTATAAATTGGGTAAGGCCTTCCGTGCACAAGTCGCCGACAACATCATTCATCCATGAGTGCATGTCTAGTGCCTCTCGGACACGTCTCCTGTTGGCAACTTGCGTACGAACAGACTTCGCCACCAAAGGAGCGACCTCCGCAATGGTAGCACCCTGGATCCATCTATCCTTCCAGAACAAGGTTTTGTCCCCAGCACCAACTCTCCATTTCACCAAGCTACTGAACGCTTGCGCAACCGATTTGTTCGCGGCCAAGCATAGCCCTTGCCACGGCCTGGAAGTGTCCGTGCGTCTAAGCCATTCCCACCTCAACCTTAGAGCAATGCCGTGTTTGTGAAGATCAATGACGCCTAGCCCTCCCATGAGCTTAGGCCTACATACTCTCGCCCAAGATACGACACATTTACCTCCCTTGATTTCCTCAGTCCCGGCCCAGAAGAAGGCCCTACACCCTTTGTCCACTTTGTCAAGAGCCCATCTTGGCGCCTCCGCAACCATAAGGTGGTGAGTAGCCCGCGCTCTCATGACCTGGTTGACGAGAACCAGCCTACCTGGTCTAGTCACCAAACCCCTTTGCCATCCTGGCAACATGTGGAGTGCCGCGTCCACCATAGGCTGCCACTCCGATCTTTTCAACTGCCAAATACTTAGCTGTAATCCAAGGTACTTACAAGGAAAGGTAGCAAGCTTCCAGGGCAGCGCCGACTTCACAATATCCTCATCCTCCGGCTCTGCTCGAATCATAATTGCCGCCGATTTAGCAAAATTTACTTTCAATCCAGAAGCAACTCCAAAGATGGTAAGAGATTCTCTGACTAACGCCAGGTCCGGCCGTGTGGGTTTGATGAAAAGCACCACATCATCGGCATATAAGGACAACCTCTGCACCGGGCTACATCCAAGGATGCGACTCATAACTCCAGCTTCATGCGCCTTGATAATGATATGTGTGAGGATATCCATGGCTATAACAAAGAGTAAGGGGGAGATCGAATCCCCTTGCCTCAAACCTTTAGCATGCATAACCTTCAGGAGAATGCTTATTCGTGTTACATTTCTGTTCTGTCTCGATGTGCTTGGGTCCTGATGTCCCTCTTATAAGAAGCAAACTTTTTCCCTTGGAGTTTGAGTGAAAAAAAATGAAAATGTGGGAAAAAAGAAGCAATCCCCACTGTAATCTTTTGGTCGTATGTGGTCGGCGTTTGTACGAGAAAGTCCCGAGTGAATTACATATTCAACCCGCTGGCCTATTTAAGTGGCCTATTTGAAAAAATGTTTCGTTTATGAAAAAATGATCTTGTGAGTTGGGGTATTCAACCCACAGTCCGACAAGGTTTGCAAGGAAAAAAACACGACTACAGCAATGCACGGGCTTGCCTCCTCCCCCTCTCGCCCACGAAGCCGCCACCACCCCCGGCGAGCCTCGGCGCCGCGCAGCACGCCCTCGAGCTCCTCACAGTCTGTGCCTTGCTCCCTTCCGGCCAGATTCTCCGCTCCCGGCCTCTATCGACTGCTTGCAACCCCTGTGGCTAGGGTTTCGGGCAGGCTTCGCCAGCGTGTCTCCGGTGGCCCCAGGAGGGGTTCGTCCCTCCTCACTTCCCTCCCTTCCGGCCAGATTCTCCGCTCCCGGCCTCTATCGACCGCTTGCAACCCCCGTGGCTAGGGTTTCGGGCAGGCTTCGCCAGCATGTCTCCGGCGGCCCCAGGAGGGGTTCGTCCCTCCTTCCTTCTTGGCTGGGATCCGCTACCCCTACACCTCACCTTCTCTTCATATCATCTGCTACAGATGTAGATGGAGCACGCCATGGGAGTTCCGCATCCACCACGGTCGTCACCGTAAGGGTTTCTTCACGGAGATGTCAAGGACGCCATGGACTTGCAACTAGTCAAGGTTTTATCTTGTCCCCATCATATCCCCTCCCCTTCCCATCCCTTCCTCATCTCTCTTGCTAACTATCTTTTTTAAATAACATACACATTGGATGACCAGATACGCAACCACATAAGTTTTTTGATCCATGCTCATAGGGTCTATATTTGAATGTAAAACTACATGAGAATTCACTCAGGGTTGTAAAACAGAAAGGAAAATTTACATTGAAATTTGTCACATGCAAACTAGAGGAAGGAGCAATACGTAGAGAATTCCGTTCAAGATGTTGAAATTTGTCACATGCAAACGGTATGTGTGTTGCTACTGCTGAATGATGCTCCCTTGTCGTTGTTGCTATAATATGATTTAGTACAGCTTGTCTAAATGGGTTAGAAGAGGGGCGATGAACTGTTTTGTTGGAGTTTAAATATTCTCTCATGTGTTACACTATTAAATTGTGCACTTTTGTTGTTGTTATATGAGCTGGTAGGCAGATTTTAAAACTATTGCCCGTATATATATATGGGTCGCGCTATTCGTCATCCTGGGTGAGGAATATTTATTCTTCACACCTCTCTATTTTGACATCAATGCACTGTATTTTTACGTTTCATAAATTTTGTCTTATTTCATACATAAAAAGAGAACATAAGAAAATCTGTACTCGCCGTATTATTTTATGTTATGTAAAATTACGAATGTAAAAACATAGTGTAAAACATACATAAAATGTGATTTTTTTGGTCTTATAACCTATAATTTTGTTTTTTATACCAAATTTTACATATTGAATTAATATGCATGTAACTATTTATATTCTAAACATAATTTATTTAAGAAGCGATCGTAAGATTACCTCGGGTGAAGAATAACTTATTCTGCACCCTGGGTGATGAATATATATATATATATATATATATAGGGAAAATAGATACTACCACCTAGTGGTAGTTACCCCCACCCTAGCAGCCATCCGATCTCGTTTTAGTTGTGGGTTGTGATTAACGGGTTCTGTTGTAAAACTTGTTGATTCATCTACCCCATGCCCGATAGGAAAAAACAGCCAGATAATTCCAATTTCCATGCATGGCCCGGAATATAGCTAGCCAACACGTTTTCAACTACCGCTACGTTCCAGATCTAGCCTCCTGTATGCATGCACATACTTAAACTGTATATACTAGTTCACACTACATATTCTCTTTTAAAAAACTCCATATACACACAGAAACATGTAGATACTAGACACTACATACTCTTCGGGAGTATATATATAATTACTTTTGGTTCGAAGAAAAGTATATAATTGCTTAATTTCAGGGAAAAAAATCACGTACTCTCGTTTCTTGAACATACACACATACTACAACTAAAGGTAGTATGGGTTTTTCTTTTATATTGATACTCCTTTCTACTGCCGGAAGTATACATATACCCCAAAATACACTTTTTCCAAACCACATACTCCTCTGTCCATACTACATACTCCCATATTATTTTTTTGGTACATACTACCATACTATTTTTTTCGGAATATACTACCATACTACTCCCTCTGTTCTGAAATATTTGTCTTTCTAGGAATTTCAAATGGACACAACATACAGATGTATGTAGACTTATTTTAGAGTGTAGATTCACTCATTTTACCCCGTATGTAGTCACTTGTTGAAATCTCTAGAAAGACAAATATGTAGGAACGGAGGGAGTACATACTATTTTTTTCAACAGCATATATTCCTCAAGTCATACTACATACTACCATATTATTCTTTGTAATATACTACCACTCTATTTTTTCGGAATATACTACCATACTACATACAATTTTTTTCAAAACATACTATAAAAAATTGATGGCTCCAGTACATACCCAAGAGCATATACTATAATTTGTTCGCACGTATGGGATCGAGGTAGATATAATATTTTGTGAGGCCATGCAGTAGTTTTGCCAATCTAGCTAACACATAAAAAAAAACTAACTCATACTTATCCATCTTGTGAGATACGGTGCATGCCTTCCACACAAAAAATAAGAGAGAGAAAGGTGTGGTGCATGCAGCCAACAAATTAGCCGGTCGTTAGCTAATCCTGCGCGCCCTTTTATTGCCGGCTTCACCCGTGATTACTTGAAAACTTGGACGTACCGTCCCATCAGGGATTCCATTATCCCTAGAAAATATTTTTTTTCATTGGCCTAATTAGGTACGGCTGCTAGCGGGTTATAGGGTCCTGCCCATGTTCGCTACCCCCAGCGCACCCAGTTGCCTCGCTGCTATTAACGGGGACACGTGGAGGCCAAAGAAGATGGTGGTAACTACCACTGCTTGTAGATAAAATTTGTCATATATATATATATATATATATATATATATATATATATATATATATATATATATATATATATATATATATATATATATAGGGTAACGCTATTCTAAGCGTGAGTGTAGAATAGCTTATTCTACACCCCCTAGTAACGCTATATACAAAATCTAGTAAAACGGTGTACGAAATGTAGTAATTCGGAAAATAAAATTTTTATCACCCAAGTTTGGAATTTACTACATTTTTACAAAAATTACTATATTTTACATAGTGCGTTACTATATTTTGTATGTACCATTACTGGGGTGTAGAATAAGCTATTCTACACTCACGCTTAGTTTAGCGTTACTATATATATATATATATATATATATATATATATATATATATATATATATATATATATATATGACAATTTTTTCCTACTACCGGGTGTAGTTACTCCCACTTTTGACTCATACGTTCTAGGTAGTATTTATCATATGGGAGAGTATATACGCATAGTATGTAGTATGTAAGAATGTTTAGGTAGTATATATACTATTTTTGAGGTAGTATATTGTATATTTTGAGCATACTCCTTTGTACGTACAAATATATATGTATTTCACAAATATTATAAAAACATGGGCTCACATGCAATTTTTTCACATAACTCGCTTTAGAGTATCTTAGATATAGTATGTGAACATACTAAAAATAATAAAGTAGAGTATATACTACCACATGGTAGTATATGAGAAATGGGTGTAACTACACCCGGTAGTAGGATGCATTTTCCCTATATATATATATATATATATATATATATATATATATATATATATATATATATATATATATGACAACAGTTTGGGGCATGTACGTGTCCAGGCTCCTTGCCTTTCCACCACTTGATCGCATTTAGATGCGTGCTGTTGTAACGGGTATTGTTGTTAATGGGTTATTCCATTACAAATTTCCGATCAAATTAATTATGACATAATTACTTATTGAATGCCATAAGTATGACTCCACGCATCATACATAGCAAGAGTCCTTTCGTGGGAAAGAAAAAAGTAGCATGCATGGCAACATTGCATGTTGATAGACATAATAGGAGATAGAAATTAGAAATTAATGCGATACTCTGTAGAAATGTAGGAAAAACTTTTCGTAGTTAGTACAGTATGCACAATTCTTATTTGACCGAATTACCAAAATGTACACGAACGTATCTTAAGTATGTGTATATTTTTATTAGATAAATACCTAAGTATGTGTACATTTTGATTAGGTATAACACACATACATGAATATTTTCATTAGGGATAATACTCAACTACATACTTCAAATATCTATGGATAAGAAAAATTGGAAGTACTTGATATTTTTTAGGTATGCGCATACTCATCATATTTTCCTATAACTACATACCCCGACGTGAAATGCATGAGTACATACCCCAAAAATACGTAGGTATTATATCTACTTACTTTTGAAGTACATATGCCCAAATAATTGTATATGATACCCAATAATTGGTATCGTCTAATAATATGTACCTAACACATAAATATTTTCATTAGGTATACCAACACCCATAAATATTTTCATTAGGTATAATACCCAACAATTGGTATAATACCCACCAACTGGTATATTATCATTAGGTATATTTAGGAAATATTATTATTAGGTATAATACCATGAGTACATGTGTACTTTTACATAAAATATATTAGGTATGTGTATATTTTTAATTAAGTATAATACCAACACCAACATGTACATATTTTAGTTGGATAGAATACCATCAACTGGCCTCGCGGTCTAATAATATGTGCACATGGGTATCAGGTATGTGTGTATGAACAAATATTTTTATTACGTAAAAAGAAATTACGAACACGTACATGTACATGTTTAAGTTCAAGTAGACAATATGATTCAAATTGAACGTGGATGATCAGATGGTTGCCGAATCTAATTTATTTTTGTATGCGTAGAAAGTGTCACCGTAAAAGGAATCCGAGTAAACTAAGAAAAATAAATCAAACGCTTAATGCTATCTCATATATATGGAAAGTCTTGCATGTAGTAAATTAGGAAACAAATCAATAATGATGCACATCACTTACATCCAAATACTTAACGGGTTTTACCCAAGCAAGGTGCCCACGCACCTAGGTGCCCTAGTTAATTTAATATTCATCACACAAGATGCAAAATAAGTTATTCTTTGCCCGAGGTAATTTTACGTTCGCTTCATAAACAAATTATGTTTGGAATACAAATAGTTATATTCATATTGATTCACTACGTAAAATTTGGTATAAAAAAAGTTATAAGACCAAAATTATCGCATTTTATGTATGTTTTTACATTCGTAATTTTACATAACATAAAATATTTTTTACGACGAGTATATATTTTCTTACATTCTCTTTTTATGTATGAAATAAGACAATTTACGAAACCTAAAAATATGATGCATTGATGTCAAAAATACGGTTCATTAACTATTCCTTACACAGGGTGACGAATATATATATATATTATATGAAGTACAATAACTATTAAAAAGTATTAGTACATTTGTGCATGCGTGCGTACTGGGTGTGATGACGTGCGCGCGCGCTCGTGTGTTTGTGCGTACGCGAGTTGTGTAGCGTGTGTCCTCTGTTGTGTACTCCCGTTTGTGTGGGTGCTTTGCTTCTATTTTTTTTTTGATACTATGGCAAATTGAAACAGTGCTAGAAAATAAATTATGTTCACAAAAAATTACTTGCTTATGTCAAAAAAATCTAGTAAAATTTATATTCATACATCAGCCGGTGTAAACCAAAAAAACACTCACTTTTTAGACTTTAGTAATTCGCGAGAAAAAAAGTACTAGTTCGCATAGGAAAACACCTAAAAAAAGTTCATTGTGAAAAATCATGCGTTTCGTGATACAAAATGTTTTCCATTTTGAATAACATAGCATATAGAAGTTCAGGGAAAAAATTATAAAAATAAGTCGCCCTAAGGAAAAAATACCCACAAAATTCATTTTTAAAAACACATGAAGTTCTACCTAGATAAAACATTTCTTATTTTCCCATTCTTAAAATATAAATGCGAGAAGTTCAAAATAGAAAAAAATGAGTAATCCAATGGTTAGAAAAATTGAAATAAATAAATAGAAGTATGCTTTGAAAAACAATAAAAAAAAATAATTTTTGCAAGTTTGGGATTTTAGAGACCAAAAGATTAGGAAGTTTAGAAAAACAAATGAAAAATGTTCGAACACCAAACATGGGGTAATTCGCCATAAAAAAACCCAGGGGCATTGTATCACGGAAGTTTTTCAATAAAAAGAGCAATTCGATGATTATAGAATTATGAAGTTTAATTTTTACTATTTCTGCCTTACACAAAAAATAGAGCATAGATGTTCATAATTAAAAGCAAAAAATGAGTATTACTTGAAGACAATTTTTTTTTGATGCGAACTTCATATTCTATGCCTCGGATAGTTCAAAATGTTCGCTAACGGCAAAACAAACACATTGGGTATCCAAAAGTAAAGAGGCGAACACACAAAAAATCCATGAAGTTCAAAATTTATAAATAGAGAAGTCTAAAGTTTATTAAAAAAAGTATTTGTTCTAAAAAATAAAATAAAACATTCAGGTTTAAATACCACAAAAGTTGGATGTTTATTAAAAACACTCCTAGCAAAAATAAAAACTAGGGAGTTCAATTTTAAATAATAGAATAGTTTGATGTATATTAAAACCTCAGATTTTCTCGTTGTTAAAAGAATAAAACCAAGAAGTTCAAACTAAAATTATGGAGTAGTTCAATGTATATAAATTCTCAGATTTGTTGCAAGAAGTTTACGTGCACCACCGTGCACGGTTCAGAATTTATATTGCGGGACGTCCGACCTTCAATGACGCGTAATTCGACGTACACACAAAAATGTGACAGAAGTTCATAGTGAAAACAATGACAAGTTCAAGTACTGCAAGGAATGCATTTCAGGTGAGAATAAAAATATAGAAAAATAAAAGCTTAAAAGGTTTGTTGAAAGAAGTTCAAGTAATATGTCCGAGAAAGTTCAAAAATTCTTGCGAGAGAGGTTCACCTTGTATTTTCATGTTCAAAAACACAAAAAAGAAATTGTTTTTTGTGTTTTAAAATAATTCTCTCAATCCACAAAGAAGTTCAATTATTATTTGAGAGCAATTTGATTTCAAAAAGAATTTTTTTTTATAAAAATGGAAAAAGTTCATGTACTACATGGTATGTGTTTAATATGAGAAAAATGAATTAAAAGGCAAGATCTAATTTTGTTGTTGTTGTTATAAGTACAAGTCCTTGGTCGGAGAAAGTTAACAAAATTATTGTGGGAGAGGTTTCTACAAAAGGAATATCATTTGTGTAACACTGGCAAAAATTCGTCACAGAAGTTCAACGTGAAAACAGTAGGAAGTTCAACTATTATATCGAAGGAATTTCAGATGAAAGACTTTTAAAAATATCGCGGGTACAAAAAAATGACCAACACGGAAAGTTGCGTGTTTACAGCAACTTTCCATCGGTACATCACTTGCTTAATTCCGGTGAGTGCATGGAGAGCTACGAGAAAAAAAGCATGTGAAAAACAGAGTGAAGTTCAAGTAGACATGCCGAGAAGTTCAAGTTCTTCACGCGGTGCATTTTCGAAGAATCTGTTTTGCGATAAAGACAGAATGCATGATCTCGTTGTTTTCAAAATTATTGAAAACAGCTAGGAATAAAAAAAACATCTACATGAAAAAGTTTCGCATTTTCCGTAGCTTTTCAATGGTATATTATTTGCCCCATTCTGGCACACAGTTTGTAGAAATTATGGTCAAAAAACATTTTTAGCCATTTTTGAAATTGACTTAAAACTGTAAGGAATTGGGAGAAACTACATATACCATTTTTTTGCATTTCCTCAAGCTTTCTAATGCCATATTATTTGCTACATTCAGATGTACGGTTAAAAAATTAGGTCAAAAATACGAAATTGGTGGAACTTGTACCGTTTTCTAAATTACTTTTAAACCGTTCAAAACTAGAAAAATCTTTCAACATGAAAAAGTAGCGCATTTTCAAGCTTTCCAATGCCATATCATTTGCCTCCACTAGATTAGCCGTTTAGAAATGGCATCGAAAATACGAACTCGGCTGTTCGATTTGCGAAATTTTACGATTTTCCAGCTTACTCTTTAACCATAGGGTATTAGAGAAAACTTTCAACATGTGGAATGAGCGGTTTTGCAGCAGCTTTCCAATGCCATATTATTTGCCTCATTCCGATGAATGGTTTAGAAATGCGATTGAAAATACGATTCATGTTTTTTGTATGAAGAAAACACAGTTTTCAAAACTGCTCTTAAACCGCTTACATTTTGACAAAAAATTAACTTGGGTCATGATACTCGTGTCCATAGCTTTCCAACGGTATATCACAAGCCCCATTTAGGCAATGTTGACGGAAGTTCAACCCGTTACCAAGGGAAGTTCAGGTCGAACAACTCAGGCAGTGATATTGCAACAGACGCAAGTTCATCACGTCCGGAGAGCGAAATCCAACAATGAGCGAGATTCCTATTTAAAACGGGCATTTAGTTGCTAAAAATCGTTTCCAGATTACACTTACATCACATTGAACACGATTGACCAGAATAATTTCCACGGGGAGACACGGTTGCGAAGATAGCCCGAAGGTCGGGTTCCTACAAAGGGAAGTTCATGTTGTGTAACTCAGGAAGTTCTGGTTGTGTAACTCAGGACGCCAGTTTAGGACACCTAGGTGCCTGGGCACCTTGCCTATCCGTCGTTGGATCGTGTTTAGCGATTGATTTGGAAATTAATGAAAATGGCTTAATTACTAGTTAATTTGGCAGGCTTTAATTCTTTAACCATCTCATGCATGCATGTCACGTCATAGAAAAGGAAGGAGATTAAAATACCATAGTGACTAAAAATCAACATTTATTATCTCTTTATATAACACTTATTTATTCGTAGGATAAATCACTTTGTATGTATATACACATGTATGTTATGTAATTTCAGTAGTAGGTATACATATACTGACCACATAATTCAGTATACATATACCCATACATGTACCTTTTTTGCATGGTACATAATTCCGCTAGTAGGTATATGCACTACCTGTGTATGTACATAATTTCGTTTTTAGGTATATGCATACCCGTGTATGTATATAATTTCATTAGTAGGTATATACATACTCGCGTATGTACATAATTTAGTTAGTAGGTATATACAAATCCGCTAGCATATAATTTCTTTACTAGCAACACCTAGAATAAATCATTGGATATATATACATACACGCGTATGTATATAATTCATTGGTAGGTATATATATCGTGGGTATGTCTCTAATATTTGGAGTCAGCGCACAATTTGTTAATACAAATAATAAAAATATTTTGTCATAGATTTCTCATGAAAGTCTCAATTTTATGTACACGTATATTCATCTGTGCGGCAAGTCACATTGTGCGTGCATGCATGTATATTTCTTTCCTTCTTATTCTATTATTCTTTCTCCACCAATTAATGTGTGTTTTAATTTTTTCCAATCAATAAATGCAAATGGGTTGACATGCAAGCTATTAGTGCTAGGTGTCCAGGCACCTAGGTGCCCCAAACAATTTACCTATATATATATATATATATATATATATATATATATATATATATATATATATATATATATATATATATATATTGCTGTCTGCTTATGGAGTAGTGGATTAACATCCTCCTATGTCTCGTATCCATATAGTTGCAAACAAGCCTCATGCAAGAAGCCGAGAAGCTAGACTGGCGTTCTATACAAACACTGGAACTGTTGCTTTGCATTTGACCGCAAAACACGAATGGGAGCAAATCTTCATCCTGTTTTATCATTATTTCAGTAGGCATAGCGGTATTGGTCTGGTTGCTTCTATTCTGGTACATCAAATACATAAGTGAAACCCTTGGAGCGAATGTCTTATTCGAATTCATTATTGCTTGACTACTTAATATTGGTGCCTAAACCATCTTGCCATTTTTTGTTTGTTCTTTTGGTTTGCAAGCTAACCGTTTAGTTGATGATGATGAGTTTTTCTGTTCTAACGGCACAGGAGGTGGATTTTGTACTATTAAATTTCACAAAATGCCTGTAACGCAGAATTGCAATCTCAAGACTGAAAATAAAGATTGTGCATCACGATGTTTCTCTTTAAGATTAATTTTATATGTCATCTTCTTTTCGCTTTAGGTTCATAAATGTTGGTCTTCTACATAATGCATGTGTTCAGTCTCAGAATGGCAGTGTTATTACTATCATATTTACCATTTCTTCACCAGTGTTCACATAACCGAATAAATTCACTTGAACGCTTAATGAAGCTTTCTATAATGTTCATCAATAAGAATCGGTTTCTTCATGTATTTCACCACCAACCAGCCAGTTTCACTTGAACGCTTACATTGAAATTTGTCACATGCAAACTGGAGGAAGGAGCAATAAGCAGAGAATTCCCCTCAAGATGTGAACTACATTGCTGCCCTTAGTATGTATGTTGCTACTGCTGAATGATGCTTACTTGTCATTGTTGCTATAATATGATTTAGTACAGCTTGTCTAAATGGGTTAGAAGAGGGGTGATGAACTGTTTTGTGGGCATTCATGTGCATTTAAGTTTCATTATCATCTGAAGTGTGAGCTTGCTTCAAACAGTCAATTTGCCTTCCTGCCGCAATATTTCTCTACGGTGGTGGTTGTATTAGAAACATCTCCTTCCAAAAAGTAAATGTTTTCATACCAAATATTTATGGTTTGTTCAGATAAGTGATACAATGAGTAGCACTGTAGTCTTTGATGGAGATTTATACTGAAAAACACTTTGTGAACTCTAAATATTTTTGTTTACCTCGAAGATTGTAGGATTGCAGACCTCAAACTAAAAAGTAAATGCCTATTACTCTTTGTCCAGGATGCTACTGTGAGATGGTCTGCTGCCAAAGGAGCTGGTAGGATAACTATGCATTTAGCACCTGCGTTGTCCGAAGTTCTATCAATAATTTTGCAACATTTTTCTCCGGGTGAGGTCCGTTTATAACATATACACTTCACAACACCCTTTGTTTATTTAAAGAGTTTTGCAGCTTCTTTTCTATCTCTCAAAATTGCATCTTTTCTTAGTTAGTGTTGGTGAATTACTTAAAGTAATTAGCTTGTGCATTCTGAATACTGAAGGCGATGGTTAGAGGCTGCTTGGCTTTGACTGAACTTTCTCAAAGGGGGTGGCTGTTCCCGTTATTATAACCAAGGTGCATAATATAATAAATATTGTTTTGGCACCAACTTGCATCGTGAGAATGATGATTATTTGATTATAATCATAGATTATGCACGATGATTCTTTACGCTCCTAAATTTTCTCCCCTTTCATGGTGGCAGGGAAACATCGCCATTAGTTTGCACGATTTACCGGCTAGAAGGACTTCACAGAATTTTGCCAACATCATTGGTGGAGATATCTTCAAATTAGCTGACAACTATAGAGCCATAGCCTCGGTTTTGGTTAATAAGGGGGACTCGGTTTTGTTCTGGTCTGATACTTGGAAACTGGATGGTTCTACTATGCCTTTGAGGCAAAGACTGCCACTGTTATTTTCTTATGTTCTGGACGATAAGATCTCTGTGGCTGATTTTATTGACAGTCAGGATAGAGCCTCTTTTTTCCAGCTGCCTATCTCCCAACAAGCTGCAACTAAATTGCATTCCCTCATTTCTTGGGTTAATAATTTGCAAAGGGACCCTGATGCTAATGATGTTTGGTCTTGGGTTGGACCCTCTGGAGATTACACGTCAAAGAGCTACTATACCATTATGCATTCTCACATGCCCATTATTGAGCCCTGCAAATGGTTATGGAGCAGTCGATGCACGCTGAAAATTAAGGTCTTTGCTTGGTTATTATTTTTCGACAGACTCAACACCAAGGACCTGCTCGTGAGGAGACACTGGCGTGATGTTGAGGTTGATAATCTTTGTGTTTTGTGCCATCAACATACATATGAGGATCGGCAGCACTTGTTCTTTTCCTGTAACTTCAGTATCAGAATCTGGAATTACTTTTAGATTGACTGGACTGGCGGCTCCAATGTTAATCAATACATTTCTTTGGCCAGACAGAGATTTTCTAAAAGCTTCTTCTTTGATGTGGTCTTCACAGCGGCTTGGAATATTTGGATACTTCGAAATGGCAGGACCTTCAGAGGGGAAAGAGCTACCTTTAGTGCTTGGCGTTGTGAATTTGTACATGATTTAACTCTGCTCTCCCGTAGAGTCAAGGCTCATGTTAGACCTCACCTTTTGAAATGGTTGGAGGGGCTTCATTGAGTCATGTTTTGTATAGGTAGGCATAGGTAAGCTTGGCCACTCTGGCCTTTTCCTTTTTTCTTTTTAGCTTTACTTTTGTACAGTTTACTTGTATTGGACTCTTCTCTTTTTTGGAATAAAAGACTGTGGGGCTGTGCCCTGCAGTAGTTAGTCAAAAAAAAGATATAATTTTTCTTATTCATTTTTAGAAAAGAAAGAACCACAAAGAATCTTAACCCTTGTACTATAGTAGTACCCGCAGTAGAGCAAACCCCTATCTCTAACAAAAAATGAATGGTTGTTTTTGTTGTAGGTTACTCCAAGAACAAGTGCATCATAAAACTAGATATTTTATATTATGGTTGCTTGTGTATCTTGCAAAACACAAGTGTGTGCATGCTTGTAGGGCACAGTTGGAATTTTAAATCCATTTATATTGTCTTGCAAAACTATAATTTGGAAGAAAGGTACATTAAATTATGTCACACACATGGACAGTGGTGCCGTCTATAATGCCTTACAATTCTGAGTTCCATCGGGACAATTTGATTAGTGTGTCACAAGCCTGCTATTTCTAAGTTACAAATTTTGTACTCCCTCCGTCTAGAATTACTTGTCATAGAAATGGATGTATTTAGACGTGTTTTTAGTTCTAGATACATCAATTTTTATCCATTTGTGCGTCAAGTAAATCGGAATAGAGGTAGAAGTTATTTTAGTGTTTTAAATAATGCATAGATTTTTCAGAACAAAAAGAAGTGAATTATGCAAAATGGAAAGAAGTGAATTGTATATACGTAGTCAAGTGTATAGCCAGAAAGAAGTGAATTATGTATACATAGTCAACTATATATCCAGAAAGAAGTGAATTATGTATACCTAGTCAACCTTATTTTGCTTTATCATTTAGTTCCCGTTGACTACGTATATCCTAGTTTCTCCAGTATTGTAGCTGTGTAAAATTATCAGATTAAACGAATCTTTCTCTTTCGGCAGCTTGCAATTTGTAATATTATGATTTCCTTTTTTAGAAACTGCTTGAACTAGCTTGGCGCTATGTCTATTAGTCCTTAAGTAATTGTTAAAATGAGAGAACACATTGTATGCTAGGCAACTGAAGCAAGTAGAGTTTTGCAATTTCTTGGAAAGGATGAGCCCCTGAACCCGGGATGCATGACGAAGGATCCAATATGTCAGAACTGACATGCTTCATATTCAGTTTCTTTAGCTGCTGGCCTGCTTCAAGTGTCTACAAATTACATGAAATATATTTCTTCGAGTGTCTACATGCTACAGGAAGTAAGCTTCTTATAGAAGTAGTCAAACCTAGATTACCAATTTATTGGAACTATTATATTTTAACCTGGATATCAATTTGTTGGATCCATGAAGGAGAGGCGACACTCCTGAAGAGACAAGTAATGCAATATATTCTCTCTCTATGCCTATTTGAAATACTTGGGGCCTCTACTTTGCCACTCACATTGCAGTACTGAATTGTAGCAAGGATGGAGCAGGAAAATGTGCTCAATCTTCTAACATGGATGCTGTACATGTACGGGCTACATGCCACTGTAGTTTATCATATGGATTGTAGATGTAGTGATACTGAAGTTTGTACTATGTCCTAAATTTCTTTATTTTAGTAGTGTGGATAATACTGATAAATTGTGTTATCTAAAAATGTTGTCTTGAACTTGGATCTGGAAAATATAATAAAAGGGTCAATTAGAGAATTATTAGAATTGTGGATTGAATGTCAGTAATTTTATATCTGTGTGGGGGTTTGACGAAAGATTACGTGTAGATTATACAAGTGAAAAACATAATTTATTTAGATGAGCTATTACCAGAGTAGATACACTTTTTATTGCTAAGTTAACACTGCTAAAATATTTCTGGCCTCGGCAACTCATGGACAGAAACTTAGAAACATAGAAGTAAGCCTATTCAGAAGCGTTGAAGCTTCAGCGCAATGCTCTAGCTTCCTTGAGTAGCCGCACCATTCGCGAAGTGTTGGTAAACTTGCATGAGCTGAGGGGTTGCCACAAATAGAGCAGAGGCAGACGACAGGGAGGTGGTCTATGACGGGGTAGAGGGCAACACTGGAAAGGAAGACATCAGTGTGGAAGAGGGCAACGGCGGGGAGGTTAGCAGGAGGAGTGGAGGCAATGATGGGGTGACTGTCGGTGTTCTGGGAACCAGGGTACCCAGACTTACCTGCCTGCGGCCCACGGCATGGCTCCATCGACGGCCTGGTACGACCCATCTTCAGCATCGACGAGTCAAGACTCTTGCGAGGGGCCAAGCCTCATGAGGCGGACGACACCAAGACCTCTTGAAGGAGCGGCCTCCCCAGGAGGCCTCCTGAGGAGCGGAGATTCCTATGCAAGCACTCACCTCATGAGGCTGAGGTGACGCCAGCCATGACGACCAAGGCCAGGCGCGTGCCAGCGGGCGCAGAGCGGCAGGTTTCCTCTTTGGTGCTAAGGAGGCAAGCGCAGGCGCAGAGTCCCAAGGAATCAACCAAAGGTTACCATTTACGTGCAACGAGACCAAGACCGCCAGGACGGCAGGATGGATGTCATCATCGAGCCCTCCACTATGTCACGACCAGAAGCTTTGCAGGTGAAGACCACCTTTCGTCAGGATAAGATGTACTACTTGTCCCCCTTTAAAATTGGCCACTTTGGGATCCCTTCCCACCTAAGTTTTGGGGGAAGAGGACCGAGGCCACTATAAATATAGTTTAGCCACCACCATAGAGGGGGAGAGCTCCCGGAATCCACCACAAGCACAAGATGAGCCTCCTGAGGTTGTTCTTCATCCATTGTACTAGTTCATCCTCAGCCCCCCGCGAGGCTAATCCACCACAAAGTAGGAGTAGGGTTTTACACCGCAAGGTGGCCCGAACCTGGATAAACTATCGTGTCCGTTTCCTTTCCCGTTCATCGAGCTAGGCCGTGAGAGCAGCGAGCTGGCTGGCTGGAGAGGTTGAGTTCTTCACACATGCCCCAGAGTTCGAACCTTTCTTGGGTCTGCAGAGCCCTGAATCCTACATTTGGCATGCCTGGTAGGGGCGTGTCGAAAGATTTCTTCCTCTCCTGCTGTGCCTCCCACCTCTCTTGCCGTCTCGCTTCCATGGAGGCCATCGTCCCACTCGGAGGGCAGACGGGCACGTTCGAGGGTGCCACGGGTCACCGGGTTTTCACCCCCGCCTTGCGGCAGGTGCGATGGCCACCGAAGTTCCGGTCGGGGTTGCCGCCACGATACGATGGCGCGGTGGACCCCGCGGAGTTCATCCAGATGTACGCGGAGGCCATCAGGGAGGCCGGCGGTGACGACAAGGTCATGGCAAATTGGCTCCCTATGGCTCTCGCAGGTATGCCGCGCGGTTGGTTCCTTGATAACCCACAAGTATAGGGGATCAATTGTAGCCTCTTTCGATAAGTAAGAGTGTCGAACCCAATGAGGAGCTAAAGGTAGAACAAATATTCCCTCAAGTTCTATCAGCCACCGATACAACTCTACGCACGCTTAGCGTTCGCTTTACCTAGAACAAGTATGAAACTAGAAGTACTTTGTAGGTATTGTTGGATAGTTTTGCAAGATGATAAAGAACACGTAAATAAAAAGTAGGTGTCGTGGTTCTAAGACTGATAGTAGAAAGGGGGGTAGGTATGGAGAGGCAAGATCTCAGCTATGGTGAAGATGTACACACGAGTTTTACGAGTTCAGGCCCTTCTCGGAGGAGGTAATAGCCCTACGTCTCGGTGCCGAGAGGCGGTCGATTGGATTATATGTGTGATGTTACGGGGGTGCGAACCCTTGTGCCAGAGGAGGAGGGTGGCTTATATAGAGTTCGCCAGGACCCTCTCCGCTCTCCATTACAAGGGACTTAATGTACATAAAGTGGGGGCGTTACTGGTAACGCCCGCCTTAAGTGCTGTTAATGACCTTAAAGACTACAGAGTGAATGCCTGCCCGTTGCAACGCTGAGTGACTCCTAGTCTTCGGGAGGTCGAGTGATTCTCTAGACGGTCGAGTGACAGTAGGTAGGAAGACTCCCGAGTGACATGATGTCAAGTGGATTGCACTCGACATCTTCGACTGGGGGTCTCATGCTGCCTCTTGAACTTCTTGTCTTCTTGGGTAGCGACCTTGGGTAGGACGTATAGGTCAGGCCTATGACCCTACCCCAGGTCTGTATCCTCATCAGTAGCCCCCGAATGGATTATGGTTCGAGTGGAAAGTAGGTTGGAGTCGAACTTGTTCTGAGTCTTGCACCTTCGCGAGCGTTTTCTGCAAGATGGAAAACTCGCGTTGGTACTTCAGCGTCGATTCAGTCATCTTGATCCATTCAGAGAGTCGTCGACTGAACTTGTGGCGTCATCTGCCAAGTGCCGTATTAGAGTGCAGGATCTTGGGCGCGATTGTCTGCTGCGTATCCTGGATTTCATGGGATACGAAATTTTAGGGAAGCGCGCGGGACGGGGACTGCCAAAGCGGGCGGAGCGGATAAACAGCGATGCCTCGATTTCTGCGCCGCCTTTTTCGCCACGTACGTAGCGCGCGACTGTTGCGGGATTTGACAGGATTGCCTGGTCCCACGCGTCAGTCACTCGGAAGTGACCCTTTATAAAGCAACGGGGCCGAGGTGCCTGCACTGCGCACGCTCATTCCTCCTTCTTCTTCCTCCACTTCTGCGCCGCGTCCAGCTCCTCTGTTCTGACGCCGCCGCTCCGTCGCCATGGTGAAGGACAAGACGGCGGCGCTAGAGCGCGCAAAGAAGGTGAAGGGGGCGGCGAAGGGCAAAAAGCAGCACCGCGGGTCGTCATCGCGCGCGGGGCTGCCACCGGGCTGGATCCAGGGCGATTGGATCCGGTCTTCGATTTGGCAGGAGGATCTGGACGAGCTGGCGGAGTCTAGGCTGATCGCCAAGGGAGCGGCAAGGTTGCCGGAGGGGGAGATGGAGCCTCAGCCTCGACCGGGTGAGTGCGTACTGCTCGCCACCCACGTCCACCGGGGTTTTTTGCTTCCTCCGCATCCTTTCTTCCGGGGGTTCTTGAATTTTTTCGGCGCCCAACTCCACCATTTTTCTCCTAACACCCTCACATATCTGGCCGCCTTTGTATTGATGTGTGAAAACTTCTTGGGTGTCGACCGCACTGGGGTCTTTTCAAACATATCTTCACCATCCGCTCCCAGTCGGTTAAAAAAGCTAAGTCGAGTGATTCAAAGACCAATGCCATCCAGATGTGCGGGGGTTTAGGTATCCAAAAAAGGCATAGGAGTTCTTTCCCTGCTATGACTCTCCCTGGATCGGTTAGAGGCTGGCAGTCGACCTGGTTCTACTGCCAGGACGCCGCAGCCCCAGGTCAGTCGACCGGCCTCCCCCACTTCACATTTGACCGTGTTCAGACCCCTTCTCCACTCAAAGTGACCGCCGCTGAGAACGTGGACACAAAGATGCTGGTGGAGAAAGTGGTCCAACTTATCAACGAGGGTGTCACCAGCCTGGACCTGCTGGAAGTGTTCCTCAGTCGATGCATCCAGCCTCTCTAGGCTCGTGATCATCCTATGTGGTTGTACTCTGGACCTAAAGACACCACTCGGGTCCACCCAAAGGAAGTGTCGTCCGAGACCGTGGCCATGTGGTTGAGGAGTATCACCGGCAATGAGGACAATCCCAGAGGATCCAGGAGAGTCATCCCTTTCAGAGACGATAATCCACCCTATAACGTATGCCCTTTCATTTTGACCGCCTGGCGTATATGTTCCGAATGCACTTGATGTCGACTGATTTTTACTTGACTTTTTGTCTTGTAGGTTTTCACCGAGATGTATTCTATGCCTAACGGCGAACAAGCCCTGGAGCAGGGCCAGGAGGAAGAGGCCAGCGCAGACGAGAGTGGCGATTGGGAGTCTTCGAATGAAGAGGAGGAGGAGGAGAGCAAGGAGTCAGACGACGAGGAAGAAGTCGACTCGCCTCCGTGTTCCGAGCGCCGATCCAAGCAGCAACACGACCCGGCGGGCGGGTGCGGGAAGAACGTGGCTCCGAGTACTCACGCTCAGAAGCACACTCGGACGTCGACTCCGGAGCCGATGGAGAAGACCGCCAAGCAGCCCAAGGTTGCTCCTCCCAAGACTCGGAAGACTTTGCTGCGGGTCAAGATGGACGTCCCAGTGGCTTCGGGGTGAGTATCACACTTGTGTTTATACAGACCGACTGAAATTTCTGTTCTGACCAATTGGATTATGCATCTTTCCAGTCCCACCTCTGCTGCTACTGACATGGATGTCGATAAGGCACCAGGAGACGAGGAGGCCACCTCTCGGGCTGGTAAGTCCGTTCGACCAAGTTTCATTTAGTCGAGTGGGTAGTCAATCGGTTGAACATTTGATATTTCTCCCTTTCTGTAGCTCCACAAGAAATCGTTGTGCTCCCTGATGATGAAGAAGAAGAAGCGCCTCTTCAGGAGAGGAGGAAGAAGAGTGGAAGTTTGAGCAGGAGGAGGCTTGAAATCCAAGTCCCTCAGTCGACGCCGGCGCTTGAGGCGGTGGCCGAGCGTTCTGGAGGGCCGGTTCGGACCAACGTCACATTCGCCAGCCCGCTGACGACTGATCATCTGTCGGGATCGACTGCACAGATTCCTGCCACTCCGGTGCCACTCGACGCGTCTGACCCGGTAACTGCTTCGACTACCTTGGAGCCATCACTCTTTGCCGCGTATCAAACTCCAGACGACTCACCGAGTGCCACTGGGGAAGCTCTTCGTCAGGTGAACCTTGTCATGGAGCAGGTGAAGGTGATGCATGAAGCTAGTCAGTGGCTTACGACGCCAGCTCTGCCCTTCAGACCAATGTTCAGGTCAGCAAAATTTCGACTGAAGTTTTGAGTGTTGTTTTATATCTGATCACCCACTGGGGTGTTCCTTCCGCTTGCCTCGAGCCGAGTCTCAGTAAACTGTTTGAATCAGTGGGGGAACGCCGAGTGCACCCACTGGGTGTAGTCCCCAAGACCACGGTCGACTGCTGGCAGTCGATTGAGGTCTTAGGATGTATTCTCTTTCTTCTTCTTTTTTTGAACTCACGCTGGGCAGACCCTGCTGAGTATTGATCTGAACCAGTGGGGGCACGCTAAGTGCACCCACTGGGTGCAGTCCCCGAGACTACTGTTGAATATTTGATTCAACAGTAGTCTTAGAGTAACTTTTCCCTGTCACTGTCTCTTATTTCTGTCGACTGACATATCTCTCCTGCTGACTGCAGAGGTCTTGTGATCTTGGGGCTCGACTTTCCAAATTAAATAAGAAGCATATCAGCATTAAACTTGACCTTGAACTCGCAAAGAAGAATCTCACGACTGCTCAACAAGAGACGACCATCATGGGAGGTAATCATTCGACCGTCTTGTCTGCTTTGTAGCCGGCACTTCGCACTAGTTTTTCTTTTAGTCTCTTTGAACCGAGTGACTTCGCACAAGCAGATGTGCGTAGTGAAAATCGCCAACTTCAGGCTCGTTTGAAGAGTGTTGTTTCTTTAGAGAGGATGAAGGAGGCTTTGGAGAAGAAGGACCTGGACCTTGCTACTGCTCAGAAGGAAGCACGTGAGAAGACGAAGCTTGCAGACCAGAAGCTGGCTTCAGTCGGCAAATTGGAGGAGGAGAACACGAAGTTGAAGACCACCATATCAGAAGCTAATCAAGAAGTCGAGCAGCTGAGGAAGGACAAGGAGAACCTGACCACAGAAGTCGGCAGCCTCAGAGCCAAGACAGACAAGCTAGAGTCCTATCTGGAATAACTTGCCGCGAAACTTGTTCTGAAGCTTGAAGGTATGATCATTCGACTGGTCAATTTGTCGTCGATTGAAGTTTGTTGCTATATTGTCGACTCATCGTTTTTCGCGATGCGATAGAACTTTGTCAGGACTTTGAGGCCGAAACCGGGCGGGTTGAGACAGGTCTCGACCCCATCAATTGTCGCATGAAAGATGACGTTGCAATGAACCTGCTGTGATTGGAGTCACGCTTGGATGGTGCAGTCGCTTATCTGGCTCGACTGAAGGCGGCGATGACCCGAGTGGACGCTGAACTCTGGCCTCGGGTGGAACTTTCTCAAGACCTCGAGTCGCTGATGACTCGACTTAATCAGATTCCAGGCCAGGTGCAAGAGTGGAAGAAGTCCTCTACTCGCTGTGGTGTTGACGTCGCCTTGTCATTGGTCTGAGTGCACTGCAAGGAGGCTAAGGAAGACAAGCTGGCTGCCCTCAAGGTAGCGAATACTAAGAAGCACTCCTTCTAGTCTTTCATGGACACCTTCCTCGAGGCAGCCACTCGTATCGCAGACAGCATCGACCTCGACAGCTTCTGCGATCCGGCTAGTCCTTCTCCCGCCGAGTGACTGAAAAACATTATGCTTCACCTTTATTTGCCTCGGAATGCCGAGTGATTTTGTAATCGTTAAAACTCCTTCGGGCCTGACGCCCGAGTACTTTAATCTGCGGTTAGGAAGCTTTGGATTTATCTTTGAATATGTTGCGTTTATCTTCGAGTGAAATTCGTTCTTCTCTCGGATTGGTTTCTGTTTGCTTGATGCAGTTTCTGAAGAAGAATCAGAATCAACCAGTTGGACGAACCTTGAGCAGCATCGATCAGCTCATCAGCAAGGCACTCAACAATGGTCTTGACGTTCCTGTCAGCCGTCTGCTTTGGTGCCAGCCGTCGGATGGGCCTTTGACAGTGCGCACAATCTCGCCCTTCTTCTTGACGGTGCAGCCACCCGGGGGGGGGGGGGGGTCGCGGTCGACCCGCACCATTCGGCGGGGCTGGTCAACTCGTCAACAAGGTATTCAACAATGGTCTTGACGTTCCTGAGAGTGGCTCACCTTGGCGACATGCTCAATCTCGTCCTTCTTCTTGATGGTACAACTCCGGAGTGGGGGTCGTGGCCGGTCCGCACTTTGCTAAGTCCCCGAGCGAGAAGATCAATTTTCACTCGGGAGGGTTTTCAAACTTACGCGAGTACTGGACTGCAGCTAAGCCTTCGAGTGGGAGGGTTGCTCACCACTCGATAGGATTTTTCAAACTTAGGCGAGTACTGGACTGCAGCTAAGCCTCCGAGTGGGAGGATTGCTCACCACTCGGTAGGATTTTTCAAACTTAGGCGAGTACTGGACTACAGCTAAGCCTCCGAGTGGGAGGATTGCTCACCACTCGGTAGGATTTTTCAAACTTAGGCAAGTACTGGACTGCAGCTAAGCCTCCGAGTGGGAGGATTGCTCACCACTCGGTAGGATTTTTCAAACTTAGGCAAGTACTGGACTGCAGCTAAGCCTTCGAGCGGAAAGATTGTTCTTACAATCTCGTCCTTCTTCTTGATGGTGCAACCCCGGGGGGGGGGGGGGGGGCATGGCCGACCCGTACCATTTGGTAGGACTTTTTAAACTTAGGCGAGTACTGGACTATAGCTAAGCCCCCGAGTGAGAGGTAGACTCGCCACTCGGTAGGATTTTTATTACTTAGGCGAGTACTGGACTATAGCTAAGCCCCCGAGTGAGAGGCAGACTCACCACTCGGTAGGATTTTTCAAACTTAGGCAAGTACTGGACTGCAGCTAATCCCCCGAGTGAGAGGCAGACTCACCACTCGGTAGGATTTTTCAAAACTTAGGCGAGTACTGGACTGCAGCCAAGCCCCCGAGTGAGAGGCAGACTCACCACACGGTAGGATTTTTCAAAACTTAGGCAAGTACTGGACTGCAGCTAAGCCCCCGAGTGGGAGGGCTGCTCACCACTCGGTAGGATTTTTTCTTCGACTTAGGTGAAACGGATTCGCAGCTAAGACACCCACTGAGGGATTTTAGAACATGTAAAAAATGAACAACAATCATTCGGAAGACTATAAATCATGTCTTTTGATAATCAAACTAAAGGGTACTTCTTATTACATCTCATCACTCTAAATACTTAAGAGTAAAAAGGGCGGAGCAATTCCGCATTCCAGGCGCATGGCTCATCTTTGTTGTGCTCGACGTTGAAGAGACGATACGCTCTGTTGTGGAGCACTTTGGTGACGACGAAAGGACCTTCCCAGGCAGGAGCGAGCTTGTGTGGTTTCTGCTGGTCCACTCGAAGAACCAGGTCTCCTTCTTGAAACGCCCGACCCCTTACGTTTCTGGCATGGAATCGACGCAAGTCTTGCTGATAAATGGTCGACCGGATCAAGGCCATCTCTCTTTCTTCTTCCAGGAGACCAACTGCATCTTGCCGAGCCTGCTCTGCTTCCTCTTCTAAGAAGAGTTCGACTCGAGGCGCATTATGGAGCAAATCACTCGGGAGTACGTCTTCGGCTCCGTAGACTAAGAAGAATGGAGTCCGTCCAGTCAACCGATTAGGAGTTGTCCTCAATCCCCAAAGTACTGATGGGAGCTCGTCGACCCAAGCCCCTGCTGCATGCTTGAGGTCACGCATTAACCGGGGTTTCATCCCTTTGAGAATCAATCCATTTGCTCGCTCAGCCTGCCCATTCGACCGAGGATGAGCGACCAAAGCATAATCGACCCTCATGCCTTGGGAAGCACAAAAGGCTCTGAATTCATCAGAGTCGAAGTTCGAACCGTTATCCGTGATGATGCTGTGTGGGATGCCATATCTGAATATTAGTTCTCTGATGAAACTCACAGCTGTACTTGCTTCAAGGTTTTTAATGGGTTTGGCTTTGATCCATTTGGTGAACTTGTCGACTGCCACCAGCACATGAGTAAATCCACTCCTGCCAGTCCTCAGAGGTTCAACCATGTCCAATCCCCAGACAGCAAAAGGCCAGACGAGTGGAATTTTCTTCAGAGCTGACGTAGGTTTATGTGACATGTTGGAGTAAAACTGACAGCCTTCACACTTGTACACTATTTCTTTTGCCATCTCATTGGCCCGTGGCCAGTAAAATCCGGCTCGGTATGCTTTGGCCACGATGGTCCGAGAGGACACATGGTGACCACAGGTCCCTGAGTGAATTTCATTGAGGATCATTCTGCCTTCTTCTGGCGTGATGCACTTCTAGCAGACCCCAGTTACACTTTCTCTGAACAACTGTCCTTTTATCACGGTAAAGGCCTTAGATCATCGGACGACCTGTCGAGCCTCTTCTTCATCCTATGGAAGTTCTTTCCTAAGAATGTATGTAATGTACGGCACTGTCTAGTCGGGAGTGATGACCAAAACCTCCATGACTAAGTCGACCACAGCGGGGATTTCGACTTCAGTCGGATCTGTGACGCTCTTGGGCTGTGGCGATTCTTCAGTGAAAGGATCTTCCTGAACTGAAGGTGAATGAATATGTTCTAGAAACACATTGCGGGGAATGGCCTCTCTCTTTGAACCTATCTTTGCCAATTCATCCGCAGCTTGACTTTTCACTCGGGGAACATGGTGAAGCTCCAGTCCTTCAAACTTCTTTTCCATCTTTCTTACTGCATTGCAATAACCAGTCATGGCTGGGCTTCTGACATCCCATTCCTTCATCACTTAATTAACCACCAAATCTGAGTCGCTGTATATGAAAGGATCGAGAAGAGGTGTCTAGAGGGGGGGGGGGGGGGTGATTAGACACTAAGTACCAAAAGTTGCAGTTTTTAACTTCTTTAAGTTGGAGTGGAGTTTAGGCACAATTTTAACGCTCATAATACATATCAAGCAACCATGCAAAGAGTATATGAGCAGCGGAAAGTAAAGCATGCAACTTGCAAGAATGTAAAGGGAAGGGTTTGGAGGATTCAAACGCAATTGGAGACACAGATGTTTTTGTCGTGGTTCCGATAGGTGGTGCTATCGTACATCCACGTTGATGGAGACTTCAACCCATGAAGGGTAACAGTTGCGCGAGTCCACGGAGGGCTCCACCCACGAAGGGGTCCACGAAGAAGCAACCTTGTCTATCCCACCATGGTCGTCGCCCATGAAGGACTTGCCTCACTAGCGGTAGATCTTCACGAAGTAGGCGATCTCCTTGCCCTCACAAACTCCTTGGTTCAATTCCACAATCTTGTCGGAGGCTCCCAAGTGACACCTAGCCAATCTAGGAGACACCACTCTCCAAGAAGTAACAAATGGTGTGTTGATGATGAACTCCTTGCTCTTGTGCTTCAAACGATAGTCTCCCCAACACTCAACTCTCTCTCACAGGATTTGGATTTGGTGGAAAGAAGATTTGAGTGGAAAGCAACTTGGGGAAGGCTAGAGATCAAGATTCATATGGTAGGAATGGAATATCTTGGCCTCAACACATGAGTAGGTGGTTCTCTCTCAGAAAATGGATGCTGGAAGTGTAGGTTCGTTCTGATGGCTCTCTTCAAGAATGAAGAGTGGGTGGAGGGGTATTTATAGCCTCCACACAAAATCTAACCATTACACACAACTTGCCAAACTCGTTGGGACCGAATTGATAAACTCGGTCGGACAGATTTAGCAAATCTAGTGATCGTTAGGATTTTCGGTGGGACTGACATGCAACTCGGTAGGATCGATATGGTTAGGGTTAGGGCATAACGTTATCTTGGTGAGACCGATTACGGTGAGACCGATTTTGGTAATAAGCTAACCAGAGAGTTGGTCAGGCAAACTCGGTTTGACCGATTACACAAACTCGGTAGGACCGATTTTGGTAATAAGTTAACCAGAGAGTTTGCATTGTAATCTCGGTAGTACCGATTACACAAACTCGGTAGGACCGATTTTGGTAATGGACATACACAGAGAGATTAGAATCCCATTTCGGTGAGACCGAGATCCTTATCGGTGAGGCCGATTTGCCTAGGGTTTGTGGCAGTGGCTAAGACATCTAAACTCGGTGGCACCGGATGGAAAGAATCGGTAGGGCCAAGTTTGACTTTTGGTATAGGTCATATGTGGATGTGAGAAAGTAGTTGAGGGATTTGGAGCATATCACTAAGCACTTTGAGCAAGCAAGCCATTAAGCAACACCTCATCCCCTCTTAATAGTATTGGCTTTTCCTATAGACTCAATGTGATCTTGGATCACTAAAATAGAAAATGTAGAGTCTTGATCTTTGAGCTTGAGCCAATCCTTTGTCCTTAGCATCTTGAAGGGGTTCCACATCATCTAGTCCATGCCACTCCATTGTTGAACTTGTCTGAAACATACTAGGTAAAAGTGTTAGTCCAACAAGAGATATGTTGACATTAATTACCAAAACCACCCAGGGAGCACTTGTGCTTTCAATCTCCCCCTTTTTGGTAATTGATGACAACATACATCAAAGCTTTAGA
The DNA here is from genome assembly GCA_963921465.1 of Triticum timopheevii. NCBI lineage: Eukaryota > Viridiplantae > Streptophyta > Magnoliopsida > Poales > Poaceae > Triticum > Triticum timopheevii. Next base: position 239,930,546 of record OY997268.1, read on the forward strand.
TAAAGATATAGAGAAAGGCAAGTAAAGCTTTGGAAAGACATGTAACATGCATAGGCTCCCCCTACATGTATGCAATCATGTGAATATGAAATATAGAAGCATGTGAATGCATGAACATGACAGAGTAAGCAATGTGTTACATGTATCTTGGCCATATGCATCAGAGCAAAAGATAACAACAGATGTGTATGTGGGAAATGTACCTTCATGCTCATGAGTCCTTCTTGCAAACAATATGTACATCAGCAAGAATTCCTCATATGCATGATTGTGATGCATATACTTACCTTGTGGTATTGAGTTGGCTTGGATGGAATGAACCTGTGAAAATAAGGTTAGATAACACAGATACACCTACTAGCCAGAGCAAGCAAAAGAAACCACAAGAGTACCAAGACTGGGATGACATGTAGAGAGTGTGTACGAAGTACCACATTGAATATGGACATGTCCCCAAAGGTAAAGATGTGCAATGAATTTAAAAGAATTTCTTTACCTTAGGTGTCTTGCTCCCCCTGAATCTAGCATGGGATACTGGGAGAAGATAGGGAACAAAAAATCAGAGCAAAATGCAAAATCAGAGCTCAAAGAAACAAATTAACAGAGCTAATGCAAATAAGCACATATGAACATGTCTTTCCCCTCAAGAAGATATGTGGCACCTCTCCTCTTGAACACCAAGCATCTGGGATCCTTGAAGATTACTCTCTTCTTGAGTATTCTCTCCCCCTGGAGATGTCTTTCTCCCCCTGTTGATATGATAAGCTTTGATGTGATCTCTCTCTCCCCCTTTGACATCAATTTCCCTAAAGGGCCTTCTAGAATTTGTCGTGAATGGTTTTGGTCCTTGAGTCACAACACAAAGCAATGATAAAAATGTGATGCTTGTAGAGGACAAGATTCATAGAGTGGATCTGGATCAAAAGTAAAGCAGGAATGAATGGCAAAATGTTTTTCCTGTTGTGAAGTCGGTGGCACCGAGTTAGATGCTTCGGTTGTACCGAATGATTCCGTTTAGACCGAACACAAGAAACCGGTGTGACCGAGTTCGTCACAGAGAAAACACTTGTCACCTCAGCTCACTAGAAAAGTAAGATCTCACAAGGATTTTCAAGGAATTAACTGAAAGATTTGTAATGAATTGGATGCAGGGAATGCAGAACAAATAGAAAAGAAAATAAATCTGGATGAAGTTTTTTTTGAAAGGAGAAACAATTATGCATGAGACAAATGCAAGAGCACAGAAAAGAACACGAGAGAACTTCATCTAGAATTGGTCGGCGACAAAGTCACCTATGTTAGAGTATATTGACTTAGGAGTCAAGTGAGATCACTTGATCATAGGTCATACTCATTGTCGAAGCTCAAAATGGGGTTACCATTTTTCGTTTAAGCATCTTGATGTATTCACATCTTGTCGAGTTGCTTTGACTCATGACTTGGAGTAAAGCTTCTCTAAGATGGAATAACATACCTTGGGTGGTGGTGTTGATCGTGATCATGTAGTTGAACTCGCGTGGGTTGCTCAAGGTTGATGTAGCTCATCAAGAGTTGGGAGAACCACTTGGAATTTGAGTCCATCTACCTACATGGGTTAGTTTTTGCAAGGAAGAGCACTTGTGTATCCAAAATGACAATCATGAAACCCAACATAGAATTTGTCAAAGGATATGTTTGAATGGTTCCGTGCTTCCTTGTCTTCAACCACCACTGTGTAGAGACTTGGTGATGTAGAGATTGCTCAATATGTGAGTGAGTTGCAATCTCATGGAATTAGATTCATCTAAGTACCTACATGGGTTAGATAACATGCAAGGTGCAAATATGTCCATGACATAAGATAGTCATCATAAGAGAAATATCAAGTGTTAGTCATAAGCTCATGTCTTGCATGTATCCAATGGAGTTCCTACTCCAAGTTTGAAGCATCAATGATGTTCAATTCACCTCTTAACCTGCAAAATACTTTCTCATCAAGTGGTTTAGTGAATATATCCGCTAATTGCTTTTCAGTGCGAACATGCTTGAGATTAATGTCACCCTTAGCAACATGATCTCGAATGAAATGATGACGAACTTCAATGTGCTTAGTTCGAGAGTGTTGCACCGGATTATGAGCAATCTTGATAGCACTTTCATTGTCACAAAGTAATGGAACATGTTTCACATATATCCCATAATCTTTAAGAGTTTGGGTCATCCAAAGTAATTGAGCACAACATGAACTAGCGGCAATGTATTCCGCTTCGGCGGTGGATAAGGATACCGAGTTTTGTTTCTTGGAAGACCAAGATACAAGAGATCTACCAAGAAATTGACAAGTACCCGAAGTGGACTTTCTATCAACCATGTCATCGGCATAGTCCGAGTTGGAGTAGCCAACAAGATCGAAAGAGGCCCTCTTAGGATACCAAATGCCAAAATTTGGTGTATGGATTAAGTATCTCACTATCCTTTTCACGGCCTTAAGATGACATTCTTTAGGAGCAGCTTGATATCGTGCACACATGCACACACTTAGCATGATATCTGGACGTGAAGCACATAGATATAATAATGAACCAATCATAGAGCGATAAACCTTTTGATCGACTGGTTCACCATCTTTGGTGAAGTCAAGATGTCCACTAGTAGGCATGGGTGTAGTCATACCTTTGCATTCTTGCATATTAAACTTCTTGAATAAGTCCTTGGTGTACTTTGTTTGAGAGACAAAGGTACCTTCCTTAGTTTGCTTGATTTGCAAACCAAGAAAGAATTTGAGTTCACTCATCATAGACATCTCAAACTTCTCCGACATTAGCTTCCCAAACTTTTCACTAAAATGAGGGTTAGTAGAACCAAATATAATATCATCAACATAGATTTGGCATAAAATTGTTCCCCATTGACCCTTTTAGTAAAGAGAGTAGAATCTATTTTCCCAATTTCAAAGCCTTTTTCAATAAGGAACTTGGTCAAGTATTTATACCAAGCTCTAGGAGCTTGTTTAAGACCATAAAGAGCTTTGTGCAGTTTGTAAACATGATCAGGTTTCTTAGGATTAACAAAGCAGGGAGGTTGTTTAACATAAACTTCCTCCTCTATTTCACCATTTAGAAAAGCACTTTTAATGTCCATTTGGTACAAGGTGATATCATGGTGATTAGCACAGGCAAGTAAGATGCGAATGGACTCAAGTCTAGCAACGGGAGCATAAGTCTCACCATAGTCCATACCTTCGACTTGTGTGTAGCCTTGGGCGACGAGACATGCTTTGTTGCGAACTACTTGTCCATCGTCATCTTGCTTGTTGCGAAACACCCATTTGGTACCGATGACGTTGTGGTTGTTGTCGGGCTTCTCAACCAATGTCCAAACTTGATTTCTCTCAAAGTTGTGTAGCTCTTCATGCATGGCATTTATCCAATCCGGATCTTCCAATGCTTCTTCAACCTTCATAGGTTCAATGCTAGAGATGAATGAATAGTGTTCACAAAAGTTAGCTAAACGAGTTTTAGAGCGAGTGATTCTCCCGGTTTGGATATCATTGTAGATTTGCTCGACGGGATGATCTTTAGCAATTCTTGCTCCAACTCATGTGAGATTTTGCATGGGTCTTGGTTGAGCATCTTCTTCATCTTGTTCTTATTCTTGGCCTTCTTCATTGTTGGCGTTGTCATTCTCTTGTTGTGGTGGAGAAGGAGGTTGTTGACGTTTGTCTTGATGCACTTCCTCATTTTCTTCATCTTGGTGTGTCCCACTTGTGGATGCTTCCATATCCACTCTTGGTTTACCTTGTCGTGAGGTAGAAGCTTCCACTTGGACGGACGAGGTACTCTCCTTCACCTCCGTTGGACGAATCTTGCCAATAGACAAGTCTTGGATTGCTTCCGAGGGGTCTTTGTCTCCTACATCAATTGGCAATTGCTCTACTTGCAAGCCGTTAGATTCATCAAACTTCACATCTACCGTTTCTTCAACCTTTCGGGTGAAATTGTTGTAGACACGGTATGTGTGAGAGTTTGAGCCATAACCAAGTAGGAAACCTTCATGAGACTTAGGAGCAAATTTAGAACGACGATGCTTATCAAGAATGTAGCACTTTGAGCCAAATACTCGAAAGTATCCAACTTGGGGTTTGTTACCGGTGAGAAGCTCGTATGCCGTCTTGCCGAGTAGCTTGTGAAGATACAGGCGATTTGTTGCATGACAAGCTGTCTCAACCGCTTCCGCCCAAAAGTGCTTTGGCGTCTTGTACTCATCAAGCATCGTTCTCACCATTTCGATGAGCGTCCGGTTCTTCCTCTCAACAACTCCATTTTTTTGAGGTGTGTACGTAGCCGAGAACTCATGTGAAATCTCTTCTTCGTCAAGAAAGGTGTCCACATTTGCGTTCTTGAACTCCGTTCCGTTGTCGCTGCGAACCTTCTTGATCTTCACTTCAAATTGATTTTGGGCCTTCCTAGCAAAGTTTTTGAAGATCTTTTGGACCTGCGATTTATCATCGAGAAAGAACACCCACGTAAATCTTGAAAAATCATCAACTATAACTAGACCAAAAAAATTTCCAGCGAGACTTTTGTAAGCGTTGGGACCAAAAAGATCCATGTGAAGTAGCTCGAGTGGCCTCCTTGTGGTCATGATGTTCTTCACGGGATGCCTTCCTCCAACCTGTTTACCTGCTTGACAAGCGCTGCAAAGTCTATCCTTGTCAAATATGACATCGTTAACTCCAAGGATATGATTTCCTTTAATAAGCTTGTCAAGGTTTCACATACCAGCATGACCTAATCGTCTATGCCATAACCAACCTTTAGAGGATTTAGCAATAAAGCAAGTTCTAGGTTGAGCCTTTTTAGTGAAATCAACAATGTATAGATCACCTCTACGTACACCGGTGAAGACCATTTTATGATTATCTCTACGAAACACTTGGCAATCTACTTCAGTAAATAGGACATTGAAACCGAAATCAGCAAGTCTAGATACAGAAAGTAAGTTGTAGCCAAGAGATTCAACGAGCATGACATTTTGTATGGAGCTATCATGTGATATGGCCACCTTACCGAGGCCAACCACCTTACCCTTTGAGTTGTCACCGAAAGTGACATACTTTCGAGGACCATCGTTTTCAGCAAGCTCACGAAACATGTCTTTATCTCCGATCATGTGATCGGTACATCCACTATCAAGAACCCATTCCTTTCCTCCTGCCATATATCCCCGAACATTTGCCATAAGACCAAAGTGTCTCATTGCATCATCAAGATCGAAGTCACTATCATCATCCTCATCATAGTATCCATGTTCAACATCGTCATGTGGTGGATCGAATCCTAGAGAGGGTGATTCGTTAGAGTGAGTTTGACAATGATTTTGTTTATGAATTTTTATAGCTTCGGAAATAATATCACTAATAATTCCAACATCTCCTTTGGCACGCACAAGGTTTGTAAGCTCAAATAGACAATCACCAAACATGGGATCACTAGAATTCATCTTACTCAAGGCAATAAACTTATGGAGAATTTCATCTAGATTTTTCAAGGAATAATTTGGAAAGCGTTCCTCTAGAAATTTCCATATGGTGTAGGCACACTTAAGAGTAGGCAAACATCCAATCAAGTTTCTAGGCAAGCCTCTAATGATAAGTTCTACAGTTCTAAGATTGCAAATCATGTCAATTGACTCATCAAGAGTAGGATGCATAGGATCAACATGAGGTGTACAAGGGCTAGCAATGTACTTGTTCAAATGATATTGATTGAAAATCACAAGCATCTCATTTTTCCATTCATGAAAGTACTCTCCATCAGGTATAGGCACTCTATGTCTAAGACTCCCACTAGTAGACTCATCCATCTTCCTCCAATGGTGTTTAAACCAAAGCAATGGAGACCAAAGCTCTGATACCAATTGAGAGGATTGAGAAGAGGTGTCAGGGGGGGGGGGGGGTGATTAGACACTAAGTACCAAAAGTTGCAGTTTTTAACTTCTTTAAGTTGGAGTGGAGTTTAGGCACAAGTTTAACACTCACAATACATATCAAGCAAGCATGCAAAGAGTATATGAGCAGCGGAAAGTAAAGCATGCAACTTGCAAGAATGTAAAGGGAAGGGTTTGGAGGATTCAAATGCAATTGGAGACACAGATGTTTTTGTCGTGGTTCCGATAGGTGGTGCCATAGTACATCCATGTTGATGGAGACTTCAACCCATGAAGGGTAACAGTTGCGCGAGTCCACGGAGGGCTCCACCCACGAAGGGGTCCACGAAGAAGCAACCTTATCTATCCCACCATGGCCGTCGCCCACGAAGGACTTGCCTCACTAGTAGTAGATCTTCACGAAGTAGGCGATCTCCTTGCCCTTAGAAACTCCTTGGTTCAACTCCACAATCTTGTCGGAGGCTCCCAAGTTACACCTAGCCAATCTAGGAGACACCACTCTCCAAGAAGTAACAAATGGTGTGTTGATGATGAACTCCTTGCTCTTGTGCTTCAAATGATAGTCTCCCCAACACTCAACTCTCTCTCACATGATTTGGATTTGGTGGAAAGAAGATTTAAGTGGAAAGCAACTTGGGGAAGGCTAGAGATCAAGATTCATATGGTAGGAATGGAATATCTTGGCCTCAACACATGAGTATGTGGTTCTCTCTCAGAAAATGGATGCTGGAAGTGTAGGTTCGTTCTGATGGCTCTCTCCACGAATGAAGAGTGGGTGGAGGGGTATTTATAGCCCCCACACAAAATCTAACCGTTACACACAACTTGCCAAACTCGGTGGGACCGAATTGATAAACTCGGTCGGACAGATTTAGCAAATCTAGTGATCGTTAGGATTTTCGGTGGGACTGACATGCAACTCGGTAGGACCGATATGGTTAGGGTTAGGGCATAACGTAATCTCGGTGAGACCGATTACGGTGAGACCGATTTTGGTAATAAGCTAACCAGAGAGTTGGTCAGGCAAACTCGGTTTGACCGATTACACAAACTCGGTAGGACCGATTTTGGTAATAAGTTAACCAGAGAGTTTGCATTGTAATCTCGGTAGTACCGATTACACAAACTCGGTAGGACCGATTTTGGTAATGGACATACACAGAGAGATTAGAATCCCATCTCGGTGAGACCAAGATCCTTATCGGTGAGGCTGATTTGCCTAGGGTTTGTGGCAGTGGCTAAGACATCTGAACTCGGTGGCGCCGGATGGAAAGAATCGTAGGTCCGAGTTTGACTTTTGGTATAGGTCATATGTGGATGTGAGAAAGTAGTTGAGGGCTTTGGAGCATATCACTAAGCACTTTGAGCAAGCAAGCCATTAAGCAACACCTCATCCCCTCTTAATAGTATTGGCTTTTCCTATAGACTCGGTGTGATCTTGGATCACTAAAATAGAAAATGTAGAGTCTTGATCTTTGATCTTGAGCCAATCCTTTGTCCTTAGCATCTTGAAGGGGTTCCACATCCTCTAGTCCATGCCACTCCATTGTTGAACTTGTCTGAAACATACTAGGTAAAAGTGTTAGTCCAACAAGAGATATGTTGACATTAATTACCAAAACCACCCAGGGAGCACTTGTGCTTTTAGTATACCATAAAGCGACGGACGCCGAGTGAAATGGCCATACACAACCCTTATAAAAGTGCTTCATATTCTGCTTCATTATTGGAGGAATCAAAATGAATCTGGAGAACATAGTTAAGCTTGTCTCCACGGGGGGACAACAATACTACCGCAGCACCTGATCCATTCAGCATCTGGAGCCATCAAAGAACATAGTCCAATGCTCCGAGTGAACTTGAGTTGGTTGTTGCTGCTCAATCCACTCGGCAAGGAAATCTGCGATTGCTTGTGACTTGATAGCTTTCTTCGCCTCAAACTTAATATCCAATGGAAGGAGTTCAATCGCCCATTTTGCCACTCGACCAGTTGCATCTCTGTTATTCAGAATTTCAGATAGTGGTGCGTCGCTGACGACTGTAATGGAGTGATCAGAGAAATAATGTGCAACCTTCTTCATGGTCATGTATATTCCATAGACAAGCTTCTGATAATGTGGATATCGTTGCTTGGATGGAGTCAAAACTTCAGAGAGATAATAAACTGGGCGCTAAATCTTGTAAGCTTTTCCTTCTTCTACTCGCTCGACCGTGAGTACTGTACTGACAACTTGTCCCGTGGCTGCAATATAAAGCAGTAAAGGCTCTTTGCTGATTGGCGCAGCGAGCACCGGCTGGGTGGAAAGCAGGGTTTTGAGTTCTGCAAACGCTGCATTAGCTTATTCAGTCCACTCGAACTTATCAGATTTCTTCATCAGTCGGTAAAGAGGCAATGCCTTTTCACCGAGACGAGAAATGAATCAACTCAAGGCGGCCAAACAACCAGTCAACTTCTGAACATCATGCACTCGCACATGGCATTTCATTCGGAGGATGGTATCGACTTTTTCTGGATTGGCTTCGATCCCTCGTTCGGAAACGAAAAAACCGAGTAACTTTCCTCCTGGAACTCCGAACTTGCACTTTGACGGATTAAGCTTGATATCGTACCTCCTTAGGTTGGCAAAGGTTTCTGCGAGGTCAGCCAATAGGTCGGAACCTTTGCGAGACTTGACCACAATGTCATCCATGTATGCTTCCACATTTCGACTGATTTGAGTGAGCAGGCACTTCTGAATCATTCTCATAAATGTGGCTCCGACATTTTTAAGACCGAATGGCATGGTGACATAGCAAAAGCACCCGAATGGGGTGATGAAGGCTGTTTTTATTTCATTGGGACCGTACAGTCGGATCTGATGATACCCGGAATATGCATCTAAAAAAGACAAGCGCTCACACCCCGCAGTCGAGTCAACAATTTGATCGATGCGGGGGAGAGGGAAGTGATCTTTCAGGCAGGCCCAATTGATATGCTTGAAATCAATGCACATACAAAGTGAATCGTCCTTCTTGGGCACCATGACTACATTGGCAAGCCACTCGGAGTGGTTGGTCTCCCGGATGAACTCTGCTGCTAGCAGCCGAGCCACTTCTTTGCCAATCGCTTTCCTCTTCTGCACGGCGGATCGCCGAAGGTGCTCTTTGACGGGTTTTGCTTTGGGGTCGACACGCAAACGGTGCTCAGCCAGTCCTCTGGGTGCACCCGACATGTCAGAGGGTTTCCATGCAAATATGTCCCAGTTCTCACGGAGGAACTGGATGAGCGCTTCTTCCTATTTGCTGTCGAGTGTCGTTGATATATGAGTCGGCGCGACATTAGGATCAATCGGGTGAATATGAATCTGCTTCGTTTCACCAGACGACTGAAATGCAGAATCCGTGGTAGGCTTATTGGCTCGGAGCAAATCACTCGGATGTGCATTCTTCTGATACTCTTGAAGTTCAACTGCAGCCATCTGCGCATCAGCAATTTTGGAACCTTTCTGGAAGCATTCCTCTGCTTTCTGTCGATTGCCAGTAACTGTGATCACACCTTTGGGGCCAGGCATCTTCAACTTGAGGTACACGTAACATGGTCGAGCCATAAAACGTGCGTAGGCAGGCCTACCCAGAATGGCATGATAAGCACTCTGGAAATCCACGACTTCAAATGTCAACTTTTCCTTACGGTAATGTTTGGAATCACCGAAAACCACGTCGAGAGTGATCTGGCCGAGTGATTCGGCTTTCTTTCCGGGGATAACACCATGGAAACTCATATTGCTCTCGTTGAGTTTGGACATCGGAATGCCCATCCCCTTCAAGGTTTTAGCATAAAGGATATTCAGACCGCTACCACCGTCCATCAGCACTTTAGTCAGTCGAGTGCCCCCAACCACGGGGTCGACCACTAGTGCTTGCCTCCCGGAGGTGGCCACACGAGCAGGATGGTCAGACTGGTCGAATGTGATGGCTGTCTGAGACCACCTCAGGTATGTGGTCGTCGTCGCCAGAGCGACCATATTCACTTCTTTGTTGATAACTTTCAACCGACTCTTGCTCTCAACATCAGCAAAAATCATGAGGGTGGAATTGACTTTGGGATAACTGTCGTCTCCCTCTTCATCCTCATCTTTGTCTGACTCTTTCTCCTTCTCACTCGGCTGTTTGTCTTGGAACTACTGGATCAGGAGTCGACATTGCCGAGTGGTATGCTTTGGGTAAATCAGATTACCTTCTTCATCTTTCTTCGTGTGAATGTGACACGGCAAATCCAACACATCATTCCCTGCTTGATCCTTTACCTTCTTAGGGGGCTAGGGCCCCTTAGGTTTTCCCTTAAACTTTCCTTGAGCTACCGCCGCAATCTCACCGGGTGCTGCCGGCTCGGCCTTGCGCTTCTGTTTTCGATTGGAGTTACCTCCACCGGCCTCTTGGCCGACTGGCTTACTCTTCCCGCTATGGAGTCGATCCTCTTCTTCTCCGTTAGTGTACCGGGTGGCTATCTCCATCATCCGAGTCAGAGTCATATCTCCAGTCCGACCGAACTTCAAGACCAACTCTCGGTATTTGACGCCTTCCTTGAAAGCGCACACCGCCTGATGCTCTGATACATTTTCAACGGTGTGATGCGGAGTGGTCCACCTCTCAATGAAGTCTCTCAAAGTCTCATTCGGCTTTTGCACACAATGCTGTAACTCGGTCAATCCTGCCGGTCGCTTGCAAGTGCCCTGAAAAGTTCTCGCGAACACTCGAGCCAGCTCTTCCCAACTGTATATACTACCTGGAGCCAACTGAGTCAGCCACGCTCGGGCTGACCCTTCCAACATCAGAGGAAGATGTGTCATCGCTACCTTATCGTTTCCGCCTCCAATCTGCACAGCCACTCGGTAATCCTCAAGCCAAGTTTCAGGCTTGGATTCTCCAGTGAACTTACTGACTCCGGTTGCCAACCTGAAGTTGGGAGGAATCACTGCCGCCCTGATGGCACTGCTGAAACACTCTGGACCTGAAACATGCACTCTGCTGCCACTTGGACGATCTCTGCCAGGGTCTTATCTATGCGCTCTATTCCGGTCGACTAGGCCTTGAACGAGAATGGATCTCGCATCGAAGCCTGTCTCCCTTGGGTCGACCGGTGTTCTGCGCTCGCCACTGTGACAACGTCTATCATCGTTCTGTCGAGGCACATATGATGCACTCCTTGGAGGAGGCGTGGGCACTCGACGATGATTGTCGCGGTCGAGCTGACGATCATACTGTCCCCGGCCCTCACGCCGCAGAGGCGATCTTGGGCTGTGGGCTGACTGAACTGTATCCGCAACTACGGATCTGCTGTGAATCCTATTCCGCGACTGAGACACTGCTTTTTTCTGCTCTCCTGGTGCCCGGAGCAAGGCCCGGATTTGCATCAACCCTCTGCTAGCCTCCGACTGGGAAGGTTGGATTGACTCTGCAATTCGGGCTGCAGCTGTGAGGTCTGAATCAGAGTACGGTATACCTTAGGTGGAGGCGGGAAAAGTTGCCGTCGACTGGACTCAGGAACCAACTCCCGAGCCCACTCTGCGAGAGCGTGCTGCAGGTTCTCCAGTCAAGTGCGCTCAACCAAATTAGCCAAGCGCGCCTCCTCCAAGGCCCGAGCCTCGGGGGTTTCTCCAATGATGGGTGTGTGGAGTGCATCCATGTTGCGGCGACGAAGTTCTTCCCTCTGCTGTGAAGGGAGGGGTTCGGGATGGTATTCCCCATGGACGCGCAATGGATCGCCACCACCATCTTTGCCATCTTCACGATGGAAGCCAGGTGGACCACGCGGACCATTGACCATTAAGACTTCAGCCGCAGGGTCGCTGCTATTACACTCGGACGCAGTCTCAGCGGAGCCAGTCGATAGGTCAAATAGGCCGTGGAGAGTTTCGTCGGGCTCAATTGCCGCGACTTGATGTGTGGCCGAACGTTGAGCCACCACATGTTTCACCCATCGCTGAAGCCGCGAACGACCAGATCTCTTGCGGCAGTGAACAGCGAGGAGGGAAGACACCATCGGAGCCGACTGATATTTGGTCGACGGCTGCCGGAGAAGGACGCCACGAACACACGCGCGAAAGTGCGTCGCCCCTCGAACGGGGAGCGCCTCAACGTCAAGGGGAGCTTCTTGAAGCCATGTGGACTCGTCGGCGACGAAAACGAGCGCGCCGAGACGGATCTCAAGACCCTCAGCCAATCTGCCATCGGAAACCATGATGACAATGATCGGAAAAAACTTGCAACTTCACCAACAAGTCGCTAAGACACCGGCCCACGGTGGGCGCCAACTATCGTGGTTCTAAGACTGACAGTAGAAAGGGGGGGTTGGTATGGAGAGGCAAGATCTCAGCTATGGTGAAGATGTACACATGAGTTTTACGAGTTCAGGCCCTTCTCGGAGGAAGTAACAGCCCTACGTCTCGGTGCCCAGAGGCGGTCGATTGGATTATATGTGCGATGTTACAGGGGGTGCGAACCCTTGTGCCAGAGGAGGAGGGTGGCTTATATAGAGTTCGCCAGGACCCTCTCCGCCCTCCATTACAAGGGACTTAATGTACATAAAGTGGGGGCATTACTGGTAACGCCCGCCTTAAGTGCTGTTAATGACCTTAAAGACTACGGAGTGAATGCCTGCCCGTTGCAACGCTGAGTGACTCCTAGTCTTCGGGAGGTCGAGTGATTCTCTGGACGGTCGAGTGACAGTAGGTAGGAAGACTCTCGAGTGACATGATGTCGAGTGGATTGCACTCGACATCTTCGACTGGGGGTCTCATGCGGCCTCTTGAACTTCTTGTCTTCTTGGGTAGCGACCTTTGGTAGGACGTATAGGTCAGGCCTATGACCCTACCCCAGGTCTGTATCCTCATCAGTAGGGGCTGTTTAGATAAAGAAGCAATAAAGTAAATATAGCGAGTGTGGAAAAGTGGTGGTAGGAGTTGTGAAATTGTCCCTAAGCAATTGACTACTTTACTAGACCGATAGCAAGTTTTATGTGGGAGAGGCATAAGCTAACATACTTTCTCTTCTTGGATCATATGCACTTATGATTGGAACTCTAGCAAGCATCCGCAACTACTAAAGATCATTAAGGTAAAACCCAACCATAGCATTAAAGCATCAAGTCCCCTTTATCCGATACGGCACAACCCCCTTACTCGGGTTTATGCTTCTGTCACTCAAGCAACCCACCATAAGAGAATCATGAACATATTGCAACACCCTACACGGGAATCCCTCACGCTTGCGCGACATGGAGGACACAATAGGACAGCAACATAACCACAAGCAAATTAAATCAATCATAGCAATTCATCAATCACCGGTAGGACAACGATAATCTACTCAGAAATCATAGGATGGCAACACATCATTGGATAATAATATGAAGCATAAAGCACCATGTTCAATTAGAGGTTACAGCGGGTTGCGGGAGAGTGGACCACTGAATATAGATGGGGGAAGGTGATGGAGATGTTGGTGAAGTTGGCAGAGGTGTTGGTGTAGATCGCGGTGATGATGATGGCCCCCAGCGGTGTTCCAGCGCCACCGAAAGCAAGGGGGAGAGAGCCCCCCTTCTTCTTCTTCTTCCTTGACCTTCTCCCTAGATGGGAGAAGGGTTTCCCCTCTGGTCCATGGCCTCCATGGCTTGGGAGGGGCGAGAGCCCCTTCGAGATTGGACCTGTCTCTCTGTCTCTCTCTCTCTTACTGTGTTCCCAGATTCTGCCCTTTGACCGTTTCTTTTATATTCGGAGATCTGTAACTTCGATTGGGTTGAAACTTTCGCCCAGATTTTTCTCCAAAAATTAGCTTTCTTGCTTCAAAAGAAGATCGTCAACTGCCTTACGGGGTGCCCACGAGGGTCAGGGGCGCGCCCCCCACCTCGTGGCCCCCTCGGGCATCGTCTCGCGTTGGTTTTTCTTCCCAAAAATCATAAATATTCTAAAAATGATCTCTGTCCGTTTTTATCCCGTTTGGACTCCGTTTGATATGGGGTTTCTGCGAAACATAAAACATGCAACAAACATGAACTGGCACTGGGCACTGGGTCAATATGTTATTCCCAAAAATAGTATAAAAAGTTGCCAAAAGTATATGAAAGTGAATAATATTGGCATGGAACAATCAAAAATTATAGATACGACGGAGACGTATCAGCATCCCCAAGCTTAATTCCTTCTTGTCCTCAAGTAGGTAAATGATAAAAAGATAATTTTTGATGTGGTATGCTACCTAGCATAATCTTGATCATATATCTAATCATGGCATGAATAATAAGACACGAGTGATTCAAAGCAATAGTCTATCATTTGACATAAGAACAATAATACTTCGAGCGTACTAATAAAGCAATCATGTCTTTTCAAAACAACATGGCCAAAGAAAGTTATCCCTACAAAATCATATAGTCTGGCTATGCTCCATCTTCATCACACAAAATATTCAAATTATGCACAACCCCGATGACAAGCCAAGCAGTTGTTTCGTACTTTTGACGTTCTCAAACTTTTTCAACTTTCACGCAATACATGAGCGTGAGCCATGGATATAACACTATAGGTGGAATAGAGTATGATGGTGGAGGTTTATGTGAAGAAGACAAAAAGGGAGAAAGTCTCACATCGACGCGGCTAATCAACGGGCTGTGGAGATACCCATCAATTGATGTCAATGCAAGGAGTAGGGATTGCCATGCAATGGATGCACTAATAGCTATAAGTGTATGAAAGCTCAACTGAAACTAAGTGGGTGTGCATCCAACTTGCTTGCTCATGAAGACCTAGGGAATTTGAGGAAGCCCATCGTTGGAATATACAAGCCAAGTTCTATAATGAAAATTCCCACTAGTATATTAAAGTGATAACATAGGAGACTCTCTATATGAAGAACATGGTGCTACTTTGAAGCACAAGTGTAGTAAAAGGATAGTAACATTGCCCTTTTTTTTCTCTTTTTTTGGGCGGGCTTCTTTGGCCCCCCTTTTTTTATTTAGGCTTCTTTGGCCTCTTTTTTTTTATGGGGCAATGCTCTATAATGATGATCATCACACTTTATTTACTTACAACTCAATATTACAACTCGATACTAGAACAAAGATATGACTCAATACGAATGCCTCCGGCGGTGTACCAGGATGTGCAATGATCTAGCATAGCAATGACATCAAAAAAACAGACAAGCCATGAAAACATCATGCTAGCTATCTTACAATCATGCAAAGCAATATGACAATGAGTGCTCAAGTCATGTATATGATGATGATGGAAGTCTCATGGAAATATATCTCGGAATGGCTATGGAAATGCCATGATAGGTAGGTATGGTGGCTGTTTTGAGGAAGATATAAGGAGGGTTATGTGTGATAGAGCGTATCATATCACGGGGTTTGGATGCACCGATGAAGTTTGCACCAACTCTCGAGGTGAGAAAGGGCAATGCACGGTACCGAAGAGGCTTGCAATGATGGAAGGGTGAGAGTGCGTATAATCCATGGACTCAACATTAGTCATAAAGAACTCACATACTTATTGCAAAATCTATTAGTCATCGAAACAAAGTACTACGTGCATGCTCCTATGGGGATAGATTGGTAGGAAAATACCATCGCTCGTCCCCGACCGCCACTCATAACGAAGACAATCAATAAATACCTCATGCTCCAACTTCGTTACACAACGGTTCACCATAGGTGCATGCTACGGGAATCAAAAACCTCAACACAAGTATTTCTACAATCCACAACGACCCACTAGCATGACTCTAACATCACCATCTTTATATCGCAAAACTATTGTAAGGAATCAAACATATCATATTCAGTGATCTACAAGTTTATGTAGGATTTTATGACTAACCTTGTGAATGACCAATTCCTGTCATCTCTCTAAATAGATATAAGTGAAGCAAGAGAGTTTAGTTCTTTCTACAAAATATATGCCCACGCTCTAACAAATATAAGTGAAGAAAAAGAGCATTCTACAAATGGCGGTTTTCTATGTGAAGATAAACATGCAATCCAAACTTCAAATGATATAAGTGAAGCACGTGAAGCATTCTATAAAGCCATACTCAAAAGATATAAGTGAAGTTCAATGAGCATTCTATAAATCAACCATGGACTATCTCATACCAGTATGGTGCATAAAGGAAAAGTGAAAACTAAATGCAAAAGACGCTCCAAGACTTGCACATATCGCATGAACGAAACGAATCCGAAAACATACCGATACTTGTTGAAGAAAGAGGGGATGCCTTCCCGGGCATCCACAAGCTTAGACGCTTGAGTCTCCTTGAATATTTACTTGGGGTGCCTTGGGCATCCCAAAGCTTTAGCTCTTGCCTCTCTTCCTTTTCCTCATATCAAGACCTCCCCGATCAAACACTTCATCTACACAAAACTTCAACAGAAAACTCGGTAAGATCCGTTAGTATAATAAAGCAAATAACTACTCTAAGTACTGTTGCAAACCAATTCATATTTTGCTCTTGCATTGTGTCTACTGTAATATAACTTTTCCATGGCTTAATCCACTGATAGAAATTGATAGTTTCATCTAAACAAGCAAACTATGCATCAAAAACAGAATCTGTCAAAAAAACGAATAGTCTGTAGCAATCTGAACATTCACCATACTTATGGTATCCCAAAAATTCTACCAAAATTAGAAAAACTAAACAATTTGTATATAAAGACAGTGCAAAAAGAATCAGAACCATTTGACATTCCAGTAAAAAATGTAAAATCGCGCACTACAGCCAAAGTTTCTGTCCTGCACCGCACAAACCAACAAGCATTGTAAACATCCTAAAGGCAAACCTTGGCAAATTATTTTTATAATACAATGGAATTGTACAATGGGATAATTATTTTTGATGAAAAGTTTCTGTAATTAAGATTCACCAAGTCTCTCTGAGCATGAACAAAGTTTAAGGAGCTCTCCCACTTCAACAATGCTTGTCTCTCTCACTTTCACTTTCCTTTTTGAAAAGTTTTGGGTTCCCCTCTTTATTTTATTATTGGTTTTTAGACTATATGAAAGCATTCAACAGAAATAAATGACTCTCTAAAACTTCCAGGTTGTCTCCCTGGCAGCGCTTTCTTTAAAGCCATTAAGCTAGGCATATAGTGCTCAAGTAATGGATCCACCCGGATCCCAAGGTATATCAAAGCCAATTTTAATTAACAATGATTTGTAATTTAGTAGTGAGCACAAAGTAACATATATCATGCAACAACGAAGTCTAACTCTCTTCCTATGCATCGGCATGTCATAAAAGAACAATTCATGCACACATAGTAAAGGCCAATGCATAGTATAAACAGTTTCTTGCAATTTTATCATATTGGAAACATAGAGAGGTGGAGATATAGTTCCTCTCTCATAATAATTGCAAGTAGGAGCAGCAAGCACATGCATATTATATCTATCAGAATCATCATGTGTAGTAGTAAAACGCAACCCATCAATATAATCCTTAATAAGGGCAAACTTCTCCGATATAGTGTAGTAGGGAGAATTCAAAAGGATAATAGGACTATCTTGCGTGGGTGCAATAGCAACTATTTCATGTTTAACATAAGGAACTATAGCAAGTTCATCTCCATAAGCATAATTCATATTGGCATCTTGGCCACGAGCATAGCAAGCATCATCAAAAAGGGATATTTCAAGAGAATCAACGGGATCATAACAATCATCATAGCAATCATCCTTCGGTAAGCACGAAGGGAAATTAAATAATGTATGAGTTGAAGAGTTACTCTCATTAAAAGGTGGACACGGGTGATCAATCCGCTCCTCCTCCTTTTGTTCTTCGCTCTCCTCCTCTTCTTTTTCATCTAATGAGCTCACAGTTTCAGTAATTTCTTGTTCCATAGATTTCTGCAAAATATTAGTCTCTTCTTGGAGAGCGGAGACTTCCTCAATAAATGCATAAATATCGGAATTGAATTCATAATTCTCATAGCAATATTTAAGTATAGCAAAATTTTCAGGTCTGTAAACAGCATCATCAAGATTTTCACACGTTTTAAACAAATATTCAATTTCATAAGCACCCATAAAAGCAACAAATTCTTCTATTTGTTCCACATCATGGTAATCATATATACAATTAGCATAACAAGCTAAGGTTTCATTATCATTAAATTTACATGAAAAGGAAAGGTGTGGAGCCTTCATCCTAGAGCAACATGTATAATCATATCTCAAGCATAGTTCCCGAGCATACCAACGCAACATATAAATTTGATCCCATAATAGTTTCCCTTTTTGTGTCAAGCGATAATCCCTAAAGTATTCACGTTGATCCAACATGTTTCCCATAACATAATTGAATGGGGTTTTCTTAGGATTATCAAAGTAGTACATAATTTCTTTCACATAACGAGCATCGAAGGTTTTAGGAGGTTCCCCATCTCCATGAGTAGCAAGTAAACCTAATTTTTTTGGTATTTCGTGTTCCATATCCATAACTAAAGATAGAGAACAACTAAGAACAACAAATAAAAATTACTTAGTGATAAAGCAAACAATCACACACGAGAATATTCACCCCACGCTATGACTCCCTGGCAACAGCGCCAAAAAAAGGTCTTGATAACCCACAGGTATAGGGGATCAATTGTAGCCTCTTTCGATAAGTAAGAGTGTCGAACCCAATGAGGAGCTAAAGGTAGAACAAATATTCCCTCAAGTTCTATCGACCACCGATACAACTCTACGCATGCTTAGCGTTCGCTTTACCTAGAACAAGTATGAAACTAGAAGTACTTTGTAGGTGTTGTTGGATAGTTTTGCAAGATGATAAAGAAAACATAAATAAAAAGTAGGGGCTGTTAAGATAAATAAGCAATAAAGTAAATATAGCGAGTGTGGAAAAGTGGTGGTAGGAGTTGTGAAATTGTCCCTAAGCAATTGACTACTTTACTAGACCGATAGCAAGTTTTATGTGGGAGAGGCATAAGCTAACATACTTTCTCTTCTTGGATCATATGCACTTATGATTGGAACTCTAGCAAGCATTCACAACTACTAAAGATCATTAAGGTAAAACCCAACCATAGCATTAAAGCATAAGGTCCCCTTTATCCCATACGCCACAACCCCCTTACTCGGGTTTATGCTTTTGTCACTCAAGCAACCCACTATAATCGAATCATGAACATATTGCAACACCCTACAGTGGGAATCCCTCACGCTTGCGCGACACTGAGGGCACAATAGGACAGCAACATAACCACAAGCAAACTAAACCAATCATAGCAATTCATCAATCACCGGTAGGACAACGAAAATCTACTCAGACATCATAGGATGGCAACACATCATTGGATAATAATATGAAGAATAAAGCACCATGTTCAAGTAGAGGTTACAGCGGGTTGCGGGAGAGTGGACCACTGAATATAGATGGGGGAAGGTGATGGATATGTTGGTGAAGATGGCGGAGGTGTTGGTGTAGATCGCGGTGATGATGATGGCCCCGGTAGCGTTCCGGCGCCACCGGAAGCAAGGGGGAGAGAGCCCCCCTTCTTCTTATTCTTCCTTGACATTCTCCCTAGATGGGAGAAGGGTTTCCCCTCTGGTCCATGGCCTCCATGGCTTGGGAGGGGTGAGAGCCCCTCCGAGATTGGATCTGTCTCTGTGTCTCTCTCTGTTTCTGCGTTCCCAGATTCTGCCCTTTCATCGTTTCTTTTATATCCGGAGATCCGTAACTCTGATTGGGTCGAAACTTTCGCCCAGATTTTTCTCCGAAAATTAGCTTTCTTGCGGCAAAAGAAGAGCGTCAACCGCCTTACGGGGTGCCCACGAGGGTCAGGGGTGCACCCCTGGCTCGTGGCCCCCTCGGGCACCGTCTCGCGTTGGTTTTTCTTCCCAAAAATCATAAGTATTCCAAAAATGAAATCCGTCCGTTTTTATCACGTTTGGACTCCGTTTGATATGGGGTTTCTGCGAAACATAAAACATGCAACAAACAGGAACTGGCACTGGGCACTGGGTCAATATGTTAGTCCCAAAAATAGTATAAAAAGTTGCAAAAGTATATGAAAGTTGAATAATATTGGCATGGAACAATCAAAAATTATAGATACGACGGAGACGTATCATTCCCCAATCTGTCGGAGCCCTCGGTGGCTTCCTGGGAAGTGCTGCGTGGACTGTTCATCAAGCGCTTCGCGGCGCCAGCGCCCCACGGCATCGCGGCCATCCTCGGCATGTCGGAAGCACTGGCCTCAGACCGCCATGTCAAGCAGTTCTTCCGCCAAATGGGGACCTCCCAATCTCCCCGAGGGGACACTCTGGGCTGTGCGGCGCCCAAGGCTGATCTCACTTCGACTCTAGGGATCACCCCTAGACCACAGCCGACGCCGGTGTGCTTCCCATGCTCCGCACCCCCACCATCTACAACGTAGTAGTCACTAGAACCCTCATTGACAATGGCGCTGGCCTCAACGTCCTCTCCATGGAGGCATTCGGCCTGCTCCATGTGCCCCATGGCCTGCTCCTCCTCACCAAGCCTTTCTCTAGAGTGGTTGGTAGCTCCACCTGCCCCTTGAGGCAGATTCACCTACCTGTCACCTTCGGAACACGCGACAACTACCACACCAAGCTCATCGACTTCAATGTCGCACTTATCGGGCTCCTGTACAATGCCATCCTCGGGTATCCGACCCTCACCAAGTTCATGGCGGCGACTCATCCCGGCTACAACATCATGAAGATGCCGGGAAGCAGCGATGTCCTCATCATGGTGGGAGACGCTGGGGATGCGCTCACGACCCTTAGGCTCACTTTCAAGGCCGCGGCGGCCACGCGACCAAGCACGGGGTGCGCTTCGGAGGTCCCGGGGGCTGCCCCGGCAAAGAAGAAGACATTATTCTATCAAGATCGGGCCAAGAAAAAGCAAGTGCCGGTTGACGAGGACGGGAAGTCGGGTGCTACCTTCACCATAGGAGCCGGCTTCCCCCGAGATCAGGAGGAGGCGTTGGTCGACTTCCTGTGCACGAACAAGGATGTGTTCACATGGGAGGCGACGTACCTGGTCGGCGTTCCATGCGGGGTGATAAAGCACCACCTCATGGTGTGCCCCAATGCGCGCCCCTTGAAGCAGAAGGTGCGGCGTCGGGCCCTGGAGAAGAAGTTGTTCATCATCCAGGAAACTCGCAAGCTGCAGGAAGCCAACGTTATTTGGGAGGTGCGACACTCGGATTGGTTGGCGAACCCGGTTATCATCCCCAAGAAGGGCGGGAAGGGGCATGTGTGTCGACTTCACGAGCCTGAACAAGGCTTTCCCTCAAGACCCTTTCCCCCTTCCACGCATCGACCGGATCGTCGACTCCACCGCCGAATGCGATCTATTGTGCTTCCTGGACGCCTTCTGAGGCTATCATGAGATCAAGATGGCGGTAGAGGACGTGGAGAAGACGGCCTTCCTGACCCCGTGCGGGGTGTACTGCTACACCTGCATGCCATTCGGGCTGCGCAATGCTGGAGCAACCTTCCAACGGCTGATACACATTGCTTTGGGCAAGCAGCTCGGGAAGAACACCGAGGCTTACATCGACGACATAGTGGTCAAGCCCCGGGAGGCTAGAACCCTTGTTGAAGATCTGGAGGATACGTTGGCCAACTTGCGCAAGGTAAAGTTGCAGCTCAACCCGGAGAAGTGCGTGTTCGGCGTCCCGTCCGGCAAGCTGTTGGGGTTCCTGGTGTCGCACAAAGGGATTGAGGCCAACCCAGAAAAGGTTAAAGCAATAGAAAGGATGAGCTCGCCGCAAATCCTCAAGGAAATGCAAAAGCTGGCGGGCTGTGTGACTTCGCTTGGGTGCTTCATCTCCAATCTAGGCGAGCGCGCCCTCCCATTCTTCAAGCTGATGAAAAAGAAGGGCCCGTTCAAATGGACTCCGGAGGCCGACGTGACTTTCCAAGACCTCAAGAAGTACCTCGCCAGCCCTCCGATGATGGTAGCGCCTCGCCCTCTTGAACCCCTGGTGCTTTACTTGGCCGCCACACCTCATTCATCTAGCGCAGTGCTCGTGGCGGTCCGCAAAGAGCATGCAGCCAAGGGTATGCGGTGCGGTACCCCGCACCCGGCCAAGGTGCTGCGGCCTCAGGACGGTGTACCTGAGGCCTCGGTCGCCCCATCAAGCGATGGGGCTCCTGAAGTTGGGGCTCCTGAGGCAACGGTGGCCCCACCAGAGGACAAGGCTCCTGAGGCTTCTCCGCCTCAGGAGGAGCAAGACCCGGTGGATGCTTCCTCCCTTGTTGAGCATCCAGTTTACTTCATCAGCACGGTACCATGCGGCGCATGGGCACGTTACCCCATGCCACAGAAGCTCCTCCTCGTGCTCCTCGTTGCTTCCAGGAAGCTGCATCACTACTTCCAAGGCCACCCCATCAAGGTCGTCTCAGCGTACCCCCTGGAGAGGGTGCTCCGGAGCCATAACGCCATCGGGAGGGTCGCTGAGTGGAACATTGAGCTGCAGGCGTTCCAGTTGGAGTTCAGCACAACCAGAGTCATCAAAGGTGCGCTCGCCAACTTTGTGGCTGAATGGAAAAGTGCACCTAGCCAAGAGGTGGGTGGGGACCGCTCTCTCGCGCTGGGAGACAAGGCACCTGACGGCTAGGTCATGTACTTCGATGGTGTGTTTGCGTGCCAGGGCGCAAGAGCTGGAGTCATACTCATCTTGCCTACCCAAGACAAGCTCTACTACACCATGCAACTCTACTTCCAACATGGTGAGAAGGTCTCCAACAACACCGCCGAGTTCGAGGGCCTGATCGCCGGGCTTAAGGCCGCGGTCGCTCTAGGGATTAGGTGCCTCACCATAAGGGGCTCCTCCCAGCTCCTCGGCAACTTCTCCAACAAGGAGTACACGCCAAAGGACGAGCACATGGAGGCATACTCGAGGAGGTACACAAAATTGAGAAACAATTCTTGGGCTTGGAATTACAGCATGTACCACGCGACACGAACAAGGAGGCGGATGACATTGCCAAAAGGGCATCCCGGCAGCTCCCCCAAGAGCCTGGCATCTTCGATGAGCGGCTCTTCAGACCATCGACAGCTCCCCCACTGCCGGGCCGGCGTTGTCTCAGGAGGAGCTGCCCGCGGCACCCACCTCGGGCGCCCCAACCTATGGCCCGGCCTCAGTGGCCCGTTTGCTTCTCGCACTCGAGCCTCAGGAGGTGTGCTGGACTGAGGAGTTCAAGGCATACCTGCTCTAGGGCACCCTGTCGGAGAAGGAAGAAGATGTGGAGCGGGTGGCCCACCAGGCCACCGTGTACTGCATCTAGGATGGCGAGCTTTACCGAAGGCGCCCAAATGACGTTTCCCTACAATGCATCTCCAAGGAGCAGGGGTGCGTGCTGCTAGCCGACATACATGGTGGGGATTGCAGGCATCACTCCTCATCGTGCACCCTTGTGGGCAAGGCATTCTGCAACGGATTCTACTAGCCCACAACGCTCAACAACGCCACTAAATTGGTAAGATCTTGTGAAGCCTGTCAATCCATGCTAAGCAGCTCCACCAGCCCGCCCAAAGCCTCCAGACCATCCCGCTCATGTGGCTATTTGCAGTCTGGGGGTTGGACATCCTGGGCCCGTTCCCTCGAGCGCCCAGGGGCTACCGCTACCTCTACGTTGCCATAGACAAGTTCACCAAGTGGGCGGAGGTGGAAGCCGTCCGCACCATCCCGGCTGGCTCCGCGGTCAAGTTCATCAAGGGCCTCGTGAGCCACTTCGGGGTGCCCAACCGCATCATCACCGACAATGGCTCCCAGTTCATGAGCAACCTCTTTAAAACATATTGTGCTAACCTTGGGATGCAGATATGCTACGCTTCGGTGGCACACCCACGAAGCAATGGCCAGGCCGAGCGCGCCAACGCGGAGGTCTTGAGGGGCCTCAAAGCGATGAGCTTCAAGAAAAAGCTCGAGGCCTGCAGCAGGGGCTGGCTCGACGAGCTCCCGTCTGTGATATGGTCCATCTGCACCACTGCGACCAAGCCCACGGGCAAGACTCTGTTCTTCCTCATCTATGGAGCCGAGGCGGTCCTCCCTCACGAGGTCAAGCATCACTCCCCGATGGTCCTAGCATTCCACAAGGCATGCCAGGATGCCTCGCAGGGGATGGACCTTGTGTTGTGGGAGGAACGCTGCCGCCAGGCCTCGCTCCGAGCTGCTAGGTACCAGCAGGCGCAGCGGCGGTACCACTTCCATAGCATCCGTTCCAGGACCCTCGAGGTGGGTGACCTCGTCCCGAGGCGGGTGCTCTCCAGGGAAGGGCTTCACAAGATCTCCCCCATGTGGGAGGGCCCGTTCAGGATCGTCCGTGTCTCCAGGCCTGGTGCCGCGCGCTTGGAGACACAGGATGGGGTCCCCATCCAGAATGCCTGGAACATCCAGCACCTCCGGAAGTTCTACCCATAAAGAAGGCCCCGTGCCTGTGAAGGTCTCCGCTCGTGACACTCATGTAATAATTAGTTGGGGTTGTACAAGCCTCAGAGTCTCCCGAGCGTCGCCCTTGGGCCTCACGGGGGCTCCTGCCCATGTCCTAGTGGAAGCACTTAGCTCCGCACTGGTGAGAAGACTAGAATAGGTGCCGGACGCGGTTGTTCTTTTGCTTGCTTTCTGTATCTAGTTTGCAACTTCTTGAATGAAATTTGGAGCGTTCAACGTCTCTTTTTGAGGGTTGGGAATCTTTCTTCTCCTTGCGTCATTCGTTCTCTCAGGTTTTGCATCATGAGGAGTGGCAGTTGCCCATCGCTCCTCCTCGCACATCCCGCGCATGGGGGCTGGGTAGGTGCGTATGCTTCGGGCTTGCCCGCTAACACACCTCACCAAAGCCCCAATTCCCTGGCCCTGTGGCGTATTTGTCCTCGCGTGACGCTCTCGAACGAGCTCGCGGGCACTACGCCTCCGGAGCTTCCTAATCCTACAGCTGCAAGGGCGCCCCTGAGGCCTGGCGACTCCGGGTCACCTCTCGGCAAGGCGCACTCCCGCGGCATGAAAGTTCACCGCAGGAACCCTAACCTAAGTCATCTCAATCACAATCGACGGCAACACGAATATCGGCATGCAGCATAGAGACAATAACATAATGGTGCAAGCGCAACGGTGCAAGCGCCATAGTTCATTACATGCCCCAGTAGGGCCTTCTACTTATTTTTTGCAGCAGGAAGAAAGAAACAAAAGCAAGTGGGCGACGATGGAAGCTCCTAAGGCCCGGCCCTAGTGGCGCTCGGGTTCACCTGGAGTCCTCCTCCCGCTTCACTGGGGCATGGCGGCGACGCAACTCGTCTCCCCTCCCAGTCCAAGCCCGGTGACGCGGTGGCTCGCCGAGGTCGCAGTCGCTAGAGCTTTCCATGGAGGAAGAGCCGCCGCAGCTGGAGGTGGCACAACCGTCGCCAAGAGCGAGCTCATCACCAGCGACAACACCGCCCCTCCGTCCGCCATCTTTGTCACTGTCGTCGCTGTCGCTCTCTGGGAAAAACCCTACACGCGGGCCGTCCTCCTCGAATGTCCTCACATAGATGGTCGTGACGCCGTCGTACTTGAAGTGGAGGGTGCACCTCCTGTGCAGGCCCTATGCGTGGGCCAATGACTGCCACCCGCGGTTCCGGAACACGTCGCCGGCAGCCGTGACCTCGGCCTCCACCCACAAGGCCTTGCTGCATCAACCATCGACCTGAAGCCAGAATCCACCAGCCCCCCCGGTCGGCAGCGCACTTGCGAAGAAGTGCCGTAGCTGGAGCCAGGCGCCCGCGGGCCTCTCCGCCATAGCATGAACTCCGGGGATGCGTCGGTTGAGTGGGACCGCGGGCATGGTGGCCGGACAGCCGCTGTGCGCCTCACCTCCTTGCAGTGGCTCCCCTGACCGCGACGACTCCCGCCATGGGGAGATGTACCCCCAAGGCCGCCGGAGGTAGCACCAGCCATTGAGGGGGGACGTCCACGACCATGGGGAGCCGCTGCTGGCGTCACAACATACTTGTGGGGGCGCCCGCGGCCCCTCTTGGGTGGGGGCGAGTCCGGTCCCTCCTTGGGGGCCTTCCCTTTCTCCGCGGTGGAGAACCTCCTCGTTGGCGCCATGGATACTCTAGCAAGATGGTGGAGCGAGAAGAAGGAGAAGCAAGGGGCGAGAAGACGAAGATGGGCTGGGGCTCTGCCCCCTCTCCCATGTATAGCCGAAGGGAGGCGAATCGCTAGCCTCCCACGATCTCGAGTAATGATGGTTTCTCTGCATGCAGTGAGCAGTTGTCAAGTTGGACGGTTGCCGAGGCAGCATGGGGAAGCCGAGGCGCCACATGTTGACTCGGTCCACAAGTGTTTTGGCCTGCGGCTCTTCAAACTTGCCCTTTGGCTTCACCCCTAAGCCAAGTGCGAGCGCGCCTTGGGCCCGAGGGCTACTGTCGGCGTTCTGGGAAGCAGGGTACCCAGACTTGTCTGCCTGCAGCCCACGGCGTGGCTCCATCGACGGCCTAGTATGGCCCATCTTCAGCATCAATGAGTCAAGACCCTCGCGAAGGGCCAAGTCTCGCGAGGCAGACGACACCAAGACCTCCTGAATGAGCGGCCTTCCCAGCCGGCCTCCTGAGGAGTGGAGATTCCTATACAAGCACTCACCTCATGAGGCTGAGGTGACGCCAGCCACCAAGGCTAGGCACGCGCCAGCGAGCGCAGAGCGACAGGTTTCCTATTCGGTGCTAAGGAGGCAAGCACAGGCGTAGAGTCCCAAGGAATCGGCCAAAGGATACCGTTTACATGCAACGAGACCAAGACCGCCAGGACGGCATGATGGATGTCATGTCGAGCCCACCACTACGTCACGACCAGAAGCTTTGTAGGCGAAGACCACCTTTCATTAGGATAAGATGTACTACTTGTCCCCCTTCAAAATTGGCCACTGTGGGATCCCTTCCCGCCTAAGTTTTGTGGAAAGAGGACCGAGGCCACTATAAATATAGCTTAGCCACCACCGTAGAGGGGGAGAGCTCCCGGAATCCACCACAAGCACAAGAACAAGCCTCCTGAGGTTGTTCTTGTTGGGGAATGTAGCATGCAATTTCAAAAAATTTCCTATGCTCACGCAAGATCTATCTAGGAGATGCATATCAACGAGAGGGGTAGAGTGTGTCCATGTACCCTTGTAGACCGAAAGTGGAAGCGTTAGGTTAACGTGGTTGATGTAGTCGAACGTCTTCATGATCCAAACGATCCAAGTACCGAATGTACAACACCTCCGAGTTCAGCACACATTCAGCTCGATGACGTCCCTCCAACTCTTGATCCAGTAGAGGGTCGAGGGAGAGTTTCATTACCACGATGGTGTGATGATGGTGTTGATGATGTGATCAGTGCAGGGCTTCGCCTAAGCACTACGATGATACTATCGGAGGAGTAAACGGTGGAGGGGGGCACCACACACGGCTAAGACAATGTCATGTCTATGGGGTGCCCCCTGCCCCCGTATATAAAGGAGGAGAGGAGGCAAGTATCTTTACTCGTTTCGCAATGCTTCATCCCACAACTAACTTATTAGTCACATTGCTTGCAAGGATTATAGTGACGAGCATTACTGAGAGGACCCAGAGATACCTCTCCGATACACGGAGTGACAAATCCTAATCTCGATCTATGCCAACCTAACAAACACCTTCGGAGACACCTGTAGAGCATCTTTATAATCACCCAGTTACGTTTTGACGTTTGATAGCACACAAGGTGTTCCTTCGGTATACGGGAGTTGTATAATCTCATAGTCACAGGAACATGTACAAGTCATGAAGAAAGCAATAGCAATAAAACTTAACCATCATTATGCTAAGCTAACGGATGGGTCTTGTCCATCACATCGTTCTCTAATGATGTGATCCCGTTCATCAAATGACAACACATGTCTATGGTTAGGAAACATAACCATCTTTGATTAACAAGCTAGTCTAGTAGAGGCATACTAGGGACACAGTGTTTTGTCTATGTATCCACACATGTATCAAGTTTCCGGTTAACACAATTCTAGCATGAATAATAAACATTTATCATGATATAGGGAAATCTAAAATAACAAATTTATTATTTCCTCTAGGCCATATTTCCTTCAGTTCTTCATCCACTGTACTAGTTCACCCTCAGCCCCCCGCAAGGCTAATCCACCACAAAGTAGGAGTAGGGTTTTACATCGCAAGGTGGCCCGTACCTAGGTAAACTGTCATGTTCATTTCCTTTCCTGTTCATCGAGATAGGTCGTGAGAGCAGTGAGCTGGCTGGCTAGAGAGGTTGAGTTCTCCGCACACGCCCCAGAGTTCGAACCTTTCTTGGGTCTGCGGAGCCCTGAATCCAACAGCGACTGGACGAATAGAGGGAAAGGTAGTGGGCTGGTGAGTAGGCGATGGCGAGCTCGTGAGAAGGTAACAATGATGACATCATAGCATGGTGCTATGACAGGGTCATGAGAAGGGGAATTCGTAATGAAGCATCACACGACTTGGCCATGCCATTCCTATGATTCCAGATTCGGGAAGCTATGCTTTGGGAGCTTCACCAAATTGCACTGCGAGAAGCCTCCGCTTTACATAATTGGTGAAGCATGGATTTGAGGAGATCTAAATAGTTCCTAAATTAAAATTCTCTTGGACATATATATCAAACTAAAACAATACCGATGGATGTGCTTACCCTATCTATGGTTGAATATAATTTGATTGGTCTTAGTATCAGCTATCCATGCATTTCTTCTCGACGTTAAATATTGGCTTTACAAGAGTGATTATAAAGGATGAGCAAGAATTTAGAAACCAATGTTCCATTTTATGTTATTCATGCATCTTACTCATCTATTCGTTTGATTCATTTACCTGCATTGTCATCTGTCGCAACGCACGGGCAATTTACTAGTAGTTGATAACCCACATGTATAGAGGATCCTTTGTAGCCTTCTTCGATAAATAAGAGTGTCGAACCCAACGAGGAGCTAAAGGCAAAACAAATATTCCCTCAAGTTCTATCGACCACCGATACAACTCTGCACACACTTGATGTTTGCTTTACCTAGAACAAGTATGAAACTATTTTGCAAGGATAAAACTACGAGTACTTTGCGAGAATAAAACTACGAATAAATTGCAAGCTAATATAAAAGTGGATAGCTTTTTTCAATGAGAAAGTCATTTGTCCCTAGGCAATCGATAACAAGTATCGGTAATCATTCTTGCAATTTTATATGAGGGAGAGGCATGAGCTAACATACTTTCTCTACTTGGATCATATGCACTTATGATTGGAACTCTAGCAAGCATCTACGACTACTAAAGATCATTAAGGTCGTGAAACCCAACCATAGCATTAAGTATCAAGTCCTCTTTACTCCCATATGCCATGACCCACTTATCCACGTTTAGGCTGCTGTCACCCCCGCAACATTGACAATAAGCGAACCATCAACACATTGCAACACCCTACAACGGGGGCCCCTTACGTTTGCGCGAGAATGGAGGGCATCGTAGGACAGCATCATAAATAAAATATACAATCATACCAACCAAGATCACGATTAACCCATAGGACAAAATGGATCTACTCAAACATCATAGGATAACCATAGATCATTGGGAAATAATATATGGAGTTGAGCACCATGTTTAAGTAGAGATTATAGCGAGGAGAAGGGCTGTTACACCACTGCATAGAGGGGGAGAGAGTTGGTGTTGACGGTAGCAAGATTGTTGATGTAGATCGCCATTACGATCCTAGTGTCGGTGTCAAAACCGGCGGATCTCGAGTAGGGGGTCCCGAACTATGCGTCTAAGGCTAATGGTAACAGGAGGCAGGGGACACGATGTTTACCCAGGTTCAGGCCCTCTCGATGGAGGTAATACCCTACTTCCTGCTTGATTGATCTTGATGATATGAGTATTACAAGAGTTGATCTACCACGAGATCGTAGAGGCTAAACCCTAGAAGCTAGCCTATGATTATGATTGTCGTTCTTGTCCTACGGACTAAACTCTCCGGTTTATATAGACAACGGAGGGGGCTAGGGTTACACAGAGTCGGTTACAGAGAAGGAGCTCTACATATCCAAATTGCCAAGCTTGCCTTCCACGCAAAGGAGAGTACCACCCGGACACGGGACGAAGTCTTCAATCTTGTATCTTCATAGTCCAACAATCCGACCAAAGTATATAGTCCGGCTGTCCGAGGACTCCCTAATCCTGGACTCCCTCAGTATCCCCCGAACCAGGCTTCAATGACGACGAGTCCGGCGCGCAGATCGTCTTCGGCATTGCAAGGCGGGTTCCTTCTCCGAATACTCCATAGAAGATTTTGAACACGAGGATCGTGTCCGGCCCTGCAAAATAGTTTCCACATACCACCGTAGAGAGCACAATATTCCACAAATCTAATCTGTTGACAACTTTTCACAGCATGACATCACACCACGGACCAGTTATTATGAACCATTTTTCCCAGCCTGCCAGTGCACGTGTTGCGAGGCGGTTTCATTGGCATGTCGTGTCGAAGCAGAGATTGTGTTCCCCTTATCATGGGATTCCCATCAACACGGGTGTGGGTAACCCAACCGCGTTTGTTAATATGACTCCTCGATTTTAGGCAAGTTTCGAACGAACACGCGGGGGACGCTTGATATTCGTCCTCTTTATAAAGGGGCGAAGGCCTGTCCTTTTCTCCCCACGCTCGATCCTTCTCTTCCTCCACCTCGAGTTCCAACACCCAATGCTCAAGCTAAGTGCTTCAGACCTTCAACCATGTCCGGATACAACCTTCAAGGCCGGTGGATGGCCTCCTCTGTCACAGAGGAGGACATCAAGAAGCTTAGGGAGTCCAGGTATCTCACCGCCGAAATCTCGCACAGGCTGCCTACTCAAGGGCAGGTCATCCCCACTCCCGAACCCAACGAGAGTGTCATATTTGTTTCCCACTTCCTCCGAGGGCTAGGTTTTAGTCTTGATCCCTTTGTGAGGGGGCTCATGTTCTATTATGGGCTAGATTTCCATGATCTAGCTCTAGATTCCATCCTTCACATCTCGTCGTTTATTGTCGTGTGTGAGGCCTTCCTCCGCATCACCCCACACTTCGGCTTATGGCTCAAGACCTTCAATGTGAGGCCGAAGATGATCGATGGGAGACACGCAGAGTGCGGAGGTGCTATAATAAGCAAAGGCACTGACGCCCTATGGCCAAAGGGTTCCTTCCCGGAGGTGTCCGACTTGAAGCAACGGGAGTGGTTCTACATCGCAGCTCCCCGAGGTACAAAGCGGGCGGCCGCTCCTGCCTTCCGCTCGGGCCCTCCACCTCAACTGGCATCATGGGTCAACAAGGGACTGGACTGGGGGCCAGTAAATGACGTGTTGACACTACAAGGACGCATCCGAGATCTTCTCAAGAGGGATGTCAGTCTTTTCAAGGTAATGCAAGTTATGCTAGTTCATCGGATCCTGCCATGCCAGCGTTGATCTCTCCGCATGTGGGAGTTCAACTTGGAAGGACCGTGAACTATTCAACAATTCTTCAGCGTGACGCTCGAAGGGATGTATGGATTGTTCTTCGGATCACGAATATAGTGTCCGGACACCATCGAGGATGCGGGTATTAACTGCAAACCGTCCAGATACCCAAGTAAGTACTTCCGCGACCGAACATGCTGTCTTTTTACTCGTCACAATATCATTCTGAAAATTGCTCTCTGCCAGGACTGGATAAAAAAGGCGGAGAGGATCAGGTGTTCAGCCCCCCTTCCCGAAGGCTCACCAGATCCTTTATTAACCAGGATGCTTGAGCGCGCACCCTATCAGGTGCCATCTCAGGAGAAGATGAAGGGAGGAATAGAGAAGCCAAAGGCGGGCTTCATACCTTACACATCCAAACCGGGGGAGTAAGTGCCTCCTCGAAGGAGGATAATCGGGGAGGTGAATCTAGAATCCCCTCTCCCCTAGGAAAGAAAAGGGCCACCTCCGAAGACTTGGAAACGGAGGCTTCCAAATGAGGGAAGATACCTTCGCCCGGGGGCCCGCGAGGGGGCCAGCCCTCAATCGAGCTGTAAGTGGATCAACAAGTAATTTGGTAAATATATCCTGCTTCATCTTCTGAGAATAATAACCAAGACGTCTATCTTGTAGTCCGGCTCGCAGCCCTTCTCAACAGAGTTCGTCTTCGGGGGATCTTCTTCCGGAGATGATGGAGAGCAAAACGCCTCCTCCTGCCTCCCCGCCTCATGGGGCGGATGACCCTGAGGTGTCGTCATGGAGGATTTCTCCTGACGCGCCAAGGCCAGAAGTTAACTCTTCGACCGCCCAAAGTCCGGAGTATTCGGCTCCCAAGGAGAGCAACAGAAAGAGTCCGGAACCGTCCGGTGCACAGCCGGATACACTGATGGGTCTTCTAGAGCAAGCGGCTATCTCAGAGGCGCATCGTACCCTCCCGCTTTTGGCGGATGAAATCCTCTCAACCATCGTACCCTAATGGGTACGATGGTTGAGAGGATTTCATCCGCCAAAAGCGGGTTGAATGAAGCTTTTACTAGCCTGTTAAGAGGCTTTGAGGTACGCCAAATTATATATGTGTATTTTGGACGGTACCGCACACGCTAGGTGTGCTTTGTATAGGTAGTAGCCCCTGGGACTCTGGTTGCCGTCAAGGGGCGGCGAACAGAGGATCGTAGTCCCAGGTAATGATGACGCTGCTTTTATGTGCAGGTGGCTGAGGGTCCGGCGGCTGGCCGGACTGCTGATTTTGCTGGACTAAAGCAGAAGCTTGACGCGGCGGATGCCAACATCGCGCTTGTGAACAAGCGGCTTGACGAGGCCCAGGGTATGTATTTTCGGCTTGTCAGCAAATATTAAGAGGAGCATGATGCTAGTATCTATAATATGCCGTGACTGCAGATGGAGCTTCTGCTGTGGAGACCCTTCGGGCGGAGCTTGCCTGAGCCAAGGAGCAAGCCAGGAGAAGTGATGCAGCTTCCCTAAAGGCGGCCAAGGAGTTAAAGGCCGAACTGGCTGCTCATCGCCAGAGCGAAGATAAGATAGCCAAGATGGCTGTTGAGCTGAAAGATGCCGCCGGCCGCTATGAGCTCCTTGAAAAGGAAAGCCAAGCGAAAGAGGCTGACCTGAAGAAGGCCCTAGAGGCAGCCTAGGAAACTCGCTATGAAATTAGAGGGATAAGGGAGGAGCTTCATGAAGCCGGAGATATCATGGCTGGGAGGCCCTTTTTGTTGCGGATGAAGTTCGGAGATCCAAAATATGCCCCTCTGGATCAGTTATGGAGTGCTGCAGACGCGTATGCGGACTTGGCAAAGAGTGCTGCTAATGCTACTGAGTTTTTCAAAGATCGGAAAGATCATGAGGTGGAAAGATTATTCTGGTTGCAGTTCTGTGCCCTGAGGCGTCCGCTGTCGTTGAATGAAAAGATGGCCGCATGGGCCGACCTCCATAGGTTGTCCGGGTTTGCTATGAGGTCGGTCGTGGATCATCTTTGGCTGAAGGGACCAAGGCCGGACATTTATTTTGGTTTAGTGCAACAATTTCTTGGTGCTGTGTCGCTTATCGACGTTGTGAAGAGGTCGGCGTGCATAGACGGTGCGCGGATGGCTCTTGCCCGTGTTAAATCATACTGGCAGGGATGGAGGCCACCGCTATTGCAACCCGGGGTCCGGCGGGAGGCCAGGACCCGACCGAGCACTATTTTGAAGAAGTCCTAGAAGGCACCCGTTTAATAGAGGCTCAGTGCTCGAAGAGTACCATGTTCGAGTGACATGTGTCTGAATTGTAAAAAAAAAATGCTATTTTGATTATAAAGGCTGTGTTTATACTTTTTCTCGAAAGTATTATAGTGCCTCCTTATGTATGTATATAACCTGAAAGTTTGCAGTCGTCGGCTTCAGCCCCCACGCATATAATGCGGGGGTGTTCGAAAAAGCGCGTAATCACACTTAATCCAACATTTTGGTCCGTTAACGAGGTGATAGCGCAGCGAACCAGGCAATCAGACTATATAGCTTTAACACTTTCACTTAGCCATATGAGTTTGACGGTGGGGCTACTATATAGCCACTGGTATTTCCGCGTTTATCCGAATACGGTGCACGTATGTACATGACTGGGAAACCAGTCCTTCGGTAATGCGGAGGAATGACGAAGATTCTGCTGAGTCATCGAGTGGTTAACCAGTCTCACGCTATATCATGATAGTCAGTTTTCGGCTTTCTCTACTGAGGTGCTCATCCAGATGAACTAGGGCACAATCGCAGTAGTTCTCCCGGTGCCACCTTAGCCAATAGAGCGGAACGTAAGGTAGCAAAACATGGGAGCCAGGCAAAGCCAACTATTGACCAAAGACATGATTCAGAGCTGATGCATATAAGGCCAAACTCGCGATGCCGAACACTCCCTAAGGTATTCAGACTTTACAACATATACTGGGCTGAGTAACGACCTCGATAATGAGCCCTGAGTTTCCAGGTACATGCATTGGTCTGGCGTGACGAAATTCCAATAACGCCAGTATACTTCCCGGTTGTGTTAAGTGTCTGGAGGGGAAGAAGCAACAAGAGACATTAAAAAAGGTTTATGCAGGGTCTTAATCTAAAAAGAAACCTTTAAGCGGGGCCCTGCTGCACGTCTGTGCCTTTATCTCCGTCGTGCTGTATCCTGGAAGGCTGTAGCACGATGATCATCTGAAAAAAAGGAAAAACCTAGGTGAAAGACTTCGTGCGAGAAATTGGTTATTCTGAGCCGATCATGAAAATGCAATCTGTTATTGTATTAATAGGGTCAAGCCGAACTTATGGGCTTTTTTACATGCGTGCAGCCCCTAGAGCCACCTATGGGGGTATATTCATCGTCCCAAGCTCAGGTTTATCTGGGTTGTTACAACATGTGGTGTGCCAGACTCATCTAACCGTGTCTGTGGTCTTGACGACCGATCATTTATTCTGGTTGGATAGGTCGTTCAGTGTTCGGCTGCTAGAGCCGCCACATATTCTTCCGCACATAAAGAACATTCTGTATTTCCGCTAACTGTGATGATGCCACGTGGACCGGGATCTTAAGTTTGAGATAAGCGTAGTGCAGTACTTCATTAAAACGGGCGAAGGCCGTTCTTCCAAGTAGCGCGTGATAGCCGCTTCGGAATGGAGCGATGTTGAAGATTAATTCTTCGCTTCTGAAGTTGTCGGGAGAGCCGAATACACTAGTACTAGAGAGCCCATGCAGCGGGCCTTGACGCCTGGTTTTACTCCTTTAAAGGTAGTATTGCTTTGGCTGATTCTTGATGGTCTATCCCCATTTTGCGGACAGTGTCTTGGTATATTAGATTAAGACTACTACCGCCGTCCATAAGGACTCGGGTGAGATGGTATCCATCAATTATTGGGTCCAGCACCAAGGCAGCCGACCCTCCGTGCCGGATACTAGTCGGATGATCCCTACGATCGAAAATGATCGGGCAGGCCGACCAAGGATTGAACTTGGGGGAGACAGGCTCTACAACGTATACGTCTCGGAGTGCGCGTTTGCGCCTTCTCTTTGGTATATGAGTTGCGTAAATCATATTCACTGTTTTGACTTCTGGTGGGAATTTTTTCTGCCCCCAGTGTTCGGCTGGCGAGGCTCATCCTCGTCTTCACTTAGTGTCTCCCTCCCTTTGTGTTCGGCATTTAGCTTGCCGGCCTGTTTGAAAACCCAGCATTCTCTGTGGGTGTGATTTGCAGGTTTTTCAGGGGTGCCATGAATCTGACACAATCTGTCTAGAATCTTATTTAGGCTGGACGGTCCATCTTTGCTGCCTTTAAATGGTTTTTTCCGTTGACCGGGTCGAGAGCCCCTGAATCCTGCATTGACCGCCATGTTTTCTGGGCTGTCTTCATTGTTTCGATGCTTGCTTTTATTGCGTCGTGGCTTCCCATTGCCATCCCTGACTTCGGATGTGCCTGGGTCGCTGGTGCCGCTACGGGCAGCCAACTGTCCTCGCCCGTGCAAAAGCGGGTCATAAGGCTTGTTAGGGCTGCCATTGTCCTCGACTTTTCCTGTTCGAGGTGTCTGGCAAGCCATTCGTCCCGGACACTGTGCTTAAAAGCCACTAAGGCTTCGGCATCCAGGCAGTCAACGATTTGATTCTTCTTAGTGAGAAACCTGTTCCAAAGCTTTTAGGCTGACTCTCCGGGCTGTTGAATTATGTGACTTAAATCATCTGCATCTGGAGGTCGGACATAGGTCCCTTGAAAATTGGCCCTGAAAGCATCCTCAAGTTCCTCCCAACTTCCAATTGAGTTTTCGAGGAGGCTTTTCAACCAGTGCCGAGCTGGTCCTTTCAACTTGAGGGGCAAGTATTTTATGGCGCGGAGATCATCTCCGCGAGCCATGTGGATGTGAAGGATAAAGTCCTAAATCCAGACCCCAGGGTCTGTCGTTCCGTCGTATGCCTCTATATTCATGGGTTTAAATCCTTCTAGAAATTCATGATCCAGCACCTCATCGGTGAAGCACAGGGGGTGCGCGACACCCCTTTATTTGAATGTATCATGGCATGTTGTCGATGGTTGTTGTGTTCGGTGTTGATTCCGAGCTGGTATTCGATCAATATGATTGTTTTGGTGGCTGTGATCCTGCGCTGGGGCACGCTTCCTAGATCCATAGATGGACCTGGCCATACCGGAGTTTTGTCCAGGAGTTCACGTAAATCGTGTGCTGACTTGTGTGTGGCGTCATTAGCCGCCCTGTCGCGGCCACGGGGTGATCGGTCCGGCTGATCGGCCGTATTGTTTTTCGGCGGAATGGGCTTGATGGCCTCGTCGTCGAATTCGGGCAGCAGCTTGGGCTTTGGATAGCTCTTTGTGTGGCGATCGCCACCGTATTTTTCTTCAGTGTCAAGCACTTTGTTTCATTTGCGGTTGAGCGTATCCTGCACGGCCTTAAGCCTCTGCTTCTGCTTCTTCAAGCTCCTCGCGGTGGCAATCAACCTTCTTTGGAGGTTCTCTTGCTCCAAGTGTTTTTCCGGGATGATGAGTGCATCGTCGTCCGGACTGTTTTCCTCTCCGGAGACAGGTTGATGAATTTTACCCTCAGGATCGCTATTATGGGACATATGCTCTGGACTATGTTCGCTGTCCCCTGGCTCATCCTGCTCCATCGCTGGGTCCATGGGGTCGTCGTTTCCTTTGGAGCCGACCGGGGTGTTGTTCTTTCTTGCGCTATTATCGCTGTTTTTACTATGGCAGGATTTAGAGCGGCGCCTACGTCGTTGCTTTGGTTGCTGCTTGATGGGGTTGTCCTCCGTTGCATCCTCGCCATTGCTTTCTTTTGGGGTGTCCACTATGTATATATCGTATGATGAGGTGGCTGTCCAGCGCCCTTTAGGTGGTAGTTCTTGTTCTTCTGCATCGTCGTCCATACCACCGATGTCTTTGGAATCGAAGTCGAGCGTGTTGGTTAAGTCATCGACAATGGATATTAAGTGGGTGGTGGGTGGGGAGCGAATTTCTTTGTCGTCCGCTTCCCACTCCAGCCGGACATAGTTCGGCCAAGAGTCTCCTGACAAGGAGAGAGACCTTAATAAATTTAGCACGTCGCCCAAGGGCGAGTGCTGAAACATATCCGCGGAGGTAAACTCCATGACCGGTGCCTAATTAGATTCGATAGGAACGGAGGTATGCGGTTCGGATCCTATGGCCGGAGACGAGTCTGAGGGTCCGATGACACATATATCTTTAGAGGTGAAGTCTTTGTTTGGTTCCAGCGCCGATGAGCGTGCGGCCTCCGTGGCGAGGTCCATCCACCCCTCCTCAGATGGCACGATCTGCTCTGGATTGAAGGCCGGGGCAGCCGCAGGTGTGATCTCCCGAACACCGTCCGATGGCAGATCTAGGTCATGCTTGTTGTGACAGTCCGACGCACCTGACATGGGCTCGAATCCGTCGAAGATCAAGTCTCCGCGGATGTCGGCAGTGTAGTTTAAGCTTCCAAACCTGACCTGATGGCCAAGGGCATAGCTATCGATCTGGTCCATATGGCCAAGCGAGTTGGCCCGTAGTACGAAGCCGCCGAACACGAAGATCCGTCCGGGGAGGAAAACCTCACCCTGGACTGCATCATTGAAGATGATTGAAGGAGCCATCAAGCCTTATCGTGACGACACAGTGGAACTCTCAATGAAGGCACCAATGTCGGTGTCAAAACCGGCGGATCTCAGGTAGGGGGTCCCGAACTGTGCGTCTAAGGCTAATGGTAACAGGAGGCAGGGGCACGATGCTTACCCAGGTTTGGGCCATCTCGATGGAGGTAATACCCTACTTGCTGCTTGATTGATCTTGATGATATGAGTATTACAAGAGTTGATCTACCATGAGATCGTAGAGGCTAAACCCTAGAAGCTAGCCTATCATTATGATTGTCGTTCTTGCCCTACAGACTAAACCCTCCGGTTTATATAGACACCGGAGGGGGCTAGGGTTACACAGAGTCGGTTACAGAGAAGGAGATCGACATATCCGAATTGCCAGGCTTGCCTTCCACGCAAAGGAGAGTCCCACCTGGACACGGGATGAAGTCTTCAATCTTGT
The DNA here is from genome assembly GCA_963921465.1 of Triticum timopheevii. NCBI lineage: Eukaryota > Viridiplantae > Streptophyta > Magnoliopsida > Poales > Poaceae > Triticum > Triticum timopheevii. The sequence goes on from OY997268.1 coordinate 239,969,059, forward strand.
ATCTTCATAGTCCAACAGTCCGACCAAAGTATACAGTCCGGCTGTCCGAGGACCCCCTAATCCTGGACTCCCTCACCTAGCCCCGGCGGCACTCCTGCGCTACCAGGAGAGAGGGGGAGAGAGCCCCCCTCCTTATTCTTCTTCCCTGTCCCCCCTAGATGGTAGGAGGGTTCCCTCTCTGGTCCATGGCCTCCATGGCGGCGGAGTGGCAGGAGCCCCTCCGAGGATCTCCCTCTCTATTCTCTTCTGTTTCGCGCCCTCCAGATCTGGCCAAAAACTGTTTCTTATATTCCCGGAGATCCGTAACTCCGATTGCGCTGAACTTTTTACACGACTTTTTTTTCCAAATATAAGCTTCCTTGCGCCCGAAGTACAACTCCAACCGACGTATGAGGTGAGCACCACCCACCACCACATGCCAGGGGCCTGGGGCATGCCCTGGTGTATCGTGGTCTGTATGGGCCTCCGTTTGCGGTGATTCAAACTCCTAAAATTCACAAATATTCCAAAATAATTCTCCATTGAGTTGCATCACATTTGGACTTCATTTGATATGGATTTTCTGTGATACAAAACAGGCAATTGGGCAATTCCATTTGACTCTCTAAATAGATATAAGTGAAGCATGAGAGTTCAATTCTTTCTACAAAAGAACATGCTCTAACAAATATAAGTGAAGCAGAAGAGCATTCTACAAACATCGGTTTTCTATGTGAAGAGAAACAGGCAATCCAAACTTCAAATGATATAAGTGAAGCACATGAAGCATTCTATAAAGCCATACTCAAAAGATATAAGTGAAGTGCAATGTGAATTATATAAATCAACCATGGACTATCTCATACCGGCATGGTGCATAAAAGAAAAATGAAAACTAAATGCAAAAGACGCTCCAAGATTTGCACATATCACATGAACGAAATGAATCCAAAAACATGCCGACACTTGTTGAAGAAAGATGGGATGCCTTTCGGGGATTAGACGCTTGAGTCTCCTTGAATATTTACTTGGGGTGCCTTGGTAATCCCCGAGATTGAGCTCTTGCCTCTCCTCCTTCTCCTCATATCGAGACCTCCTCGATCTTCGAACACTACATCCACACAAAACTTAAACGAACTTTTAGTGGCGGGGTTAGTGAAAATGGCTATGAAATCCCATCATGTACTGCTGCAACATTTGTATAATTATAAACAAACATTACCCAGTGTATGCTATCACAATTCTATGGCCCCAAGTCAAGGAGGCTTCAACAAGAATTCAAACATACGCAAATAATGAAGCTATAACAGCAATCTGTGAAAACAGGACAGTCTGTAAAGATTTGAACATCCACAATACTTCTGTAACTCTAAAAATTCTTAAAAACTTATGAAAAAATGAAATTTTTTTATATAAAGACAGTGCAAAAAGTTTCAGAACCGTTTGACGTTCCAGTAAAAAATGTAAAATCGAGCACTACAACCAAAGCTTTTGTTTTGCACCGCACAAACCAACAAACAATCTACTCATCCTAAAGGCAAATCTTGGCACATTATTTTTATAATACAATGGGATTGTACAAGGGGATAATTATTTTTGTTGAAAAGTTTCCATGGGCATGAACAAAGTTTAAGGCATGCTCCCGCTTCCACGGTGCTCGTCTATCTTACTTTCACTTTTCTTTTTGTGAAGTCTTAGGTTCCCCTCTATATTTTGTTTGTTTTTAAACTATATAAAAGCACTCAATAGAAATAAAATATTGTCTAAAACTTCCGGGTTGTTTTCCTGGCAGCGCTTTCTTTAAAGCCATTAAGCTACGCATAAAGTGCTCAAGTAAGGGATCCACCCGGATCCCAAGGTATATCAAAGCCAATTTGAATTAACAATGATTTGGCATTTAGTAGTGAGCACAAAGCAACATATATCAAGCAATGACGAAGTCTAACTCTCTTCCTATGCATCGGCATGTCATACAAGGACAATTCATGCACATCAAGTAAAGGCCAATACATAGCATAAGTAGTTTCTTGCAATTCTTTCATGTTGGAAACATAGAGAGGGAGAGATGTAGTTCCTCTCTCATAATAATTGCAAGTAGGAGCAGAAAGCACATGCATATTATATTCATCAAAATCATCATGTGCAACGGTAAAAGGCAACCCATCAATATAATCCTTAACAAGTGCAAACTTCTCCGATATAGTGTAGTTTGGAGAATTCAGAAAGATAATAGGACTATCATGTGTGGGTGCAATAGCAACAATTTCATGTTTAACATAAGGAACACTAGCAACTTCATCTCCAATAGCATAATTCATATTGGCATCTTGGCCACATGCATCAAGTTCATCAAAAAGGGATATTTCGAAAGAATCAACGGGATGATAGCATTCATCCTTCGGTAAGAACAAAGGGACATTAAACAATGTATGAGTTGAAGAGTTACTCTCATTAGAAGGCGGGCACGGGTAGCTAATCCGCTCTTCCTACTTTTTTTCCGCTCTGCTCATCATCTTTTTCATCCAATGAGCTCACAGTTTCATCAATTCCTTCTTCCATAGACTCCTGCAAAATATTAGTATCCTCTTGGACAGCGGAGATTTTCTCAATAAATGCATCAATATCAGAATTTTATTTATAATTATCATAGCAATATTTAAGGATGGCAAAATTTTCAGGTCTATAAACTGAATCATCAAAATTGTCATACTTTAAAAACAAAGATTCAATTTCATAAGCACCCTTAAAAGCAACAAATTCTTCTATTCGTTCCACATCATAACAATCATATCTACCATTAGCATAAGAAGCTAAGGTTTCATTATCATTAAATTTGCATGAAAAGGGAAGATGTGGAGCATTCATCCTAGAGAAACAAGTATAATCATATCTCAAGCATAGCTCCCGAGCATACCAATGCAACATATGAATTTGATCCCATAAAAGTTTCCCTTTTTGTGTCAAGCGATAATCCCTAAATTATTCACTTTGATCCAATGTTACTCCCGTTATCAAGTTGAATGGGGTTTTCTCAGGATTATCAAAGTAGTGCATAATATTTTTCACATAATGACCATCAAGGGTTTTAGGAGGTTCCCCATCTCCATGAGTAGCAAGTACCACTAATTTTTTTTGTGTTCTGTGTTCCATATCCATAAGTAAAGATAGAGAACAACCTACAATAGGAAATAAAAACTACTTAGTGATAAAGCAAACAAGCACACACGAGAATATTCACCCCACGCTATTGCTCCTCGGCAACGGCACCAGAAAAAGGTCTTGATAACCCACAGGTATAGGGGATCATTTGTTGCCTTCTTTGATAAATAAGAGTGTTGAACCCAACGAGGAGGTAAAGGCAGAACAATTATTCCTTCAAGTTCTATCGATCACCGATACAACTCTACGCACACTTGACGTTTGCTTTACCTAGAACAATTATGAAACTATTTTGCAAGGATAAACTACGAGTACTTTGCGAGAATAAACTATGAATAAATTGCAAGGTAGTAAAAGTGGATAGCTTTTGTCAATGAGAAAGTCATTTGTCCCTAGGAAATTGATAACAAGTACCGGTAATCATTGTTGCAATTTTATATGAGGGAGAGGCATGAGCTAACACACTTTCTCTACTTGGATCATATGCACTAATGATTGGAACTCTAGCAAGCATTCAAAACTACTAAAGACCATTAAGGTCATGAAACCCAACCATAGCATTAAGTATCAAGTCCTCTTTACTCCCATACGCCATGACCCACTTATTCACATTTAGGCTGCTATCACCCCCGCAACACTGAGAATAAGCAAATCATGAACATATTGCAACACCCTACAGTGGGGGCCCCTCACATTTGCGTGAGTACGGAGGGCACCGTATAACAACATCGTAAATAAAATATAGAATTATACAAACCAAGATCACGATTAACCCATAGGACAAAACAGATCTACTCAAACATCATAGGATAACCATAGATCATTGGGAAATAATATATGGAGTTGAGCACCATGTTTAAGTAGAGATGACAGAGGGGAGAAGGGGTGTTAGACCGCTGCATAGAGGGGGAGAGAGTTGGTGCTGACGGTAGCAAGATTGTTGATGTAGATTGCCATCATGATCCTAGCCCCGGCGGCACCCCGGCGCCACCGGGAGAGAGGGGGAGAGAGCCCCCCTCCTTCTTCTTCTTCCTTGGCCTCCCCCTTAGATGGGAGGAGGGTTCCCCCTCTGGTCCATGTCCTCCATGGCGGCGGAGTGGGAGGAGCCCCTCCGAGGTTGGATCTCCCTCTCTGTTCTCTTCTGTTTCGTGCCCTCCAGATCTGGCCGAAAACCGTTTCTTATATTCCGGGAGATCCGTAACTCCGATTGCGATGATATTTTTACACAATTTTTTTCCGGATATAAGCTTCCTTGCGCCCGAAGTACAGCTCCAACCGTCGTATGAGGTGAGCCGCACCCACCACCACACGCCAGGGGCCTGGGGCGTGCCCTGGTGTATCGTGGTCTGTGTGGGCCTCCGTTTGCGGTGATTCCAACTCCTAAAATTCATAAATATTCCAAAATAATTCTCTGTTGAGTTGCATCACGTTTGGACTTCGTTTGATATGGATTTTCTATGATACAAAACAAGCAACAAACATGAACTGGCACTTGGCACTGGATAAGTAAGTAAGTCCAAATAAATCATATAAAAATTTGCCAAAAGTATGTAAAAGTTGAATAATATTGGCATGAAACAACAAAAAATTATAGATACGATGGAGACGTATCAGTATTGTACTTACATGCCTTCATCGACGTTGGTTTTTTGACCACATGTGCCCGAAGTTTCCAAGTGTTCATTGAAAAATAAAGTTTATGCATGCCAAGCTAAGCACAAAAGGTTTTTTCTTTACTATGCAGTACACGAAAATGTGATGTTAGCGTTATTCACACCACAGGAAAATGAGACATTTTCCTGAATTTGTGCATTTGATGGACAATTTTGCCCTTGTGTTGAAGCTCGTAATGGTGCTTTGTTTTTGATATTATTTTGTTAATTTAAAATGTAGCATCAAGCGGATACAAGGCTTGACGAGCAACATCCGGCCTGGTAGACCTATCCAGAGATTATGTTGCCATCCATGTTGGGTAAGAAACTCCCTGCCACCCGCTCCGACCGCATACATACCGCCTTGAACAGTGATTAGTACTCCATTTGGCGCAGCGTAGACCATGTATGAAGCGAGTGCATATAGCGGAAGATAACCTGTAAAGGAGAGGATTTTTTGCCCTCAAAAAGCAAATCATTTCTACATTGTCAGAGTGTCTATAATAAGGCATACACTCCTACCCTCATCAGCGTTCGGAACCTATTTGGAATACCGTCGCCAAAAATATTGGCTGCACTTGTGGGTGGATACAAATTAGAAGTTATTTGGATGACTGACCATGTAGAACATGCAAATTTACATTGGAAAAAGAGGTGTTTGATTGTCTCATCATCAGTACGACAGCTGCACTTGTTGCTTCCTTGCCAATTGTGATAGGCAAGGTTATCATTGGTTAGCACAACTCCCCTTTCGAAGACACCACATGAATATTTTAACTTTTAATGGAATCTTTGGCATCCAAATTTTCTTGTGTTATTCACTAGGACCTATAAATACGTGAGCGCACGGTACATTAGAGTCGCCAGTGAAACACATCCCGTCCTTGTGTCAGATTAATCAATTTCAATCCGGATAACAGATTTTGCCATGAAATAACACGGATGCCAATCAAATCCTGCCTGAAAGAAATATTAAGTGGGAATGAACCGAGCACCATCTACAAATGATGACACTTTGTAGAGCATCTAACGGTGTTTAGAGCAAAAGGAGTCTAAACAAATTGAGCAGCATGACCAGTTCCTTCAATGGATGCCGCAACTAGCTATTAGTTGCAAACGGTGGGCATACCAATTGACATTCTCAAGAAAAAAAGAGCTTGCAAACCATTGAACTCTCCCATCATACTTGTTTTAGATAATACAATACATAACTCAACAGTCATACCTCTTTAAGCGTCACCGCTTTTTTTAGGAACACACAGAAGCTGCGTGTTGTTTCACTAAGAAGGAGAAAATAGTACAAGATCAAATTTTATAGGGAGACACACTCACCCCACCATCCCACCAGTATTTCTACAGTCTATATTTTAGTCTCACTACCTCCACTGAAAATACGTTGTTGAAAGTCCGGCTACGATCCTGCCATATATAGAACATCATCATGTTGATTATTGCGTTCCATTCGGACCTCTGTTTTGATGTAGGGTGGAATCCTAGTCGATGATCTTTTCACACTTGGAGGGGAAAAAGGGGAAATCAACAGAACAACAAGAGCAATCTCAAACAAAACCCAAGTCACACATCCACTAGAATAGCACACATGAGATCCACAAGCATAACATGAACAATCAAGGGAAAATAGCACAAGGGTAAAGTTCTTGCCACTCCAAAGGAGGTGAGGTCTTAATGATCTAGGGAGACCCTTCTCCCTTAGGAGGTCTTGATGATCCTACAATGAGGATCCTTCTCCCTTGGGAGGTCTTGATTCCCCAAGAACGAGGTACAAGGAGCAAAGATCTCTCTAATGTCTCATATACTTTGCTAACCAAGATAGGAGGAGGGGAGGCCATATTTATAGTCTTGGGAAAAGTAAGATAGGAGGAGAGGGTACATGGGCCTATGGCTCGGTTAGGCACGCACAACTGCTGGATGTCTGGGGCCTCGCGGGGCGCCCGATGTCCGTGATCAGGGACAAATGTCTAGCCTGGGCGCTAGTCGTAGTACTGGTGTCCGGGAGACGGATTTCCAGGGCTCAGCTGGATGTATGGAGCTATCATGTTGGATGTTTGGGGCGGCGCCAGATGTCTAACTCCTGGAGTTCTACTGGCGATGTTCTACTGATGTTGCTGTTGTCTTCGGGCGCCAGATATCCGGGCCAGGGGCCGGATCTCTGGCCGCTGTAGCATTTCAGCGATCTCCTTCATCGTGCTTCTTAGTCCGCATAATTGGGGACTTGGTCTTCATTCTGAGCACCTATGGGGTGGTCTTATTCATACCTAAGCTCAGAAAGCATTTCCGATTGAGGTAGTAGCCATGTCTCATGTGGTTCATGTGGAAGCTCGTTAAGGAGAGAGGCCACCTCGCTCTTGATAGCTCTTGCATGTACTTGTGTCATCAGTTCACTTGGCACTTGGGGAGACGAAGGTAGGTCCATGGGGATGACCATAGGATGCTTCGCCTTATATTTCCTAGCGGTTGACTTATGCATCAGCTCTCACCACTCAATCACGTTTGAGTCTAGTCGCAAGATTTGGAATGGCAGATTAAGTTCCTGAGCCACCAAGTGCCATATCATCAACGCTTTGGTTTTCATAACATGTATCAAGTCAAAGAACTCTTGCAAAATACGATCTTCATCAAGGAATCCAAGAATCAATGCCATAATATTTTTTTCTTTGCTACACCACATGTCCCATTCACTAGAATATAGAACTTAGAATCCCCAATCTCTTCATACATATGTTTTGTAACTTTAAAACCCCAAAATTTCCTATTGGATGTCATGCGAATGCATACTTTGAATTGTGTGGGGGCATTCCTCACAATAAATTGAGCAATCTCAAGATTGAATTCTGTAAGGAGCTTTAACATTAACAATTCAATAAACAGAAAAGTAAATGGAGTCTGTTCATAGTACCGAACAATAGGTTTTGATCTTTCCTTATTTTTTTGGGCGTGGGCGTTTTCTTCGGGAGGTAAACTCCCGATATTTTCGGACATGGCACCTCTCCTGATTTTCTGGAGGGGGATCTAGTGCTGGGCATTTTCCAGGGAGGGATGTGGGGATCGCTCTTGCTATTTTGTGGATGAGATCGATTTCCATGTTCATATTTCTATGGTAAAGAAATGGGCATATATTAGTGCAGTATATAGGGTTCGAATAGTTAGCCAACTCTCCTTTTCATCCATTTCGGTCAAACTAGATAGACATCATGCTATTTGACCATCAGCTAGTATCTCCGTTACTCTCGTAAAAATGCTAGAATTTACAAGCTAAAATTTAGAAGTGTAAAAATAAGCTATTCATGTTATAGTTATCAACATAACATTGTTGTTATGTAGTTACCAACGTAGCAATATGTATGTTATGTCAATACTATCATTATAAACACCGCGGTAACTTCAACCCACGAAAAATGTGGCTGAAATATTCCCCGACAAATTCTGTGTGAATTGCATGGTAATTTACACACCGCGGACCTCGTAACTTGCATAGAACACCGTCATAACTTTGACTCGGGAAAAAGAGTTGAACAAACATACCCGATAACTTCTGCATGAATAGCATGGTAATTTACGCATGTTAGACATGATAACTTATGTACAAAACCATGACAAAAAGTTGTTAATACATACTCTGGTAATTCTTGTGTAAACTGCATGATAACTTACATAACATAGGCGTGGTAACTTACGTATATTTAAAGATCGTGGATGTCGCCTAGAGGGGGGGGGGTGAATAGGCGCTTTAAAATAATTATGGTTTTGGCTTGAACAAATGCGGAATAAAACTAGCATTTAATTTGTCAAGCACAAAACCTAAAACAACTAGGCTCACCTATGTGCACCAACAACTTATGCTAAGCAATATAAACAACTAAGTGATAGCAAGATATAAAACAAGAACCAATATTGCTATCACAAAGTAAAGTGCATAAGTACAGAGCTCGGGTAAGAGATAACCGATGCATGCGGAGACGGTGATGTATCCCAAAGTTCACACCCTTGCGGATGCTAATCTCCGTTTGGAGCGGTGTGTAGGCACAATGCTCCCCAAGAAGCCACTAGGGCCACCGTAATCTCCTCACGCCCTCGCACAATGCAAGATGCCATGATTCCACTAAGGAACCCTTGAGGGAGGTCACCGAACCCATACAAATGGCAACCCTTGGGGGCGGTCACTGGTAACCGTACACTTCGGCAACCCTTGGGGGCGGTCACCGGTACCCATCAAATTGTTCGAGGCGATCTCCACAACCTAATTGGAGACCCCGACGCTTGCCTAGAGATTTACGCCACAATGATTGGGCTCCGATAACACCAACCATCTAGGGCACCAAGGCACCACAAGCTTTAGGGTGCCCAAACACCCAAGAGTAACAAGCTTCTCAACTTCACTTCCACGTATCACCGTGGAGAACTCAAACTGATGCACCACATGCAATGCAAGGGCACACGTGCCCAAGTCCTTCTCTCCCAAATCCCTCCAAAGCAACTAATTCTAGTGTCGGTGAGAACGACACCTATGGGATCACTGGAATCCCTACTACGGTCGGCGGGCATGGGCCTGTGGAAAGAGCGGGTCTAAGAGCCAGTACATAGATCATTTACCCAGGTTCGGGCCGCGAGGATGCGTAATACCCTAGTCCTACTTTGATGTGTATTTGAGTGTTCTTGAGCTAGCTACGATGCGTGACTTGCTCAAAAAGCCCGAATCCCTCTCCAGTACGCCTTGGGCCTCCTTTTATAAGAGAAAGGGGATGCCACAGTGGCACACATGAGGTGGAAAGGGTACATTGTACAAGCTTATCGCCTGTCATTACGGGACAAGGCGCATTAAACGTGCCCCTTAGGTGTCCCCTCGCTTTGTTGTCGCCTCGCCTTGCTTCGACCTGCGTCCAGGACAGCGAGGCGGGCAGCGCCCTGGCAGGCTGCTGAGCTGGCGCGGTGGCAGCATCTTCACGAAGATCTGCATGCCACCACGCAGGTGCTTGCTGAGCTGGTCTCGGGGCCACATGTCCCCACGCAGGTGCTCGCCTGGCTGGCTGGGCTGGCAGCTGCATGTGAACAACGGTGGAGTCTTGGCAGATGCGGGCCTGGCCGTGACCCCACTGCTGTCCTCAGCAAGGGTCTTGCCGGGGCCCCGGCAAGGGTCTTGCCGTGGCACTGTGGTCGTCCCCGGCAAGGATCTTGCCGGAGGCCTCGTGGGTTTCCTCGGCAGGGATCGTGCCGAGGATCGCCGTCTTCTGGTCGTCATCTGATCTTATGTGTTAATGATCTTCACAAAGATCTGCATGCCACCATGGAGGTGCCTCCCGAGCCTTGGTTCCAATGTGGTTGATGATGTTGGAAAACCTGGGGCTCAAGGGTGGCGCGCTCCGCTGGCATTGGGCATGTTGCCCCAGCAAGGCTCTTGCTGGGGCTGCGGAGGCCGCCCCGACAAGGGTCTTGCCGGGGGAGTCCACCTCGCCCTCTTTGTTTCTTCTGTTTCTGGCCTTGGCGTTGCCTTGGTCGTCTTGTGGCCTCGGCTCTCCTCCTCTGCCCTGCTCAGTGTGGCCGCGGGCGCGGCTTTGACTGCCTGTGCACAAGTAAAAAGGGTACAAAGTAGAGCCCCTACTTCTGTACACCGACAGGAGCCCCCGGGCCCGGGCCACACATAAGCGCGACGCGTTGTTGGGCTAGGCCCAGAATGGTGCACGGGCTGGCGGGGCCGATTTTTATCGCGGTAACTCCTTCGTCCGCTACGCCCCCCACGACCAGCGTTGAATGCATGACGTGGGGATCGTGCGTGGGGTGACCGAAGCACGCCTACGCCATCTTGCGGTGAACAGTAAAGAGGCGGCTTGCGTGTCCTTTTAAGACCGCAGGGCCGCTGCTCATTTACTTTCTTCGCCTTGGAACCGTCATTCCACGTTTCCCACTACGCCCGCCCCTTGCACCACGTACGCCGCATGCACGGCGCGGGGTAGGTGACAGGCGCATGGAATATGGGAAGGCATGCGCGCGTGGGTTGATACCCACGCGCCTTCAATTGGGCGAGGAGGGCAGTCGACGGCCTCGCCTGCTACCACCTTAATGAGCCGGATTGGTTGAGAGAGGCGGCCTGTAACATCCCAAAATTCTAAATTTTGGAATGTTATAATAAATAGATAGTTTTGATTGATTGTTTGATTATTGTGTGATTGATTGACTGTAGTGAGTGAAATTTGAAACTTTTTGAAAGTTAAATGAGAGGGAATAAAAGGACTTCCCCAAACTTTCATTTTGCATTTGAAATCTCCGTGAATTCAAATTCATTTTATCATAAAAACCTAGAGAGAAGAGGACATGACTTCTTCCATTGATCTAAATGAAAAAGGGTTTTGAAAAGATTTGAATTTCATTCGGAAATATTTCCAATTCACAAACTTCATGCAACTCGATGATTTTCATGAGAAAAGATAAAATGACTTCTTCAAAACATATGGAATATGAGTTGGGAGTTTCGACGAATCAAATTGAAAATCCCTTTTGGAAATGATTTTCAATTTGGAGTTATTTGGATTTTATCCAAACTATTTTTCTCCAAAAATAAAATATATGGAAATTAGGGTAAAATGATTCCCAAATTGGAGTGAAATTAATTTGAAATTATTTTGGTATTTTTAAAATGATTTTTATTGGGTTTTATTGCATCAAAAGCACTCCTTGCTTTATTTGAATTTTTGTGTATTTTATTTGAAGCTAGAATAATGTTCATCTTGTAGGAAATCTTTTTCTGAAAATTTCGATATATTATATGCCTATTGTATATTTTATTTTATTTAGTTTTATTTCCTTTTCTGTAGAAAGTAAATGTTTTTAAAAAAAATCTTTTCTTCTCGCCGACTGGGCCGGCCCAGCTCCCAGCCCAGGCCGCGGCCCAGCCCACGTCGCCCGTCGCCACCGTCCCCGAGCGGGACTCCGCTTGGGAGTTCGCCGCCGCCGCCGTCCGAGTCCCGGCCGGACACGCCTCCCCACGCCCCTAGCGCACGCCAAGCCACCGCCTCGCCTCCCCTTATAAGCCCGGCCACCCCGGCCCTCTCTCCCCTCTCCTCCCGCATCTCGTCGCCGCCTCACCGGAACTGCCGCCGCCGCCGAGTTCCTCGCCGTCGCCCTGCAACTCCCCGACCCCGTAGCCGCCACCCACCCCACCCCACCGCCGTGCCGTGCCGCCCTCCCTAGCTACTCCGGCACCGCCGCCGTGCCCCGCCACCGCCGGAGCCACTTCACCCCACCGTCGCTGGAGGCACGACTCACGGAGCCGCCGCCGCCGTGGTAAAAACCTAATCCGATCTGCCGCCAATTTTTAACAAAAAAAACCGTTGCCCCGGTCCGATCTTGTTTTCTCGGTTTTGTTTATAGTTTTTTTAGTTAGATCTATTCAATGAACATTCTCTGTTTAGAACTAGTTAGCGAGCGTTCGCTCGATAGTTTTATTTTATTTTATTCAGGGTCCTGTTAGTAGTTATTTGTTTTACAGATTAGTGCCTAGTCTTATAACGATCACTACTTTTTGCTCGTTAGTCGGAATTAGACGAAACCAATGCCTACTTCTTCTTCATGACCCCCTCTATCCAGCTAATCAATTTAAACATGTTTTTGAAAGTCTTAAAATATGATTTCAAACAGATTTGTATTTGAACTTCGTTTGATCATAGTTTGAGTTCCGTAACTCCGTTTGAGTTGATTCTTTTTGCAAATCGAAGCTCTTGACCTAAAATTTCTGATAAGGCCAAATTCACTTAATTTTGGTACTATTAGAAATTGCTTTCTGTTGCAAGAGTCATTTGCTTGGTTTCGAAGTTTTCTGAATTATTTTCTCGTTCTTTCCGATCTTTTGAGTGATTGCTTATGTATGGTTACTATTGCTTGCTCGCGATAGATTGAACGGAGTGTGACGAGTAGAACTATCAGGAGTTTTGAGTGCGAAGTATCTTCATCAACAGTACAGGCAAGTTCTCACTTTGATCATACTTTTCATTACCCAGTTTTATGCATTAGTTCCAACCCTCAAACATTGCATGAGTAGGATTGATAACATGTGGGTATTGGGAAGTAGTTGATGAGGTAGAACCTATTGCCCTGTTTATTACCAAACCCTTGGGAGTTACTTCAGCGTTATGCTTATATTGCTATGCTATGCTCGTAGACGTGGATTGGGTTTGAGTGTATCCATGACCGATGTGAGACTGATAATTAATGGTTCAACTTAAGGTGGAAACTTTAATACACATCTGGGTGGATTGAGGCACCTGGGGAACCCAGTGTTGCCTGTTTTTTGGAAATCCCGGGGTTCCGTGTGATTTTCCTATGGACCGCCACCCAGGCTGGAAGGGATCATAAGATTATTCATGCTAGAAACTTCCGTGTGCAGCCACAAGCTATTATGGGCTCTAGCATAGTTGATTAAGTCGTGTGAACTCTTACAGTGGTAGACTAGCAGATGTAGGGGAAAGTAGGTGTAACTGTCTACCCATCGTAAGGTGCTAATGCTTCTGAAAGACTGTGTCTCGGTCATCCGTTTCTCAAACATCATGTAGTGCAAGAAATTCAACGGAGGAGATCGAGTCTTGTGGGGAAGAGTGCGCAAACCTCTGCAGAGTGTACAAACTAATCATGATTAGCCGTGTCCCCGGTTGTGGATGTTTTGAGTATCTAGTACTTGGATTATCATGTGGATTTCAACATGTTACTTAATTTAATTTTGACTGGGTTAATGATGATGCTTAATTGGGATTGAGTTGGGTGAACCTTCTCAATGTTTAACAACCACCATGATAGTTAAACAAAGTTTATTCCTTTGTTGTAGGAGAAAATTGGCTTTATGCAAAACTGTAACCATATAGCTTTCCACCAGCCAAATATGCATGTAGTGATAGCTATTGTTCATCATTTATCCTATGGTGTGAATTTGCCAGTACATTCAATGTACTGACCTACATGGCTGCAACGTCTTATGTTGCAGGAATCTTACGACGAGTAAGTGATACGTTAGGGTTATGATTTCTACACTCAACTTTGCCGTTGGTGTTGACGGGAATCCACAACCTTGTTGATTCTTCCGCTTTATGGATTGATGTAATAGTATTTACGTTACTTTATACATGTGATTTACCTCTGTTATAAATCCTTGAGTACTGTGTGTGTCAGCATACCGATCCAGGGATGACACTTAATCACAGAGACATGACCGTTTGAGGTCGGGTCGCTACACGGTCGAGCCCTGATCCCGCCCCTTTATAAGGAGGGGAGGGGGAGGGATGGCACCCCTCAATCTTTCGCAATCCACCTCCTCCCACCTTGGCTTCTTTGTTCCTTCTGCTATGGCGAGAGGGTGTGTCGGTGTCAAAACCGGCGGATCTCGGGTAGGGGGTCCCGAACTGTGCGTCTAGGCGGATGGTAACAGGAGACAAGGGACACGATGTTTTTACCCAGGTTCGGGCCCTCTCGATGGAGGTAAAACCCTACTCCTGCTTGACTGATATTGATGATATGGGTAGTACAAGAGTGGATCTACCACGAGATCAAGGAGGCTAAACCCTAGAAGCTAGCCTATGGTATGATTGTTGTAATGGTTGTGTGTTCTACAGACTAAAGCCCTCCGGTTTATATAGACACCGGAGAGGGCTAGGGTTACACAGAGTCGATTACAATGGCAGGAGATCTACATATCCGTATCGCCAAGCTTGCCTTCCACGCCAAGGAAAGTCCCATCCGGACACGGGACAAAGTCTTCAATCTTGTATCTTCATAGTCTTGGAGTCCGGCCGACGATGATAGTCCGGCTATCCGGACACCCCCTAGTCCAGGACTCCCTCAGTAGCCCCCGAACCAGGCTTCAATGACGATAAGCCCAGCGCGTATATTATCTTCGGCGTTGCATGGCGGGTTCTTTTATGTTTTACCCCCTAGCTGTGCAAATAACCTGCCTATAAGAGAGGCAAGGATTCAGATCCAAACCACACCATCTTCCTTCTGCGAGTACTCATCGGAGCGCCTCTGACCAAAAATCCATTCCATCATGGACCGTCGACGCGGCTCCTCCTCTCGCGCTCCTAGTCCTCTGCCAGGAGATTGGAGGAAATGTTCTATTCCGCACAACGAGCTAGTGACGCTCCAAGCGGAGGGATATCTTCCTCTGGCCTTTATGGTCCCGGTTCGAGCCGGGCTGGCTACCTACAAAGGTGGGAAGCAAGCGGAGGCCACCCCAAGTCCCAATAAAGGGGAGCGGGTATGCTTCGTCCCCTATCTGATAAGGGGGCTCGGATTTCCTGTACATCCGTTCCTCTGTGGGCTCCTGGAGTTCTACGGACTCTAGCTCCATCACCTCACGCCCGCCTCTATTCTGCATATCACGGGTTTCGTAGCTCTTTGCGAGCTATTCCTGGGCATCGAGCCCCACTTTGCGCTGTGGAAGAGGTTATTCTGCCTCATACCCCGTTCTCACGGGGGGTTAATGTATCAAGTGGGTGGTGCCGAAATATGGCGCATCGCCGGGACCGGATATCCATCCGGAACCCCTAAGAAGGCGTCCGAAGACTGGCCTTCAGAATGGTTTTATGTAGAAGACGCTCCACTGCTAGACCCTGTTCGGATCGGCCTCCCGGAGTTCAGCAATGCTCCTATGAAGAAACACCTGAGTTGGCGCCCGCGGAGCCCTCAGCTGGAGGAAGACAAGAGCGTCCATTATTTGATGGGCTGGATAAGGTTACTAGTCCATTCCGGACTGACCATGATTGGAGTCATGGCCACGTGCATTATGCGGGGGGTGCAGCCGCTGCAATACAGGGGCCACCCCATGTGGGATTTCAACGGGGAGAATGATGCCACTCGTCATGGCCGCCGAGGGCCTGGATCGGCCGAGGATCTGGTGAAGATTCTGTCCGGCCTGTACAAGGGGGAGAAGGAGGACTTCCTCCAGACGAGCCCATTGAATGGGTTCTCCATGAACAACCCTCGGAGCTGGGTAAGCGGATATTCATTTATTCGAACCACACTTTCAAGGTTGTCGCGGGGAACGAGCACCTATGGGACGGGGCCCCTTTTCGGTTCGGCAAGGGGGCGGAGGGCGCACGAAGAGCAGATCGAGGCGAAGCGCGCGAGGGATTTTACCCAGCTTCGGAGCTCTCCGGAGAGATAAAACTCCTACTGCTGCTTTGTGTTTCTGTATTGTTCTTGCTTGAGAGTGTCGGTGCCCTAAGCAGCTAACCCCTCTCTACGTTGCACACGGGCCTCCTTTTATATGCTCAAGGGGTTACCCACAGGTGGCAACGGAGGTAAAGCGCAAAAATGGAAGAGTGGTGGTTGGTACAGCTACCTGTACAGTGTTATCATACCTAACCCTGGCGGCAGGGGACAAGGGCATTAATTGCCCGTCTGTGTCCCCTAAACAGTACCGAAAGGGACCGCTAGGTACGCCACCGGTTGGCACGATGGTTATCTTGTCAGCGCCTGCTTGCCACCTCGCACCCCTAGCTGTACGACCTCCTACCACGTGTGCTTGGAAGAGTCCCAGAGCGACACGTTGGCAGGTGTGCTGGAGCGCGGGCGCGAAGTGGGGGTTTCCCGCGACAAGCTCCTTGCCGCGATCGTCGTCTTGTCGTGTTCGGGAGCTTGTCGCTCACCGGGCCTTGCCGGGGAGTGCGGTGCGTCGCGGCAAGTTTTCTTGGAATGCCTTGAGTGGCCTTCCCGGCAAGCTCCTCTTGCCGGGGTCTTGTCTTCTTCCCGGCCAGCTTCTCTTGCCGGGGCCTTGGTTGGCCTTCCCGGCAAGCTCCTCTTGCCGGGGCCTTGGTTTGAGTTCTCGAATGGTCTTCAAAGTAGCCGCGGAGGGTCTTGGCGGCCACTCGGCAAGCCTTGCCGCGGGGCGCTGCGACTGCCCGTGCACAAGTTCGGGATACTAAGATACCCCTACTTTAGTACACCGACAGGAGCCCCCGGGCCTAGGCCATACACGGTGCCGAGCGCTGTTGGGCCAGGCCCAAAACAGTGCACAGGCACGCGCGGCCTAGGTCACACCGCATATCTCTCTGCTTCCACCGCGCACGCCCAGAACGGCATGCGTCAAACGCGGCGTCGTGGGTGACGTGGGCGGCGTGCGCAGGGCTAAGCCCCGTGAGCATGCGTCAAGCCATGATGAAGGGGACGGTTCACGCCCTCCTACCTAAACGGAGGTAGACGTGGGGGCGTGGTGCATTTACTGGACGGGGCCGGTGCGCGGTTTTTCGAGGCGTCCACTCCCATGATCACGGGGTGGGGCGAGGCCGCCTCACCCATCGCCTCGGCTCTGCATCCCCGCCACGCGGCTCCCATGCGCTTGGGGTCGCGGACGGTGGAAGTGGGAATTTGGGCCGTCGCGAGAAGAGGCAGCGGGTCGGCCCCGACTCCCTGCTCTTCCCGTGCCTTGATTCGCTGAGCGGGGCGGCCGAGCCCCCACCTCGCTCCTTTATAAAGAGCAGGAGGGGAGTACAGAAGCCCGCACTCTCTCATCTCCTCCTTTCTTCAGCTTCTGCTCCCCTTTCTCCCATTCGCCATGGAGAAAGGGAACCCTGGCCCTTCATCGGTGGCGGCGAGGGTCGCTGCCAGATAGCGCACCTCTCCCTCTCTCGCGCCCGTGGTGGCAGAGCCGGCCATAAGGGGAAGAGGGAGGGGGCGAGGTCGCGGACGAGGTCGAGGCGCTCGGGGAAGAGGCGGACGGGGCGGCGCGCCAGCTTCGCCTCCGCCGGCGGTTCCTCCCCCCACGGCGGTCCACATAGGGGCGACCCTTGCGAGTTCTTCGTTAGGCTGCGTCGGGCGCCTCGTCGTCGCCTCTGGCTTCCAGCTCTGTTCGCGAGCGCGATGGAGTCGGACCCGCCCGAGACACTGAGACTGCAGATGAGGGGCTGTGGGATCAGTGGCACGCGAGTCCGTGTTGTATTCCCAGCCCCCAATGTGATGTATCTTGATCGAGGGTGGAAGACGTTCGCCCGTATCCACAGCCTGATGGAGGGGTTCACCCTCCATTTTAAGTTGATGGAGGGCGATCTCCTCTCCGTCAAGGTCTTCGGGTGCTTCGGCACTCGGGCGAAGTGCTGCGTGGACAGCTCCTCCGATAGTGAAGGCTCCCCCTCGAGCGAGAGTGACGAGGAGGGGAGCGACAGCGACGATGAGGGTAGCGGGCGATGGGATGGCGGGTCCGACTAGGTGTCGGGCACCGCTTTGCGCGGCACCGGCGACCCCATCATCCGTGTCGCCGGCTTCTTGAACTCCCCGGGGTCGTCTCTTGGGCGGCTGGCGTAGGGAGGCTGCGGAAGGGGAAGAGGGCTGGCGACAAGGCCGTCAGGTCGGAGTACGAGGGCGTGGTGCCCTCGACAGCGTGCTGACGTCCTGCCGCCCCGTCTTCGAGCCCTGCTTCCGGCGCCGCCATCACCGTCCAGCCTTCGGACGGCCCCCGGGGTGTTCTCTTGGTGTCTTCTGGCACCCGTAGCTCGCCTAGGCGCTCCCTTTGCCCTTTTCGCCTCCTTGACCTACCTCCTGAAGAGAGGGACAGGAAAGGGATTACAGGCATCTTATCTTTTAAATTTGTAAGCCTCCGGGCCTTAGCCGCATCTAAAACTTGTAATCCTCTCTTTCATGTTTTTCATCCTCCATGGACTGTACCCGAGGGGGATGTTTTTTAATGAAGAGGGAATGCTTGTTATGTTATATCCTTTAGTCAATTCCATCCCTTGTATGCTTTTACCCTACGCTTTTTAGGGAACTCGCCGGCACGGGCACGCTTGCCGCGAGTGGTGAGTGCGAAACATCAGCAGCTCACTGGCGGTGCCGGAGCACGCTTGCCGCGAGTGCTGAGTGCGGAACATCAGCAGCTCGCTGGCGGTGCCGGTTCCGGCAAGAAATCTTGTCGGGGCTAGTTGCAGCACACTTTCATTGTTGAGCGGACTCAAAACAAATTAAGGGCGCAACTTAGCCGGCACGGGCACGCTTGCCGCGAGTGCTGAGTGCAGAACATCAGTAGCTCGCTGGTGGTGCCGGAGCACGCTTGCCGCGGGTGCTGAGTGCGGAACATCAGCAGCTCGCTGGCGGTGCCGGTTCTGGCAAGAAATCTTGTCGGGGCTAGTTGCAGCACACTTTCATTGTTGAGCGGACTCGAAACAAATTAAGGGCGCAACTTAGCCGGCACGGGCACGCTTGTCGCGAGTGCTGAGTGCGGAACATCAGCAGCTCGCTGGCGGTGCCGGAGCACGCTTGCCACGAGTCGATTCCTTCGCGCACAGGTTTTCTATACAAGGCACGGTCGTTCAAGGAGTATAACATAAAAAATTTAAAACTGATTGTGTTCAGACTTTGAGAACTTAGCTTTTCTGTCGCCTGTGTCCCGGCAAGGCCATACTTCCTTGAACGACGCCCAGTCCACACCTTTATCCTCTCCTCCCCCCCCCCCCCCCCCGTGAACTTGTGGGCGAAGGAACCTTCTTTTTGAGAAAAAAGAAAGAAGAGAAAATAAAGATATGGAGCCTTATGGCTCGTTATTGCTTACCAGAGGCGAGTGCTGCACAAAGTGTCAGATAATACATGCATAAAAGAAAAAGGCATGAAATTTGACAACATGTGCTGAGCACATAAACTTTGTGCACGGGATCTGCGTCCGGCTCTGTACAAAGGATTACATGCAACAGCGGCAAGACTTGTACAGAAAGGTGGTTGCCGGACAGGGTCCGACAACCGCGCCTTAGGGATAAAACTTACGAAGATGCTCAATGTTCCAGGAGTTGCTCACCGGAAAGCCATCTTCGGTCTCAAGGCGGACAGCGCCAGGCCTAGTGACCCGTTTCACCCGATAAGGGCCTTCCCACTTCGGCGTCAACTTGTTGGAATTCTTGGCGGATTGAACGCGCCGAAGAACAAGGTCGCCTTCCTCGAAGCTTCTGGCATTAACTTTGCGGCTGTGGTAGCGGCGCAAAGCTTGTTGGTATCGAGCAGCTCGTACCGCAGCCTGAAGACGATCTTCCTCGAGGAGCAGCGCGTCGCCTTGCCGCAGCTGCTCTTGCTCAAGCTCATCATAAGCGAGCACTCGAGGCGATCCGTATACGAGTTCCGTGGGGAGAACTGCTTCTGCTCCATATACTAGAGCAAGAGGTGTCTGGCCAGTGGCTCGATTTGGCGTCGTCCTGATCGACCAAAGAACCACCGACAGCTCCTCGATCCAATTTCTTCCGCACTTGTGCAGCCTGTCGAAAGTTCTGGTCTTGAGCCCGCGCAGCACTTCAGCGTTTGCCCTCTCCGCTTGACCGTTGCTTCTCGGATGAGCAACAGAAGCGAAGGAGATCTTGGCGCCAAGATCTTGGACGTACTGCATGAAGGTGCGGCTCGTAAATTGTGTGCCATTGTCGGTGATGATCCTGTTAGGGACTCCGAAACGGCAAACAATTGACCTGAAGAACTTGACTGCTGACTGTGCTGTCACCTTCCTCACTGCTTCCACTTCAGGCCACTTTGTGAACTTGTCGATTGCGACGTACAAGTACTCAAAGCCCCCGACAGCTCGGGGAAAGGGGCCGAGGATGTCGAGCCCCCAGACCGAAAATGGCCAGGATAAAGGGATTGTTTGGAGAGCTTGAGCAGGTTGATGTATCTGCTTGGAGTGGAACTGGCACGCTTCACACTTGGTTACTTGTGCAGTTGCATCCTGGAGGGCTGTCGGCCAAAAGAAACCTTGCCGGAAAGCTTTGCCGGCAAGTGCTCTTGCGCCAATGTGGTGGCCACATATGCCTCCATGTATCTCCGCCAACAGCTCCTGTCCATCTTCCTGGGAAATGCACTTCAATTTCACTCCGTTGAATCTTCTTCTGTACAGTATGTCATTGACAAACTGGTACATACTTGATTGCCAGGCTACTCTCTCTGCTTCTTCTTGCTCTTCCGGAAGTTCTCCTATTTGAAGGAAATGGACGATCTGCTGTGCCCATGCCGGAGCTTGTGGCTCGACGACAAGGACTAAAGGCGCAAATGCTGCTGCGGGAACACCTGCTTCCACGGCCAGAATCTGTGATTCAGCCGGAGCATGATGCTCCCCGGCAAGCGTGTCGGGACACAGCTTGTCGGGAGCGTCTGCTTCAACGAAACAAACCCTGGGGCTTGTCGGAGCAGACTGCCCCTCAGCGCTCTTTGTGCTGATCTTGGGGACCTTCTTGACGGCGGCTTCGGGGAGCTCTGCCGGAAGGTAGTCGCCAGTAACCAACTTCCTCTTCTTGCTCTGTCCAGTTGATGGTGTTACAGATGGTTGAGTCAGCTTGAGCACAAAAATCCCTGGTTCCACAGGTAACTTGAGTGCGGCGCATTTTGACAGGCCGTCTGCAATGTCATTTTGAGCTCTTGGAAGATGTTCCATTTGCAGGCCGTCAAAATGCTCTTCCAACTTCCTCACTTCATCAATGTAGGCTTCCATCAACGGACTCTGATAATCTTTGTTTACTTGACGGACGACAAGCTGTGAGTCACCCCGGACAATAAGCTTCCTGATCCCAAGGTCTGCCGCGATCCTGAGTCCGGCAAGCAAGCCTTCATACTCTGCAGTATTGTTTGTTGCTTGCTCCTTGGGAAAGTGCATCTGGACCACGTACTTGAGGTGCTCTCCGGTGGGTGCGACAAGTAGCACGCCCGCACCGGCGCCTTGCAGCGAGAAGGCACCGTCAAAGTACATGATCCATTCTTTGCTTGCTTCCTTGACGGGGATGCTCCTCTCCGGAGTTTCTTCATCGGGTGTTGGCGTCCATTCTGCTATGAATTCTGCCAATGCTCGGCTCTAGATAGTTGAAGTACTTTCAAACTTGAGGCCAAAGCTTGACAATTCCAGCACCCACTCGACAATCCTGCCTGTTGCTTCTGGATTCTGCAATATCCTCTTCAACGGAAAGCGAGTGACAACTGTGATTTCGTGCGCTTGAAAGTAATGGCGCAGCTTCCTCGAGGCCATGAGAAGGCCGAAAAGCAATTTCTGCACACTAGAGTACCTTGATCTGGCACCCTGCAGAAGGGAACTGACAAAGTAAACTGGGCGCTGCACCATCTTCTTCTGTTTCTCTTCTTGTGGCTGCGCAGATCTATCCTTGTCGGAACCAGAACTTGTCGGGGAAGCCCCCTGCTTGTCGCTGGACTCGCTTGCCGCGGTCGCTGGCTCATCATCCGCCTCCCTCTCCGCTACTAACGCAGCACTAACCACTTGATTGGTTGCCGCCAGATATAGCAGCAACTTCTCTTGTGGCCTAGGTGCGACAAGTATTGGAGTGGAGGATAGATATCTCTTCAAGTCCTGCAGCGCGGCCTCCGCCTCCGGAGTCCATTTCATTGGACCTGCCTTTTTCAAAATTTTGAAGAATGACAGGGCGCGCTCGGCAGACTTAGAGATGAACCTACTGAGAGCAGCAACGCAGCCGGCAAGCCTTCGCACATCCTTGACGTGCTTCGGTGCTTCGATCTGTTCAATGGCTTCGATCTTGTCGGGATTGGCCTCGATCCCCCGCTGGGACACAAAGAATCCGAGAAGCTTGCCGGAAGGAACTCCAAACACGCACTTCTCGGGATTCAACTTGAGATTGATCTTGCGCAGATTTGCAAAAGTCTCATCCAGATCTTGGATCAAAGTTTCTTTGTCCTTGCTCTTGACCACTATGTCATCCATGTAAGCTTCTACATTTCTGCGCAGCTGTGGCTCAAAAGCATGACTGACTACTCTTGCAAATGTTGAACCAGCATTCTTTAGTCCGAAAGGCATCCGTACAAAGCAGTACGTGCCACACGGAGTAATGAATGCGGTTTTCTCTTCATCCTCTTCCGCCATGAAGATCTGATGATATCCTGAGTAGGCATCAAGGAATGAAAGCAGATCACATCCTGCCGTGGAGTCGACAATCTGGTCAATGCGCGGCAAGGGAAATGGATCCTTGGGACAAGCTTTATTAACATCAGTGAAGTCAATACAAAGCCTCCACTTCCCGTTCGCTTTGCGCACGAGTACTGGATTGGCTAACCATGTTGGATGGAGTACTCCTCGGACCAAGCCTGCTGCTTCCAACTTCTTGATCTCTTCTGCAATGAACTCTTGGCGTTCTACTGCTTGTTTTCTGACTCTCTGCTTGACGGGCCGCGCGTGAGGGCAGACGACAAGGTGGTGCTCAATTACTTTCCTGGGAACACCGGGGATGTCAGATGGTTGCCATGCAAATACATCGACATTCTCCCGCAGGAAAGCAACGAGCACGCTTTCCTATTTAGGGTCAAGCGTGGCACTAATGGTGAAGGTACCACCAGTGCCGTCCTCCTTGGCGGCCACTTTCTTGGTCTGTGGTGAAGCTGTCTTTGCCTTCTTGCACTTGCCGGTGGAGCTCGATGGTGTGTCCTCGACGGTAGCGCAGCACTCCGAGGAGGTGCGCTTGCCGGAGTGGGCATCAGAGCTACTCTTGCCGGACTTGGTCTTCTTCTTCCTCCCCGGGAGCTTCAGCGGCAAGTGGTTGGCGTTCTGCTGCGGCTGCTGCTTCCCGGTAGATTTTGTCGGTACAGATAAGTGCATCTTTCTTGTCGCCATGGACAGAAATGACACTTATCGGACCGGGCATCTTGAGCACGTTGTAGGCGTGATGAGAGGCTGCCATGAACTTGGCAAGCGCTGGACGGCCAAGTATCCCATTGTAGGGCAATGGAAAATCAGCAACGTCGAATGTGACTCTCTCTGTCCTGAAGTTCAGCTCACTGCCAAACGTTACTGGCAGCGTGATCTTCCCCTTCGGCTTGCTCCTTCCCGGGTTGATTCCTTGAAAGGTGCCGGTCTCTTCGAGCTCGCTGTCGGGGATCTGGAGCTTCTTGAGTACCGCGGAAGAGATCAGATTCAGGCCGGCCCCGCCGTCAACCAGCATCTTCGTGACCTTGAGGTTGCGGATTGTTGGTGAAACCAACATCGGCAAGCACCCGACCGCAGTTATGCGGTCAGGGTGATCCTCAACGTCGAAGATGACGGGCGTGCTGGACCACTTCAGGGGCTTGCGCGACTCAACGGACGGTTCTGCTGCGTTCACTTCCTGCATCCACTGTTTGAGTTGGCGGTGCGAGGTGTGCAGAGAGGCACCGCCGTCAACGCACAAAACGTCTGTTGCCTTCTGAAACTCCTGCTCGTCGGCCTCATCTTCCTCCATCTCATCATCTTCGTCCTTGTCGCGGCCGCGGGGAGGCCTGTCTCCTTGCCGCTGCTTGGCCTTGCCGCGGCGCCCTCCCCGGTCGGGACGCTTCTTGCCGGATCCTCCGCCACCTTCCTGGGCCTTCTCCTTGTCGTGACGCTCGTATTCAGCTTTCTGTAGCTCTACGAGCTGTTCAACCTTCTTGCAGGCCTGGAGGTCATGGCCCTTGGTGCGGTGGATCTTGCAGTACTGCTTGCCGGAGCCGTCCTGCTTGTCGGCGGCCACCACAGCCTCGCCGGAGTCACCAGCTTTGGCCTTCTCGGAGCCACCTCCATTGCCGAACTGCTCGACAACTAGCACATCCTTAGCTTTTCCCTTTCTATTGTTCCGCCTCTGGTTCTTCTTCGCCGGGGCGGCATCCTCACTGTCAGATCCTTCTGCTCCTGCGTTCTCTCCGGGGAGTTTCCTCCCCTCCTCAGCACGTGCACACTTGTCGGCCAGAGCATATAGCTCGCTGACATCTCTGATTTTGCACATCGCCATCTCCTCCCTCATCCTGCGGTTACGCACGTTCTGATGGAACGCGCTGATAACCGCGGCAGGGTGGACGTCCGGGATGTTGCGCTGCACCTGGCTGAATCTCTGTATGTACTTGCGCAGGGGTTCTCCTTCCTTCTGGGCAAGCAGATGAAGATCACTCTCCTGGCCATGGGGTTTGTGGCCGCCTGTGAAGGCGCCGACAAACTGATGACACAGGTCCGCCCACGAAGAGATGGAGTTGTCTGGCAAATGCATTAGCCAAGATCTGACGTTGGGCTTGAGCACCAGCGAGAAGTAGTTGGCGAGGATCTTCTCGTCGCGCCCCCCGGCAGCCTGCACCGCGATGGTGTAGACGCTGAGGAACTCCGACGGATGTATCCTGCCATCGTACTTCTCGGGTACATCTGGCTTGAAGTTTTTGGTACTGGGCCACTGGACCTGCCGCAGCTCACGGGTGAACGCAGGGCAACCTACCGCGTACGGCAAGTCGCCTGGTTCCCCTAGCGCATGCACATCAACAGTGGGCCCAGCGCGCTGGTCTGACTGACGCTGCGCTTCTCTTCGGCGCTCGATGCGAGTACGAGCGTCTTCTTGTCGTTGTTCTTGGAGAACTTGGCGTTGATCGCGGCGAGCTCGCGGGTCCGACGATGCGGTGGAGTCGGTGTCGAGGTTAGCCCGGCGAGTCGGCGATCTTGGCCTTCATGGTGGGGAGCACACGGTGGTGGCACCCCCAGTGGTCTTATTGGCGTCGGCTTGCGCTTGGGCGTCTTTCCGGGGCTTCGATATGCTTGGTTGCCGGGGCTTGTCGCCGTTGGCAAAGCCGATAAGGCTCTGAATGGTGGCCCTCCAGTCGTCGATCTTGTCTGGCGTTGGAGGGTAATCTAGAAGCAACTGGGCTCAGGCCAGCGCTTCCTCTGGAGTCTTGGTGGCGGTGGCGAGCGGCTCGAGGTGCGGGATATGCTCAGGCTTCTAACACTGTTAGAAGGAGCAACATCTCGTCCAGGCGACCGTCCCGCGCTCGTGCCAGCACGTTGACGCGCATGTTGGCCTTGAGCGTCCCGCGACCCACCAGCTTGGCCTTGTTCTAGCGCGAGTACGGTGCCAGGAGCACCGTGGCGTTGTCGATCCTGCACCTCCTGGGAGGGGTGCGGCGGATGTACAGACGCTGAAGCTTGCGGGGCCTTGTCCTTGGACCGAGTGACGATGTGAGTCCCTCCGCTGGCGCCCGCTCCTCCGCTGGCGTCCACCCCACCGCCCGTTTGCTCCGGTGGCCGTAGGATAGACGTGGACGGAGCGGCCACCTCCGAAGCCTTCTTCTTCGGTGGCATGTCGATGAAGATGTTGATGTAGCGCGCGGAGACGCCGGATCAGGTTCGCACAACCTCGATGCACCCCTACCTGGCGCGCCAGAGATGTCGCGGGGAACGAGCACCTATGGGGCGGGGCCCCTTTTCGGTTCGGCAAGGGGGCGGAGGGCGCACGAAGAGCAGATCGAGGCGAAGCGCGCGAGGGATTTTACCCAGCTTCGGAGCTCTCCGGAGAGATAAAACTCCTACTGCTGCTTTGTGTTTCTGTATTGTTCTTGCTTGAGAGTGTCAGTGCCCTAAGCAGCTAACCCCTCTCTACGTTGCACACGGGCCTCCTTTTATATGCTCAAGGGGTTACCCACAGGTGGCAACGGAGGTAAAGGGCAAAAATGGAAGAGTGGTGGTTGGTACAGCTACCTGTATAGTGTTATCATACCTAACCCTGGCGGCAGGGGACAAGGGCATTAATTGCCCGTCTGTGTCCCCTAAACAGTACCGAAAGGGACCGCTAGGGACGCCACCGCTTGCCATGATGGTTATCTTGTCAGCGCCTGCTTGCCACCTCGCACCCCTAGCTGCACGGCCTCCTGCCACGTGTGCTTGGAAGAGTCCCAGAGCGACACGTTGGCAGGTGTGCTGGAGCGCGGGCGCGAAGTGGGGGTTTCCCGCGGCAAGCTTCTTGCCACGGTCGTCGTCTTGTCGTGTTCGGGAGCTTGTCGCTCACCGGGCCTTGCCGGGGCGCGCGGTGCGTCGCGGCAAGTTTTCTTGCAATGCCTTGAGTGGCCTTCCCGGCAAGCTCCTCTTGCTGGGGTCTTGTCTTCTTCCCGGCCAGCTTCTCTTGCCGGGGCCTTGGTTGGCCTTCCCGGCAAGCTCCTCTTGCCGGGGCCTTGGTTTGAGTTCTTGAATGGTCTTCAAAGTAGCCGCGGAGGGTCTTGGCGGCCACTCGGCAAGCCTTGCCGCGGGGCGCTGCGACTGCCCGTGCACAAGTTCGGGATACTAAGATACCCCTACTTTAGTACACCGACAAAGGTTAAGTGCCTTACTTTATGGTTTTGACGCAGGATCTGCGCCGGACTATAGAGAGCATACATAGTCCGGCCCCACAGCCCGAGGATCCAGAAAGATCCCTTGATCCGTCCTCTGAAGAGGATCCGGACATAAAGGTGGAGCTAATTGACGGGGTGTTTCACCAGCTCAGCATGGATAATGCTCTAGTTGCCATTACGGCTGACTACCCTGGCCTATCTCCGGCTCCCCAGGTGATTGTGACTGAAGTCCTGACACCATTATTTCGTCGTTGCGCATTTCTGACCACCGTATACAATGGTGTCTCGCAGGAGGTACCTTCAAGGCAGGAAGCCGAACCTGCGGTGGCTGACCCACAGGGGTCAGTCCGGCCCCGCAGGCGGAAGAGGGATGCGGTACAAATCGAAACGTCACCGCAACGGTATAGCTCGCGACCATTGTTTAGGACAAAGTTCCTAGGAGGCGTTTGAATGCTCATAACTTTTGCAGGAGAAAGAGTGCTCGCCGGACTGCGGGCGGAGAGGTTGCCAACCAAGCCTCTGCCAGCTAGGCTCCAACACCTGGTCTGGAGGGGGAGGCGAGCGCAAGGCGCGAGCCGGATACTCCTCCAACGGAGGACGCCGACAGATTGTCCGCCACCAAGTCTGAGGTGGAGAGTGCCATGAACCATAGGCGTCGCCGGACAGTTTTATGTGACGCGTGCTTCTCCCCTGAGGCGTTGAATGCCTTTAACGCAGGGGACACGCACCTCCGTGCTGCTCAAGATGGTTTGACCAGAGCCACGGAGCGGTATGTAAAAGTCATACGGGTAAGAGATTTTAATAGCTGTATATGCCAGTAGCCCCCGAGACTTAAAGTAGTTAGAGTAACTGATTTAAGGATCATTTGACATGCAGGATCTCACAGAGAAGAATACCGAACTGTCCCAGGAGCTACAAGAGTGCAAGGCCCAGCTTGAGGCCGCGCTCGCTGCTGCAGGAGGAAACACAGAGACCCCTCCTGGTAACACATCATTTCAAAAAGATAAGCGGTGTGCGGCGTGCGTGTAAATCTGACAATGATATTGCAGATGTTGCCGGACTGGAGCCGGACAAGCAACGACTACTGCTGTCACGCCCAATATGCCATACTATCCTAAAGAGACTCGAAGGTCCCACCAAGGATAGAACCGCATATTGAAACGCTTTTTCAAGGTGGATATCATTACATCAACATTACATAATAGGTGGGGATACATACATAAGGAATACAATGCCACATGAATACAACATCATCTTACATAAGAGCACCATCCGACTACGGATGAAACACAAACAGAAACTCAAACGACATCCACCCTGCTAGCCCAGGCTGCCGACCTGGAACCTATCCCCTGATCAAAGAAGAAGCAGAAGAAGAACTCTAAAACAAGCAAACATCGCTCTCGCATCATGATCATCGCATAATCTGTACCTGCAACTGTTGTTGTAGTAATCAGTGAGCCACGAGGACTCAGCAATCCCATAACCATGGGTATCAAGACTAGCAAAGCTTAATGGGAAAGGAAGGGGTAAAGTGGTGAGGTTGCAGCAGCGACTAAGCATATATGGTGTCTAACATACGCAAATAAGAGAGAGAAGAGCAAATGAAACGGTCGTGAAGCTAGCAATGATCAAGAGGTGATCCCGAACTCCTACTTACGTCAAACATAACCCAAAACCGTGTTCACTTCCCGGACTCTGCCGAAAAGAGACCATCACGGCTACACACGCGGTTGATGCGTTTTAATTCGAATCTGGTGTCAAGTTATCTACAACCGGACATTAACAAATTCCCATCTGCCACATAATCACGGGCACGGCTTTCGGAAGTTTATACCCTGCAGGGGTGTCCCAACTTAGCCCATGATAAGCTCTCGCGATCAACGAAGGATATTCCTTCTCCCAGGAAGACCCGATCAGTCTCGGAATCCCGGTTTACAAGACTTTTCGACAATGGTAAAACAAGACCAACAAAGCCGCCCGATGTGCCGACAAATCCCGATAGGAGCTGCACATATCTCGTTCTCAGGGCAACATCGGATGATACTAGCTACGAGTAAAACCAGACTTCGAGTTTCCCTGAGGTGGCCCCGCAGGCAGCTCAGTTCGGAGCAACACTCGAAGGAGCACTGGCCCGGGGGGGGGGGCTAAAATAAAGATGACCCTCGGGCTCCGGAAACCCAAGGGAAAAAGGGCTAGGTGAGGCAAATGGTAAAACCAAGGTTGGGCCTTGCTGGAGGAGTTTTATTCAAAGCGAACTGTCAAGGGGGTCCCATAAATCACACAACCGCGTAAGGAACGCAAAATCCGGGAACATAACACCGGTATGACGGAAACTAGGGCGGCAAGAGTGGAACAAAACACCAGGCATGAAGCCGAGCAAATGGTAGGAAGCGCAGCAAAGCGATAGAACGAAGCAACTAGCATAGCAATGATAGTAGTGAGATCCAGGGTAGCGGTCATCTTGCCTGAAATCCCGGTAGGAAGAAGAACGAGTCCATGAAGAGGACAAGCGGATGTAGTCGAACGAATCCTCACAATCGCAACATTACCGGAACTAAGAAGAAACACCGGAAAGAAACAAACAACATGGTACATGCACAAGCATAAACATGTCATGATGCACAAACAAGTATGATGCATGTCCGGTTTAATGAGGCATGGCATGGCAATATGCACAAACAACACTACAAGTTAAGTGGAGCTCAATATGCAACGAGTTGCATATTGACAAAACACCACATTGACATATTTAGTTTAATCTCGTTTAAGCTACCAAACAATATTAACTGTTGTTAAACATGGCAAGAGGTGAAGCATAATTAAACTAACTATTTAGGCAAGTTTAAATGAGGCCGGAACAACGAACAACAATTCCGAAAAATCCTCATGTTATTTAGCAATTTAACGCAAGCAACAATTTTAAACATTTTAATTGTTGTTACCATGATGCGGATGACATAATCAAGGTTTATGCAATTTTATGAAAATGTTGACATGAGCAAGATACGAGGCATTTGTCACCGTGGCGGAAAGAAGGGGTGTCACGGCAACATATCCGAAAATGATGCCACGGCAACATATCGGTTCCGGTAGCTCATGGAGATACCGGTGCAAAAGGAGGTGTGCGGATGTGCGCAACATGCTAGAGATGGTGGGGTGCTCCCGACTACCGGGTTCCCACGGGACGACGGCATGGCAAACGAGGAACGTGCAAAGACCTCTCTCGGACACGGTGCAAACACGAGCATCTCATACAACACATGCATTTGGTCCACGGTTGATCGTCTCGGGGTTATACCTTTGAAGCATGCATACGGGGCGGTTCGAGTTCGGAGCGGTGTAGAGGAAGTAGGCGTTCACGGGTCGTCGTGGGAAGTAGTTGTTCACGTGGCGACGGTAGTGGAAGTAGTCGTTCTCGTGACGGTAGTGGAAGTAGTGGTACACGACGGCGGCGGTAGTGGAAGTAGTGGTTCACGGACGTCGTGGAAGTAGTCGTTCACGGCGACCATAGAGGTACTCGCGATCTTAACGACGGTAGTGGTACATCTCGTCGTGGAACTTGGCGATCCGAAGGGGTACTTGGCGGGTCGTCGAGGTACGCGTTCTGGCGATCCCGTAGACGCGGTAGAGGTACTTGACGCGTCACCGTGTAGTCGAACTTGGTGGCCTTGAGGAACCGTAGTGGTACTGGGCGCGATACACGGCCACGGTGCACGATGGGAAAGGGTCCTGCAGCAACAGGAGGTCGATGGTGCAGCAGCAGCAAGACGAAGTGGGGCCGGCATTGGCCTTAGCGTGGAGCAAGGGAAGCAGA
Source organism: Triticum timopheevii (assembly GCA_963921465.1). Lineage (NCBI taxonomy): Eukaryota > Viridiplantae > Streptophyta > Magnoliopsida > Poales > Poaceae > Triticum > Triticum timopheevii. The sequence continues at coordinate 239,999,725 of OY997268.1, forward strand.
GCTTCTGGAGGCTGGAGAGGCCATGGACGTCAGGCACACACGTGCCCAGCGGGGCACGCGAGAGGCAGGAGGCGAGGCAAGGCGTCGGAGGAAGCTTGCGAGGGGCCATGGCGAGGAGGCAGAGGCAGGACCAGATGGCGAGGCGGCAAGCTTGGCGCGGGCGCTGGTGCCGCCGGAGTTGGCCGAGCTCGGGGACGAGCTCTTGACTGACAAGGGGAGCGAGGAGAGCGGGACGGTAGCCAGCAGCGGCTCTTGTGGCAGGCAGACGGAGGTCCAGGAGAGGTGGAGAAGTGGAGGCGCGGGCGAGGAGACATGGCGAGGCGAGGGACCGAGAGGAGCGTGGAGGAGAGTCGACGGGGCGGCGCTCGCCGGAGTCGGGGCCAAAAGGGACGGGTCGAGGGGCTCCTCCCCTAGCGACGGAGCTGACGAGGCGATGGCGCCGGGTAGACGAGGAGGCAGGTGAGGCTTTGGGCGGAGGCGGAGGTGCGAAAGACAGCGTGGAGGCGCGAGGGGATCAAGAGGGTGAGGAGATCGAGTGGAGGGAGAGGGCTAGCGAGCGACGGTTCCTGGCGGCGCTGGATGGGGCATCGAGGGAGAGAGCGAGGGGATCGGCAGGAGGCTAGGGTTAAGATGGGGATGGCTGGGCTTTGGGCGAAAAGGACTGCGGGGAAGCAGGCCGGCCTGGCTGCTGGGCTCTCTCTCACTCTAAAAAAACAGAGATAAGAAAGAAAAGAAAGGGAGGTTAGGGGAAGAAGTTGGACACGCGGATAATTTTCTCGGATTCACAAAAATGAGCTTGATCCAAGGAAATAGAAGTTGGCACGAATGCAAGATTTAAATTCAAACTCATTTGAAATTCAAATGGGTTTGAACTAGGACTAGGTTTTTGAAGTGTCCAAAAATGTTGAGGATTTTGGTGGAGCTCGGGAAAGTGCTCAAAATATCTATGGACAAAGTTTAAGGTCAAGAAGTGAGATAACAAAGGCATGGGATATTTTGCAATTGTGTTATGGTTAATTCCAAAACAATGGAATATTATTTTTGTAGCTCCCTAATAATATTGGGAGGATATATGTTATAAAGAGAAATCACCATGTGCATTTCCCTCGATTTAAATGGACCGAAGATCCATACTGTTTTATTTAGATGAGTTTGTAAAAGGGTTGCATGATGACATGATGCAATGCAAATGATGCAATGAGATGAGATGCATGACATGAACAAAATGCAAAACAACAGACAAAACCCAACCACGAAGGGAATAACATATCACATCTCCAGAAAAGGCAAGAGTTGGAGTTACAGATATGGAAAGTTGCATCCGATGCGTTACAACACTCCACCACTACGAGAGGATCTCGTCCCGAGATCTAGGATGGCACCGGAGGGAAAAGGAAGAGGAAGATAGGAGGTAAACTAAGTTGCTTCTTTGACGAACGAGTGAAACCACGAACCTTGAGAGGTTGAGCAATTTAAAAGAAAGAGTACAACAATGATGAACGAGATTGCAAACAATCTGTTAGAAAAGAGGAACAAGCAGTATTACGAGAACTTGAAGGTTGAAAGACATGGAAATAAGAGCTTCACGAACGAAAAGAATATGACCACCTCGGTATAATGAGATAGCCAAGGAACAAGAATGACAGAATTTGGACAACACTCCGGTAGAAAAGAGAAGAAAACTTGATGAGATGAAGAGATATTGAAGAGATGATATAACACTCTGGTTAAATGGATAAGCCAGAAAAGAAGACGATCCTCACCAAACGAGGTGATGGGTGAAGAGCACAACATCACAATGCCTCCATAACGAAAGAATAGAAGTTAGACCGTTGGGATAAAGGGACGGAGAAGAAAATGACAACTTTTGCCACAAGTGAACTTGGAAAGCATCCTTGCAAAGAAGAATGGTACAGAGTTGTTGGAAAATCAACAACGAGAAGCACAAGCATGTTGTGGGCTTATGGAAAACATCTCGAGACTATGAGGTGACAAGCGGCCACTAATGGAAACCATTGATTTGATTGAGAGCACCGAAGAGACGAAAAACTTCTTCACCGAGATGAGAAGGAGAAAATTGGATCATTGGTAAGCACCACAAATAGCTACATTCCTTAGGGAAGGCTGTAGGTGACATATAACCTAATATAACTCCAAGAAAATATTGATTGGTTGAAAAGATCTCTTGAACGAACAGAAAATGATGGATTTAAATATGTCAATCTTGAAAACTTGTGAATCATGAAACACGAAGGAAAATTATCAAGAATGACATAACACCGCCTCAAAAGATAAGGTAGGAAGAATTGCACTTCGGATGCAAGATAAAGAATACTTGAACTCCTCAACACAAGACATGTGTTGAACACCATGTTAATTTTTGAGTATAGCTTGGCGGATCTTAACTCCGAGAGAAATCTTGAAGAACAATTGAAGAATGAAAAGAATCCTTGATGAACCACCATGTAGAGCCTCCATGAAGAACTCCGGTAATAAAAGGATGATGAAAAGAAAAAGAAGTTGAAAACACAAGGTGAAGCCTTGCGATGATTTAGATGGAGCTTTGTGACGAGATAATGCGGAAAACTTGAAACTCCGGAAGAGGAATTAATCACTTGGATGAAATAAGAATAAGAATTATGTTATGCGTATCCTTCACCAATTTAAATTGATGAAAAGCAACGAATTTGGCATACTAAGTATTCTCATTGAAAAAGGATTAAGAGAGATATAGCGTAAACTTGAGAAGGTCTTCATGAACCACCGGTAGGATTGAAAAGAACGAATGAATTAATATGATAATCAAAGAAAAAGAATCTTGAAAGAACCACCGTAAGAATTGAAAATGAAAGTAGCAAAGGCACAATTCACCGGGAAAAAAATGGAAAACGAATGAAGATACTTGAGGGGATTTAGATACATGAGAACGAAGAGATCATGAACTGATTAGAGGGTATACTTGAACTATCCACCGGTGAGATTTGGAGAACCAGAGCTGAAGGCTGAGAATGGGTAATTATGACATGATGGCCTTCGGAGGAAAGAAATGGAAACAACTCATGAAATGCTCCGGATGGTAAGAAAAGAATTATCACAATCAAAACAATTATGAGCATGGCATCAAGCTTGAACTATGCATCTTGAAGAGAATGGAGCAAGATTTAAGAGAAATCCTTCTTCGGTCTTCAAATGACAATGAGAGACGCCACCAAAAATTACTGAGATACTCTGGGAGAATGAGAAGAGCAAAGGTTGAATCAGCAATGAAAAGAATTGAAATCGATCTTGAAGATGGCAACTGACTGATGAAATTCATTCTTACGTTAAACTCGAAAAGAATTAGGAATGGCTCCGGAATAATTAGAAGAGTCGGGTAAGATCCTGGCAAAATACCTGTGGGTTAGGGCCCACTCAAAAGAAAACACTGTTGAAAATGATTTTAAAGAGAGATTTCACCGGTTGAATTAAATGGCTTGAATGAGATAAAAATCTCCAAATAGCTTGAACGGATTAAGAATGGAAACACAAATCTTCTGAGATATCTTCAACACTCTGGAACAAATGAATAGCAAGAGGTGAGTGATTGAGAGGTGCACCGGCATGAGAAAGCGTTTGACACGAGGAAAGGAATATGATGAATATCGAAAGCTTGAATTGGATCCACCGGAGAAGAAACAATGATGATGAACTTGAAATTGTTGAGCATCTTCATGGGAAATCACCGGATAAGAACATTGAAAGAAACGCATGAAGAGACTTCTCACAAATAAATGGATACATGATTAAGAAATCTGAGTCCTTGAAGAAAAAGGGTGGGAGGGCGGGAAAACAAAGGCAACTTGGGGACGGATGAAACAAACACCATAGGGAAAACTTAGAGTTGATCTTGCGGATGTTGAAAATGATCGAATCCACTTGAAGAGAAGCACACCGGTTGAAAATAATTGACATGACCATCTCGATGATCAAAAGGATTAGTACTCCCATAGAAATATGAGAACACCATTTATAAAAGGTATGGAATCAACACTTGACATTGAAGCAACTCAAATACCACAAATAAAACAAAACAAAGGATTTGGCTTGCAGAATAAGCCAGAAACAAACATATGATAGAGATTTACCCAATCCCATATCATGCATCTGTCAGAAAGATATTCTAGGAGCTACTTGAATTCCCACCTATAAACTCCCAAAACTTTCTGGTTATGCAATCTGGTGTTGGGGATACAGGGGAAGCAATATATCTCACCCAAACTAACAATCCCTACATCCAGCTGTATCCATCCGTCAACACATAACCAAGAAACCTTCGGAAATCGTGTACCTCAACCTTCGAAAAGCATCCGTTATACGAGTTATGGCAATACTCCCGAACTCCCCAGTACTGGGTGGCGTCGAGGTTATCTCACCAACAACTGCATAAAAGAGATTTTTGATGTCGGCAAAACTCAGGTATTCCAGAACTGCAACAATAAAATTGTGACGACAACACCTCAGAGCTCAACTCCCCGGGACACTGCCACAAACCCTAAATGTCAGGAGGCACCAAGAACAATGTTCTCGTCACAAAACCATCGGAACGATTCCAAGATACCCGCGTGATCCTAAAAAAAATAGTGAAATCTGAGGCGAGGAAAGACAAAACATCTACGTCAGGAGTCCTCACCAGAGCGATGAAGGGGGCTGAGGAGTAAAAAGAATCCTACTCTCCGATATATATAATCCTAAGACTCAAAATAGTTTTTTTTCTAGACTCAACAACGGCCAACAATCAAGGGGGCTCCTATGGTCGGTCGAGGCTCTGATACCAACTTGTCACGCCCAGTATGCGATACTATCCTAAAGAGACTCGAAGGTCCCACCAAGGATAGAACCGCATATTGAAACGCTTTTGCAAGGTGGATATCATTACATCAACATTACATAATAGGTGGGGATACATACATAAGGCATACAATGCCACACGAATACAACATCATCTTACATAAGAGCACCATCCGACTACGGATGAAACACAAACAGAAACTCAAACAACATCCACCCTGCTAGCCCAGGCTGCCGACCTGGAACCTATCCCCTGATCGAAGAAGCAGAAGAAGAACTCCAAAACAAGCAAACATCGCTCTCGCGTCATGATCATCGCATAATCTGTACCTGCAACTATTGTTGTAGTAATCTGTGAGCCACGAGGACTCAGCAATCCCATAACCATGGTATCAAGACTAGCAAATCTTAATGGGAAAGGAAGGGGTAAAGTGGTGAGATTGCAGCAGCGACTAAGCATATATGGTGGCTAACATACGCAAATAAGAGCGAGAAGAGAGCAAATGAAATGGTCGTGAAGCTAGCAATGATCAAGAGGTGATCCTGAACTCCTACTTACGTCAAACATAACCCAAAACCCTGTTCAGTTCCCGGACTCCACCGAAAAGAGACCATCACGGCTACACACGCGGTTGATGCGTTTTAATTCGAATCTGGTGTCAAGTTATCTACAACCAGACATTAACAAATTCCCATCTGCCACATAACCGCGGGCATGGCTTTCGAAAGTTTATACCCTGCAGGGGTGTCCCAACTTAGCCCATGATAAGCTCTCGCGATCAACGAAGGATATTCCTTCTCCCAGGAAGACCCGATCAGTCTCGGAATCCCGGTTTACAAGACTTTTCGACAATGGTAAAACAAGACCAGTAAAGCCGCCCGATGTGCTGACAAATCCCGATAGGAGCTGCACATATCTCGTTCTTAGGGCAACATCGGATGAGACTAGCTACGAGTAAAACCAGACTTCGAGTTTCCCCGAGGTGGCCCCGCAGGCAGCTCAGTTCGGACCAACACTCGAAGGAGCACTGGCCCGGGGGGGGGGGGGGGCTAAAATAAAGATGACCCTCGGGCTCCGGAAACCCAAGGGAAAAAGGGCTAGGTGAGGCAAATGGTAAAACCAAGGTTGGGCCTTGCTGGAGGAGTTTTATTCAAAGCGAACTGTCAAGGGGGTCCCATAAATCACCCGACCGTGTAAGGAACGCAAAATCCGGGAACATAACACCGGTATGACGGAAACTAGGGCGGCAAGAGTGGAACAAAACACCAGGCATAAAGCCAAGCCTTCCACCCTTTACCAAGTGTATAGATGCATTAATAATATAAGAGATATTGTGATATACCAACATAACCCTGTCCACCATGGAGCAATCTTCAACTTCACCTGCAACTAACAACGCTATAAGAGGGGCTGAGCAAAGCGGTAACATAGCCAAGCAATGGTTTTCTAGGAAGGGTGTCAAAGGTTAGAGGTTCATGGCATTTTGGGAGGCTTGAAGAGAAAATGGTAGGAAGCATAGCAAAGCGATAGAACGAAGCAACTAGCATAGCAATGATAGTAGTGAGATCCAGGGTAGCGGTCATCTTGCCTGAAATCCCGCTAGGAAGAAGAACGAGTCCATGAAGAAGACAAGCGGACGTAGTCGAACGAATCCTCACAATCGCAACATTACCGAAACTAAGAAGCAACACCGGAAAGAAACAAACAACATGGTACATGCACAAGCATAAACATGTCATGATGCACAAACAAGTATGATGCATGTCCGGTTTAATGAGGCATGGCATGGCAATATGCACAAACAACACTACAAGTTAAGTGGAGCTCAATATGCAACGAGTTGCATATTGACAAAACACCACATTGACATATTTAGTTTAATCTCGTTTAAGCTACCAAACAATATTAACTATTGTTAAACATGGCAAGAGGTGAAGCATAATTAAACTAACTATTTAGGCAAGTTTAAATGAGGCCGAAACAACGAACAACAATTCCGAAAAATCCTCATGTTATTTAGCAATTTAACGCAAGCAACAATTTTAAACATTTTAATTGTTGTTACCATGATGCGGATGACATAATCAAGGTTTATGCAATTTTATGAAAATGTTGACATGAGCAAGATACGAGGCATTTGTCACCGTGGCGGAAAGAAGGGGTGTCACGGCAACATATCCGAAAATGATGCCACGACAACATATCGGTTCCGGTAGCTCATGGAGATACCGGTGCAAAAGGAGGTGTGCGGATGTGTGCAACATGCTAGAGATGGTGGGGTGCTCCCGACTACCGGGTTCCCACGGGTGGACGGCATGGCAAACGAGGAACATGCAAAGACCTCTCTTGGACACGGTGCAAACACGAGCATCTCATACAACACATGCATTTGGTCCATGGTTGATCGTCTCGGGGTTATACCTTTGAAGCATGCATATGGGGCGGTTTGAGTTCGGAGCGGTGTAGAGGAAGTAGGCGTTCACGGGTCGTCGTGGGAAGTAGTTGTTCACGTGGCTACGGTAGTGGAAGTAGTCGTTCTCGTGACGGTAGTGGAAGTAGTGGTACACGACGGCGGCGGTAGTGGAAGTAGTGGTTCACGGACGTCGTGGAAGTAGTCGTTCACGGCGACCATAGAGGTACTCGCGATCTTAACGACGATAGTGGTACATCTCGTCGTGGAACTTGGCGATCCGAATGGGTACTTGGCGGGTCGTCGAGGTACGCATTCTGGCGATCCCGTAGACGCGGTAGAGGTACTTGACGTGTCACCGTGTAGTCGAACTTGGCGGTCTTGAGGAACCATAGTGGTAATGGGCGTGATACACGGCCACGGTGCACGATGGGAAAGGGTCCTGCAGCAACAGGAGGTCGATGGCAGAGCAGCAGCAAGACGAAGTGGGGCCGGCGTCGGCCTTAGCGTGGAGCAGGGGAGGCAAAGCTTCTGGAGGCTGGAGAGGCCATGGACGTCGGGCACACACATGCCCAGCGGGGCACGCGGGAGGCAGGAGGCGAGGTAAGGCGTCGAAGGAAGCTTGCGAGGGGCCATGGCGAGGAGGCAGAGGCAGGACCAGATGGCGAGGCGGCAAGCTTGGCGCGGGCGCCGGGGCCGCCGGAGTTGGCCGAGCTCGGGGACGAGCTCCTGACTGGCAAGGGGAGCGAGGAGCGCGGGACGGCAGCCAGCAGCGGCTCCTGTGGCAGGCAGACGGAGGTCCAGGAGAGGTGGAGAAGTGGAGGCGCGGGCGAGGAGACATGGCAAGGCGAGGGACCGAGAGGAGCGTGGAGGAGAGTCGGCGGCGCTCACCGGAGTCGGGGCCGAAAGGGACGGGTCGAGGGGCTCCTCTCCTAGCGACGGAGCTGACGAGGCGATGGCGCCGGGTAGACGAGGAGGCAGGCGAGGCTTTGGGCGGAGGCGGAGGCGCGGAAGACAGCGTGGAGGCGCGAGGGGATCGAGAGGGTGTGGAGATCGAGCGGAGGGAGAGGGCTAGCGAGCGACGGTTCCTGGCGGCACTGGATGGGGCATCGAGGGAGAGAGCGAGGGGATTGACAGGAGGCTAGGGTTAAGATGGGGATGGCTGGGCTTTGGGCCAAAAGGACTGCGGGGAAGCAGGCCGGCCTAGCTGCTGGGCTCTCTCTCACTCTAAAAAAACAGAGATAAGAAAGAAAAGAAAGGGAGGTTAGGGGAAGAAGTTGGACACGCGGATAATTTTCTCGGATTCACAAAAATGAGCTTGATCCAAGGAAATAGAAGTTGGCACGAATGCAAGATTTAAATTCAAACTCATTTGAAATTCAAATGGGTTTGAACTAGGACTAGGTTTTTGAAGTGTCCAAAAATGTTGAGGATTTTGGTGGAGCTCGGGAAAGTGATGAAAAAATTTATGGATAAAGTTTAAGGTCAAGAAGTGAGATAACAAAGGCATGGAATATTTTGCAATTGTGTTATGGTTAATTCCAAAACAATGGAATATTATTTTTATAGCTCCCTAATAATATTGGGAGGATATATGTTATAAAGAGAAATCACCATGTGCATTTCCCTCGATTTAAATGGACCGAAGATCCATACGATTTTATTTAGATGAGTTTGTAAAAGGGTTGCATGATGACATGATGCAATGCAAATGATGCAAAGAGATGAGATGCATGACATGAACAAAATGCAAAACAACAGACAAAACCCAACCACGAAGGGAATAACATATCACATCTCCGGAAAAGGCAAGAGTTGGAGTTACGGATATGGAAAGTTGCATCCAGGGCGTTACAACTGCGCCAGCTGAAGGCCGGCGAGAGGGTGCTGACGGAGGTGCAGCAGGAAAGGAACAAACTCCAGGATGCCCACGCCCAGCTTGGAGAGGAGCTGAAAGGTGTTCGGGCCGAGCTGTCTGGCTCCGCGAAGGAGAATCAGCGGCTTCGTCGCGGCATCTATAGTAAGTGCTTGAGCGAACTCCTTTGAAAAGAAGAGTTTGGCGAGGAAGTCAATTGACAGAAATATGTCTGTAGGTGTGCTCACAGGTTGCCCTACAGAGGAGATGCCCGTATCAACGGGTGATCAACTTTACGAGCTGGTGCAACTGCTCGAACGAGTTCGGCAGGCGATGAGCGGCGTCGCCCAGGCTTTATGGCCGTCCCTCTCCCTACCCGAGGGCCATGGAGAGCTTGCGGAGAAGCTTCAGGGAGCGCGGCAGCGGTTCCGTTTATGGAAGATATTGGCCTGCCGCCAAGGTGCCAGGGAGGCCTGGGCCATGGTGAAGACGCGGTACAAGAAGGCGGATCCCAACCACATGGCCGAGGTCGGACATGTGGGGCCCGATGGGAAGGAGATCCCTGTGAGCTTAGTGTACGGCCAAGTAGAGTTGGCCGCTAAATATTCCCAACGGGACTGTAAATTAGATAGCCCGTTAGACGGGATTGAGGAGGAATACAGTCAGTCGATTTGACATTGTATTGTAAAATGACATGTAAAATGCCTTCTAGCCGGATTGTAGATCGTTTGTCTTTATCGACCTTTTCACTTCAACCTCGGGACCCTAGAGTCTGGAGTGTGTCCGAATACCTTCTCGGTTAAGAAACAACCGGGGCATGCATGGAGACTAGGCGTAGGGGTCATTAGTGCTTTATCAGACAAGTGACCAACTAGTAATGTTATATTACATGGTTAGTAAGAAACATCTTCCAGGGAGAATAGTTCCGTTAAGGGTTCCTTTCCCTGGGAGGCATGCCCTAAAGTGCATGTCCGGACTGCGAAAAGAGCAGGAAAACATCTGGGGGCAGATAAATAAATAGGTAAAAAATCATCTTTCGAGTCACCGACCGGATATTCCCTTAAGAACGCTAGCTTTCGGCTTCACCCAGTCTGAGGTACACATCCGGCTGAACCGGCAGTAACAATCGCAGAGGTGCTCCCTTTACCTCCTAGCCGAACAATCGGGAACGTAGGGGTAAGCACAGGAGCCAGGCAACCCAGCTTGGCCAAAACTTAAGTCATATCGATGCATATAATGGTAAATAAAAGGTACATGTGGAAGTTTGACACATGTGCTGGGCATGAAGCCCTTATAAGTAAGCTTTTGGTAAAGAAGCCCCCAGGTATAATGAGTGCGGATAGCACATCAAGCGTGTGCGAACAATGCGCAAGTAGGCCTTTAAGGGCTTTTATGAAAAGGGTGAGAGAAAAGAGAGAAACAAAAGACAGCTGAAGTGTAAAAATTTTGACGGGGGAAGGAGACGAACTCTTAGTCCGGCGCTAGGCGTAGAATCTTCGGAGGCGGGCTGCGTTCCATGGGTTCAGCTCGAGTCGGTTGTCCGATGCATTTCGCAGACGGTACGCTCCGCCGGTCAGGACTTGATCGATAATGAAGGGTCCCTCCCATTTGGGCTTGAGCTTGTCCTTCTTCTTGTCCAGTCAGGTGTAGAACTAGTTCGCCAACATTGTAAGTCTTAGCCCGTACTTCTCTGCTTTGATATCTTCGAGCCTGCTGCTGATAGAATGCGGAACGAGCCTTAGCGACGTCGCGTTCTTCCTCCAATGCGTCCAAGCTGTCCTGCCGATCCAGCTCGGCTTCTCTTTCTTCGTACATGCGCACTCGAGGTGAGTCATGAATGATGTCGCTGAGCAAAACTGCCTCTGCGCCGTATACCATAAAAAATGGTGTGAATCCGGTAGTACAGTTGGGTGTTGTCCGCAGCCCCCAGAGTACGGAGTCAAGCTCCTCTACCCAGTGCGTGTCAGATTCCGTAAGGGACCGCACTAGTCTGGGTTTAATGCCGCTCATTATTAGACCATTTGCTCGTTCCACTTGACCGTTGGTTTGAGGGTGATAGACTGAAGCGTAATCGAGCTTAATGCCCATATTTTTGCACCATAATTTAACCTCATCGGCCATGAAGTTCGTGCCGTTATCGGTAATGATGCTATGGGGGACACCATAACGGTGTACTACCCCGGATATGAAGTCTATCACTGGTCCGGACTCTGCCGTTTTAACTGGCTTGGCCTCTATCCATTTGGTGAATTTGTCCACCATGACCAATAGGTACCTTTGCTTGTGGGTTCCCACTTTAAGGGGTCCAACCATGTCGAGCCCCCAGACCGCGAACGGCCAAGTAATGGGTATAGTTTTGAGGGTGGTGGGTGGCATATGGCTCTGATTAGCAAAGAGCTGACAACCGACGCACATTTGGACTAAGTCCTGAGCATCTGCCCGGGCCGTCGGCCAATAAAATCCTGTACGGAATGCCTTGCCTACCAGGGCCCGGGCTGCGGCGTGGTGTCCGCCTAGTCCGGCATGAATTTCAGCTAGAAGGTTTCGCCCTTCCTCTTCGGAGATACACCTTTGAAGGACTCCGGTTGTGCTTTTCTTGTAAAGTTCCCCCTCATGGACCTTGTAGGCTTTAGACCGCCGGACTATGCAGCGAGCCTCGTTTTGGTCTTCGGGAAGCTCCTGCCTAATCAGGTAGGCTAGGAATGGTTCTGTCCACGGGGCAATTACTGCCATTATTTCGTGGGCTGAGGGTGTTATTTCATCGGCTGAGTCGCCGATTATGTCAGATCGTTCTGTGTTGGGTGGTGCAGCTGCTTCTGGGCTGTTATTTCCGGACTCCTCTTCCCATAGTACGGATGGCTTAAAGAGCCGTTCCAGGAAGATGTTTGGAGGGACAGCGTCGCGTTTTGCGCCGATGCGAGCCAAGACATCGGCTACTTGGTTATTATCCCGGGCTATGTGGTGGAATTCAAGTCCTTTGAACCGAGCTGACATTTTTAGGACAGCGTTACGATAGGCTGCCATTTTCGGATCCTTGGCGTCAAAGTCTCCATTTACTTGGGATATTGCAAGGTTTGAATCCCCGCGCACCTCTAGGCGTTGAATGCCCATGGAGATTGCCATCCGGAGGCCATGTAGGAGGGCCTCGTATTCGGTTGCATTGTTGGAGTCCGTGTACATTATCTGAAGTACGTATTGGACTGTGTCCCCGGTTGGGGACGTCAGTACGACGCCAGCCCCCAAGCCGGCCAACATTTTGGAGCCGTCGAAGTGTATAATCCAATTGGAGTATGCGCCGTACTCTTTAGGGAGTTCGGCTTCAGTCCATTCAGCGACAAAGTCAGCCAAGACCTGCGACTTTATTGCTCGCCTAGGTTTGTAAGTTATATCAAATGGTAAGAGCTCAATGGCCCATTTTGCAATCCTGCCCGTCGCGTTGCGGTTGTTTATAATGTCGTTGAGGGGTACTTCGGAGGCCACTGTTATCGAACACTCTTGAAAGTAGTGTCGGAGCTTCCGGGATGCAATGAACACCGCATACGCTATCTTTTGATAGTGCGGGTAGCGGGACTTGCAGGGAGTTAAGACAGTGGATACGTAGTACACTGGTTTTTGAAGAGGGAATTTATGCCCTTCTGTTTCTCGTTCGACGATGAGTACCGCGCTTACAACTTGATGTGTTGCCGCGATGTATAACAACATTGGTTCGCCCAGGTTAGGTGCAGCCAGGACCAGATTTGTTGCCAATATGGCTTTTATTTCTTCGAGTCCGGCAGTGGCAGCATCCGTCCACTCGAAGTGTTCGGTGCGCCTGAGGAGGCGATAGAGGGGCAATGCCTTCTCTCCCAAACGGGAGATAAAGCGGCTTAGAGCCGCTACGCATCCAGTTAATTTTTGTATTTGTTTGAGGTCTTTTGGAATATCCAGCTGTGACAGAGCTCGGATCTTGGCTGGGTTTGCCTCAATTCCTCTACCGGATACAATGAAGCCCAGGAGCTTTCCGGCTGGTACGCCGAAAATGCATTTTTCCAGATTCAGCTTAATGTTATATGCTCGGAGGTTGTCGAATGTGAGCCTCAAATCGTCTACTAGAGTCTCGACGTGTTTGGTTTTGACGACTACGTCGTCTACGTATGCCTCTAATGTTTTGCCGATCTGGGTAGCCAGACATGTCTGAATCATGCGCTGATATGTTGCGCCGGCGTTTTTGAGTCCGAAGGGCATCGTGTTGAAGCAGAATGGTCCGTATGGAGTAATGAATGTCGTTGCGGCTTGGTCCGCTTCCGCCATCTTGATTTGATGGTAGCCGGAGTATGCGTCAAGGAAGCACAATGAATCGTGCCCTGCAGTAGCATCAATTATTTGGTTGATGCGGGGGAGGGGGAAGGGATCCTTTGGGCAGGCCTTGTTGAGGTCTTTAAAATCGACACATAGGCGCCAGGATTTGTCCTTCTTTGGTACCATTATCAGGTTTGCTAGCCAGTCCGGATGTTTAATGTCTCTGATGAATCCGGCTTCCAGTAGTTTGGCTAGCTCTTCTCCAATTGCCTGTCTTTTGGGTTCGAAAAATCGCCGAAGAGCCTGTTTGACTGGCTTGAATCCTTTTAGGATGTTTAAGCTGTGTTCTGCCAATTTGCGTGGGATTTCTGGCATATCTGAAGGGTGCCAGGCAAAGACGTCCCAATTTTCCTGAAGGAATTCTCGCAGTGCGGCATCTACATCAGGGTTCAACTGTGCCCCGATGGAGGCCGTCTTTGTTGGGTCCGTTGGATGGACCTGGAATTTGACTATTTCATCTGCTGGTTTAAAGGAGGTGGACTTGGATCTCTTATCGAGTATCACATCTTCCCTATTCACCATAGAGTGCAGCGCAGTGAGTTCTTCTGCCGCTAGGGCTTCGGATAGTGCCTCCAAGGCTAATGCGGCTGTCTTGTTTTCGGCGCGGAGTGCTACGTTCGGATCACTAGCGAGAGTGATTATTCCACCGGGCCCAGGCATCTTAAGCTTCATGTACCCGTAATGGGGTATGGCTTGAAAAATTGTGAATGCCTCTCGTCCCAGTATGGCGTGATATCCGCTGCTGAACGAGGCCACTTGAAACGTGACCTCTTCGGACCTGTAATTGTCCGGAGAGCCGAACACCACATCATGTGTGATTTTTTCCGTGCAGCGCGCTTCCCGGCTTGGGATTATTCCTCTAAAGGTTGTGCTGCTTTGCTCAATGCGGCTCCAGTCTATTTCCATTTTTTGAAGAGTTTCTTCGTAGATGAGGTTTAGTCCGCTGCTGCCATCCATGAGTACCTTGGTGAGACGAAAGCCGTCCACTATTGGACTGAGGACCAATGCGGCTGGTGCTCGGGCTGTTAGAAATTTAGGTTCGTCGCTGGCGTTGAAGGTGATGGCCGTGTCGCTCCATGGATTTCTTGTTGCTACTTGGTAGACTTCAGCGAGGCTGCGGATTGTTCGTTTTCGCATATTATTTGATGCGAATCTCTCGAAGACTGTTGACACCGTACTGGTACTATTGGAGTGGTTTTCCGGTGCTAGAATCTCCTCGCCACTTTTTGGCCACCTGCCGCAGTATCCAACATGCTCGAAGGCTATGTGTTGGGGTGGCACCTTCTGTATTGTGAATTTTACAGGGTGCGCTGAGCCATCCCTCCAGTACGGTTCCGTGCCCTTTATGGGGTTTTTGCTTTTTGGTTTTTGTACCTGGTGCCTGAGTGTGATGCACCCTTTTATTACGGACTAGGGTTGTATTCGGGGCCGGATTGTCCCAGAACTTAGTTTTGGTTTTCCGGAAACTCTCCATCGCACAATACTTTCGTACTATGGACGCCAGGTCGGCGAAACGTGTAATTTCACGGCGACTGACGGCGTTCAGGATTCACTCATCCGTGCAATTATTGCAGAAAATTAAAATTGCCTATTCCTCTCGGCAGTCCTTTATCCTGTCCATAACCAGGAGGAATCTGTCCCAGTAATGATGTACTGTTTCAGCGGGCTTTTGCCGGATTTGAGATAGATCGCATATGTCTGGGTGGGTGGGTGGAATTGGATCCGAAATCCTACCCATCTCGAGGCTCAAGGGACGAGAAGCTTCCAAATTTGGAAGCTTGGATTGTTGGACGTTGTCCAACGAGTCCGGTCCGATGCCTGACTTTAGGTTCAGTGCTTGATCGAAGTCCGTCCCCCTGCGGGAATCCGGCATGGAGGGTTCGGAAGCCTGGACATGACTAGTTTTCAATACAGGAGAAGAGTCGCCGCATTGTTCCTCTACCAGCGTGACGTGGTGGGTAACCTGGGGAGAGTTAATCTCTCTCAGATCGGTTTTAAGCCCAATCTGATCGTAGTCTGTAGCGACTCCCAGGGCGGCGATGCGATCCAAGAGCTCGTTTACGGATGAGAGCTCTATTGGGTCCAACTGCTCGGCGAATTCCGAGTTGACGTGGAGATTGCTTTTGATGACCTGAGAGGTCATCGTCGAAGCGGTGGCCGAACAGGGGGTCATGAGAAAACCACCCAGCCGGATAGTTTGGCCGGCGGCCAAAGCTCCTTTGGCGAAGATACCGTCTTTGAAGACGGGAAGAGGCATCCTTCCTACGGTGACGGCACAGTGGAACTCTCAATGAAAGCACCAATGTCGGTGTCAAAACCGGCGGATCTCGGGTAGGGGGTCCCGAACTGTGCGTCTAGGCGGATGGTAACAGGAGACAAGGGACACGATGTTTTTACCCAGGTTCGGGCCCTCTCGATGGAGGTAAAACCCTACTCCTGCTTGATTGATATTGATGATATGGGTAGTACAAGAGTGGATCTACCACGAGATCAAGGAGGCTAAACCCTAGAAGCTAGCCTATGGTATGATTGTTGTAATGGTTGTGTGTCCTACGGACTAAAACCCTCCGGTTTATATAGACACCGGAGAGGGCTAGGGTTACACAAAGTCGGTTACAATGGCAGGAGATCTACATATCCGTATCGCCAAGCTTGCCTTCCACGCCAAGGAAAGTCCCATCCGGACACGGGACAAAGTCTTCAATCTTGTATCTTCATAGTCTTGGAGTTCGGCCGACGATGATAGTCCGGCTATCCGGACACCCCCTAGTCCAGGACTCCCTCAGGGCGCGCCGGTGCTTCGATGGTGGCGACGAGGGTCTCCGCTCGACAATGCGCCCCTCCTTCCCAAGAGTTTCTGGCGGCGGAGCTGTCCACGAGGGGAAGGGGGAGGGGGCGAGGTCACCGCGGCGCTCGGGGAAGAGGAGGACGGGTCGGCGCACTGGCCTCGCCCCCGCCGGTGGTCCCTCCCCCAATGGAGGGCCATGTCAGGGACCAGCCTGGCGAATTCTTCATCAGGCTGCACCGGCCAGCGCGTCGTCGTCTCCGTCTCCCTACTCCATTTGCTCGGGAGATGGATCTCGACCCTCCACAGGCTCTGAGACTACATATGAGGGGCTGCGGGAATAGCGGCACGTGGGTTGATGTCGATTTCCCAGCCCCTCATGTCATGTATCTTCGTCGGGGATGGAAGACCTTCGCTCATATCCACAGCCTGACGGCGGGGCTCATTCTCTATTTCAAACTAATGGAGAATGGCCTGCTCTCTGTCAAGGTCTTTGGAGAGTTTAGAACTCGCCTAAAGTGCTGCGTGGAGAGCTCCTCTAATGACGAAGACACTTCCTCGAGCGGGAGTGACGAGGAGGACAGCGACAACGACGATGAGGGTAGCATGCAGGACGATGACGGTTCCGACTAGGCGTCGGACCCGCCGTCCCTGGGCGGCGCCGGCAGCAGCAACATCTGCACCTGGCCCCTTCTCATGGTGGGGCCTACTCCGTGAACTTCTCAGGGTCGCCTCCTTGGGCGGCTGGCATGGGGAGGCCGGAGAAGGCGAAGAAGGCGGGTGGCGGGCCGTCAAGTTGGAGTACGATGGCACCGACGCCTTCGTAGCGTATTGGCAACCCGCTGCCTCGTCTTCTAGCTCTCTTCCCGACACCATCATCACTAGCCCTCTCCTAGGCGGCCGCCGATATGTTCTCTTGGTGCCTTCTACTACTCGTACCTCTCCTAGGCGCTCCTTTTGCCCTCTTGCTTTATTGTTCTGTTTCCTGAGGAGAGGGACAAGAAAGGGATTACGGGCACCTTATCTCTTTTTAGTTTGTAAACCCACGTGCCTTAGTTAAATTTAAAACTTGTAATCCCCTTGCTCATGTGTACATTCCGTGTGAACTGTATCTGTATGGGACGTATTAATGAAAAAGTTTGCTTGCCGGGTTCTTTGTGTGTGAGCAAAGCCCATACCAAGGAACGTACCCTTGTTATTTTTAATATAAACATTGTTGCCCAGCAACAAGCCTTGCCGCCCCCTTTCTTCATTTGACCATACTCACGCTCTTGGCAGAGACAGGGGTGAAGTAGGGTCAGGCCCTACGCTTGATTCCTTGTCACCGCAGCTACAACCAAATAGTGACCCAAGAAATAATTCTTGGGTACAGGAAAAGGGGAGCACGGTGGCCTAGGAATAAAACAAGGAATAATTCTTGGGTACAGGAAAAGGGGAGCACGATGGCCTAGGAATAAAACAAGGGTTCATACGCCCCAATTCCATACGGAAACGCATAACAGGGGACGAAGATCTTATCTAAATCTGCAGCCCCCGGCAAACCAACCATTTGATCGTATCGATACAAACCCATGTTCTCACTTTTGCTCTCTTTTACTGCATTTAAGCAACGCGTTTCAAACTACTGTGTGCTACGGTAGTTGAACCCATTCCTCTACATGATCTGTCATTGCCACAGAAACTAGATGAAACCCATTAGCATGTGTAGGAGTTGATTGAGCCATGTATATGTGTTTCCTACCTTGCTATGCTTAGAGTCGTGTCAGGTCTGGTTCATCTGGGTGATGGGCTAGAGTGAAATGATCATGTCGGTAATGAGAGTGATGTGTTGAACACGATTTGGTATAGGTATCGATGAGAGGCCATGTAGGAGTACATGGTGATTTGTTTCATTGGAACTATCCTTAAGCACTGAGATCTGTATGTGTGATTAAAGAATCAGCTACTACCATGCATTGGGCCCGAAACCAATTGACCCTCTCAGCTTCTTAAACACCCTAGTCCTCTGTCCAGGAATTACAAGTAGTTTGTGGTGTTTGTGGTATACTGGAGGCTGTGGACAAGCTGACCCTCAGGGTGGGCTGTGATGCGGTAGGTACGTGACACGGTGTACTAGATGCCCGTTTGGTATCTGGGGAACCCTGCACACATCGTTCGGGGCCGTATGTGGAAACCTCGGCCGGACTCCCTGCGGATGGAACCTGGATAGGCGATAAACCTAGACTAGAGACTTAGGTGTTTAGGTAGGCTGTGGTCGACACCCACGTTGGGCTTCCACTTGAAGGTTGCCGAGTACATGTCATGTAAACGGCGATAAGTGGTGGAAGCATGTGTGAAGAAGTACACCCCTGCAGGGTTAACATCACCAATTCGAATAGCCGCGTCCGCGGTAAAGGACTACTTGGTTGCCTATACAGCTCATAGACAAGTAAATGGATACTACTAAAAGCCTCAAGATAAGCGTGAGTGCCAAGGATGGCTCTTCTATAGGATGACGGAGGTGGATCCTTGGTAGTGTATTGAAGTGGTGTGTAGTGGACTCAAGTGCGCCAAACAAATACAAGTTGGAGTCTCGTAAGATAGTTAGCCAAGAGTCAAGCTGGTTTGCTGCAATAACCCCACCATCCCTTCTTGATAATGTGCATGTATGTAGGATCTGATGTAAGTCTTGCTGAGTACCTTTGTACTCATGTTTGCTCAATTTACGTTTTACAGAAGATGCTGCAACCCCTTCTGATGGGTTCTTCATAGACGTTGATTTAGACGAGTAGGCTAAAGCCCAGGTGGTGATCCCGAGCTCACGATGGACCGTGTAGGATAGCCAGGCTTACTCAAGCCTCTTTTATTTTCTAGATGTCTGTACTCAGACATGTTACATCCGCTGTTGGCTTGTATGTTTATATGACTTGAATGCTGGGTCTGTGACCCTTACTTGTGTGTATGATATGTATGGCTCTCTGAGCCTTTAAATAAAGTACTTGAGTTGTAGAGTCATGTTGTGATGCCATGTTGTATTTGCACATATCGAGCATATTGTGTGTATGATTGAAATGCTTGGTATGTGTGGGATCTGACTATCTAGTTGTTTATCCTTGGTAGCCTCTCTTATCGGGAAATGTCTCCTAGTGCTTCCACTGAGCCCTGGTAGCTTGCTACTGCTCCGGAACACTTAGGCTGGCTGGCATGTGTCCTTCTTCGTTCCTGTGTCTGTCCCTACGGGGAAATGTCACGCGATGACTACCGGAGTCCTGTTAGCCTGCTACAGCCCGGTTTACCAGAGTCCTGCTAGCCTAGTTGCTACAGCCCAGATTCACTCGTTGATGACTGACACGTTCGTTGCTGGATCACGTATGCCTGTCCCTGTAAGTTAGCGCCACTTTGGGTTCACGACTAGCCATGTCAGCCCGGGCTCCTTGTCATATGGATGCTAGCAACACTATCATATACGTGTGCCAAAAGGTGCAAACGGTCTCGGGCAAGGTAAGGCGACACCCGTGGGAATACCGTGCATGAGGCCGCAAAGTGATATAAGGTGTTACATGCTAGATCGGTGTGGCATTGAGTCGGGGTCCTGATAGCGTTGGCATCAGAGCCGGACTGCCTGTAGGTTCTTCAGGCCAAACTGGTCGATGTTGAGTCTAGAAATGCTTTAGTTATATGTAGGGGGAATAGATTGTGGGTTGGAACGTAAGGTTCTTTTTACTAATTTACCTCATGGCATTCTGATCTAAGTCAGTCCATTCTTTCCACCGGGGGTTAAGGACTAGGATCTCTTCTCTCTATCAGGTTCAAGTGTTACTAATCAGTAGTACCTTATAGGATTGATGGATACAAGCCTAGTTCAGTTCTACTACTCCATTATGTTGATAAGTTGGACCCAGAACCTTGATATGATGTTGTTGAATGTCTATGCAATCTTTTGCAAAGTGTCTCAAAATCCTTTTTGGGCATTTATAGCCGTTATGTTGTCCAATCTCTGCTAGAAATTCTAATGTCTTTGAATTATTGGTGTTTCAGTTGTCGTCTCGCACTGTTCACCAGGTGGTTCGGCTGACCCGTGGCATTGACGTGCCCGGGCATACAGCCATGTTGGTACGGGTGATGACTGAGGTCGGTTTCCGATGGTATCCTGAATATACCGTCGTGGAGCAGTTCCGTGACTTCAACCAGAGTCAGTTCATCTGTACTGTGAGGATTTTTCCATCTTATCCGGGTTCTACCGAGCCTCTGCACTGGTCCTATGGACTCGGTATTACCATAGAGATGTCCGTGCAGGACGCTGCCTACTCGATGATCTCCATCATCCGAGCTGGGTATGCTTTGCTGAATGATACTGAGTTCCGCTATCTGCCGGTGGCACGCACTGGTTCAGAGGGCTATTACACCGGGTTCTATGCCGATGCTGCTCACAAGGAGCCACTTCTTCGCACTACTACCGAGATGCTAGAGGAGAGAGATCGAGAGAACCGTGCTTTACGCATGGAGTTGTAAAACACCCGCCAGGACCACTAGGCTACACTGACGCGGCTTGCACCAGCCGTTCAAACAGGCTACCTGGATATGCGTGACTTCTACCCTGTCCGCACACGTCTTCCGGCTCGCATGGATTATGCAGATGTTGGAGGTGTCATGCCTCCGCGCGGGCGTCGTCTTACACCCTTCATGGGGCCGAGGCCTCATCCGAGCCCGTACGGTCCACAGTCTCGACGTGGTCGTGAGTTCCCGGATCCACACATGCCACTTCCAGGCTATGTGGGGGACCTCTATGAGGAATACTACGGAGCTGGAGATGACTGAGCCGGATCGCGACACTAGTAGGTTCTAGTAGTCGTATTTCCACATTCCTGCGCGTCTGGTGGAATATGACGTAGTTTGTACTAGGTTCCGGAGGTGTAGAAAAATAATGTATAGGAGCTTGGGATGCCTCCGATGAGATGTAATCCTCCTTCCACCGTAGTTGCACTCAGTTTGGTCTTGTACTAAACCATGTATGGTGTGTATGACGATGGAATAAATGTGGCAGTTTCTATATTCACCATGTCATACGGATGATCATCTAGTATTCCGAGTTATCCATTACATTCTGCACTTCTATGCTAGAATTTTATCGTTCTGGTCTAAACCATTGTCTTGTTTTCCCAGGATGGTCAACACTCGCAACAACCCTGCTGCCCCGGAGCAGGCTGAAGGCAGTGGGGCTAGAAATGCGAACCTGCCTCATCCTCCCTCTCTGGCTGAGGTCATGCTGGAGGCCAAGAGGAACAAACGGGAGACCAACTGTTTGCTGGAATACATTGAACAGAACACAACACCGCGCCAGAGGAACGACTTGGTGTCTCTCAGTGACTTCATCAAGTTACACCCACCCACCTTCCATCACTCCGTCGAGCCCCTCAATGCCGATGATTGGCTTCACAGCATCACCCACAAGCTACATTCTGCACACGTAGCCAAAGCTGACAAGGTCACTTATGCTGCCTATCATCTTGAAGGCCCTGCCAGTCTTTGGTGGGAGAACTATGAGGCCATGCGCCCAGCTGGCCAGGTCACTACTTGGGGAGAGTTTAGTGAGGCTTTCCATGAACATCACATTCTGGAAGGTCTTGTGGATCATAAGCGTGAGGAGTTCTGCAGTTTCACCCAAGGTAGACTCACTGTGGATGCATACAGCAAGGAGTTCAGTAACCTAGCACGTTATGCAACCGAGGAAGTTTCCACCTATGCCAAGAAGCAGGCAAGGTTCCACAAGGGACTTAGCCCCGAGCTTCACCGTGATCTCCGTCTGCACGAGTGCACTTCCTTCCAGAAGCTTGTGAACAAGGCCTTCAGTGCTGAGACAGGTCAAACTGATTTCGATGCTTCACGCAATCACGGCCGTGACACTGGTTCCTCATCTGGTTCTGGTTCTCAGAAGTGCCGGGTGTGGGTGCCTAATACCGCCCTGCCACCCAGGTTCACACCGAGGCCATCCTATCAGGCGCCTCGCCCAACCCAGCAGTATGCACCAGCCAATTCCTATGGTGGATCAACCAACAATGCTCCCCTATGCACCAGCACTGTGACATGTTTCAAGTGTGGAGAAACGGGTCACTATATGCGAGAGTGTCCCCAGACCAACCCGAACCCCAACCAGTCTAGAAAGGCTGTTGGCCGTGGAAAGCCAACAAGGAAGGTGTACTACGCCAAGCCGACCACCGCTGCACGTGGCCATGTGAACTGTGTCTCAGCTGAAGAGGCTTAGGAGGATCCTAACGTCGTTCTCGGTACGCTCCTTGTTAATTGTCATCCGGCATCTGTTCTTTTCGATACTGGAGCATCTCATTCATTCATATCCGAAAGCTATGCTCATTTGCATAGCACCACATTTTGTGATATGCCCACCTTCATGGTAATTCAAACCCCGGGATCCAAATGGCAAACCTCTAGAGTAAGCCATGGAAATGAAATCCAAGTCGATAGACTTGTTTTCCTTGCGTCTCTGATAGCTCTGAAATCTTCGGACATTAATATCATCTTGGGTATGGACTGGATGTCAGCCCATCATGCCAAGATTGATTGTTTCACTAGAACTGTCGAACTTACACACCCATTAGGAGAGGAAGTCAATGTCTTGACCCGAGTAGCGAAGCGACAACTATATTCTCTCAATGCCAATCCTTTGCCAGACCTCGAAGATGTTCTGGTAGTCCGCGACTTTCCAGATGTCTTTCCAGAAGAACTGCCAGGTGTTCCACCTGACAGAGATGTCGAGTTCATGATAGATCTTATCCCAGGAACTGCCCCAATCTCTAGGAGACCCTATAAGATGGCACCACTAGAACTAGCCGAGCTTAAGAAACAACTCGATGAGTCCTTGAAAAAGGGTTTCTTCCGTCCTAGTTCGTCTCCATGGGCTTGTTCCGTCCTCTTCGTCAAGAAGAAGGATGGTACAGATCGGATGGTTGTAGATTATCGACCCGTTAACTTGGTCACAATAAAGAACAAGTATCCGCTCCCTAGGATCAACGATCTATATGATCAACTCGCTGGATCCTCAGTCTTTTCTAAGATGGATTTGAGGTTGGGCTACCATCAAATCAAAATCAAGAACGGGGACATTCCCAAAACGGCCTTTGTTACTCGTTATGGCCAGTACGGGTACACCGTCATGTCCTTCGGTTTAACTAACGCCCAAACCACTTTCTCTCGGTTAATGAACTCAATCTTCATGGAGTATTTGGATAAATTCATCGTGGTTTACCTCGATGATATACTCATCTACTCCAAGAATGAGAAAGAACATGCCGAGCATCTAAGGCTTGTGTTGATGAAACTTCAAGAGCATCGCCTTTATGCCAAATTATCTAAATGTGAATTATGGTTGCCAAAAGTGACCTGCCTAGGCCATGTAATCTCTTTTAAGGGTATTGCTGTCAATCCCGAGCGAGTTCAAGCCGTTCTTAATTGGACTCCACCTGAATCGGTCAAGCAAGTTCGGAGTTTCCTTGGCTTAGCGAGCTATTGTCGCCGCTTTGTCGAGAAATTCTCCAAAGTTGCTAAACCTCTAACTAATCTCCTTAAGAAAGATAAAAAGTTTGAGTGGACCCCACAGTGCGAGCACAGTTTTCATGAACTGAAGAGACGCCTAACATCTGCACCCATACTGGTACCATGAGATTTCTCCAAGGACTTTGTTATCTATTGCGACGCCTCGCGACAAGGACTAGGTTGCATTCTCATGCAAGATCGTCACGTAATTGCTTATGTTTCACGACAATTGCACCCACATTAGGAAAATTACCCTACACATGATCTAGAGCTTGTAGCTGTAGTCCATGCACTCAAAACCTCGCGACATTACCTCCTCAGTAATTGTTGCAAAATTTTCACCGATCACCAAAGTCTGAAGTATATATTCACCCAACCGGATTTGAATCTCAGGCAAAGACATTGGGTCGAGTTGATCACAAATTTCGACTTAGGAATAACTTAAGCCCCAGGGAAAGCTAATGTCATGGCTAATGCACTAAGTCATAAATCTTATTGTAACAACCTAATGTTACAACAAAGTCAGCCGCTTCTCCATGAGGAATTTTGGAAGCTTAACCTTCACATTTTTCCGCAAGGATTCCTTTCCACCTTGGTGGCGAAACCTACCCTTACAGATCAGATCATCAAAGCTCAGAAGGTAGATCTGGGGATTTCCGATATCAAAAGAAACATCAAGAAAGGAGTTGTGGATTGTTTCTCCATTGATGATCAGGGAGTCGTATACTTCGGGAACCACCTAGTGGTTCCCAAGGTACGGAATCTGAGGCGATTGATCCTTAAGGAAGCTCATGAATCCCCTCTCACCATTCATCTCGGTAGTACCAAGATGTATCAGGACCTATGCAAGAGGTTCTGGTGGACTAGGATGAAGAGAGAAGTTGCTCAGTATATTGCTAACTGCGACATGTGTCCTTGTGTAAAGGCAGAGCATCATGGCCTACTGGCACCCTTCAACCTTTAGCTATTCCTGAATGGAAATGGGATAAAATTGGTATGGATTTCATCACCGGTTTTCCCAGAACCAAGAGAGGGAATAATGCTATCTTAGTCGTTATCGACCGTCTTTCCATAGTGGCCCATTTCTTGCCTGCTCGTGAGAGTATAACCGCTAGTCAACTAGCAGATTTATACATCTCCCGAATAGTGTCTCTCCATGGTGTTCCTTTAGAAATTAACTTGGATCGAGGAAGTCTCTTCACCTCTCGATTTTGGGAAAGTTTCCAAAATGCTATGGGAACCCACCTTTCCTTTAGCACCGCCTTTCACCCTCAATCAAGTGGTCAAGTTGAATGCGTCAACTAGATTCTAGAAGATATGCTTCGAGCTTCTATTATCTCTTTCGGAATGGATTGGGAGAAATGCCTTTCATTTTCCGAATTTGCTTATAACAACAGCTATCAATCTAGCTTGGGTAAAGCTCCTTTTGAATTTCTCTATGGACGAAGGTGTCGAACAGGTCAGAAACTGGGGAAAGACAATTCTTTGGCCTGGATATGATCCAGGAAGCAGAAGAGCAAGTTCGCATCATCCTGAAAAGTTGAAAACAACCCAATCTCGTCAAAAGAGCCAATATGACCATAAACATAAGGCTATGACTTTTGAGGTTGATGAGAAGGCTTACCTTCGGGTTACTCCTCTGAAAGGAACCATTGCTTCGGTATCAAAGGCAAATTGGCTCCTCGCTACATTGGACCTTTTCGCATTCTTGCCAAACGAGGAGAAGTTTCCTACCAATTGGAACTACCTCCGCACCTCTCCAGAGTCCATGATGTCTTCCACGTTTCTCAACTCAGGCGTTGCTTCTCGGATCCTATCCACGGAGTGGACCACGAAACACTTGATCTCCAAGATAATCAAACATATCGAGAGTACCCCATTCGCATCCTCGATCAAGCCAAGAGTACCACTCAACGCCATAATATCAAGTTTCTCATGGTTCAATGGTCACACCATTCCGAGAAAGAAGCAACTTGGGAAAGGGAGGATCGTCTTCGACTCGAGTAACACGCCTTCTTTCCGGAGGATCCTAAATCTCGGGACGAGATTTCTCTGAGTGGGGGTGAGTTGTCACACCCTTGCTAGTTCATGCATTAGAGTGTTTGCATCATGTTTATCTTTCGTTGGAAACTTGAAATGGGGATGACAGAACCCCCAGCATCCCCTGAAACCAACTAGGGTTTACAAAAAATAATTTCAATGAAAATGCCCTTCTAAAATGTTCATCATATCTGCCTTGGTCTTAAACCACTGCCAAAGATGGTGCAAAAATTTCTAGGTTATCCTAAGGTCACTAGATTAAATCATTAGTTATTTGAATTTGGGCATTTAAATACTATAAAATATTTCAAATGCTCAAATAATCCCAAACTAAAATGTTCCATGTTGGATATATTCCAAACAGTGGCCATGTGCAGTTTGGTGATTTTTGAAGGTGCCTAAGTATTTTTAGAAATGCAACAAACTTACAGAAATAAAACAAAACATAAATAAATGGAAAAGACCACTTACCTGGCCGAGCCCACCGCCCAGCCCACCTGGCGGCCTAGCATTGTGCTGGCCCATGCCAGCCAGCTGCTTCATCCCCGCCAGGCAGGCAGGGAGATGACGCCGACAAGCGCGAGCTCTCCACGGCACCACCTGCTTGCCGCTTCGCCCTAGACGAGCTGGACGACCTCCACGTCGCCCCCTTGACCCCCTAGATACATGCATTCACCCCCATCGCCTCTCCCTTGCTCCCCTCCGCCATGGCTGACGCAACCGCTGCCACCTCACCATCGTAGACGTAGCCACCGCTATCTCTGTGCCGCCTCACCGTGTCTAGCAGCTTCTCCGTCGTCTTCTCCATCGAGCAGGCCGAGCCCCGAGTGCTCCCGTGCCCCGAAGCCACTTCATCAACCTCGCCTAACTCCGCCACCGCCGAATATCCCCTTTGCCATCACCATCGCAACAGTTCGTCCCCGACCGCGCCGCCTAGCTCATCGTCTTTGCCGTGAGCTTCTACCCCTTCTCCTCCCTCTCATTCTTGCTGCCGTCCCCTGCTTCGACTGCACCAAGCAGCACTGCACGCGCCGCCGCCCGAGCTCATCACCGACGATGCTCCGGCCAACTAACTGCCACACCACCATGTCCAACGAGTTCACCTCATCATGTAGACCACGTAGGAGCTGGCCTTGAGCCTCCAAGAGCCTCATAGCGATGAGGTCGACTTCACCCGAGCTCCGGCAGCCGCACAGCTCGTCGCCAGCGACCTGGAGCTCCACCACCACCACCACTCGACGCGGCTCACTCCCAGCTACCTGCAGATGGTCTCCGCCGTCCATTTGGTCGCCGGAGAGCAAATCCCGCAACCTCTGCCGCGTCTGGACGTCGCTGGCAGCTAATCACCAGTGAGTCAACGTGGTTTGACCACGTGTTTGACTCCCCTGAGTCACTGACATGTGGGCCCTACCGTCTGGTCAAACTTGGATTAGTTTTAATCTAATCCTAATTAACTTAATTAACTAACAAAGACACTGACCAATGGGTCCCACTGGTCAGGTTTGACCTGGGCGCCCCTGTTGACCTGCTGACGCAATGCTGACGCAGTAACTCCTTTTACTGGATTTATTCTTATTCAGGAAATTCTAGAAATTAGTGCAAACTTCAAAAATTCATAGAAATTAATCTGTAACTCCAAATGCAAAGTGTTATATATGAAAAATGATCAAAAACAAAATCCAATCTATCCATCTGTACTGGTTTCATGCATGTTTGAACAAGTTAACTTGCTGTTTAGTGCAAAACATGATAAAACACTATTTAAGATCATATATGGGTTCGTAATTTGAATCTTCGGTTCAAAATGGCTCAAACTCATCTGGTCATAGTTGCACTAGCCCAATACACTCAATTTGCCATGTCTCATGCAAGCATCATATTGTTGCACATTGTTTGGTCTTGATTGTATATCGGTGCTCTCTACGGCAGGTTCTGCCCTGGAAGAGTATCGCGAGTATCCAAACGAGGAGCAATATCAGTCTACGGACCCACCAGGCAATCAACCAACCATTTGATCATATCGATACAAACCCATGTTCTTGCTTATGCTCTCTTTTACTGCATTTAAGACAACATGTTTCAATCTGCAGTGTGCTACGGTAGTTGAACCCATTCCTCTGCATGACCTGTCATTGCCATTGTAACTAGATGAAACCAACTAGCATGTGGAGTTGATTGAGCCATGTATATGTGTTTCCTACCTTGCTATGCCTGCTATGCTTAGAGTCGTGTCAGGTTTGGTTCATATGGGTGACGGGCTAGAGTGAAATGATCATGTCAGTAATGAGAGTGATGCATTGAACATGATTTGGTAAAGGTATCGATGAGAGGCCATGTAGGAGTACATGGTGGGTTGTTTCATTGGAACCGTCCTTAAGCAATGAGATCTGTATGTGTGATTTAAGAATCAACTACTACCATTCATTGGGCCCGAAACCAATGGACCCTCTCGACTTCTTAACCACCCTAGTCATCTGTCCAGGAGTTGCAAGTAGTTTCTGGTGTTTGTAGTATACTGGAGGACGTGGACAACGCTCCCTTGGGGTGGGCTGGGATGCGGTAGCTACGTGGCACGGTGTACCGGATGCCCGTTTGGTATGTCGGGAACCCTGCACACATCGTTCAGGCCCGTATGTGGAAATCTCGGCCGGACTGCCTGCGGATGGAACCTGGATAGGCGATAAACCTGGACTAGAGACTTAAGTGTTTAGGTAGGCTGTGGCCAACACCCACGTTGGGCTTCCGCTTGAAGGTTGCCGAGTACATGTCATGTAAACACTGATAAGTGGTGGAAGCGTGTGCGAAGAAGTACACCCCTGCAGGGTTAACATCATTTATTCGAATAGCCACGTCCGCGGTAAAGGACTACTTGGTTGCCTATACAGTTTATAGACAAGTAAATGGATATTACTAAAAGCCTCAGGATAAGCATGAGTGCCGAGGATGGCTCTTCCATAGGATGATGGAGGTGGATCCTCGGTAGTGTATTGAAGTGGTGTGTAGTGGACTCGAGTGTGCCAAACAAATACAAGTTGGAGTCTCGTAAGATAGTTAGCCAAGAGTGAAGATGGCTTGCTGCAATAACCCCACCATCCCTTCTTGATAATGTGCAAGTATGTAGGATCTGATGTAAGTCTTGGTGAGTACCTTTGTACTCATGTTTGCTCAATTTACGTTTTACAGAAGACGCTGCAACCTCTTCTGATGGGTTCTTCATAGACGTTGATGTCCACAAGTAGGCTGAAGCCCAGGTGGTGATCCTAAGCTCATGATGGACCGTGTAGGATAGCTAGGCTTCCTTAAGCTTCTTTTATTTTCTAGATGACTGTACTCAGACATGTTACTTCCGCTGTTGGCTTGTATGTTTGTATGACTTGAATGCTGGGTTGTGTGACCCGTACTTGTGTGTATGATATGTATGGCTCTCTGAGCCTTTAAATAAAGTACTTGAGTTGTAGTGTCATGTTGTGATGCCATGTTGTATTTGCACATATCGAGCATATTGTGTGTATGATTGAAATGCTTGGTGTGTGTGGGATCTGACTATCTAGTTGTTTATCCTTGGTAGCCTTTCTTACCAGGAAATGTCTCCTAGTGCTTCCACTGAGCCCTAGTAGCTTGCTACTACTTCGGAACACTTAGGCTGGCCGGCATGTGTCCTTCTTCGTTCTTGTGTCTGTCCCTACGAGGAAATGTCACGCGATGACTACCAGAGTCCTGTTAGCCTGCTACAGCCCGGTTTACCGGAGTCCTGCTAGCCCAGTTGCTACAGCCCGGATTCACTCGTTGATGACCGACACGTTCGTTGCTGGGTCACGTATGCCTGTCCCTGTAAGTTAGCGCCACTTTGGGTTGACGACTAGCCATGTCAGCCCGGGCTCCTTGTCATATGGATGCCAGCGACACTATCATATACATGTGCCAAAAGGCGCAAACGGTCCTGGGCAAGGTAAGGAGACACCCGTGGGAATACCGTGCGTGAGGATGCAAAGTGATATGAGGTGTTACATGCTAGATCGGTGTGTCATTGAGTTGGGGTCCTGACAACGATTCCACTACCGGTCATTGAACGAAGGGGTTTCTTTCACGTCTATGTGTTACCGAACCGACGGGGTCACAATCTTAAGGTAGTCACAATTTTCTGAGTGTTATTAGGACGGGAGTGATACAGAAGCGTTTCAGGTGCACCTGAAGGGTTTCGGTTAGTTTCAGGTGCACCTGAAGGCGAGGGGAGTCCTTGTACTCCTCTTGGCTACACTCCTTCCCTCCCAACCTATATATGCTTGAGGATTTGTGCTCTTTTGGATACACAAGTTTTGGAGCCTCCTCTAGTTCTTCTAGTTCTAGTTGATCCTAGTTGACTAATTAGAGCTAGACTTATCCTCATAGTTAGAAGCCCCATGTGGTTCTAATATCCTCCCTCTAATTCTCCAATGATGATTGGCTCTAGATGGCGAAGCACTACCAGATAGTGAAGGTTGCATGCTTGCACCCAAGTAGAGAGGTCGTGCTTTCGGTCTTCAGTTTGATGAACTATTCGTGGGCGGTTCGCAGGATCATGCATCGACGGTTTGAGGGACTCCAAGTACGATCTACACTGACACATTTCCTCTTCTGTGACAACCTGGAGATCGTAACGATCGTGACCCAACCCGATATGCATCTTCATATTGATCTTGGGTGTGCGTAGGTGCGATTTTTTTTGTTTTCTACTATGTTTCCCAAAAGTGGCATCACCAGCAGTAATAGTAGTAGGTCCAGGTTGCGATCCAGATCACATGTGGATGTGAGGGTTGATGCTCTTGCTATGCTACCCTCGAGTGTTTCTTCGGATCAATTCATTGACGACATGATGAGGCTTTGTACAAAGTTCTGACAATCGCTCGGCTCTGGCTGTCGACGATCTTCTAATAGTTCTTTGGGCCCCATCATAGTCAAGAATAGTAAAACTATGAGCATGGATCTACACTCTAAGATATGTTCTCAAAGGTGCTAATAAAGAATATGAGCTTGATCAACAACTTCGTGACTACTCGCGCCAGGAGCATCTCAAAATGTCATCAATATGTTCATATCTCGTAAGAATGATTTCAGTGTTGTCAAAAGTATTATGATGTCTTGCATGGATCAAGTGCTACAGAAACTTTTTGAACATCTAGGTGATGTTGAAATTTTCGAAGCACTAGAAGTTCTATATCATGAAGATCTAGCTAAAGTTCATGAGATGAGTAAAGCATTGGACGAATGCAATATAGCTGAAGTTGGTGAGAAAAGTGCCAGGCTTGTAGACTATTATGATAGAATCAATGTAATGGATATAGATTTTCCTAAGACACCACAAAATGATTTGATCCTTTCATCACTTCATGAAGCGATACTCAAAACCAATGGATCGGGTTACAGAACCAGCAAAAGTTGCTTGTGAACAAGACAAAGAGTTTCAAAAGAAAACATAACACCAAGAAGAACGAGGGTGGAGCTTCTTGAGAGACTATTTGTTTTTATGGCAAAGAGAAAGGACATTGTTTCAAGCCATGGTACTACTTTTTTGGTGTTTATTATTAATAAAAATAAAAATTGCGGTGGGGATTTTGCCCTACTTTGTATAGTAAAAAAAAAGAAAGGACATTGGAAAAGAAATTGCATGAAGTATTTGGCAGATAAGAAGATCTCATCTTCTAGTGAAGGTATAA
Organism: Triticum timopheevii; assembly: GCA_963921465.1. Taxonomy (NCBI): domain Eukaryota; kingdom Viridiplantae; phylum Streptophyta; class Magnoliopsida; order Poales; family Poaceae; genus Triticum; species Triticum timopheevii. The sequence goes on from OY997268.1 coordinate 240,031,201, forward strand.
AATTACTGCCTCCGTTCCTAAATATTTATCTCTCTAGAGATTTCAACAAGTGACTACATACGAAGCAAATTAAGTGAATTTACACTCTAAAATAGGTCACATCTGTATGTGGTAGTCCATTTGAAATCTCTAAAAAGACAAATATTTAGGAATGGAGGGAGTATATAAGTTAATGTTATTTATATTCTACTAGCACATATGCCCGTGCGTTGCAACGGGAGAGATATTTTCTTGCAAGAAGCAACGGAAAAGATAATTGACGTGTCATCCAACAAAAGGGTCTCTACAATGGTAGGCAACAGAGCAAGGAGTTGTCGTCTTCTCACTGGACATGTTTGACACGGGAAATCTTGATAGTGGTGGGGTTGGTCGGAGTGGTAGCAAGCACCCAACTCATGCCTTTTTTCCTCCGGGCCCACCTACATCTTGGAGTTGTGCCTGCCTCCTCATTTGGTGGCTGCACGGCAAACTTCGGAACACGGTTGTTTCAACCACTCTATCCTACGACAGCGTAGCCAGGTGGATTATTAATTGCAACGCATAAATCCCTTTTCATTAGCATAGTCAGGCATGAATGTCCCTTTTTTGAGGGTTTATTCTCTTTGATTATTTTAGTGCTCAAGTGCCCATAATTTTGCTATAACTAAACCCAAACAACATATTCTCTTTTATTGGCACGTGCCCACAATTTTTTCCATTTATACTCAACCAGCATAGACGAACATGCACTGCTAATCAATGGCCAGCGCGAATATTTAAGAAAATACTATGGCGTCAGATTAGATTTATTTAGTGTTTTTGAACATTCAAAAGAAAATAGGAATTGGCGAATATTCTTGGAGACGTGAACAATTTTTTAAATCCCGAATAATTTTCAAAAAATGTGAATAATTGTTTTTTGAAAATTCAAATATTTTTTGAAAAATACGAAAAAAATTAGAAACATTCATATTTTTTAAATTCACAAACAATATTATGAAAACGTGAAATTTTATGAAAACATGAAACTTTCTGAATTTTTTATATTTTTAAAGGGGGACATTCAAAACAATTTTAGAATTTTTTTTTCTTAGAGTACAATATTATTTTGGATTTTGAACATTTCATAAAATAAGAGTAGTTTAAAATATGGAACGTTTTATAAAGTGTAATTTTTATAAAAAATCTAGAAGAATTGTTGAAAAACACATTTTTAATGACAAAATTTCGAAACAGGATTTTTTAAAATTATCGGACATTTTTCATATCAGGAACAATTTTTTTTTATTTTTACCAATTTTTAATATTTGAACAAAATAAAAATTCTGAATGTTTTTGTAAATTTTTACTTGAAATAAAAAATAAAAATAAAGAAGGAAAAAAAGGAAATATAAAAAAGAAAGAGATAGGAAATAGAAATAAAAATAGAACACTGAAAAAGTGGAAACGGGCTGGCCCAGTCATGGGCGGCCTGTGTGCAGTTTCAACTATTTATCGGTCCATGCAATAAATAAGGTCGTCCCAACTGCGTGGGCAATAATAAGTGGGCTGTGTTTGTTTGGTCGATGCGCGCATGGCCCAATTACGGAATTCTGGATAAAGCTTTTTTTCTTTTCTAGCGGATAGACGCACAAAAGTTTAGTACCACCTCGGATAGGGAAAAAATTGAGGGTGAACGGATGAAAAAATTGGAGAAACGCACCTTGCTTTATTAGTAGGTATAGACTTGCTGAAAATTCCAAGTCTTCGCTATTTGATACTGGGTCGGTTGCTCACATTTGCAACACCACACAGGGACTACGGAAGATTCGCAAGTTAAGAAAGAGGGAAGTCGTGATGTGTGTCGAAAATGGTGATGGGATCTTCGCTCAGGTCGTCGGTGTCATGTAATTAAGATTATCTTCAGGATTTATCTTAGGACTGAATAATTGTTATTTTTTCCCAAAGTTATGTAAGAACATTATCTCTGGATCATGTTTGATATATGACAGTTATTCTTATAAGTTGGTTGCTCAATATATTATAAGGACATGTTTTATGGATTCGCACCCATGATTGGTGGATTATCCATATTAGACCTTGAACATGAGAAGGATGTCTATAACATTACTTCTAAGCATCTTAAGAAAACTGATAATACCACTTATATGTGGTAGTGTCGTCTTGGTCATATCAGAAATAAATGTATGCAACAACTTCATAAAGATGGAGTGTTGACATCATTTGCTTTTGAATCATTTGCTACATGCGAAGCTTGTCTGATGGTAAAATGTCCAAGACACTGTTCGCTAGTCATCCTGAATGGGTGCTTGAAGTATTGGATATAATACATAGTGATGTATGTGGACCAATGAGTGTTCCGGTGCACTGGGGATTGATATGTCTCCACCGTATCTATACTTTTTGATCGTTACATGCTATTATAGTACAAATCTTGGATGTTTTATTTGTGTTTATATGCTATTTTATATCATTTTTTGGGACTAACCTATTAACCTAATGCCCAATGCCACCTGAAGTTTTTTGCTAGTTTTTCGCTTTAGAAAATCAATATGAAACGGAGCCCAAACACAATGAAACTTTATGGTAAATTTTGATGTACCAGAAGGGACCCACGAAGGATGGGGAGAAGACCAAGAGTTACGATGGAGCGACAAGCTCACCAGGCATGCCCCCACGCCCCAGGGGGGCGTGCCCCTTGAGCTTGTGGCCCCACGTGGCACCTCTTGACAAAATTCCACCTTTATAAATTCCCAAATATTCCCAATATACCACAGACCCACCCGAAACACTTTTTTCTCTGCCGCAAGCTTCTGTTCTTCCGTGATCCCATCTGGAGGCCTTTTCGAGTACTCTGCTGGAGGGGGGATCGATCATGGAGGGCTTGTGCATCATCCTTGCCGCCATGTTGATGATGCGTGAGTAGTTCACCACAGACCTACGGGCCCAAAGCTAGTACCTAGATGGCTTGTTCTCTCTCTCTGATCTTCAATACAATGTTTTCCTCGATGTTCTTGGAGTTTTATTCGATGTAATACTCTTTTGTGGTGTGTTTGTTGGGATCCGATGAATTGTGGGTTTATGATCGTATTATTCATGAATATTAATTGAGTCTTTTTGAATTATGAATGACTTTTATAGCTTTGTATTTCTCTTTGTTCCATCTATTTGGTTTCACCAACTAAATTGATTTATCTTCAGTGGGAGAGGTGCTTTGTGATGGGTTCAATCTTGCGGTGCTCTATCCTAGTGAAAAAGTAGGGGAATAGACACGTATTTGTTTTATTGCCATTAAGGGTAAAACCATGGGGTTTATTCATATTGACTGGGTTTACTTTGTCAACATCATGTCATCTTGCTTAAGGCGTTACTCTGTTTTATACTTAATGCCCTAGATGCATGCTAGATAGCGGTCGATGGGTGGAGTAATAGTAGTAGATGCAGGTGGGAGTCGGTGTACTTGTCCCAAACGTGATGCCTATATATGTTATCATTGCATTGAATATCATCATAACTATGCGCTTTTCTATCAATTGCCCAACATTAATTTGTTCACCCACCGTATGCTATGTGTTTGAGAGAGAAGCCTCTAGTGAAAGCTATGGCCCTCGGGTCTACTTTTATCATATATAAAAACGAAGATACCTTGTTGCAATTTTATTTCTTTTGTTTTTCACTTTACTTTATGTCGTGGGAAACCACGGCCACCTATGGGGCCATGAGCCCCTTTTGGTTCGGCGGGGGGATGGGCACGTTGAACAAAGAGCAGAGAAGCGTGACACAGCGCAGCAGAGATCACTCGGGCAATGTTACCCAGGTTCGGGCTGCCGTGAGGTGTAAAACCCTACTCCTTCTTTGGTGGATTGATGGTGGAAAATGGTTGTGGACGTAGCACACTTGCCCGATAGGGTTGCCTCAGGGTAAAAGTGGCTACGCGCGTATGAATGTGAGATTGTTCGAACTCGCTAACCCCTTCTCCGGTTGCCATGGGCCTCCTTTTATATACCAAGGGGTTACCAAAGTGGCAAATCAGTCTTTACGTACTGATTAGATAGCAAATAGTGCTATCATACCTAACTCTGTAGGCTGACAGAGTGCATTAAATGCGCCGTCGAGTGTCACATCACTGCGTGCCCGGCAACCCTTGCCGGGCTGTTTTGCCAGATTCGTGCCTGCTTGCTTGACACATCTCAGGACGGGTGTCATATGGAGGCATTTGCTGTAGGAAGTGGTTGCCACGTGTCGAAAAGTAGCCACTTAGTCACCTTGGGGATTGACACCGCACTAATCTATGACTTGTCTCGCTTTTGAGGTGGAGTAGTGGAGTGGCTTGCCTCCGCAAGCCCCAGCGGGCCTGCCGGGATGATCCGGAAGCTTGCTTCCGGGGCAAACCCAACCTTGCCAGGCTCGCCTGCCCGGCAAGGGAGGTTCTTTCCTTAGCGGTATCTTGCTTCTCTGGCTCATCTTGGTCTTCTTGATCTGCACTTGCATCCTTCAGAGAATTGATCCCACTTGGTTGGCCTGATCTTAGTGCTGTAATCCTTGTCCTTGGGCCTGTGCATAGTTTGGGCAACGGACCCAGGGTTTGTTGAACCGACAGGAGCCCCCGAGCCTGGCACGAACGCTCCGCTGGGCGTCGTCGGGGCAGGCCCTAACCATTGCATAGGCAGGAGCGCAAGAGTGGCTCTGCCCTTTGAGATCTTTGCTTCTTCCTTAACATGAGCATCGGTCAGTTTCTGTTTTTCCCGCACGTCGTGCGAAACATTATGGGAAAAACTGAACCACGATCCCCGGATCGCCCACATCCCACGATCACGGGGTAGAAACTGCCACCCCACTTACCTCCTGTCCCTGGTGTATCTGCCGTGTGTCCCGCATGCATTGTGTAGGGTAGGTGGTTGATGCGGAGGGCGTGGAAATGTGCGCCATGGCAGAAAGCCATGCATCACTGATTGGCGCAGAGGGTTGGCCCTGGTTTCCTGAGCCGTTGAAGGCGTAGGGAAGCCGCATTGGAGGAGAAGGGTGGTTTCCTTCTGAATGAGAGGCCAGCCCCCTGGCTCGTTGCCTTATAAAAAGGGGGGTAGGAGCGGCGTGTTTGCTCACACACCTTCCTTCTTCCTTTCCTCGAACTTTCTTTGCCCGCCATAACAAGAGGGCGAGGACGTGGTGGTGCTTCAATGGTGGCGATGAGAGCTTCTGCTCGGCAGCATCTCCCTCCTCCTCCCGAGAGTGCGGGTGTAGAACCCGCTACAAGAGGAGGAGGGAGAGGACAAAGCTCTGGTCGTCGTGGCGGCTGGGGAGGAGGAGGATAGGGTGGCTCTCTAACCGTGCCCCCACCGGAGGCTCCTCCTCCGATGGAAGGCAACATCGGAGACCAGCCTCTAGAGTTTGTCATCAGGCAATACAAGCCTCCATACGGTCGCCTCCGTCTTCCTACTCCATATGCAAGGGCGATGGAGCTTGAGCAGCCGCGAGCGTTTAGACTGCACATGAGGGGCTGCGGGAATGGCAACATACGAGTGGATGTAGACTTCCCCGCCCCTCATGTCATGTACTTCTGCTGAGGCTGGAAGACTTTTGCTCGTTCCCATAGCTAGTCGGAAGGGCACATCCTCCATTTTGAGTTAATGGAGTACAATATCCTTTCCGTCAAGATGTTTGGGAGCTTGGGTACTCACTTAGGGTGCTACGTGGAGAGCTTGACCCACGACGAAAGCTCCTCCTCGAGCGATAAAGACGAGGAGGACAGTGATGGCGATGACGACGGTGTTGATCGGGAGGGCAACGACTCCGACTCCAGCTGAAGACGAGCCGCACCATTATTGTTAGGCGGCAAAACCATCATCTGCTTCTTTACCTCCTCTCCAACAAGCTGATTTGCCAGGGAGTTGGGAGCAGGGGTAGAGGTGGTGCCTTTGGCTCCAGCAGCCTTCCAGCTAGACGCCGACAGGCTTCCTCGCGGGCTGCAGCTCCGTTCACCCTGCTGCATCCTGCTGGCCCTGGTGGTGGCGGTTGACGGGTCATCTATGCCGATCTCTTCACCATCACCTTCACCCGTACCCTCCCGCCCCCGCCAGGCTACCTCTCCTGGAGCCCGACAGGGTCAAGCTGGGCTTCTGCCTTGGCGCCCCTTTTGCCCTCTTCACCTCTTGTCGTGGTGCCTAGGAGGAGAGGGACATGAAAGGGCATCACGGGGCACTTATCTTTTTTCAATCTTAAATCTGTAGGCACTTGCCAAATTTTAGTTCAAATAATGTAATCTCTCGAATCGATGTTTGTGTCCTATAAGGTCTGTACTTGTTTGATTAGCATATTAATGAAAAAGATAAACCTTGTCGGGGACTTGTTCATTTATATGTCCATGCAAAGGTGGGATGCCTCTATATTTTTAAGTAAACGAGTTTCCTCCGGCAGGCTATCCTTCCGGTACCCTTTGTTTTGTTGCCGGGGAGTAGGCCTATCGGGCACAAACCGTAAAGAGGGACCAGCCCCCTGCCAGTCCTTATCCATCAAAGGCCACTGCGACCACCCTGACCGAAGCAGTGTTCGAGTCAAAAGGTGGGAGCACCCAAGTTTCAAAGGATAGCATGGTTTTCTCATGCACAAGTCCTTACTTACAGAACATGTATGGATAATAGGATGAATTTATCTGTTTGGCTTGCCGGAGACCGCAGTGTTGGCTTGTCTTCTCATCTCCTCTTGGGGACTGAGTCCACGGCAGGAGCCTGTAGCTTATGTAGATGAAAATGATGCCAGATGCAATCTTATCTACATAAACATGTGATGCTCATGATATGCTTATGCATGCATACAACTTGTCGCCCCCCCAGCGCTTCATTTATTTCTCTGTTGCTCAGCATCTGTGCCTGGCTTTGTACAAGGGGTTACATGTAACTAAGGCAAGGCCTGTACAAAAGGGTGGTAGCCAGACAGGGCCCGACAGCCGCGCCTTATGGTAGAATTTGCGGAGATGCTCGATATTCCATGATTTTTGCAATTGAATTCCATCTCCGGTCTCCAGACGGACTGCGCCAGATCTGGTGACTTGTACTACCCGGTAAGGGCCTTCCCACTTAGGCGACAACTTGTTTGTACCCTTGGCAGACTGAACACGCCTAAGGACAAGGTCGCCTTCCTAAAAACGAATCCTGCGGCTGTGATAGCGACATAGGGCTTGCTGGTAGCATGCAGCACACGTAGCAGCCCAGAGACGGTTCTCCTCAAGAAGCACAACATCGTCATGCCGGTGCTGTTCCTATGCTACTTCATCGTAGGCAACTACTGGAGGTGCCCGCAAATGAGTTTCGTGGGGATAACTGCTTCTGCCCCATAGATTAGGGAGAAGGGGGTCTTCCCAGTAGCTCGATTTGGTGTCGTTCTGAGGGACCAAAGAACCACCGGCAGCTCATCAATCCATCGCCTGTGGCACTTCAGCAGCTTATCGAATGTTCTTGTCTTGAGTCCTCGCAGCACTTCAGCATTTGCCCTCTCAGCTTGTCCATTACTTCTGGGATGTGCTACAGAGGCAAATGAGATCTTACTTCCGAGGGCACACATACATATTGCATGAAGGCACAACTCATGAATTGGGTGCCGTTGTAAGTGATGATCCGGGCAGGGACCCCAAAGCGCCACACCAAATCTTTCAAGAACTTGCTAGCTGACTGAGAATTCACCTTTCTCATGGCAGCTACTTCTGGCCACTTTGTAAACTTGTCGATTGCAAAAAACAAGAATTCAAAGCCCCCGACAGCTCGGGGGAAAGGGCCAAGGTTATTGAGCCCCCAGACCGAAAACGGCCATGACAAAGGGATTGTATGAAGTGCTTGGTCAGGCAGATGGATATTCTTGGAATGGAACTGGCAGGCTTCACACTTTGTGACTAGCTCGACTGCATCTTAGAGGGCTGTGGGCCAATAGAATCCTTGCTGGAATGCTTTCCCAACTAAAGCCCTTGATCCAATGTGGGAGCCGCACATGCCTTTGTGTATTTCTGCCAACAGTTCCTTTCCTTTTTCCCGGCAAATGCACTTCAATTTCACACCGTTGGGCCTTCTTTTCTATAGTGTGTCATCGACAAACATATACATACCGGCCCTCCCGGCTACTCTTTCCACTTTTTCTTGCTCTTCGGGAAATTCTCCGATTTGGAGGAAATGGACTATGTGCCTTGCCCAAGTTGGAGCCTGTGGCTCGGCCACGAGGACTAGCGGCACCTCCTCATTTGTGGGGGCGCATCCCTCCACCGTGGGGACTAGTGTCCCAACAGGAGGGTGCGGCCCAACAATCAAAGGGAGATGTTTCTGGCGGGGTCCCTACCAAGAGCCCCGAGAGGCTCTACGGGGAGAGGCTTACCTGAGTCCAATTTCCTCCTCTTTCGGCCCATTGTTGTCGGGGATACGGAGGGTTGAGTAAGATGGAGAACAAAAGTTCCTAGTTCCACAGGAAGCTTCTGCGCAGTGCACTTTGACAAATGATCAACAATGTTGTTTACCGCATGGGGTACATGCTCCATTCGCAATCCGTCAAAGTGCTCCTCCAATCTTCTCACTTCCTCTATGTATGCCTCCATCAATGGAATTTGGTAATCCTTGCTCACTTGTCTCACCACAAGTTGTGAATCTCCTTGAATGATCAGGTTCTTGATTCCCAATTCTGTCACAATTCTGAGCCCGGCAAGGAGCCCTTCATACTCTGTTGTATTGTTGCTCGCCTCCTCCTGGGGAAAATGCATCTGGATGGCATACTTCAGGTGCTCTCTAGTGGGAGAAACGAGAAGCATACCAGCCCTTGCACCTTGTAGGGAGAAGGCACCATCGAAATACATGATCCACTCTTGGGGTGATTCCGTGTCAGGGATAACTGTTTCCAGCACTCCTTCATCAGGGATTGGCGTCCACTCTGCAATAAACTCTGCCAATGCCCTGCTCTGAATCATTGATGTTCTCTCAAACTTTAGGCCAAAGCTGGATAACTCCAATGCCCATTCCACTATTCTGCATGTAGCGTCTGGGTTTTGGAGTATCCTTTGCAATGGGAAGCGTGTGACAACCGTGATCTCATGGGCTTGGAAGTAGTGGCGCAGTTTCCTTGAGGTCATGATAAGGCCAAAAATCAACTTTTGCACTCCAGAATACCTGGATCTAGCCCCATGCAACAGGGAGTTGATGAAGTATACTGGGCGTTGCACCACTTTCTTCCTTGTCATGTCCTTGGGGTTGCCTCCGCTTTCGTGCTTCTCTTTGTCCTGGTCCATATCTGGTCTTGCCGGGCTATTATCTCTCTCTTTTCCCTGGATGAGACACCTGCTGCGGCTTCTATCTCCTCCACTTTCCGCTGTGCCACCAACGCTATGCTAACCACTTGATTAGTTGCTTCCAGGTATAGTAGCAATGGCTCCTGTGGTTTGGGTGCAACCAAAGTGGGCACAGAAGACAAATAGGTCTTCAAATCTTGCAATGTTGCATCTGCTTCCAGGGTCCACTTCGTAGGTCCTGCCTTCTTCAAAATTTTGATAAACGGCAAGGCTCGCTTGGCAAACTTGGAGATGAATCTGCTAAGCGCAGCAATGCATCCTGTCAGACGCCTCACATCCTTAACTGTCTTGGGTGCCTGAATCTGCTTGATGGCCTTGATCTTATCTGGTTTGGCCTCGATCCCATGGTGGGACACAAAGAAACCAAGTAGCTTGCCGGTGGGAACGCCAAACACACACTTCTCCGGGTTCAACTTCAAGTTGATCTTGCATAGAATAGCAAACGTCTCTTCCAAATCCTGGTTGAGGGTTGATCTGTCCTTGGTCTTGACCACAATATCATCAATATAAGCTTCAATGTTCCTATGCAAATGTGGTTCAAAACCAATTTGGACAGCTCTTGCAAAAGTGGACTCGACAGTCTTTAACCCGAAAGGCTTGCGCACAAAGCAGTATGTGCCACATGGGGTGATGACTGAGGTCTTCTCTTCATCTTCCTTCGACATGAATATCTGATGGTACCCAGAGGATGCATCCAGAAAAGAGAGTAGATCACACCCAGAAGTGGAATCCATAATCCGATCGATGCGTGGCAAGAGGAATGGGTCCTTCGGGCATGCCTTGTTCAAATCCATGAAATCTATGCAAAGCCTCCACTTCCCATTAGCCTTGCGCACAACCACTGGGTTTGCTAACTTGCATGTAGTACTCCTCTGACCAAACAACTGCCTCATGTTTCTTGATCTCCTCGGCAATGAACTACTGCCGCTCCAAGGCTTGCTTCCGAACCTTCTGCTTGAGGGGTCGGGCATGTGGGCACACATGAAGGTGGTGCTCGATTACCTCGCTGGTAACACCGGGGATATCAGATGGTTGCCAACTAAACACATCGATATTTGCTCGTGCAGAAGGCAACAAGCACCTTTTCCTATTTGTCATGGAGGGTGGCACTGATAGTGAAAGTACCATCAATGCCAGCCAGCCCTGTCGGGACCTTTTTCACATGGGGTGAAGCAGCCTTGGCCCTCTTGCTGTTGGAACTCTCCGGCATGTCATCAACAGGTGTTGCACACTCTGTAGAGGTACACTTCCCGAATTCCTTGCTGGCATCCCTACTATTCTTCTTCTTTCCTTTGCTTTCCTTCTCGAGCACTGCAGCTTCAGCGGCCTTTGCCGCGACTGCGTCCCGGTACATCTTATACACGCAAATCATTGCATCTTTCTTGTCTGACGGAATGGAAATGATGCCCATCGGCCCTGGCATCTTCAGGGTATTGTAAGCATAGTAGGATGCCGCCATGAATTTGGCGAGGGCCGGGCGCCCAAGGATTCCATTGTACGGCAAGGGGAGGTCGACCACATTAAACACAATATTCTCAGTCCGGTAGTTTAACCCTCCCCCGAATGTCACTAGCAATGTGATCTTTCCGTTAGGATGACTCCTGCTGGGATTGACTCCTTGAAAGGTGCCTGTGGCCTTAAGCTCGTCTTCAGCTATCTGGAGTTTGCTGATCACCTGTGGGGAAAACAGATTCAACCCAGCCCTGCTGTCAACCAACATCTTTGTGACTTTGAGGTTGCGGATCGGTGGTGATACCAACAATGGCAAGCACCCTACCACAGTGATGTCGTCGGGGTGATCCTCTTCATCAAATATGATGGGCATGCGTGACCACTTGAGCGGCTTCCGAGAACCTGCCGCTGGCTCCATGGCATTGACCTCACATGTCCACTTTTTAAGTTGGTGGTGAGAGGAGTGCAAAGATGCACCCCGTCAATAAACAGGGCATCGGCGTCCTTCTGGAATTCCTGCTCACTGGTTTCCTCGTCATCCCCTCCATCACTTTCAGCATTGCAATCCTCCTTCTCTCGGCCTCTGGCGAGTTTCCCTTGGTTTCGAGGAGCCTTGCCAGGGCGATTTGCTTCACCACCCTGGCCCTTTCCGCCAGTACCGTTTTGACCTTTTTTCGTATCACGCTTCTCATACTCAGCCCTCTGCTTCTTGATGAGCTGCTCAACCTGATGATACTCCTGGAGACCGTGGCCCTTGGTCCGATGAATCTTGTAGTACGACCCATCACTTTTCCCAGCTTTCTCGGCGGCCGCAGCCTCCCGGCAGTCAGTGCACGCAGCAGCTTCCTTGCCGGGGGCTTCAGCCTGAGCCTTCTTGCCAGTACTAGGTGTGCCTGACCTCTCAACGGTCATCACTGCCTTATCCTTGCGCTTCTTGTTGCGCTTCTTGTTCTTCATCTTCTGACTGGTGGCCTCGTCGTCATCCTTTGAGTCGATGTCGACGTGATCTTCCTCTCCAGGGAGTTTCGTCCCCTCCTCCACTCGAGCACACTTGTCCACCAAGGTATTCAACTCCTTCACGGTCTTGGGAAACTGAACGTTCATCTTAGAATGTATCCTACGGTTGCATATGTTGGACTGGAAGGAAGCTATCATGGTTTTTGGTTGGATGTCTGGAATATTTCTGTGGACCCGGCTGAATCTCTACAAGTACTTTCGCAGAGTCTCTCCTTCTTTTTGCTATAGAAGCTGCAAGTCCCTGGGCCACCCTGGTTCTTGATGGCTGCCGTGAAGGCGCCAATGAACTCATGGCACAGGTCAGCCCAGGTGGGGACTACACCATGGGGGTGGCCCCTTATGTTCGGCCAGCCGCACGAGCCATTGCCGTTGCCTGGGGATGCCATGGCGGGCCAGCTCGCTGTGATCCTCCCGCTTGCCACTCATCCATCTGATCGGCTGCCGACGGAAATCTCAACAATAGCTAGGCCCGCGCCATGGCCTCTGTCGGTGTCAAATCAGCGGATCTCGGGTAGGGGGTCCCGAACTGTGCGTCTTGGCGGATGGTAACAGGAGACAAGGGACACGATGTTTTAGCCAGGTTCAGGCCCTCTCGATGGAGGTAAAACCCTACTCCTGCTTGATTGATATTGATGATATGGGTAGTACAAGAGTAGATCTACCACGAGATAAGAGAGGCTAAACCCTAGAAGCTAGCTTATGGTATGATTGTTGTTCGGCCTACGGACTAAAACCCTCCAGTTTATATAGGCACCAAAGAGGGTTAGGGTTACACAGAGTCGGTGACAATGGTAGGAGATCTACATATCCGTATCGCCAAGCTTGCCTTCCACGCCAAGGAAAGTCCCATCCGGACACGGGACGAAGTCTTCAATCTTGTATCTTCATAGTTCGGCCATCCGGACACCCCCTAATCCAGGACTCCCTCAGTAGCCCCTGAACCAGGCTTCAATGACGAGGAGTCCGGCGCGCATATTGTCTTCGGCATTGCAAAGCGGGTTCCTCCTCCGAATACTTCATAGAAGATTTTGAACACAAGGATAATGTCCGGCTCTGTAAAATAAGTTCCACATACCACCATAGAGAGAATAATATTTACACAAATTCAATCTGCTGACGTATTTCGTGGCGTGACATCACACCACGGCCAAGCCTTTATTCGAATAGTTTTTACTGTCCCACCTCAGCGTGTTTAGCGAGGCGGTTTCCATGGCACGTCTTGTCAAAGCAGAGATCGTGTCCCCTTATTCCGGGATTCTCATCAATACGGGCGTGGGTAACCCAACCGCGCCATTGATTACGGCGCTTGGGAGATAAGCGAGTTTCACCAGGCTGGTGGGAACGTATAGTTTCGTCCGTCCATATAGGGGGATAAGGATCCACCTTTTTACCTACGCCTTCTTCCTCCTTTGCTTATCCATTTCTGCGCACTCGAGCTCCAGCACCCAAGTTCGCACATCTCGCCTCACCCTTCCCCAGCCATGTCCGGAGCGGGAGGCAAGTGGATGGCATCCTCCGTCACGGAGGGGCACATCAAAAAGTTGAGGAAAGCCGGATACCTGCACAACGACATTGCACACCGGCTTCCGGACAAGGGGCAGCGCGTCCCCACCCCCAGGCCCCATGAGAGGGTGGTGTTCCTCCCCCATTTCCTCCATGGACTGGGCTTCCCACTCCACCCATTTGTCTGGGGGCTCATGTTCTACTACGGCCTGGATTTCCATGATCTAGCCCCAAACATCATCCTCAACATCTCGGCGTTTATCGTCGTGCGCGGGGCCTTCCTCCGCATCAAGCCCCACTTCGGCTTATGGCTGAAGACCTTCAATGTCAAGCTGAAGGTAGTGGGCGGCCAGCAGGCGGAGTGCGGAGGCGCCATGGTGGGCAAGATGCCCAACGTTATATGGCTCGAGGGCTCCTTCGTGGAAACCATCAAAGGGTGGAAATCGGGGTGGTTCTACATCACCGAGCCGCGTGACCCTGAATGGGCAGCGGCCCCGAGTTCCGGTCTGGCATCCCCACACGGCTCACCTCCTGGAAAGAGAAGGGCCTGACATGGGGTAATTCGGAAGAGCTGACCGGACTCCAAACCTGCGTCCAAAACCTTGTGAACAAGAAGATCAAGCTCGTCAACATAGTCCAGGTCATGCTCATCCGCCGGATCCTCCCGTGCCAACAACGGGCCTTCAACTTGTGGGAGTTTGATTCGGCACATCACCAAACCTTGAGTAGGCTCTTCGACACTACGTACGAAGATGCCTGGAAGGTGCTGTTCAAGGGCGCCGAAGCACCCACATCCGCTACCGAAGATCGCGGATTCAGCTCGCAGCGTAAAGCCAGTGAGGTAAGCTATTTTACCTTTTACAGGATACTTGTTTTTCATAGTTTGACTCTATGCGGGATCTAAACTCCCTTACCTTTGACAGGCCTGGAAGAAGAAGTCCGGGCAGGTTAACTGTCCGGCTCCCTTGCCAAAAGGCCAAGCGGACGCTCGATTTACGGGGCTGCTGGTTCCGGCACCTCACGTGGTGCCGGGGAAGAAGGCCAAGAAGAAGGCCACGAGAACTCGAAGGAGTTCCCGGCGCCAGGTGTTGTCGGACTCATCGTCCGATGACTCCGAGGCAGACTCCTCCCGCGAAGGCGAGGAGGAGGAAAAAGAGGCCTCTCTCCCAGCGGGGGGAGAGAAAAAGGAAGGCCGCCCCAACGGGGGAGGCCGAAGGGTCCAAGAAGGGAAGGACCCTCCCTCCGGACTACTCCACCAACACCAACGATGGCGAAGAGGAGTGGCCACCGAGGACTAAGCCCCTGGCGACTTCGTAAGTGTCCAGATACCAGAATAACTCATGGCGTTTCGTTTGTCGCATAGAATCTCCGAACGTCGAATATAACCCTGCAGCCCGCCCAAGGACGAGCTCGACACTTCAACGAGCGGCTCCCTGGCTTCGTCGGACGTGAATAGCACTTCACTTCCGGCCGTCTCCTCTCCTCGCGCCGTGGATGATGCTGAGGTGGGGTCCCAAAAGGGGCCCAGCCAGGAGGAGGGGGTCCCGGAGGCGCCGCAAGGCAACCTCCCGGACTCTGGGCACAAGGAGGATCAAACCCCGAAGGGCTCTAAGTCCGGCACTGGGCCGGACTCCGTACCAGAACCTTCAGTGACCCCTTCGTAAGAAGGGCGAGACTGCGACACCGGTGACCTCCGTCCAACCGGAGGCACCGGATAATTTGCTGGAGGCGCTTAACGGCGCCTCCATCGATGAGGAGCACCGCACTGTTATGAGTGTGGTGATACAGAAAGTTCAGTCTGCCAAGAGCCGGCTTACTGAAGCCTGTGCCAGTCTTCTAACAGGCTTTGAGGTATGTATTAAGATATGTAAAAATATTACCGCATAGACAGTAGCCCCTGATGCTCAGTTTGGTGTTCGGAAAGAAAAGCCGAATTGAGGATCTAAAAAGATGTACGTAGGAGTCTAACATAAGTATGTCAATATGGGGAATGCAGGTTGCGCTGCTGACCTCTGCCGCACTGACTGCGGAGGTCAATGCATTGAAGCAGAGCCTTGAGCGGTCCGAGAACGAGCTCGGCCTTGCCAAAAAGCAGCTCGAGGACTAGGAAGGTAAGTAGTACCTTATGGAAGTATATAAAAGATGTGGTTGCAAAAAATGACAGGAATAACATGAGAATTGCAGGGGCCACGAACGAGGTGGCGACCCTGAAGGAAGCGGTGTCCAGGGCCGAAAGCAATGCGGCCGCGGAACGCACCGAGCGAGAGAAGCAGGAGGCGCGGGTGGCGGAGGTGTGGCAAGAGCTCCAAGCTCTCGTGGAAAAACACAAGAGTTTGGAGCGTGACTCAAAGACTCGAGAGTCCGAGCTCGCCTCGGCTCTTGAGAGCGCCAAAGCCTCTAAGGTCGAAGCCCAAAAAGCCCTCCAGGAAATTGAGGCAATAAAGAAGATAGCGGCGGGTAAGGCATTCTTCATGCAAAGAAAGCACGTGAAAGTGAATTACTTGTTACTTACCCAAATCCGGAGCTCTCCAGGAGCATTCGCAGATCTGCCCCGCAGTGTGTCTGACGCTGCCGCATTCTACCGGGCCGAGGAAGGGAGATCGACGGAGAAGGTGATCTGGTCTCAGTATGCTGAGGCCGGACACCCGGTGCCCTTGAGCGACCAGCTGAAGCAGCTGGTCGAGCTCCATAAGGTGGATGAACAGGCCATGAAGGGCCTCATAGTTCGGCTGTGGCCGAAGGAGGCCATGCCTGGGAGCTACTTCAGGCTGGTGAGGCGGCTGGTGGACGCCTGTCTATGGATTGAAGTCAAGCACTCCGTCTGTATTGAAGGTGCCCGTAGGGCCCTTGCCCGTGCTAAAGTGCACTGGGGCAAGATGGACACTGAGAAGCTTGTGACGGACGCTGCACCGCCGGGTAGGGAGTATCGCAAGCCCGAGATGTATTATGCGGGCGTCCTGAAGGGTGCCCGCCTTATAGCGGGTGAATGCTCCAAAGATGTAATTTTTGAGTAAACTCGCATTTGTTATCCTGTACGCTTGAAAACTTGTTCATATGCGCTAAGCAACGCTTGTGAATTTAAAATATTACCTTCTGTGCGGCCGTTTATTAAATTTGAGAGATGGCGAGTCGTCGGCTTCTGCCCCCATGCCAAGAAGAAGGCCACGGGAACTCGAAGGAGTTCCCGGCGCCAGGTGTTGTCGGACTCATCGTCCGATGACTCCGAGGCAGACTCCTCCCGCGAAGGCGGGGATGAGGAAAAAGAGGCCTCTCTCCCAGTGGGGGGAGAGAAGAAAAGGAAGGCCGCCCCAACGGGGGAGGCCGAAGGGTCCAAGAAGGGAAGGACCCTCCCTCCGGACTACTCCACCAACGCCGACGATGGCGAAGAGGAGTGGCCACCGAGGACTAAGCCCCTGGCGACTTCGTAAGTGTCTAGATACCAGAATAACTCATGGCGTTTCGTTTGTCACATAGAATCTCCTAACGCCGAATATAACCCTGCAGCCCGCCCAAGGACGGGCTCGACACTTCAACGAGCAGCTCCCTGGCTTCGTTGGACGTGAATAGCACTTCACTTCCGGCCGTCTCCTCTCCTCGCGCCGTGGATGATGCCGAGGTGGGGTCCCAAAAGGGACCCAGCCAGGAGGAGGGGGTCCCGGAGGCGCCGCAAGGCAACCTCCCGGACTCTGGGCACAAGGAGGATCAAACCCCGAAGGGCTCTAAGTCCGGCCCTGGGCCGGACTCCATACCAGAACCTTCAGTGGTTCCGAAGTCTGGCAGGTGGCCCCTTCGTAAGAAGGGCGAGACTGCGACACCGGTGACCTCCGTCCAACCGGAGGCACCGGATAATTTGCTGGAGGCGCTTAACGGCGCCTCCATCGATGAGGAGCACCGCACTGTTATGAGTGTGGTGATCCAGAAAGTTCAGTCCGCCAAGAGCGGGCTTACTGAAGCCTGTGCCAGTCTTCTAACAGGCTTTGAGGTATGTATTAAGATATGTAAAAATATTACCGCATAGACAGTAGCCCCTGATGCTCAGTTTGGTGTTCGGAAAGAAAAGCCGAATTGAGCATCTTAAAAGATGCACGCAGGAGTCTAACATAAGTATGTCAATATGGGGAATGCAGGTGGCGCTGCTGACCTCTGCCGCACTGATTGCGGAGGTCAATGCGTTGAAGCAGAGCCTTGAGCGGTCCGAGAACGAGCTCAGCCTTGCCAAAAAGCAGCTCGAGGAGTAGGAAGGTAAGTAATACCTTATGGAAGTATATAAAAGATGTGGTTGCAAAAAATGACAGGAATAACATGAGAATTGCAAGGGCCACGAACGACGTGGCGACCCTGAAGGAAGCGGTGTCCAGGGCCGAAAGCAATGCGGCCACGGAACGCACCGAGCGAGAGAAGCAGGAGGCGCGGGTGGCGGAGGTGTGGCAAGAGCTCCAGGCTCTCGTGGAAAAACACAAGAGTTTGGAGCGTGACTCAAAGACTCGAGAGTCCGAGCTCGCCTCGGCTCTTGAGAGCGCCAAAGCAGCTAAGGTCGAAGCTCAAAAAGCCCTCCAGGAAATTGAGGCGATAAAGAATATAGCGGCGGGTAAGGGATTCTTCATGCAAAGAAAGCACGTGAAAGTGAATTACTTGTTACTTACCCGAATCCGGAGCTCTCCAGGAGCATTCGCAGATCTGCCCCGCAGTGTGTCTGACGCTGCCGCATTCTACCGGGCCGAGGAAGGGAGATCGACGGAGAAGGTGATCTGGTCTCAGTATGCTGAGGCCGGACACCCGGTGCCCTTGAGCGACCAGCTGAAGCAGCTGGTCGAGCTCCATAAGGTGGCCGAACAGGCCATGAAGGGCCTCATAGTTCGGCTGTGGCCGAAGGAGGCCATGCCTGGGAGCTACTTTGGGCTGGTGAGGCGGCTGGTGGACGCCTGTCTGTGGATTGAAGTCAAGCACTCCGTCTGTATCGAAGGTGCCCGTAGGGCCCTTGCCCGTGCTAAAGTGCACTGGGGCAAGATGGACACCGAGAAGCTTGTGACGGACGCTGCACCGCCGGGTAGGGAGTATCGCAAGCACGAGATGTATTATGCGGGCGTCCTGAAGGGTGCCCACCTTATAGCGGGTGAATGCTCCAAAGATGTAATTTTTGAGTAAACTCGCATTTGTTATCCTGTACGCTTGAAAACTTGTTCATATGCGCTAAGCAACGCTTGTGAATTTAAAATATTACCTTCTGTGCGGCCGTTTATTAAATTTGAGAGATGGCGAGTCATCGGCTTCTGCCCCCATGCCACGAGTGCTGGGGTGTTCGGGATGAACTTGAGCGCTCTTTTTCCCATACTTGGGTCCTTCGAGGGAGGCTCTCAACGCAACGAACGAGACAACCGGACTATAATGCTTGAACACTCTCACTTAGCCATAGAATTCTATAATTTTAAATTTCGGCGAAGCCCCTAGTATTCGGAAGACCGAGTTCGGGGCGCTATCCACGCCTGGGCCGGACAAAGCCGACTCCTCGCTCTAAGCGGCATAAGTCTTTAGGGACTCGAAAAACCTCTCGAACTGCGACCGACTCTCGCCCTATCATAACGGTCAGTTTTAGCTTTCTCCACTGAGGTGCTTAACCCAGCTCAACTGGGGCACAATCGCAGTGGTTCTCCCAGCGCTACCTTAGCCGATATAACGGAACGTAAGGTACCAAAACATG
The DNA here is from genome assembly GCA_963921465.1 of Triticum timopheevii. Taxonomy (NCBI): domain Eukaryota; kingdom Viridiplantae; phylum Streptophyta; class Magnoliopsida; order Poales; family Poaceae; genus Triticum; species Triticum timopheevii. The sequence goes on from OY997268.1 coordinate 240,050,166, forward strand.
GGAGCCGGGCAAACCCAACTATTGATCCAAGACATGATTCGGAGCCGATTCATATAATGCTATAAGTTCAGGGTGCCGCACTTGTGAAAGTGTTCGGACTTATCACACCATATTTTGGGGTACTTAAGCCCCTGGTGTATTTGGCCGTACCAAAGCATACGGATGCAACATGTCATAAGTGAACATGTATAGAAAAAAAGGAATGCAATAATAGGAAAGAGCTATGTATTGTTTATTCAAAAAAGCTACGGTAAAAGCAGAACAATACAAATAGTGCGATAAGCAAGGGACGGGACTATTTGACATGTCTCCCTCCAGGAGCGAGCTGCGGGATGATATGTAAAACAAGTATACTACTCGTTATAGAGACCACCTGGACACTTGACGTAGCTTTCTGCTTCCCTGGCTGTTGCATCGTGTGTTCGATTCTACTGCCGGACAGGGCTTCTTGAGAAAGGAGTCCTGAAAGTAAGAGAAAAAAGAAGAATGACACAATTGGGAGCCCCTGGTGCGGTTGAGCCGCATTATGGGCCTGCTGTGGTCGTGCCCCTCCCCCTATGCCCATGGTATTTACAGAGCGTAATTATGTACGCGTAGTACTGGTTTCGCAATTTTGCGAGGGCAGGGGTTGGGGCCGTATTGCTACGCGTGCTTGGGACGTGCCAGGCGGTCTTGTTGTTGGTTACTCCGGGCGCGCTTGACGGTGTCCGGACGTTTAATAGCTGGACTCGAGAATTGCCTTAAGAGGCTGCTTTGTATTTCTGCCGCGAGGGCCGCCGTATGCTCCTCCGTTCGGAGAGAGCGTTCGGTGTTTCCGCTGACCGTAATGACTTCTCGAGGGCTTGGCATCTTGTAACGCCCCGGATACGACTTTCCATATTCGTAACTCCAACTCTTGCCTTTTCCGGAGATGCGATATGATATTTTCCTTCGTGGTTGGTTTTTGTCTTCGTTTTGCTTTTGTTTGTTGCATTTCATCATTGCACCTTTCGCATTGCATCATGTCATCTCTTGCATTGCATCATGTCATCATGCCATCATATCATTAATTTTTAAAACCTCAACTAAATAAATTGCATAGATCTTTTGATCTATTTAAATCGAGGGATATTCACATGGTGATTTCTCTTTAAAACATATTCAAAGTCTCCTACTATTATTAGGGAGCTATAATAAAATTATTCCATTTTTTTGGAATTAACCTTTGACACACTTGCAAAATAATTCCCCATGCCTTTGTTATCTTAATTCTTGTTCTCCAACCTTGCCATATATTCTTTCGTCATTTTCCGGGATCACCCCACCATCTTGCATGACTCGCTCACGTCACACTTCCTTTTGCACCGGTACCTCCATGAGTTATTGGGACCGGAATGTTGCCGTGGCACCATTTCCGTTTCACCGCCGTGGCACCTTTTTCCTTCCGCCATGGCGACAAATGCTTCATAACTTGCTCATGTCAACATTTTCATAAAAATTGCTTAAAACTTGTATATGTCATCCGCATCATGATAACAACATTTAAAATGCTTAAAATGGTGTTTGCATTAAATTGCTAAATAACATGGGGATTTTCCGGAAGTGTTGTTTGTTGTTCCGGTCTCATTTAAACTTGCCTAAATAGCTAGTTTAATTGTGCTTCACCCCTTGCCATGTTTAACAACATTTAATATTGATGAGTAGCATAACCGAGAGAGAACTAAATAATTGACGTGGTGTTCCGTCAATATGCAACTCGTTGCATATTGAGCTCCACTTAACTTGTAGTATTGTTTGTTGCACTTTGCCATGCTTCGCCATGCTTTTAAACCGGACATGCATCATACTTGTTTGTGCATCATGATATGTTTATGCCTGTGCATTTACCATGTTGTTTGCTTCTTTCCGGTTTGCTTCTCTCGTTAGCTTCGGTTTCGTTCCGGAGTTGTGAGGATTCGTTCGACTACGTCCTCTTGTCTTCTTCATGGACTCGTTCTTCTTCCTAGCGGGATTTCAGGCAAGATGACCGCTACCCTGGATCTCACTACTATCATTGCTATGCTAGTTGCTTCGTTCTATCGCGATGCTGCGCTTCCTATCACTTGTTCCTTGAGCCTCCCAAATTGCCATGAACCTCTAACCTTTGACACCCTTCCTAGCAAACCATTGTTTGGCTATGTTACCGCTTTGCTCAGCCCCTCTTATAGCATTGCTAGCTGCAGGTGAAGTTGAAGATTGCTCCATGGTGGACATGGTTATGTTGGGATATCACAATATCTCTTATATTATTAATGCATCTATATATTTGGTAAAGGGTGGAAGGCTCGGACTTATGCCTGGTGTTTTGTTCCACTCTTGCCGCCCTAGTTTCCGTCATACCGATGTTATGTTCCCGGATTTTGCGTTCCTAACGCGGTCGGGTGATTTATGGGACCCCCTTGACAGTTCGCTTTGAATAAAACTCCTCCAGCAAGGCCCAACATTGGTTTTACCATTTGCCTCACCACCACCTACTTTTCCCTTGGGAGTCGCTCTCTCGAGGGTCATCTTTATTTAGCCCCCCGGGCCAATGCTTGTCTAAGTGTTGGTCCAAACTAGAGCCACTTGCAGCGCCACCTCGGGGAAACTCAAGGTCTGGTTCTAGTTGTACGTAGTGCTCATCCGGTCGTGGCCTGAGACGAGATACGCGCGGCTACTATCAGGATGTCGGCACGCCGGGAGGTCTTGCTGATCTTGTTTTACCATTGTTGAAATCTCTTGTAAACCGGGATTCTGAGACAGATCAGGTCTTCCTGGGAGAAGGTCTATTCCTTCGTTGATCGCGAGAGCTTGTCATGGGCTAAGTTGGGACACCCCTGGAGGGTTTAAACTTTCGAGAGCCGTGCCCGCGGTTATGTGGCAGATGGGAATTTGTTAATGTCCGGTTGTAGATAACTTGACACCAGATCCGAATTAAAACGCATCAACCGTGTGTGTAGCCGTGATGGTCTCTTCTCGGCGGAGTCCGGGAAGTGAACACGGTTTCTGGGTTATGTTTGACGTAAGTAGGCGTTCAGGATCATCTCTTGATCATTGCTAGCTTCACGACCGTTCCGCTTGTTTCTCTTCTCGCTCTCATTTGCGTTGGTTAGCCACCATATATGCTTAGTCGCTGCTGCAACCTCACCACTTTACCCCTTCCTTTCCCATTAAGCTTTGCTAGTCTTGATACCCATGGTAATGGGATTGCTGAGTCCTCGTGGCTCACCAGATACTTCCAAAACCAGTTTGCAGGTGCCTATGTTACCGAGAAGGTGACGCAACCAAGCTCAAGGAGGAGCTCGATGAAGATCTTGCCCTTTGTGTTGTTTCGTTCTAGTTGATCAGTAGTGGAGCCCAGTTGGGGTCGATCGGGGACCTTTGTCGCATTTGGGGTTCTTCTTTTATTTTGGTTCCGTAGTCAGACCTTGATTGTATCTGGATGATGTAATGCTTTATTCATGTAATTGTGTGAAGTGGCGATTGTAAGCCAACTATGTATCTCTTTCCCTTATGTATTACTTGGGTTGTGTGAAGATTACCTCACTTGCGACATTGCTTTCAATGCGGTTATGCCTCTAAGTCGTGCTTCGACACGTGGGAGATATATCCGCATCGAGGGTGTTACAAGTTGGTAATCAGAGCCATCCCCGACCTTAGGATCCCCACTGCTAGATCGTTTTTAGCGGCCGAGTTGTGTCTAGAAAAATGTTTTGAGTCATTTAGGATTTTATATATCGGAGAGTTAGGAATTCTTTTTACTCCCCAGTCTCTTCATCGCTCTGGTAAGGCATCCTGACGTAGAGTTTTGACTCTTCTCTTCTCAAATTTCACTAAATTTTTTTTTAGGATCATGCGGGTATCTTGGAATCGTTCCGATGGTTTTATGATGAGAACATTGTCTTGGTGCCTCCTGTCAGGGGTTTAGTGGAAGTGTCCCGGGGAGTTGAGCTCTGAGGTGTTGTCGTCATAATTTTATCGTTGCAGTTCTGGAATACCTGAGTTTAGTACGCCGACATCGAAAATCTCTTTTATGCAGTTGTTGGTGAGATAACCCTGATAACCCAGTACTGAGGTGAGTACGGGAGTATTGCCATAACTTGTATAACGGATGCTTTTCGAAGGTTGAGGTAGACGATTTCTGAAGGTTTCTTGGTTATGTGTTGAAGGATGGATACAGCTGGATGTAGGATTTGCTAGTTTTGGGTAAGATATTATGCTTCCCCTGTATCCCCAACACCCGATTGCATAACCGGAGAATTTCGGGAGTTTCATAGGTGGGAATTCAAGTAGCTCTTAGGATATCTTTCCGACGGATGTGTGATATGAAATTGGGGTTCGACGTCTAGTGGTCCGCCTATTCACGGTTGTTTTTACAGTGGTCTCGTTGTGTCTTAAAGAGTCCTTGGCTACGCCGACTCGGGGACACTTCGTATGTCATGTGCACTGCCTTGTACATGATGGTGCTGTACGATCGAGCCCGTGTAGGCCCCACCACGAAAACTTCGGATGAAATCTCTATCATATGTTTGTTCCGGCTTATTCCTTTGTTTTTGTTTTGAGTTGTGGTATTCGAGTTGCTTCAATGTCAAGTGTTGATTCCATACCTTTCCTAAATGGTGTTCTCATACTCCGATGTGAATACCAATCCTTCTCGACAATCGAGATTGTCATGTCAATCCTTTTCAACCGGCGTGTTTCTCTTCAAGTGGATCCGATCAATTCAACATTAGCAAGACCAATTATCATTTCTTCTCAACGGTGTTTGTTTCATCCGTCTCCAAGTTGCCTTTGTTTTTTCCCGCCCACCCACCCTTTTTCCTCAAGGACTAAGATTTCTTTACCAAGTATCCTTTTATTTTTGTGAAGTTTCTCCATTCTTTTCCATCAATGTTCTTATCCGGTGATTTCCCATGAAGATGCTCAACAGTTTCAAGTTCATCATCCTTTGTTGTTGTTTCTTCTCCGGTGGATCCAATTCAAGCTTTCAGTGTTGATCATATTCCTTTCCTCGTCTCTAATGCTTTCTCATGCCGATGCACCTCTTAATCATTCACTTCTTCCTATTCATTTGTTCTGGAGTGCTGAAGATATCTCACAAGACTTGTGTTTCCATTATCAATCCGTTCAAGATATTTCGAGGTTGTTATCTCATTCAAGCCATTTAATTCAACCGGTGCAACATCTCTTTTAAATCTTTTCAACGGTGTTCTTTTGAGTGGGCCCTAACCCACAGGTCTTTTCCCAGGATCTTACCTGACTCTTCTATTTTCCCAGAGCTATCCTAAATTCTTCTCCAAGTTTGATGTAAGAATGAGTTATCATCAGTCAAATGTTTTTCTCCAAGATATTTCAAATTCTTTTCATAGTTGGCTCAACCTCTTCGCTTTTGATTCTTCCGGTGTGCCTCAATAATTCTTGGTGGTGTTTCTCGTTGTCATTCTCATCATTTGAAGACCGAAGAAGAGTTCCTCTTAAATCCTTACCCGTTCTTCTAAAGATGCGTAGTTCAAGCGTGTTGCCATTCTCTCATAATTATTTTCGATTGCGAAAATTCTTTTCATACCCATCCGGAGCATTTCATGAGTTGTTTCCATTTCTTTCCTCCGAAGGTCATCATGTCTTAATTCTTCATTCTCAGCGTGTAGCTATCGTTCTCCAAATCTTATCAGTGAATCGTTCAAATATCCTCTAATCAGTTCATGATCTCTTTGTTCTCATGTATCTAAATCCCCTCAAGTATCTTCATTCGTTTCCAATTCTTCCCGGTGAATTGTGCCTTTGCTACTTTCATTTTCAATTCTTATGGTGGTTCATTCAAGATTTCACTTCCTTCGTTATCATATCAAATATTCGTTGTTTCCAAATCCCACCGGTGGTTCCATCGACACCTTCTCAAGTTTGCGCTATCTCTATCCTTAATCCCTCAAGAAGAATAAGTAATATGCCAAATCCATTGCTTGCCATCAATTTAATTTGATGAAGGATAAGCATACAGTAAATCTTATTCTTATTTCCTTGAGGTGATTCAATTCTTTTCTTCCGGAGATTGTTCATGATGAAGTAATTCTCGGTTCTAGTGTTCATCTTTTCTTTCCGGAGTTCCAAGTTCTCTGGGTTATATCATCGCGAAGCTCCATCTAAATCAGTGCAAGGCTTCACCTTGTGTTTTCAACATCTCTTTCTTTTTATCATCCTTTTATTACCGGAGTTCTTCATGGAGACTCTACATGGTGGTTCATCAAGGATTCTTTTCATTCTTCAATTGTTCTTCAAGATTTCTCTCGAAGTTATGATCCGCCAAGCTACACTCTAAAATAAACATGGTGCTCAACACATGTTTTCTTTTGAGGAGTTCAAGCATTCTTCATCTTGCATCCGAAGTGCAATTCTCTCTATCTTATCTTTTGAGATGGTGTTATGTCACTCTTGACAATTTCCTTCATGTTTCATGATTCACATGTTGTCAAGAATGAGGTATTTTAAATCCATCAATCTCTTCGTTGGAGTCATCTTGGGTTATATTTCACCTAAAGCCTTCCATTGGGAATGTTGCTATTTGTGGTGCTTATCAATGATCCAATTTTCTCCTTCTCATCTCGGTGAAGAAGTTTTCATCTCTCCGTTGATCTCAAGCAAGCAATGGTTTCCATTTGTGGCCGGTTGTCACCTCATAGTCTTGAGATGTTTTCCATAAGCCCACAACAAGCTTGTGCTTCTCGTTGTTGATTTTCCAACAACTCCGTTCGATTCTTCTTTGCAAGGATGCTTTCCAATTTCACTTGTGGCAAAAGTTGTCATTTTCTTCTACGCCCCTTTATCCCAATGGTCTAACTTCTATTCTTTCGTTACAGAGGCATTGTGATGTTGTGCTCTTCACCCATCACCTTGTTTTGTGAGGATCGTGTTCTTTTCTTGCTTATCCATTTAACCGGAGTGTTGTATCATCTCTTCAATACATCTCTTCAATATCTTTTCTTCTCATCAAGTTTTCTTCTCTTTTCTACCGAGTGCTGTCCAAATTCTGCCATTCTTGTTCATTGGCTATCTCATTATACCGATGTGGTCATATTCTTTTCGTTCGTGAAGCTCTTATTTCCATGTCTTTCAACCTTCAAGTCCTCGTAATGTTGCTTGTTCCTCTTGTCTAACGGATTGTTTGCAATCTCGTTCATCTCTATTGTACTCTTTCTTTTAAATTGCTCAATCTCTCAAGGTGCGAGGTTTCACTCGTTCGTCAAAGAAGCAACTTAGTTTTACCTCTTCTCTACCTCTTCCGTTTCTCTCCGGTGCCATCCTAGATCTCGGGACGAGATCCTCTCGTAGTGGTGGAGTGTTGTAATGCCCCGGATACGACTTTCCATATTCGTAACTCCAACTCTTGCCTTTTCCGGAGATGCGATATGATATTTTCCTTCGTGGTTGGGTTTTTGTCTTCGTTTTGCTTTTGTTTGTTGCATTTCATCATTGCACCTTTTGCATTGCATCATGTCATCTCTTGCATTGCATCATGTCATCATGCCATCATATCATTAATTTTTAAAACCTCAACTAAATAAATTGCATAGATCTTTTGATCTATTTAAATCGAGGGATATTCACATGGTGATTTCTCTTTAAAACATATTCAAAGTCTCCTACTATTATTAGGGAGCTATAATAAAATTATTCCATTTTTTTGGAGTTAACCTTTGACACACTTGCAAAATAATTCCCCATGCCTTTGTTATCTTAATTCTTGGTCTCCAACCTTGCCATATATTCTTTCGTCATTTTCCGGGATCACCCCACCATCTTTCATGACTCGCTCACGTCACACTTCCTTTTGCACCGGTACCTCCATGAGTTATTGGGACCGGAATGTTGCCGTGGCACCATTTCCGTTTCACCGCCGTGGCACCTTTTTCCTTCCGCCATGGCGACAAATGCTTCATAACTTGCTCATGTCAACATTTTCATAAAAATTGCTTAAAACTTGTATATGTCATCCGCATCATGATAACAACATTTAAAATGCTTAAAATGGTGTTTGCATTAAATTGCTAAATAACATGGGGATTTTCCGGAAGTGTTGTTTGTTGTTCCGGTCTCATTTAAACTTGCCTAAATAGCTAGTTTAATTATGCTTCACCCCTTGCCATGTTTAACAACATTTAATATTGATGAGTAGCATAACCAAGAGAGAACTAAATAATTGATGTGGTGTTCCGTCAATATGCAACTCGTTGCATATTGAGCTCCACTTAAATTGTAGTATTGTTTGTTGCACTTTGCCATGCTTCGCCATGCTTTTAAACTGGACATGCATCATACTTGTTTGTGCATCATGATATGTTTATGCCTGTGCATTTACCATGTTGTTTGCTTCTTTCCGGTTTGCTTCTCTCGTTAGCTTCGGTTTCGTTCCGGAGTTGTGAGGATTCGTTCGACTACGTCCTCTTGTCTTCTTCATGGACTCGTTCTTCTTCCTAGCGGGATTTCAGGCAAGATGACCGCTACCCTGGATCTCACTACTATCATTGCTATGCTAGTTGCTTCGTTCTATCGCGATGCTGCGCTTCCTATCACTTGTTCCTTGAGCCTCCCAAATTGCCATGAACCTCTAACCTTTGACACCCTTCCTAGCAAACCATTGTTTGGCTATGTTACCGCTTTGCTCAGCCCCTCTTATAGCGTTGCTAGCTGCAGGTGAAGTTGAAGATTGCTCCATGGTGGACATGGTTATGTTGGGATATCACAATATCTCTTATATTATTAATGCATCTATATATTTGGTAAAGGGTGGAAGGCTCGGACTTATGCCTGGTGTTTTGTTCCACTCTTGCCACCCTAGTTTCCGTCATACCGGTGTTATGTTCCCGGATTTTGCGTTCCTAACGCGGTCGGGTGATTTATGGGACCCCCTTGACAGTTCGCTTTGAATAAAACTCCTCCAGCAAGGCCCAACATTGGTTTTACCATTTGCCTCACCACCACCTACTTTTCCCTTGGGAGTCGCTCTCTCGAGGGTCATCTTTATTTAGCCCCCCGGGCCAATGCTTGTCTAAGTGTTGGTCCAAACTAGAGCCACTTGCAGCGCCACCTCGGGGAAACTCAAGGTCTGGTTCTAGTTGTACGTAGTGCTCATCCGGTCGTGGCCTGAGACGAGATACGCGCGGCTACTATCGGGATGTCGGCACGCCGGGAGGTCTTGCTGGTCTTGTTTTACCATTGTCGAAATGCCATGTAAACCGGGATTCCGAGACTGATCGGGTCTTCCCGGGAGAAGGTCTATTCCTTCGTTGATCGCGAGAGCTTGTCATGGGCTAAGTTGGGACACCCCTGCAGGGTTTAAACTTTCGAGAGCCGTGCCCGCGGTTATGTGGCAGATGGGAATTTGTTAATGTCCGGTTGTAGATAACTTGACACCAGATCCAAATTAAAATGCATCAACCGTGTGTGTAGCCGTGATGGTCTCTTCTCGGCGGAGTCCGGGAAGTGAACACGGTTTCTGGGTTATGTTTGACGTAAGTAGGTGTTCAGGATCATCTCTTGATCATTGCTAGCTTCACGACCGTTCCGCTTGTTTCTCTTCTCGCTCTCATTTGCGTTGGTTAGCCACCATATATGCTTAGTCGCTGCTGCAACCTCACCACTTTACCCCTTCCTTTCCCATTAAGCTTTGCTAGTCTTGATACCCATGGTAATGGGATTGCTGAGTCCTCGTGGCTCACCAGATACTTCCAAAACCAGTTTGCAGGTGCCTATGTTACCGAGCAGGTGACGCAACCAAGCTCAAGGAGGAGCTCGATGAAGATCTTGCCCTTTGTGTTGTTTCGTTCTAGTTGATCAGTAGAGGAGCCCAGTTGGGGTCGATCGGGGACCTTTGTCGCATTTGGGGTTCTTCTTTTATTTTGGTTCCGTAGTCAGACCTTGATTGTATCTGGATGATGTAATGCTTTATTCATGTAATTGTGTGAAGTGGCGATTGTAAGCCAACTATGTATCTCTTTCCCTTATGTATTACTTGGGTTGTGTGAAGATTACCTCACTTGCGACATTGCTTTCAATGCGGTTATGCCTCTAACTTGTGCTTCGACACGTGGGAGATATAGCCGCATCGAGGGTGTTACACATCTTGAGCTTGAGGTATGCATAGTGCGGCACCGCATTGAACTTTGCAAATGCGGTTCGTCCGAGCAGTGCGTGATAGCCGTTGCGAAACGGGACTATGTCGAAGATTAATTCCTCGGTTCGGAAGTTTTCCGGTGATCCGAAGACCACTTCAAGTGTAACTGAGCCTGTACAGTTGGCCTCTACACCTGGTATGACGCCTTTGAAGGTCGTCTTTGTGGGTTTAATCCTTGAGGGGTCTATGCCCATCTTGCGCACTGTATCCTGATAAAGCAGGTTCAGGCTGCTGCCGCCATCCATCAGGACTCACCAATGCGGCGAATCCGCCATGGCGGATGCTAGTGGGGTGGTCCCTTCTATCAAAAGTGATCGGGCAGGAGGACCACGGATTGAACTTTGGGGCGACTGGCTCCATAGCATATACGTCCCTTAGTGCACGCTTTCGCTCCCTTTTGGGTATGTGGGTTGCGTATATCATGTTCACCATCCGCACTTGTGGGGGGAAGCCCTTCTGTCCTCTATTGTTCGGCGGCTGGGGCTCCTCCTCGTCGTCGCTATGCAGCCCCTTGTCATTATTTTCAGCATTTAACTTGCCTGCCTGCTCGAACCCCCAACAATCCCTGTTGGTGTGGTTGGCTGGTTTTTTGGGGGTGCCGTGTATCTGGCACGAGCGATCGAGTATTCGGTCCAAATTGGACGGGCCTGGAGTATTTTTTTTGAACGGCTTTTTCCACTGACCGGGTTTGGAGCCTTTGAATCTGGCATTTCCTGTTGTATCCTCAACATTATCGCCGTTAATGTGGTGCTTGTGCTTGTTGCGACGCGACCTGCCGTTGCTGTCCTTGGTATCCGAATTACCAGGGCTGTTGGTCATGTTGTTACTACGAGCTAGCCAGCTATCCTCTCCCGCGCAGAAGCAGGTCATGAGTGTTGTGAGGGCTGCCATGGATTTCGGCTTTTCCCGTCCTAGGTGCCGGGCAAGCCACTCGTCGCGGATGTCATGTTTGAAGGCTGCAAGGGCCTCTGCATCCGGACAGTCGACGATTTGATTTTTCTTGGTTAGGAACCGTGTCCAGAATTGTCTGGCTGATTCCTCTGGCTGCTAAATTATGTGGCTTAGGTCATCGGAGTCTGGTGGTCGAACATAGGTGCCCTGGAAGTTGTCGAGGAATGCGGCTTCCTAGTCTTCCCAACAACCGATTGACTCCGCTGGCAAGCTGTTAAGCCAATGCCAAGCTGGTCCTTTAAGCTTGAGTGGGAGGTATTTGATGGCGTGTAGATCATCACCGCGGGCCATGTGGATATGAAGGAGATAGTCCTCGATCCAGACCGTAGGATCTGTTGTGCCATCATATGATTCAATGTTTATGGGTTTGAAACCCTCAGGGATTTGATGATCCATCACTTCATCTGTGAAGCATAGTGGGTGTGCGGTGCCTCTGTATTGGGCTATATCACGACGCAACTCAAACGAGCTTTGTCTACTATGTTCGGCCCGGCCGGAATTGCCATGTCCGGCGTGACGGTTATCATCATGTATCGTGGCGCGCCCACGCGATCCGTAGATCGATCTTGTTTGCTTTGCCTTGTCCTCCAATATATCCCGCAGGTCTGGCGCATTTCCCCGCACCTTGGTATTTTTTGAGCGGCCCCAGGGTGCGGCTTGAGTGAAGGGCCAAGAGGCCTCTCTGTCGCGGCCACGAGGTGGCCGGTCGGCCGTATCATGCGCTAGTGATGTGGGTTTAGGTGCTTCCTCCTCTAATCGGGGTAGCAGCCTGTGTTTTGGGTAGCTCTTGGAGGGGCGTTCAAGTTCGTACTCTTCGGCCGCCAGGATTTCAGTCCATCTGTCGGCTAGCAAATCTTGGTTAGCTCTAAGCTATTGCTTCTTTTTCTTAAGGCTGCTTGCCGTGGCCATGAGCCTGCGTTTGAAATGCTCTTGTTCGATGGGATCCTCATGCACGACAAATTCGTCGTCGTCGAGGCTTGCCTCGTCTTCGGAGGGAGGCATGTAATTATCGTCCTCTACCTCTCTGCCTGCTGCCCTCTCATGAGGGCTGGCTTCTCCATCCTCCTGCACTGAATCCTGCTGGAGGGGGTTGTCTTCGGCACTGTCCGGGGTGTTATTGTCTCCCATGCCGGAATCACCGTTTTTGCTGTGGCGAGATTTAGAGCGGCACCACTGACGCCGGCGCTTAGGCTGTTTCTTGGAGGGGTCATCCTCCGTTGTTCCATCGCCATTCCCATCTTTTGGGATGTCCACCATGTAAATGTCGTATGACGAGGTGGCCTTCCAGTGCCCTATAGGCGCTGGTTCTTGGTCGTCTCCTGCATCGTCGTCCATACCGTCGATGTCTTCAGAGTCGAAGTTGAGCATGTCGGTTAAATCATCGATAGTGGCTACTAAGTGGGTGGTGGGTGGGCTTTGAATTTCTTCGTTGTCCACATCCCAACCTTCCTGACCATAATCCGGCCAGGGCTCTCCTGATAAAGAGAGAGACTTTAGTGAATTCAGGATGTTGCCAAAGGGCGAGTGCTGAAAGATGTTCGTGGCAGTGAACTCCATGATCGGCGCCCAATCGGATTCGATTGGTAGGGGCGCGGAAGGTTTGGAGTCCGGAGAGGAGTCCGGCACCTTGGAGTCACGAGCTTCACAAAGGACAGGGTTGGTGTTCGGCTCAATCACCGTAGAGATAGCAGCCCCCGAGGCGGTGTCCAGCCACACGTCCTCGATCGGCGTAGTCGGCTCCGAGCTAAGGGTCAGAGCGGACACTGGTGCGGCCTCCAGGGCACTGTCCGGCGGCAGAGCTAGATCATGCCCTTCGTGACAGTGCGGCGCGCTTGGCTGTGGCTCGAACCCGTCGAAGATCAAGTCTCCGCAGACGTCAGCCGTGTAGTTCAAACTTCCAAATCTGACCTGATGGCCAGGGGCGTAGCTTTCAATCTGCTCCGGATGGCCAAGCGAATTGGCCCGTAGTGCAAAGCCACCGAATACAAAGATCTGTCCGGGGAGAAAAGTCTCACCCTGGAATGTCGGTGTCAAAACCGGCGGATCTCGGGTAGGGGGTCCCGAACTGTGTGTCTAGGCTGATGGTAACAGGAGACAAGGGACACGATGTTTTTACCCAGGTTCAGGCCCTCTCGATGGAGGTAAAACCCTACTCCTGCTTGATTGATATTGATGATATGGGTAGTACAAGAGTAGATCTACCATGAGATCAGAGAGGCTAAACCCTAGAAGCTAGCCTATGGTATGATTGTTGTTCGTCCTACGGACTAAAACCCTCCGGTTTATATAGGCACCGAAGAGGGTTAGGGTTAACCAGAGTCGATTACAATGGTAGGAGATCTACATATCCGTATCGCCAAGTGTCGGTGTCAAAACCGGCGGATCTCGGGTAGGGGGTCCCGAACTGTGCATCTAGGCAGATGGTAACAGGAGACAAGGGACACGATGTTTTTACCCAGGTTCGGGCCCTCTCGATGGAGGTAAAACCCTACTCCTGCTTGATTGATATTGATGATATGGGTAGTACAAGAGTAGATCTACCACGAGATCAAGGAGGCTAAACCCTAGGAGATAGCCTATGGTATGATTGTTGTTCGTCCTATGGACTAAAACCCTCTGGTTTATATAGACACTGGAGAGGGCTAGGGTTACACAGAGTCGGTTACAATGGTAGGAGATCTACATATCCGTATTGCCAAGCTTGCCTTCCACGCCAAGGAAAGTCCCATCCGAACATGGGACGAAGTCTTCAATCTTGTATCTTCATAGTCTTGGAGTCCGGCCAATGATGATAATTCTGCTATCCGGACACCCCCTAGTCCAGGACTCCCTCAGTAGCCCCCGAACCAGGCTTCAATGACGATGAGTCCGGCGCATATACTGTCTTTGGCTTTGCAAGGCGGGTTCTCTTCCAAATTCCATGTGCTTGCCGAATAGTGTCCAGCTTTGTTATAAATGTTGCGCTCCTTGGCTTCCACGTCCAATAATGGCCCTCTTCCACGTGTCGTATGAATGCGAAAAGCAAGGGTATTTTTACGTTTTACCCCCTAGCTGCACGGATAAGCTGCCTATAAGAGGGGCAAGGATCTAGATCCGAATCACACCATCCTCCTTCCGCGAGTACTCATCGAAGCGCCACTGACAAAAATCCATCCCATCATGGACAGTCGACGCGGCTCCTCCTCTCGCGCTCCCAGCCCTCAGCCAGGAGATTGGAGGAGATGTTCAGTCCCGCACAGCGAGCTAGTGACGCTCCAAGCGGAGGGATACCTTCCCCCAGCCTTCATGGTTCCGGTTCGAGCCGGACTGGCCACCTACAAGGGTGGAAAGCAGGCGGAGAGCGTCCCCAATCCCTCCAAAGGAGAGCGGGTGTGCTTCGTCCCTTATCTAATAAGGGGGCTTGGATTTCCCATACATCTGTTTCTCCGGGGGCTCCTGGAGTTCTATGGCTCCAGCTTCACCATCGCGGGATTTGTAGCACTTTGCGAGCTGTTCTTGGGCATCGAGGCCCATTTTGCGCTGTGGAAGAGATTGTTCTGCCTCGTATCCCGTTCTCACAAGGGGTCGATATATCAAGTGGGCGGAGCCGAAATATGGCGCATCGCCGGGACTGGATACCTATCCGGAACCCCGAAGAAGGCGTCTGAAGACTGGCCTTCGGAATGGTTTTACATGGAAGACGCCCCACTACCGGACCCAGTTCGGATCGGCCTCCCGGAGTTCAGCAACACTCCTCTGAAGAAACGCCCGAGTTGGCGCCCGCGAAGCCCTCAACGGGAGAATGATAGGGGCGTCCAATATCTGATGGGCCGGATAAGGTTACTGGCTCATTCCAGATTGACCATGATTGGAGTCATGGCCACGTGCATCAGGCGAGGGATGCATCCGCTCCAATATAGGGGCCACCCCATGTGGGATTTCAACGGGGAGGATGACGCCACCCGTCATGGCTGCAAGGGGCCGGGATCGGTTGCGGATCTGGTGAAGATCCTGTCCGGCTTGTATAAAGGGGAGAAAGAGGACTTCCTCCGCGCGAGTCCATTGAATGGATTCTCCATGAATAACCCTCGGAGCTAGGTAAGCGGACGTTTATCTATCCGATCCATATTTCCAAAGTTAAGTGTCTTACTTTGTGATTTCAAGGCAGGAACTGCGTCAGGACGTGGAGGGCATACACAGCCCGACTCCACAACCCGAGGATCTGGGACGATCCCTTGATCCGGCCTCCGAAGAGGATCCGAACATAGAGGTGGAGCTGATCGATGGGGTGTTCCACCAACTTAGCGTGGACAATGCTTTGGTCGCCATTACGGCCGACTACCCCGGTTTATCTCCGGCTTCCCAGGTAACTGTGACCGGAGTCCTGACATCATTACTTCATCCATGCTTATTTCTGACCACCGTATACCAACAGTGCCTCACAGGAGGCGCCTTTAAGGCGGGAAGCCGAACCCGCGGAGGCTGGCAAACAAGGGTCAGTACGGCCCAGCAGGCAGAAGAGGAGTGCGGCGCGAATCGAAACGTCGCCGCAACGGTATGACGCACCACCGTATTTAAGGGAAAGATTCCTGGGAGGTATATTAAAGCTCATGATTTTTCCAGGAGAAAGAGCGCTCGCCGGACTGTGCCTGGAGAGGTTGCCAATCAATCCTCCGCCAGCCAGGCTCCAACGCCTGGTCCGGAGGGGGAGGTGAACACAAGGCGTGAGCCGGATGCTCCTCCAACGGAGGATGCCGACAGGCTGTCCGCCACCAGGTCCGAGGTGGAGAGTGCCATGAATCACAGGCGCTGCCGGATAGTTCTTCGTGACGCGTGTTTCTCCCCGGAGGCGTTGAATGCCTTTAATGCGGGAGACGCGCACCTCCGTGCCGCTCGAGATGGTTTAACCAGAGCCATGGAGCAGTATGTGAAAGACATATGGGTGAGGAATTTTAATAGTTATATATGCCAGTAGCCCCCGAGACTTAAAATAGTTAGAATAACTGATTTAAGGATCATTTGTTATGCAGGATCTTACGGGGAAGAATACCCACCTGTCCCAGGAGCTTCAAGAGTGCAAGGCCCAACTTGAGGCCGCACTAGCCGCCGCAGGGGGAGCCACAGAGACCCCCTCTAGTAATACATACTTCGAAAAGATAAGTAGTTTAAGTGTGCGTAAGTCTGACAATAATATTGCAGATGGCGCCGGACTAGATCCGGACAAGCAACATCTGCTGCGCCAGCTGAAGGCTGGCAACAAGGTGCTTATGAGGGTGCAGCATGAGAGGAACAAACTCCAAGATGCCAACACCCAGCTGGGCGAAGAACTAAAAGATGTTCGGGTCCAGTTGTCTGACTCCGTAAAGGAGAATCGGCGGCTTCGTCGTGGCATTTACAGTAAGTGCTTGAGCAAACTCTTTTGAAAAGAAGAGTTCGGCGAGGAAGTCGATTGACAGAAATGTGTCTGTAGGTGTGCTCACAGGTCGTCCGGCGGAGGAAATGCCTGGTTCCACGGGTGACCTTCTTCCCGAGCTACTGCAACTGCACGAACATGTTCGGCAGGCGATGAGCGGCGTCGTCCCAGCCTTATGGCCGTCCGTCTCCCTACCCGAGGGTCTTGGAGGACTTGCGGAGAAGCTTCAGGGAGCACGGCAACGCTTCCGTCTGTGGAAGATATCGGCCTGCCGTCAAGGCGCCAGGGAGGCTTGGGCCATGGTGAAGACGCGGTACACGAAGGCTGATCCAAACCACATGGCTGAGGTCGAACCTGTGGGGCCCGATGGGAAGGAGATCCCTATGAGCTTAATGTACGGCCAAGTAGAGTTGGCCACGAAATATTCCCAACGGGACTGTAAACTAGACAGCCTGTTAGATGGGATTGAAGAGGAGTACAGTCAGTCAATTTGACGACGTAATTTAAAATGACATGTAAAATGCCTTCTAGCCTGATTGTAGATCGTTTGTCTTTGCGGACCTTTTCGCTTCAACCTCGGGACCCAACAGTCCGAAGTGTGTCCTAATACCCTCACGGTTATATAAAAACCGGGGCATGCATGGAGACCAGGCGTAGGGGTCATTAGTGCTTTATCAGACAAGTGCCCAACTAGTTATGTTATATTACATGGTTAGTAAGAAACATCTTCCAGGGAGAATAGTTCCGTTAGGGGTTCCTTTCCCTGTGAGGCATGCCCTAAAGTGCATGTCCGGACTGCGAAAAGAGCAGAAAAGCATATGGGGGCAGATAAATAAATAAGTAAGAAATCAACTTTCAAGTCACCGACCGAATATTCCCTTAAGAACGCTAGCTTTCGGCTTCACCCAGTCTGAGGTACACATCCGGCTGACCCGGCAGTAACAATCGCAGAGGTGCTCCCTTTACCTCCTAGCCGAACAATCGGGAACGTAGGGGTAAGCACAGGAGCCAGGCAACCCAGCTTGGCCAAAACTTAAGTCATATCGATGCATATAATGGTGAATAAAAGGTACATGCGGAAGTTTGACACATGTGTTGGGCGTGAAGCCCGTATAAATAAGCTCCTGTTAAAGAAGCCCCCAGGTATCATGAGTGCGAGTAGCACGTCAAGTGTGTGCGAACAATGCGCAGATCAGCCCTCAAAGGCTTTACCGAAAAGGGAGGGAAAAAGGAGAGAAACAAAAGACAGCTAAAGTATAAAATGTGGACGGAGGAAGGAGACGAACTCTGAGTCCGGCGCTAGGCGTAGAATCTTCGGAGACGGGCTGCGTTCCATGGGTTCGGCTCGAGTCGGTTGTCAGATGCGTTACGTAGACGATATGCTCCGCCGGTCAGGACTTGGTCGATGATGAAGGGACCTTCCCATTTGGGCTTGAGTTTGTCTTTTTTCTTGTCCGGCAGGCGTAGAACTAGTTCGCCAACATTGTAAGTTTTGGCCCGTACTTCCCTGCTTTGATATCTTCGAGCCTGCTGCTGATAGAATGCAGAGCGAGCTTTTGCCACGTCGCGCTCCTCTTCTAAGGCGTCCAAACTGTCCTGCTGATCCAACTCGGCCTCTCTTTCCTCGTACATGCGCACGCGAGGTGAGTCATGAATTATATCGCAGGGCAAAACAGCCTCTGCGCCGTATACCATAAAAAATGGTGTGAATCCAGTAGTGCGGTTTGGCGTGGTCCGCAGACCCCAGAGTACGGAGTCGAGCTCCTCCACCCAGTGCGTGTTAGATTCCGTGAGGGACCGCACTAACCTGGGTTTGATTCCGCTCATGATTAGACCATTTTCTCGTTCGACTTGACCGTTAGTTTGAGGGTGATAGACTGAAGCGTAGTCGAGCTTGATGCCCATATTTTTGCACCAGAGTTTAACCTCGTCGGCCGTGAAGTTCGTGCCGTTATCAGTGATGATGCTGTGGGGGACGCCATAACGGTGTACTACCCCAGATATGAAGTCTATCATAGGTCCGGATTCGGCCGTTTTAACTGGCTTGGCCTCTATCCATTTGGTGAATTTATCCACCATGACCAATAGGTATTTTTGCTTGTGGGTTCCCCCTTTAAGGGGTCCAACCATGTCAAGCCCCCAGATCGCAAATGGCCAGGTGATGGGTATAGTTTTGAGGGCGGTGGGTGGCATGTCGCTTTGATTAGCAACGAGCTGGCAACCGATGCATCATTGGACTATGTCCTGAGCATCTGCCCGGGCCGTCGGCCAATAAAATCCTATACAGAAGGCCTTGCCTACAAGGGCCCAGGCTGCGGCGTGGTGCCTGCTGAGTCCGGCGTGAATTTCAGCCAGAAGATTTCGCCCTTCCTCTTCGGAGATGCACCTTTGAAGGACTCCGGTTGTGCTTTTCTTATAAAGCTCTCCCTCATGGACCTTGTAGGCTTTAGATCGCCGTACTATGCAGCGGGCCTCGTTTTGGTCTTCGGGAAGTTCATGTCTAATTAAGTAGGCTAGGAATGGTTCCGTCCACGGGGTAATGACTGCCATTATTTCGTGGGCTGAAGGTGTTATTTCATTGGCTGAGCCACCGATTGTGTCAGAATGTTCAGTGTTGGGCGGCGCGGCTGGTTCCGGGTTGTTATTTCAGGACTCCTCTTCCCATAATACGGATGGCTTAAAAAGCCGCTCCAGGAAGATGTTTGGAGGGACGGCGTCGCGCTTTGCGCCGATGCGTGCCAACACGTCGGCCGCCTGGTTATTATCCCGGGCTACATGGTGGAATTCGAGTCCTTTGAACCGAGCTGATATTTTTAAGATGGCGTTACAGTAGCCTGCCATTTTTGGATCCTTGGCGTCAAAGTCTCCATTTACTTGGGACATTGCGAGGTTTGAATCCCCGCGGACCTCTAGGCATTGAATGCCCATGGAGATTGCCATCCGGAGACCATGTAGAAGGGCCTCGTATTCAGCTGCATTGTTGGAGTCCGTGTACATTATCTAAAGTATGTATTGGACTGTGTCTCCTGTTTGGGGACGTAAAGACGACGCCAGCCCCCAAGCCGGCCAACATTTTGGAGCCGTCGAAATGCATGATCCAATTGGAGTATGCGCCGTACTCTTTAGGGAGTTCGGCTTCGGTCCATTCAGTGATGAAGTCGGCCAAAACTTGCGACTTTATACCTCGCCGTGGTTTGTAGGTTATGTCGAATGGTAGGAGCTCAATGGCCCATTTTGCAATCCTGCCCGTCGCGTCGCGGTTGTTTATAATGTCGTTGAGGGGTACTTCAGAGGCCACTGTTATCGAACACTCTTGAAAGTAGTGTCGCAGCTTCCGGGATGCCATGAACACCGCGTACACTATCTTTTGATAATGTGGATACCGGGACTTGCATGGAGTTAAGACAGTGGATACGTAGTACACTGGTTTTTGAAGAGGGAATTTGTGTCCTTCTGTTTCTCGTTCGACGACGAGCACCGCGCTTACAACTTGATGTGTTGCCGCGATATATAATAACATTGGTTCACCCAAGTTGGGCGCGGCCAGGACCGGATTTGTTGCCAATATGGCTTTTATTTCTTCGAGTCCGGCCGTGGCAGCATCCATCCAGTCGAAGTGTTCGGTGCGCCAGAGGAGGCGATAAAGGGGCAATGCCTTTTCTCCCAAGCGGGAGATGAAGCGGCTTAGAGCCGCCACGCATCCAGTCAATTTTTGTATTTCTTTGAGGTCTTTTGGAATATCCAACTGTGACAGAGCTCGGACCTTGGCTTGGTTTGCTTCAATTCCTCTAGCGGATACAATGAAGCCCAAGAGCTTTCCGGCTGGTACGCCGAAAACACATTTTTCCGGGTTGAGCTTAATGTCATATGCTCGGAGGTTGTCGAATGTGAGCCTCAAATCGTCTACTAGAGTTTTGACGTGTTTGGTCTTGACGACCACATCGTCTACGTATGCCTCCACTGTTTTGCCGATCTCGGTTGCTAGACATGTCTGAATCATGCGCTGATATGTTGCGCCGGCGTTTTTGAGCCCGAAGGGCATTGTGTTGAAGCAGAATGGTCCGTATGGAGTAATGAATGCCGTTGCGGCTTGGTCTGTCTCCGACATCTTGATTTGATGGTAGCCGGAGTATGTGTCGAGGAAGCACAACGAGTCGTGCCCTGCGGTAGCATCGATGATTTGATCGACGCGGGGAAGGGGGAAGGATCCTTTGGACAAGCCTTGTTAAGGTCTTTAAAATCGACACACAGGCGCCAGGATTTATCCTTTTTTGGTACCATTACCAGGTTTGCTAGCCAGTCCGGATGTTTTATGTCTCTGATGAATCCGGCTTCTAATAGTTTGGCTAGCTCCTCTCCCATTGCCTGTCTTTTGGGTTCGGAAAATCGCCGAAGAGCCTGTTTGACTAGCTTGAATCCTTTTAGGATATTTAGGCTGTGTTCTGCCAACCTGCGTGGGATTCCTGGCATATCTGAAGGGTGCCAGGGAAAGATGTCCCAATTTTCCCGAAGGAATTCTCGTAGTGCGGCATCTACATCAGGGTTTAATTGTGCCCCAATGGAGGCCGTCTTTGTGGGGTCCATTGGATGGACTTGGAATTTGACTATTTCATCCGCTGGTTTAAAAGAGGTGGACTTGGATCTCTTATCGAGTATCACATCATCCCTGTTCACCGTGGAGCGTAGCGCAGTGAGTTCCTCTGCCGCTAGGGCTTCGGATAGTGCCTCTAGGGCTAGTGCGGCTGTCTTATTTTCAGCGTGGAGTGCTATGTCCGGATCACTGACAAGAGTGATGATTCCATTGGGCCCGGGCTTTTTAAGCTTCATGTACCCGTAATGGGATATAGCTTGAAAAATTGTGAATGCCTCTCGCCCTAGTAAAGCGTGATATCCGCTGCTGAATGGGGCCACTTGGAACGTGACCTCCTCAGACCTGTAATTGTCCGGCGAGCCGAACACCACATCTAGTGTAATTTTTCCTGTGCAGCGTACTTCCCGACTAGGGATTACTCCCCTGAAGGTTGTGCTGCTTCGCTCAATGCGGCTCCAGTCTATTTCCATTTTTCGAAGGGTTTCCTCGTAGATGAGGTTTAATCCGCTGCCGCCATCCATGAGTACCTTGGTAAGACGAAAGTCGTCCACTATTGGACTCAGGACCAATGCGGCTGGTGCTCGGGCTATTCGGAATTTGGGTTCGTCCCTGGTGTTGAAGGTGATAGCCGTGTCGCTCCATGGATTTGTTATTGCTACTTGGTAGACTTCGGCGAGGCTGCGGATTGTTCGTTTCTGCATATTATTTGATGCGAAAGTCTTGAAGATTGTTAATACCGTACTGGTACTGTTGGGCTGGTTCTCCGGGGCTAGAAGCTCTTCGCCACTTTTGGCCACCTGCCGTAGTATCCAACATGCTCGAAGGCTATGTGTTGGAGTGGCGCCCTCTATACTATGGATTTTACAGGGTCCGCTGAGCCATCCCTCCAGTACAGTTCCGTGCCCTTTAGGGGGTTTTTGCTTTTTGATTTTTGTCCCAGGTGCCTGAGCATGATGCACCCTTTTATTTCGGACTAGGGTTGTGTTTGGAGCCGGATTGTCCCAAAACTTAGCTTCGGTTTTCCAGGCACTCTCCATCGCACAGTACTTTCATACTATGGATGCCAGGTCGGCGAAGCGTGTAATTTCGCGACGACTTATGGCGTTCAAGATTCCCTTGTCCATGCAATTGTTGCAGAAAATTGAGATTGCGCTTTCCTCATGGCAGTCCTTTATCGTGTCCATAACCAGGAGGAATCTGGCCCAGTAATGATGTACTGTTTTAGCGGGCTCTTGCCGGATTTGAGATAGATCACTTGTGTTTGGGTGGGCGGGTGGAAATAAATTCGGAACCCCGCTCAATCTGAGCCTCCAGGGCCGAAAAGTTTCCGGATTTGGAAGCTTGGATTGCTGGATGTTGCCCAACGAATCTGGTCCGCTGCCTGACTTTAGGTTCAGTACTTGATTGGCATCCGCCCCTCCGCGGGGATCCGGCATGGAGGGATCAGGAATCCGGACATAACTGGTCTTTAATATGGAAGAAGAGTCGCCGCGTTGTTCCTCTACCACAGCAACGTGGTGGGTAGCCTGGGGAGAGTTGATCTCTCTAGGATCGGTTTTAAGCCCAATCTGATTGTATTCTGTAGCGACTCCCAGGGCGGCGATGCGATCCAAGAGCTCGTTTACGGAGGAGAGCTCCATGGGATCTAGCTGCTCGGCGAATTCCGAGTTGACGTGAAGATCGCTTTTGATGACCCGAGAGGTCATTGTCGGAGCGGTGGCCGAACAGGCGGTCATAAGAAAACCACCTAGCCGGATAGTTTGGCCGGCAGCCAAAGCTCCCTTGGCAACGGTACCGTCTTTAAAGACAGGAAGAGGCATCCTTCCTGATTGCGATGGCACAAAGGAACTCTCAATGAAAGCACCAATGTCGGTGTCAAAACCGGCAGATCTCCGGTAGGAGGTCCTGAACTGTGCGTCTAGGCGAATGGTAACAGGAGACAAGGGACACGATATTTTTACCCAGGTTCGGGCCCTCTCGATGGAGGTAAAACCCTACTCCTGCTTGATTGATATTGATGATATGGGTAGTACAAGAGTAGATCTACCACGAGATCAAGGAGGCTAAACCCTAGGAGCTAGCCTATGGTATGATTGTTGTTCGTCCTATGGACTAAAACCCTCTAGTTTATATAGACACCGGAGAGGGCTAGGGTTACACAGAGTCGGTTACAATGGTAGGAGATCTACATATCCGTATTGCCAAGCTTGCCTTCCACGCCAAGGAAAGTCCCATCCGGACACGGGACAGTCTTCAATCTTGTATCTTCATAGTCTTGGAGTCCGGCCAATGATGATAGTTCGGCTATCCGGACACCCCCTAGTCCAGGACTCCCTCACCAAGCTTGCCTTCCATGCCAAGGAAAGTCCCATCTGGACACGGGACGAAGTCTTCAATCTTATATCTGCATAGTCCAGGAGTCCGGCCAAAGGCTATAGTCCGGCCATCCGGACATCCTCTAATGCAGGACTCCCTCAGCCTCCTAGGCAGTGCTTTGCCTAGGTGATGATGATGTAGACCGCAGTGTTGCTCGGCTCCAGATGGTGCCGGTGGCGACTGTGTTGTGCCCTCGTTGTTGCGAACCAGCCGCTTGGATGGTGTGGTGACGCGGTGGAGGCGCTGGAGGGCTAACGGCTGCGTTGGGCACATTAACTGAGTCAGCCCGTTCAGGGGGTGGCGCGTGCCCCGCAGTTGCATCTGCATCAGGGGCGGCTGGGCGGTTGCGATTCACCCCAGAACATGCACCACCACTACAGTTGTACACTTCGGCGAGGAGAGAGGGTGCAGGTAGAACAATCCCTCTATCCGTACCTTGTGGAGCATGGCCGCTGGCATATTGCTGATGTTGTCCTTCGCTGGTGCCTCCCGCTTCTGCTTCGGCCGTGGGGTGGTGGTGACAATGTCGCCTGCACCGACCACATCCCTCACAGCGTCCATATCCTCACACGTCCCCGCATTCCCCGCGGCGTTGGCGGTCATGAATGGCGGAGCCTTCAAGGTGGACGGGTGATTTGAAGCTCCGGGCTTATTCTTGGGTGCCATAGTCGATGACGCCGTCAATGATGAAAATGGCGATGAAGATGACGGGCTACTGACGCTCTCAGGTTTGTGCAAGTGATACCCCCTACCTGGCGTGCCAAAGATGTCGTGGGAAACCACGACCACCAATGGGGCCATTTGCCCCTTTTGGTTCGGTGGGGGGATGGGCACGTGGCACAAAGAGCAGAGAATCATGACACAGCGCGGCAGAGATCACACGGGCGGTTTAACCCAAGTTCGGGCCGCCGTGAGGCATAAAACCCTACTCCTGCTTTGGTGGATTGATGGTGGAAAATGGTGGTGGACACAGCACACTTGCCCAGCAGGGTTGCCTCAGGGAAAAAGTGGCTATGCGCGTATGAATGTGTGAGGGTTCGAACTCGCTAACCCCTTCTCTGGTCTCCATGGGCCTCCTTTTATAGATCAAGGGGTTACTACAGTGGCAAATTAGTCTTTCCGTACTAATTAGATAGCAAACAGTGCTATCATACCTAACTCTACAGGCTAACAGAGCGCATTAAATGCGTCGTCGTGTGTCACATCACAGCGTGCCGGCAACCCTTACCGGGCTGTTTTGCCAGCTTCATGCCTACTTGCTTGACACGTCTCAGGACGGGTATCATATGGAGGTGTTTGCTGTAGGAAGTGGCTTCCATGTGGCGAAAAGCAGCCACTTAGTCACCTTGGGGCTTGACACCGCACTGATCTATGACTTGCGTCGCTTATGAGGTGGAGTAGTGGAGTGGCTTGCCTCCGCAAGCCCCGGCAGGGCTGCCGGGACGATCTGGAAGCTTGCTTCTAGGGCAAATCCAACCTTGTCAGGCTCGCCTGCCGGGCAAGGGAGGTTCTTTCCTTAGCGGTATCTTGCTTCTCTAGCTCATCTTGGTCTTATTGATCTGCACTTGGATCATTCAAATAATTGATCCCACTTGCTTGGCTTGATCTTGGTGATGTAATTCTTGTCCTTGGGCTTGTGCACAGTCTGAGCAATGGACCCAGGGTTTGTTGCACTGATACTTTATTATCTACCACTACGAGACTTAATCCTTGGAAGTAACTGCCGAGGGGATTGACAACCCCCTTGTTCATGTTGCGTGCAAGTATTTGCTTTAGTGTGTGCATGTGCTGTTCACGAGGCTTTGTGTGATTCTCCTACTGGAATGATAACCTTGGTTCTTAACTGAGGGAAATACTTATCTCTACTATACTGGATCATTCTCTCCTCTTTGAGGAAATCCCAATGCAGCTCACAACTAGCAGGAAGAATTTCTAGCGCGAGACATCATCAAAACCTATCATGTACCTTTGCACAAATTATCATCTACTTGCTCTTATTTTTATTTGCCTTTGGCTCTCGTTTTGATCTCCCCCACTTCTAATTTTTCTTTACAAAAGCAATAATTTTTTTTGCTTGCTTTGTCGCTTGTCTTAAGAAAACACTAAGTTGTGTGATTTTTCAAATAATAATAATAATGATTTTATTAGTACTCAAATTTTTCCTCCCGCCACTAGTGCAGAGTCATGTGATATAAACACCGCTTTTCTAAATCTTGTTATGAAAAAAAATCTGGTAGTCCTAATGGAGATGCTACGTCCCATCTTAATACTTTATTGAATTATGCGATATGCAAAAGAAAAAATGTGGATACTGATATTGTTAAATTGAAATTATTTCCATTCTCACTACAAGACCGTGCTGAAACTTGGTTTTCATCGTTGCCTCGAAATAGTATTGATTCTTGGGATAAGTATGAGGATGCTTTTATTGCCAAGTATTTTCCTCCAGAAAAAAATATTTCTCTTAGAAATCAAATTATGAATTTTAAGAAACTTGATCATGACCATGTTGCACAATCTTCGGAGAGAATGAAATTAATGAGAAGAAATTGTCCCACTCATGGTTTAAGTTATGGATGATTATACAAAAATATTATGTGGGACTAAACTTTGTCTCTAGAAATCTTCTAAACTCTGCTGCAGGTGGAACCTTTATGGAAATCATATTAGGAGAAGCTACAAAACTCCTTCATAATATTATGGCAAATTACTCTTAATGGCATACCGAAAGAGCTCTAACTAGTAAGAAGGTAAATTCTGTCGAAGAAATTACTATGTTGAGTGATAAAAATGGATGCTCTTATGAAATTGGTTGTTAATAACAATGCTCATGTTGACCTTACTGATGTGTCTTTATCTACTTTTATTGAGCAAAATAATGATGCCATTGATGTGAATTTTTTCTCTAGAAATCATTTCAATAACAATGCTTGTAGAGGTAATTTTAGTTCTAGGCCATATCCTGGAAATTCCTCTAATAATGATGGTAATTCCTATGGAAATAATACTAATACTAATACTACTACTACTACTACTAATAATAATAATAATAATAATAATAATAATAATAATAATAATAATAATCGGATAACTACTAATCTTGAAATTACTATTAAAGAATTTATTAATTCTCAAAAGATTTTTAATGCCATGGTAGAGGAAAAACTGAATAAAGTTGATGATACGGCTAGGGACACGGATAGAATTGCTCATGATGTTGAAAATCTTAAATATAAATTTTGCCACCTAAGCTTGATATTAATGAGTCCATTAAAGTTATCTATGTCTCCATTAAACAAAGTAAAGAAAGAACCGCTAGGTTGAGTGCTAAGCGGGAATTCCTAGAAAAGGCTATTCCGCCCAATTTTTTTCCGTCATGGTGAAGATATTAAAATGATTCGTGTGTCACCCCTAGAATATTTGTTTAGTAATTTAAAACTTGATGAAAAAGGGACTAGAGATGAGTTAACTTTAGCTAGAAGGTGTCCCAATTGTTCGGAGGGTGGTGATCTTAATGATAGAAACAATAGAAGTGGGTTAGGAGAGGTTAGAAGTGGGTTATTTAATTGAGTGTATTTCCTTGTTGCAATCCATGATAAGTTCACCCAATGCTTATGAACAAAATAAAGCTTTTACTAAACATATTGTAGAAGCTATGATGAAAGCTTTTGAACAAAAACTAGAGTTGGAGGTTTCAATACCTAGAAAATTGCATGATGAATGGTAACCTACTATCAAAGTAAAGATTAAAGATTATGAATGTAATAATTTATGTGATTTGGGTGCTAGCATTTCCACTATACCAAAAAAGTATGTGATGTGCTAGGCCTTGTTGATACGGATGAATGTTCCCTTAATTTGCACTTAGCGGATTCAACTATTAAGAAACCATTGGGTAGAATAAATGATGTGCTTACTCTTGCTAATAGAAATTATGTGCCCGTGGATTTCATTGTGCTTGATATTGAGTGTAACCTATCTTGTCCTACTATTCTTGGTAGGCCTTTCTTATGAATCCTTGGTGTTATTATTGATATGAAAGAAGGAAACATCAGGTTACAATTTCCATTAAAGAAAGGAATGGAACACTTCCCTAGAATTTTGGGAGTGAAAATTTCCCATGTTGTCCTAAGTTTTCAGAACTTTTGAAGGTACAGAAGTATTGCGTTTGTTCAAATTATTACAGACTATTCTATTTTTGATAGATTTTGTTATCGTTGCATAGTTTGCTTGTTTTAATGATACTATGGATTATATGGGGGGTAAAAGTAATGGAGAAGCTGGAATGTAGTAGGTATTAAGCAATAATAAAATATGAACGGGTTTACAACAATACCTAAAGTTTATGATTTGCTTGTTATACTAATGATCTCATGAGGTTTCTGTTGAGTTTTGGGTGCTGAAGTTTTCAAGTTTTGCGTGAGATCACAATGGATGAAGGAATAAGGAGCGGCAAGAACCTAAGCTTGGGGATTCCCAAGGCACCCCAAGGTAATATTCAAGGACCACCAAGCATCTAAGCTTGGGGATGCCCCAGATGGCATCCCCTCTTTCATCTACAATCCATCGATATATTACTTGGAGCTATATTTTTATTTATCACATGATACGATTTTTGCTTGGAGCATCATGTATTGTAGTAGTCTTTGCTTTGTTTGCCTTTTTAGTTTGACACAATCATTGTTTTCTACACACACCTTTTGATAGGGACACACATTTATTTGCAATTTGTTAGAATACTCTATGTGCTTCACGTATATCTTTTGAGCTAGGCAGTTGCTATAGTGCTTCACTTATATTTTTTAGAGCACATCGGTGGTTATATTTTATAGAAATAGTTGCACTCTGATGTTTCACTTATATCTTTCTAATAGTCTAATAAATAGTAATGGCAATATGCACATGTTATGAAATTGGTCCTGATATGATAGGTATTCAAGAGGGATATAATAAAAACTTTCTTGTAGATCACTAAATATGGTAAGTTTGATTCCTTGCAATAGTTTTGCAATATAGTGATGGTAATATGTGGGTTGTACTAGTGAATAATTATGGTTTAGTTAGAATATTGGTTTT
This sequence comes from Triticum timopheevii, assembly GCA_963921465.1. Lineage (NCBI taxonomy): Eukaryota > Viridiplantae > Streptophyta > Magnoliopsida > Poales > Poaceae > Triticum > Triticum timopheevii. The sequence goes on from OY997268.1 coordinate 240,078,717, forward strand.
AAGGTTTGTGGTTCCCGGAGCATGCACGTTATGCTAAGAAGTTGGAGCACGATTTATTATTGAGTGTCTTCCTTTGCGTGAAGGTCAGGGGCGCGCGATGGTTAACTCCTACCAACCTCCCTCCTAGGGGCATGTGTAGTAGTACTTTTCTTCGAGGGCTAATAGCGCAATAAATATGTGAGTTGTTTTATGACTAATGTGAGTCCATGGATTATACACACTCTCACCTTTCCACAATTTTCTAGCCACTTCGGTATCGTGCATTACCCTTTCTCACCTTGAGAGCCATTGCAAACTTTGCCCCTGCATCCAAACCCCATGATATGATACGCTCTATCACACATAAGCCTCCTTATATCTTCCTCAAAAAATCACCATACCTACCTATCATGGCATTCTATAGCCATTCCGAGATACTGCCATGCAACTTCCACCGTTCCGTTATTGTAACATACACCTTCATTGTCATATTGCTTTGCATGATCATATAGCTGACATAGTATTTGTGGTTCGGCTACCATTCATCATTATCATACATGTTACGCTAGCATCATTGCACATCCTGGTACACTGTTAGAGGCATTGATATAGAGTCATGTTGTTCTAGTATCGAGTTGCAATATTGAGTTGTAAGTAAATAAAAGTGTGATGATCATCATTATTATAGCATTGTCCCATTGAGGAAAGGATGATGGAGACTATGATTCCCCCACAAGTCTGGATGAGGAATCGGACAAAAAGTTGAAAAAAGGGCCAAAAAGAGCCCAACAAAAAAGGAGAGAAAAAGAGAGAAGGGGCAATATTACTATCCTTTTCCACCGTTGTGCTTCAGAGTAGCACCATGTTTTTTCATATAGAGAGTCTCCTATGTTGTCACTTTCATATAATAGTGGGAATTATTCATTATAGAACTTGGCCTGTATATTCAGATGATGGGCTTCCTCAAATGCCCGTGGTCTTCATGAGCAAGCAAGTTGGATGCACACCCACTTAGTTTTCATGTTGAGCTTTCATACACTTATAGTTCTTATTGCATCCATTGCATGGCAATCCATACTCCTTGCATTGACATCAATCCATACTCCTTGCATTGACATCCGGTTGATTAGCCCTATCGATGTGGGACAATTTATTTTTTGTCTCCCCTTATTAATATCTACCATTGCATTCTATTCCACACATAGTTCAATGTACATGGCTTGTGCTCATGTATAGCGTGGGGGTTGAAAAAGCTGAAGCGCGTTAAGAAGTATGAACCAATTGCTCGGCTGACATCGTGGTTGTACATGATTTATATTTTGTGTTAAGAATATGTAGCATGACAAGGCTATATAATTTTGTAGGGAGTGTTGTTTAGCATTTTTATTTTGAAAGGCATGATTGTTTGTTGCTATGCCTGAGTATTGATATCTTTATGTTCATACCATAAAAGAAAGATTACATTATAGACATGTTAGGTAGCATTCCACATCAATAATACTATTTTATCATTTACCTACTCGAGGACGAGTAGGAATTAAGCTTGGGGATGCTTGATACGTCTTCAGCATATCTATAATTTTTTTATTATTCCATGCTATTATAGTATCAATCTTGGATTTTATATGATATTTTATAGGATTTTTGGGACTAACGTATTAACCTAGTGCCCTATATCAGTTGTTGTTGTTGTTGTTGTTGTTGTTGTTGTTGTTGTTGTTGTTGTTGTTGTTGTTGTTATTGTTGTTGTTGATGATTTTGCTTATTTTTGGCTTTTCAAAAAATCAATATCAAACAGAGTCCAAACGCGATGAAACTTTATGGTATTTTTATGGACCAGAAGGGACCCATGAAGGTTCGGGAGAAGACCAATAGAGTAACGAGGGAGTGACAAGCTCAATAGCCGCGCCCTGGGGGGCATGCCCCTTGAGCTTGTGGGCCCCTCGTGGAACATCTTGACCTAATTCCACCTCCATAAATTCCCAAATATTCCCAATATACCACAGAGCCACCAAAAACACTTTCTCCACCACCACAAGCTTCTGCCCTTCCGTGATCCCATCTGGAGGCCCTTTATGGTACTCTGCCAGAGGGGGAATCATTCACGGAGGGCTTCTACGCCATCCTTGCTGCCCTACGGGTCCATAGCTAGTAGCTAGATGGCTTCTACTCTCTTTGATCTTCAATACAATGCTCTCCTAAATGTTCTTGGAGTTCTATTCAATGTAATCTTCTTTTGTGGTGTGTTTGTTGGGATTCGATGAATTGTGGTTTTATGATCATATTATTCATGACTATTAATTGAGTATTTTATGAACTTTATTCTACATGATTGTTATAGCTTTGTATTTCTCTTTGATCTATCGGTTTGGTTTGTCTAACTATATTGATTTATTTTCAGTGGGAGAGGTGCTTTGTGATGGGTTCAATCTTGCGGTACTCTATCCTAGTGGCAAAGTAGTGGACAAGACACATATTTGAATTGTTTCTATTAAGGGTAAAACAATAGGGTTTATTCATATTGATTGGGTTTACTTTGTCTATATCATGTCATCTTGCTTAAGGCATTACTCTGTTTTATACTAATACCGTAGATGCATGAAGGATAGTGGTCGATGGGTGAAGTAATAGTAGTAGATGCAGGCAGGAGTCAGTCTATTTGTCTCGGACGATATGCCTATATACATGACCATTGCCTTGAATATCATCATAACTATGCACTTTTCTATCAATTGCCCAATAGCAATTTGTTCACCCATCGTATGTTATGTGTTCGAGAGAGAAGCCTCTAGCGAAAACTATGGCCCCGGGTCTACTTTTATCATATATAAAAACACAAAAATATCTTGCTGCAATTTTATGTATTTTCTTTTGTTTTGCAATTTATTTTATCATCTACCACTACGAGATTTATTCCTTGCAAGTAACCGCTGAGGGGATTAACAACCCTCTTGTACGCGTTGGGTGCAATTATTTGCTTTTATGTGTGCAAGTGTTGTTCACGAGGCTTTTGTGTGATTCTCCTACTGGATTGATAACCTTGGTTCTTAACTGAGGGAAGTACTTATCTCTACTGTGCTGCATCATCTTATCCTCTTCGAGGAACCCAGCGCATCTCACAAGTAACATGGATACTTATACATCGTTTCCTTCACGGACGATTTGAGCAGATATGGGTATATCTATTTAATGAAACATACGTCTGAAACATTTGAAAAGTTCAAAGAATTTCTGAATGAATTGAGAATCATCGTGGCAAAAAGATAAAATTTCTATGATCGGATCGTGGAGGAGAAGATCTAAGCCATGAGTTGAGCAAGCATCTAAGTGATCTCGAGATTGTCCCATAACTTACCCCTCCTGGAACTCCACAAAGAAACATCGTGTCGGAAAGGCGTAACCGAACCTTGTTAGACATGATCAGGTCAATGATTTCATTTACCGATCTACCTTTATCATTCTGGGGGTAGGCATTTGAAACATCAATATATAGACTAAACAAAGCACCATCAACGTCTGTTGAGATGACACCATATGAGTTAAGGAATGACAAGAAACAAAATTTGCCGCATCTCAAGATTGGGGGTTGTGAATCTTATGTAAAATGTTTACAGCCAAACAAGCTTGATACCAAAGTAGACAAGTGCTACTTTGTAGGATATCCCAAATATACATTTGGGTATTCCTTCTAACAAAAGTCCAATGACAAAGTGTTTGTTGCAAAAGGTGGACACTTTCTCGAGGATGAGTTTATTGCTAAAGAAGAAAGTGGGTTTTGAGAAAGGTAGTAGAAAACAACAAATAATTCACCTTATGAACACCCAAGAACAATATGAAGATGCTTAATGGGTTGTGATCAATGATCGTTACCGACTCCGAAAGTGCAATGGAAGTAGATGAGTTGGTGTAGATCTCACTTGAAGTCCCTCGAATGTTGATAAAGATCCTGCGAACCGCCCACGTTCGATCCCTCGAAGGGAAGACTCAAAGAACGACCTCTCTACTTGGTTGCAAGTGTACGGTCTTCATGATCTAACAGCGCTTCGCTGTCGAGAGCTAATTCTCACCGCAGAATTAGAGGGAGAATATTAGAACCACATGGGTCTTCTAATTATGAGGATTAGAGGTGGCTAGAGCTTTCTCTAATTAGTTAACTATGACCAACTAGAACATGCACTAGATCAACTAGAGGAGGCTCCAAAACTTTTGTCCACATAGGGTGGAAATCCTCTAGTATATATAGGATTGGGGTGGAGAGGGGCTGCCACAAAGGGGGAAAGAACCCCCTTGGGGCGCCGGACGGGGAGTAATACTCCTCCTCCAAGTAGGATTCGACACCCCCTTTTAGGAAAGGGGGCGCCTCCCTTGTTGGGCCCTTGTGGCCCAACTCCTTCTCCACCTCTTGCCTTATTTGGCCCGTTGATATTAAATTAAATACATTTTTGTTCTAAACATTTTCAGAGCATAATATATATAATTTAACATCTCTAGAAAAGTTTTCATATATATATATATATATATATATATATATATATATTAATCGGTAATACCCGATATTACCCAATATTCAGCAAAACCCCTTCGATGACCCCGAAACGCTTTCGGAACCTCTCGGAGCTATTCCGGATATTAATGAAACAATTCCAAAAATATATTTCGTCCCATCATACTAACACTCAGCAGATCGTGATTACGTTAAGCTTGTGACCCCATACGTTCGGTAACCATAGACATGAACGAAACCCCTTCTTTCAATGACCGATAGCGGAACCATGGACATCCATATTGTTCCCTATGATTACACGAATGATATTCGAGTGAACCTTCGGTTATCATGTGATGTTTCCTTAGCTTCGCGATACTTTACAAAACCCGGTGCACATCGGTATCCTCTTGAGTCATCACCATGCTTACTCATTGACCTATTTCGGCATCCCTGTGACGTAGTCACCTGTGTTTGGCTAGACGATGATGGATGCCTTCACACCAAGAGGGCCTTAAGAATATCTCTCCATCTTCGGAGGAGCATTTCCCACTCTTGAGTTATCCGGTAACTTATCAAACTTTTCGGTGAGCCTGAAAGTTGTCGTTACAATCACCTTGTTACAGATGACCTTTGAGCAACCCAAAGCCCTCCATCAGGTAGGAAGTGACCGAGAAACTCTCATGGTCTGAGGAACTAAAACACATGCTAACACTCCGTGTTATAACAGATGATTTCAGACGATATGATCACATGGTACAACAGACAAGTATTGGGTCGATTCAACATGATCATTCTTCTAACGCCATACCGTCAATGTTGTTTTAGGACTATCATTACACTTAATTATATCCTAAGTTCCGGAAAACGTGATAACTAACAATACTTGAGCCGATCTTAGAGGTGAGAGCGGGAACCAATTGTTTATCTTTTATCATTTCACACGTGCATATGAATTTTCCACTGAGTCGCATATCCCAGGATCATAGCAGTTATAGCATGAAATATAAATATTAATTATGAATAATGAAAGTATAGTAATACAATATTATTGCCTCTAGGGCATATTTCCAATAGTCTCCCACTTGCACTAGAGTCAATAGTCTAGTTGCTTGGTTTTAGAAAGGGTTAATTTGATAAATGCCACTCTAAATCTGGCGATTTCGAGAAATGCCACTACAATTTGCAAATTTAAAAAATGCCATTTCAGTGGCATTTTTTGAAGTCATGAGTGGCAGTTTTCAAAGTATGCAAAAATTGCAGTGGCATTTTTCAAATTTTAAAAATTGAAGCGGCATTTTTGTGAATCGTGATAATTCGAGTGGAATTTATCTAATTTACCCTTTTAGAAACACCTATGGGTATTTTGGTGTTGCTTAGGCTTTGCTTGCGGTAGAGATTTTGTTATTTGTTGTGACATATTCAAAACTCAGAAATATTTGTGTTAGTTTTGTCTGTTTGCAAGATCTCAATCCACCTTGTTTTGAGCTATAATATTTTATTGAAAATAAAATATGATTTAGACTCATTGCACATAGAATCATATTTCGGATTCATCCATTTATATCAAGATTCTTCTTGACTGTCCATATTCATAATATGAAGTTTATGGGCTTATTACAATTTTTATAATACCCAATTATATCAAGACATTTCTTGATTATTGGATCTATCTTTCATATCAAGAATCTTCTTGATTGTCCATTATTCATAATGTTTATGGGTTTCTTACAAGTTTTGTAATATCCAATTATATCAAGATATTTCTTGATTATTGAATTTTACCCATTTATATCAAGACTCGTCTTGATTGGCCATGTTCTCAATATATTGTTAATGTGTGTTCTTTACAATTTTTGTAATATCCAATTATATCAAGACATTTCTTGATTATTGGATCTACCCATTTATATCAAGACTCTTCTTTATCAGACAACATTGAAACATCTAATGTTTTCAAAAAACATAAATTATCATTATAGAATCAATATTGTTTATAAAAAAAATCTTATCACAACCCAAATTATATCAATCATGATGTTGGTATTCATATATTCTCAATAATGAAATTTTAACTTCATATGCTCAAAATGATACATTTATTCTTTTCAGATCCTTGATATCTGTTACTAACACTTAGTAAAACTCTTGTCCCTTTTCATATATATTATAACTATCAAGATGAATTACTTTCATTTACCATGCTTATAAGCATCTAGTTATAGGACACCGAGAGAAACAATTTCTATATTTAAACACTTTAAACCTTTTTGTCAAAATATATAAACTTTTAAGCTCAGTTAGACATATTGATCTATCTTATAGATTCTTTCATACCCAATATTTTGCCTTGTTATTTGATGAAAACATGTTTCAAAAACATTTTATTTTTGCTAAGAAGTTATATTATTTCAATTCCAACATATGTGATTAGAAATACTATATATAGCTCCCACTGAGTTATTTATATACACAAGGTTCCCTTGATAAGATCAAAATCTCAATATCAGCTCACTTGTTATAGATTTCAAAAACTCTTTTTAAGTTTACACTTTTATCCAGTGTCTTTGAAGGTTTTAAAACCTTTCTGGTTGTATCATTCATACGTATTTTCCTTTTAGGAAACTTAGTTTTAATATCCACTTTCTTCAAAAATCTTTTAAGTATCAACCAAGTTCCAAACTTTTTTTTATGACAATTACAATAAAGTTCTAAACTTAATTGTAAATTTATTTCGGTGTGCATGCTATGAACCATTCCTTTGAGATGGGCACCGCTATTGTTTCCTTGTAGTGTTCGAGATCATCTTCTTTCAAAGATGAATATCTCATTTGTAAAATATCAAAAATTCGACAATATTCCAAATTTATTTAAACTAGTTACAAGCTATAGAATTTCTACATCAAATGTAGTAACTTACGATTTATTTTGCAGACAATCTATTGAACAATTTCAATTTTGTTAATTCTAATTATTACCGTTAGGGATTCAATAATCCTTTCTAAGTTGTAATGTCTTCCCACTTATTTCTTTCACAAGAAAAACTTTTCTTGAAAAAGTGTTCATCTGTGTCAAACATTTTGCCTTTTGAACATTTCAATGGAAGGAACCCAAATCATTTCTTTAAGATATCCTACAACTTTTATCTGGTTTATAATTTCTATAATTCTTATGGTTTCATTAACCGACTAGTTTGCGGTGCTCTGTTTAGTGTATATCCTACCATTTCAATTTATACCCCAAAGTATAAATGCAGATCGGTCATAAATAATTCCATAATTATTTGACTGTTTTTGGTAAACTTATGACTAGATAATTTTCTTCATTCTTGAAGAATTAATTTATCTTTGGTCATAATAATCCCTATCTTCATTATAAGATATTTGAACTTTTCAAATACATTCTAAAATTCAAATATTATAGATTTTTATAAGTAAATCATATTTACCTAATCTTTTAATGAAGTATTATTATCCATTGTACCATGGCTTGTTTATCATACTTGATACATCATCATGTATTTTTTATTTGATTTCTCAATGAAGAGATTTCAATGCTTCATCTATATGAAGACCCCTAATAAAGCCTAGCAGTGATATATCAGTCTTCTTAAGATGTTTAGCATTAATGTTAGAAATTTCAAATCAAGATTCATTGACTAAACCATCAAAAATTCGCGGTACATCCAAGCATATTATTATAACCACCTTAGCAACTATTGTCCAAAATATTATAAGAACATCGATCGCATAATTCAAGAAATAATGTCTTATACAACTTCGGAACACAATAACTATTATTTGATCCTAATTTGAATCTTGTAGATAAACTAAAGCCATGATTCTATTCGTCCTGAGCAGCGATCTCATCACCATCCTTGACTAGCATCACGTCTTTATTTCTTCTCAACTTGTGAGCTTTCTGTAGTGCCTGCATTAGGTTGCACACAAAAGCAATCGAGAAGTATCAAATACTTGTGACTTACAGAAACTAGATAAATAACATTAACTTTGTATAACTTTTGTACCTTTACATGAAGAACCATTCTTCTTGTCTGCCAAATATTTCTTGCAGTTCCGCATCCAGTGACCCTTCTGTTTGTAGTTGAAACATTCAATCTCTTTAGAGGCTCCCCCCTTGTTCTTTTTTTGATAGATGGTCTTATCGGCACCAGTAGATTTCTTCTTGGACTTGGCCTTATTTTTGAAACTTGTAGTTTTTTGACAATCGGCACTTCTTTGTTCTTCTGCATGCAAGCTTCCGCAGTCTTGAGCATAGCAAAAAACTCATTTGCACTTTTCTCCATCCCATTCATGTTGTAATTCATGATAAAACCATCGTAAGATGGGGGGGGGTGAAGCAAGCATAATATCAGTACCGAGGGTTGGCGAAATTCGAAATTCCAGTGAAGCAAGTCTATCAACATAGCCAGCAAGCTTGACTATATGCTCACTCATTGAGGAACCCTCTTTCATCTTGCATTTGATTATGACCTTGGTTAACTCAAACTGTTCAGCCCTTGCCTGTTTCTTGTACAAAACTTCTAGTGACCCAATTATAAATTGAGTGGTAGATCATTCAAAATGCTTATGTAGTTCAGGATCCATCAAGTTACATGAGACACTAGAGTGCTTCATAGTCATCACTACGAGAAGTATAAGCAGTAACTTCTTCGGGTGATGAATCCTTTGAGGGAGCATCACCTAGGGGCTGATATAGCATGTACTCCTTATTGGCACTCCTGAGAACAAATCTCAGGTTGTGGATCCAATCCGCATATTTTCCACTATTTGCAGCCAACTTTTCTTTCTCAAGCATAGGGGCTAAGTTGAACATATTGCGAGCCATTTAATCTACAACAATAAACACAAATAATTTTGTACATAATTCATAATTCTTATTGCACTAGTTTACTAAAACAATTTTTAATATTAAAGTGCACTCCCACTCAAATTAATATCTCTCATGATTAATAGTGAGTGATTAAAGATCCAAGTCTAGTTCTCAGCCATTGATGTGGACATCACTGATGACGAAAATTTTGACCGGTGGGCAAACTTTTGTCCTATCATATCTCCATATGACTCTTGTTCATCTTTCGATGCTTTGTGCTTCGAGCTCAGAATGATTCTGCTAGAACTTTAACACAACCAAGTGTTATCTACATACATGGTCTGACCATCCCCATCTTACACCTCACGCCCCGTTTGTACTCATGTGGACATGACGCACTCCGGAATGCTACGTGTTATAGATGGTTGCAATACTAAGGAATAGCACATTTTAACTTGAATTTACTATGGGAGATCACCCTAATAATTGACTACTGCGCAATTAAAGGGTGCAAAAAACAAATGGATAAACATCTCAAGCAATTCATAATAGCATGGCATGTTATAGCCCTGGGCACCGGGAGATCTTCATGATTGTCTTCAATCTTTAGTTGAAGCAACGTGACGACCAATATTTCATTGCCGTGGGAAGCGTTTCAAAAATGTTGCCATGGCGACCATTTCAGAAAACGTTGTGGTGGCACCATAATCTGAAATGCCGCCGTGGCACAAAATTATAGCTCCTTGTCCCCCGCCTTTGTACACCTTCTCCTCGTCGGGGTCCTCCGCGTACCTCTTGCCACCATCACCTGAAACCTATCTCTACGACATTCACATTAAGGTGGCAATATCATGGCTCCAGCCATCATGTCGTGATGTGCAAGCCACTTAACATTACAACATATAACCATCTCATACATAAACTCATTATCATGACGAAGGCTATACCACGTCATATGAAAACCCTGCAAAACCATGTTAGACGTCCTCTAATAGGTTTGGGAAATTTTAATTATGTGGTTAACCAGTTTTATCAATTAAGACTAGCTACCTACGCAAGCACAACAAGGCGATTTTCTTGATGCTAGATTAAGTTTTGGGATGTGCGAAAGAGAGACTTAATTATAAGTCTCATCCCCCACACTAAAGTTCGTCAATACGCGTGACCCCCCTAGAAGATCGTCCATCTTTGGCACCCTCTTGTGTATGTGACGTTTCACTATTCCCGACTATGATGTAACACAAGGAGCTGTTAGCAGATCGTCAACAGCTAGAGCCAGTCGATTGTCAGAACCTCGTAGCAAAACTACATCATTCTGCCAATGAACTGAACCGAAGCAAAACTCATGGGAAGCATAGCAAGAACACCAACCCTCACATATAAGATGTGATCTGGATCGCAACATTCATATACTCATAAACCTGCTCATGATGCCACTGTTGGGAAACATAGTAGAAAACAAAAAAATTGCACCACGAACACCCAAGAACAATATGAAGATGCATAACAGGTTGTGATCACCGATCATTATCGACTCCGAGAGTGCAGCAGAAGTAGATGAGTCAGTGTGCATCGTACTTGAATTCCCTTGAACGATGATGATCCGGCAAACCGCCAACTAATGATCCCTTGAACGGAAGACTGAAAGCACGGCCTCTCTAGTTGGTTGCAAGTGTACGGTCTTCATGGTCCAGCAGTGCTTCACCATCCAAAGCTAATCGTCGCCGAAGAATTAGAGGGTCAAGATTAGAACCACACGGGGCTTCTAATTATGAGGATTAGAGGTGGCTAGGGCTTGCTCTAATTAGTCAACTAGGACCAACTAAAACGTGCACTATAACAACTAGAGGAGGCTCCAAAACTTGTGTCCACATAGGGTGGAAATCCTCTAGTATATATATAGGACTGGGGGGGGGGAAGAGGGTCTGCCACCATGGGGGAAAGAGCGACCATGGGGCTCCGGCCAAGGTAGGGGGAGTAGGACTCCCCATCCAAGTAGGATTCAGAGCCCCTCTTTTAGGAAAGGGGGGACGCCTCCCTTGTTGGCCCCTTGTGGCCCAACTCCTTCTCCACCTCTTGGCCTTATTTGGCCCGTTGATATTAAATTAAATATATTTTTGTTATAAACATTTTTAAGATAATAATATACATAATTTAACATCTCCAGAAACAATTTCCACCTATATATATATATTAATCGGTAATACCCGGTATTACCCGACATTCACCGAAACCCTTCCGATGACCCCGAAACGGTTCCAAAACCTCTTGAAAATATTCCAGATATTTATCAAAAAATTCCACAAATATATTCTCATAACTTCTGTCCTACAAACACTCAGCAAATCATGATTACCTTAAGCTTGTAACCCCATAGGTTCGGTAACCATAGACATCAACGAAACCCCTTCGTTCAATTACCGATAGCAAAACCATGGACATCCATATTTGTCCCTATGATTACACGAATGATATTTGAGTGAACTTTTGGTTATCATGTGATGTTCCCTTAGCTTTGTGATACTTTACAAAACCTAGTGCACATTGGTATCCTCTTGAGTCATCACCATGCTCACTATACCATTGCTTGTGTTACCAGTTTTGTTCTTCTTTCTTGTTGACGTGTTCCGGCATCCCTGTGATGTTGTCACCTGTGTTTGGCTAGACGATGATGGATTCCTTCACACCAAAAGGTCCCAAAGAATATCTCTCCATCATCAGAGCAGCATTTCCCACTCTTGAGATGTCTGGTCACTTATCAAACTTTCCGGTGAGCCTGAAAGTTGTCGTTATGATCACCCTGTTACAGATGACGTTTGAGCAACCCAAAGCTCACCATCTGGTAGGAAGTGACCGAGACACTCTCATGGTCTGAGGAACTAAAACACTTGCTAAAAATTCATGTTATAACAGATGATTTTAGACGAAATTATCACATAGTATAACAGACAAGTATTGGGTTGATTTAACATGATCATTCTTCTAACGTCATACCCTCAATGTTGTTTTAGGACTATCATTACACTAACAACACTTGAGTCGGTCTTAGAGGCGAGAGTAGGAACCTATTGTTTACTGTTTATCATTTCACACGTGCATATGATTTTTCCACTGAATCGCATATTCCAGGATCATAGCAGCTATATCATGAAATATGAACTCTTAATTGTGAATAACGGAAATATAATAATACAATATTATTACCTCTGGGGCATATTTCCAACAGTGGGAGGACACTAAAACTTGATGAGATTACTGAATCTCCATAGGTAAATAGGACAAACAATACGGAATTTGTTCCAGAAGTTGTCGGCACAACTGAACCAGAAGTTACTACATCGGCTATAGAAACTCCAGTTAAGATTGTAACTGAACCGCGTAGGTCAGGAAGAGTTATCAAACCTTCTAAATGGTAGATAACAAAATAGTCATCTTAGAAGAAGATGAGCCTGTGCAATACAAGGAATCAGTGGCGACGCCCAGATCAAAAGAATGGCTCAAAGCCATGCAAACCAAACTGGAGTCCTTGTACGAGAATCAAGTTTGGAACTTGGTCGATCCTCTAGAGGGTGTAAAACCAATACAATGTAAATGAATCTTTAAGAGAAAAATATACGTAGATAGTAATCCAACCATCTATAATGTGAGGCTAGTTGCGAAAGGGTTTTTGCAAATTGAGGGAGTTGATTATGATGAGACTCTAGCTTGCCGCAAAGCTCAAGTTTGTATGGATTATAATGGCTATAGCTGCATACTTCGAGTACGAGATATGGCAGATGGATGTCAAAACTGCTTTCCTAAATGGAAATCTGAAAGAGGATGTATACATGATACAACTAGAAGTTTTGTCGATCCAAAGAATGCCAGATAGGTGTGAAAGCTTCAAAGGTCAATCTATGGTTTGAAGGAAGCATCAAGGAGCTGGAATCAACATTTTGATGAAGTGGTAGAAGAGTTTGGCTTCCATAAAAATGATGAAGAAGATTGTGTATACAAGAAGTTTAGTGGGAGCTCTGTAGCGTTTCTAATATTATATGTAGACGACATATGTAGACTATTTGAAGAGTGTGTTTTCAATGAAAGACTTAGGTGAACCTGCATATATATTAGGCACAAAGATATATAGAGATAGATCAAGACATCTAATTGCAATAAGTCAGAGTACGTACATTGACAAGGTTTTAAAGAGGTTTAAAATGGAGAATGCTAAGAAAGGTTTTATGCCAATGTCACATGGCATAACACTTAGCAGAAATCAATGTCCTAAGACAGTTGATGAGCGAGTGCAAATGAGTGGAGTACCATATATCTCTACTGTTGGCTCCATCATCTATGATATGCTATGTACAAGACCAAATGTTTCTTATGCACTAAGTGTTAGTAGCAGATACCAGAGTGATCCAGGAGTGGCTCACTAGATAGAAGTTAAGAATATTCTTAAGTACCTCGGAAGAACAAAGGACATGCTCCTTGTTTATTGACAAGATGAAGAACTTGTTGTAAACGGTTACATCGATGCTAGCTTCATGACTGATATAGATGACTATAAATCTGAATCAGGTTATGTTTTCATATTTAATGATGGCGCAGTTGTTTGGAAGAGTTTCAAACAAAAACAATATTGTAGATTCTACGATAGAAGCAGAATATATTGCAGCTTTGGAAATTCAAATGAGGCGTCCTAGATCAAGAAGTTTCTTGAAGAAATTGGTGTAGTCACAAGTGTGATCAATCTAATGGCTCTCTATTGTGATAATAGTGGAGTTGTTGCTCAAGCGAAGGAACCAAGATCACACATAAAGACCAGACACATTGAACACAAGTATCACATTGTCCGACAATATGTTGAGAATGGATGTGTGAAGATTCTCAAGATTCAAACGGATTTGAATGTGTCAATCCGAATGACGAAGGCTTTACCACGATCAAAACACGAGCAACATCAGATAGCCATAGGTGTTAAAGTGACTATGTAAACTAGATTACTGACTCTGGTGCAAGTGGGAGACTGTTGGAAATATGCCCTATAGGCAATAATATTTGTATTATTATATTTCCATATTCATAATTAAATAGTTTATATTCTATGTTATAATAGCTCTGATCCTGGAATGCAATTCAGTGGAAAAACTCATATCCACGTGTGGAATGATAAATGGTTAAATAAACTGTTCCTAGTCTTGCCTCTAGGACTAGCTCATGTGTTGATTGGTGATCATGTTTTCCGGATCTTAGAATATCATTAGGTGTTAAATGATAGTCCTAAAACAACTTTGAGATTATGACATTCGAAGAACAATCACATTGAATCGACCCAAATATTTTTGATATGAATTCAATAATATCATTTGTAATCAACTGTAATAACACGAAGTGTTAATGTGTGGTTTTGCTCCTTAGATCATGAGAGTACCATAGTCACTTCTTACCGTATGGTGGGATTTGAGTTTCTCAAATGTCATCTGTAGCATGGTCATCATAAGGACAACTTAAAGGTTCATCAAAAAGATTGATGATGGACTAGATAGCTCGAGAGTGGGATTTGCTCCTCTGACGATTGAGAGATATTCTTAGGGACCTCTAAATGTGACAACATCGTCTGGCCAAACACATGTGACTAAATCACGGGGATGCTGGAACAAAACAACAAGAAAAAGGAACAAAACCGGTAACGAGGATTTCGGTATAGTGAGCATGTGATGATTTCAGAGGATACCGATGCATCCGGGTTATGCAAAGTATCATGAATCAAAGGGAACATCACATGATAACCAAAGTTTCACTTGAATAGCATTTGGGTGCTCATAGGGATCGATATGGACATCCAAAGTTCCACTATTGTTCACTGACCGAAGGGGTTTTGTTCCTGTCTATTAGTTACCGAACCTAAGGGGTCACATGCTTAAGGAAATCACAATCTTCCGAGTGTTAGTTGG
This sequence comes from Triticum timopheevii, assembly GCA_963921465.1. NCBI lineage: Eukaryota > Viridiplantae > Streptophyta > Magnoliopsida > Poales > Poaceae > Triticum > Triticum timopheevii. Next base: position 240,093,948 of record OY997268.1, read on the forward strand.
ATGGGAGTGATGAGAATATATTTTTCGAATTGTTTCATTAATATTCGGAATAGTTCCGAGAGGATAGGAAAGCATTTCGGGGTCACCGGAAGGGTTTCGATGAGTATCGGGAATACCGGGTTTTACCGGCAAATATGTATAGGTGAAAAATGTTTCCGGGGATGTTAAATTCTATATAAAATGGTCTGACAATATTTGGAACACTTTTAAATTGATTTAATATCAACGGGCCTTAAAAGGATAAGTGGAGGAAGGCAACTTGGGCCACCAAGGCGCACCCTTCCCCTATGGTAGGAGGCCAAATGGGAAAGGGGAAGGACTCCCCTTCCCTCCTTTGCCGGTGCAAGGGGTGGGGGGTTCCTTCTCCTTCTCTTCTCTACTCTCCTCCCCTCCCAACCTATATATACTTGAGGACTTGTGCTCTTTTGGATACACAAGTTCTAGAGCCTCCTCTAGTTCTTCTAGCCCAGTTGGTCCTAGTTGACCATTTAGAGCTAGACTAATCCTCTAATACTCATAATTAGAAGCCCCGTGTGGTTCTAATCTCCTCCATCTAATTCTCTGGTAACAATTAGCTCTAGACGGTGGAGCACTGCCCGGTCGTGAAGGCTGCACGCTTGCAACCAAGTAGAGACGTCTTGCTTTCGGTCTTCAGTTCGAGGGAATATTCATGGGCGGTTTGTGAGATCATTCATCGACGGTTCACGGGACTCTAATTACAATCTACACCGACATGTTTCTTCTTCCGCTGCAACTCAGTTGTCGGTGTTCTGGGAATGGGGGTCCCTAGACTTGCCTGCATGCGGCCTGCGGCGTGGCTCAAGTGGGGGCCCAATGCAGCCCAGCTCCACCAGCTCAAGCTCAAGACCCTCGTGAGGGGCCAAGCCTCGCGAGGCGGACGACAGGGAGCTTCCTCAGGAGCAGCCTCCTCAGGCAGGCTCGCGAGGAGGCGGAGAGATCAAGGCAAGGCACCTCCCGAGGGGCCCGTGACGCAAGCCATGACGATCGGAGGCCAGACGGGTGCCAGGCGGGCGCCGGCCTACGCAGTGTCCTTGTTTCCCTTTCGGTGCAAAGGGGGCAAGCACAGGCCAAGGCATCAGGCAAGGGTTACTGTTTCGGTGCAACAAGACCAAGACCAGCAGAATGGAAGGATGGAGGTCATCGTGGAGCCCAGGGTGGCGTCACCGTCAGGACCTTTGGCAGCCGAAGACCAACTTTAGTCAGGATAAGTGTACCAGATGTTCCCCTTCAAAATGGCCAATTGTTGGCGCCCTTCCTGCTCGTTATTTGGGTAGAGGCCCAGGGCCTCTGCCTATAAATAGGACTATCCACCCATAGGGTAGAGGCATCTAGAGGATCTAGAGATCGACCAGAGAGAGAGAGAGAGAAGCGAGTGAACTCACCCAAGAAGCTCATCGCACCAGCTCAAGAACAGTCCCTCACGAGGCTGTTCTCCCTTTGTACTATTCACTATCAGCCCCTGAGGCAATCCACCACACCACACACTAGAGTAGGGTATTACACCACAATGGTGGCCTGAACCAGTATAAATCTCGTGTCCCTTGTGTATTCATCTTTCTTGCTTAGATCTTTGCGAGACTTTGAGACGTGAGCTGGTAGGGGAGAGATCTTCGTGCGCACCCCAGTGTTCGAACCTCAAGGGTCTGCCTGAACCCGAAATCTGACATTTGGCGCGCCAGGTAGGGTTGCGCCGGAATCTTTCTTCCGCTGGTCGTGTATGATCTTCCGCCGTGATCATGGCCGACGCTCACCGAGCCCGCGCCGAGCGTCGGGCTGCTCTCGCCACCCGCGTCACCCAGACGGCACCCGTCGGTGGACGCCCCCGTCATTCTCCGTCGCCTGCCGCCAATGCCGCCACCGGCCCGGCGGGGAACGAGCAGCAGGCCTCGTCCCTGCATCCTTCGGTGCGGCGCGATGGCCGCACGACCACCCCATCGCTGACTCCAGCCGGTTCGTCGTCCCATGCCCATCGCTCCCCCACAGATGCGCATGCCATGCTGCTCCTGGCGTGTGAGCTCCTGCACTACTGCCCCGTCGACGACCTCTACGAGGACTGGCTCACCCGCATCACCGAGGTCGTCAGGGCCACAGGGGGCTCTCCCATGCTGTCCCTCTTGCTGCCTCGCCCTCCATCCTGCGCAGGAGGCGAGAAGCAGGAGGTGCCTCCACCACCTCCACCCCAAGAAGGCGGCCTGGCTCCCAGGCGCGTGGTCCCCGGACAAGACCCGCCGCGTCCAGTGCCTGCACGGCAAGAAAGGAGCTGCCAAGAGATCCCTCGCCCCCAAGAAGGTGCTCGCGTGCTCCCAGCACTGGTGCGCCATGACCGCATCCCTGAGCCGCCACGTCAGGACCCCGCGCTGTTCCAGGCAGCGGCGTGCGGGAATCCCCAAGAGCAAGCCCCACCTCAGCAGAGAGCTCCGGTGGCCACTGCAGGCTGCCGCGCTTTCACCTCCGAGCTGCGTAGTGCCGCGTGGCCCGGCAAGTTCAAGCCAGACCTGCCTCCGCGCTACGACGGCACTGCAGACCCCGCGTTGTTCCTCCAGCTCTACGAGCTGGGCATCGAGGCCGCCAACGGGGACGAGAAGGTCATGGCGAATTGGTTTCCCATGGCACTCAAGGACGATGCCCGCACCTGGCTCCTGAACCTGGCCCCAGGCATGATCTCCTCCTGGGACGAGATGCGTACCTGCTTCATCGCCAACTTCCAAGGTACTCACGACCGGCCCCCGTCCATGAGCGACCTACGCCGCATCAGGCAATAGCCAGGAGAAACCCTGCAGAAGTACATCCAGCGCTTCAACAATGCCCGCCTCAAGATTCCCAAGGTAACTGAGGAGGCCATCATTTCAGCCTTCTCCGACGGCGTGCGCGACATCAAGATGAAGGAGGAGCTAGCAATCCATGAAGACTTGTGCACATCGCTGGAGCTGTTCAACCTGGCGACCAAGTGCGCCAGGGCTGAGGAATGGCGTCTCTCCCTCCTCGAGCTCCCGGCTGCCGAACTAGAAGAGAAGAAGCCCAAGGTCAAGGACATGGAGCGCAAGGGGGCTGCTATGCTCATAGCAGAGCCAGCCACCAAGCGAGCCAGGGATCATCCTGAGTCATCTAAGGGCAGCCGGTACTGCGTGTACCATGACCTCCACACACACAACACCAATGAATGCCAAGAGCTCAGAGCCATGCGAGATGGGCGTATCGGCCGACGCGCCGACCGCAGCGACCGGGGCTATGGCCGAGGAGGAGGAAGAGGTGGAGGACGATGGGAAGATCGTGGCCCTCGCCAAGGGTGGCATGACTGGCCTCGCGAGGACCGCTGGCAGGACCAGCCTTGCAAGGGAGGTTGGAGGGATCAGCCTCGTCAGGACCGCCCTCAAGGCAACGCAGGCCTCCCTCCTCTGCCACCGCCGCCAAGGAGGAATGAAGACCATCACCAGGACGAGGGGGCTAGGGGCTTCCAGGAGCCGCGCGCAATCGCTTGCATCCTGGGCGGCGCTCAGGCCCCAGCCTCTCAGCACATCTTCAAGCAGTTTGCTCACGAGGTGAATGCAGTCCTCCCCAAGCTTGAGGCCACATGCCCACTCAGGTGGTTTGCGTGCGCTATCACGTTCAGCTCAGCGGATCAGCTCAAGTGTGCGGCAACGGCCGGGGTCCTCCCGATGCTTTGTTCCCCAGTCATCCGCAATGTGCAAGTCACCAGGACCCTCATCGACGGCGGGGCTGGGCTCAACGTCCTGTCCGTCGAGACGTTCAGCAATCTCCAAGTGCCATACGATCAGCTCCAGCCAACCAAGCCTTTCTCAGGAGTCACTGATGGTTCCACTGTTCCAATAGGGCAAGTTCGTCTTCCCGTCACTTTGGGCAGCGCAACAATTACCGCACCGAGCTCATTGACTTCGATGTCGCTCACATCCGCCTGTCATACAATGCCATCCTCGGGTACCTAGCTCCGGCCAAGTTCATGGCAGTGACTCACCATGACTACAATGTCCTCAAGATGCCAGGAAGTGGTGGAATCATCATAGTGCCTTGCGAGGAAAGGGATGCAGTGTGTTCTCTTGAGCGTGCCTTCTAGGCCGCGGCAATTGAAGACCCGATCACAGGAGCGGGAGGCTCCCCGAGGCGTTCCTTAAGAGAAGAAGGCTTCACCTGGCCCAAGCGCTCGCGAGGCAGGACCCTCCGGAGGCATTGCGTCAGGATCCGCGCCCGTCCAAGGGGCGCCATGCTCTGTCGCATGGAAGGCACGCCCGGCGCCCTCCTCGGGCAGGGCTCGGGGGCTCTCTCCTGGAGGGCCACCGACCTTGCCAAGGTCACGAGGGAGGCGCTCGGGCACTACTTGGAGGCGTGCTTCAAGGCACATTTCCCTTAGGAAGGTATAAGGCAAGGAAGGCAAAACCCCCAGGAGTTCATCGCGAGGAACATTCAGGAGCTACAGGAGTCAAGAGTCATGCGTGGCAGTCGCCGCCTACCTGCTGTAGCCCCACATCCCGGTGAGGATGGTGGGCTGCGTGTCTGCATCGACATACCGGGGCTCAACCGAGCTGCGTCTTAGGAGCGCCTCTGGCCTTCACGCGTGGGGCGCTGTGAGGGTCCACCTCACAGCTACGTCCGCATGCCCTTTGGCCTGCCGAATGCAGCTGCTACCCACCAGCACCTGATGAGGAGCATCCTAGAAGCTCAGGTGGCCAGGCACCGCGCGTTCCTGGAGGAGATGGAGATGGACCTTGAGGAGCCGCCCGGACCCACAGAGCCTCCCGAGGCTCAGGGCTCCGAGGGCTCAAGAGGGTTGGCTGCTTCACCGCGCGTCAATAGCTACTCCGACACTCACTCTACAATGGTATCAGGTGACATCTTTTCAAGTTTTATCTTCAGCTGGGAGCGCCCGCATGGCTGCATCATTCCCAGGTCGCGTGGGTCCGTCCCTGCGGCATGTAACCGTTTTTGCTTATGTTTTTCATCTGCTTTGTTGGGGGCGCCCTTCGGGCTGCATTATCCCTAGGCTGCTCGGGCCAGACCCAGTGGCGTTTACTTCTCCGCATCTACCTATATGAATTTGCTCCTCCGAGCCTAACCTGGTCCTCATGATTATCATCTGCTGCTTATCACGGACCTCTCCGCTCGCATGCAAAGCGCTTGCACGTTAAAAGGGGGGCACCTGAGCATCGCGACTCATGGGCTCTTACTGGCTCTCCAGCCCTCACCCCCTGGCCTTGACCCACGACATTGCGACCTGTCATACCAGTGGCGGCTGAGCTCGCTCGAGGGCCGGGACCTGAGGACATAGAGCATTTGCATTCTAACCACCTTGCAGGAACACACCATTGATAAAGGCCCAGAGCCAGGCGCAACCCTCCTCGAGGTAGGGCCTCGTGAGTCCCGCGCTGGCTCACGGGTGCCCAGATACACCTCTCCTAGCCCTACTGTGCAGGCCACGTGTCAGGGCGGGGCTGTACACACCCCGGGGGCTCCTCCCGGAGGGGAGCCCCCTCCCATGTACCAGTGGAAGCACCATGCTCCGCGCTAGCTGATGACACTGCTGAGGAGCGGCTATGCCCGTACACATAAAGATGCGCCATGCTCCACGCTGGTGATAAACAACTGAGGGCGGCCCACGGCCGTATCAACCTCAGGGAGCCCAGAGCTCAGTGTCTGGTACCATCGCAACGCCTTCCCTCGGGAGTGCCGCGCGAGGGGGCTGGACACGGGGGCTGCGCCCGGGTTACGCCCAAACGCACGCCACCCAGCCAGGTCCCTCGGACCTGGTCATCGCGCGCCTCCCCCCGAGCGGAGCCAAGGTACGAAGACTCGTTTGCGTGTCAAGGGGGACTCCTGAGCATCACGACTCAGGAGCCTAACTGGTCACGTAGCCCCTCACTCCTTAGTCCCATCATGGTTTTCGGTCGGGACTAACGGCGGCTGAGGTATGCACGGGGCCGGGCCCTATCGACGTAGAACGACAAATCCACTCCTACGCCCCTCCCTTCCCTACTTGCTGTTTGCGCGTCAAGGGGGACTCTTGAGCATCGCGACTCAGGAGCCTAACTTGCGACGTAGCCCCTCACCCCTTAGTCCCGTCCTGGTTTCCGGTCGGGGCTAACGGCGACTGAGGTATGCGTGGGGTCAGGCCCTGCCGACGTAGAACACAAGCAAGTAGGAGGGAAAGATGCAAATTCTAGGGAATTCAAAAGCAAATATTACAAGCCATAGAGTGTTTTCACAACACCAAACACAAGTTTAAACGCCTCCACAAGGCATGGTGCATGTTGCAGGAATTAAAAACAGGACAGAAGACGCAAGGGGATCACTTTCCAGTGGTGCTGCCGCCTGTGGTGGAGCCACGCTGGGCGGCTCCGCCTCCTGAAGCCGCGGAACTGGTGGCGTCGCGTCTAGGAAAGATGGTGAAGGCACGAAACTTCCCTAGCAAAGCCTCGGCTCGGCCCTTTACAGCCTCGGCAGCGGCAGCAGCAAGGTCGCCGCTCACGGGTTCCATCAGGCTGTCGAGGTCGATGTTGGAGTCGCGAAGGTAGATGTGGCTGAGAACGCGCGTCAGCGCTGCAGATGACAGGGCACACGCCTCAGCCTCGGCCGTGGGACCAAGGCCGTCCGCAGCATCTTCAAGCGCACGGACCAGGAAGGAAAGCAGCTCGGCATGGCTGTCCTCTTCGCTAGCCAACGGGTCCTCTAAGCCGCTCTCATAGAGCGTCTTCAGCGTGGCGCGAGCCTTCTCCTCCCGCTCGGCGAAGGCCACCCGATCCTCGGCCAGGACCTTCGCCTTGCGGTCTAGCTTGGCCCTCTCCACCTTCAGCGCCTACTCCAGCGTCTCCAACCGGCTACGACGGTCAACAAGCTTGGTGTCCCGATCTTTGACGGCAACCTCCCGAGCCTTCATCCCCTCCTCCTTCTCCTGGCGGATGCAGACCTCCTTTGCGAGCTCCTCGCGCAGGTCTTGCAGCTCGACCTCCAGCGCCTTGCAGCGGCCCTGGGCATCTGCAGCTTCGCCTTGGGCAGCATCGCGAGCAGCCTTAGCCTGGCGGGCGGCTTGTTTCTCCTCATCGGAGGCAGACGCAGCCTGCCTCAGCGCCGCTCGAACAGAGGCAGCAGAGCGGGCCCAGCCGGAGGCTAACTCTAGGCGCCCGACCACGAAGCGGGGGTCCGCGCTCTGGAGATCCTCCCGAAGTCGGCTCAGTTCGTTAGCAGCCTGGTCCAAGACAGCGGAGGGATCAGAAGAGACGGGAGCTGGTGGAGCAGGCGGAGAGGACGGCAGCGTGATCATGGCTTGAGAGGAAGGAGCCTCCCAGGCTTTGGGCATCTCAGCAGCAGCACCAAGCCTAGGCCCCTCCAAGGTCAGCGGGGCCACGGGGGCTGACTCCTCGCCAGAGTGCCCCTGCTGGGCTCGCGAGGACGACCGGGCAGGGGAAGCGCGGGCCTCGGTGCCTCCTTTCCCTGCAGAAGAAGGCGCTGCCTCGGCAGGCGAACTCGCCTCAGGCAGGGCCGCAGAAGCCCCCCTCAACCTCTTCGCCTCAGGTGCCGGCCTGGTCAAGGAGTGCAGACGTCAAGTCTCGACGGCAGAAACAAAGCAGAGCACGGATTGAGTACTTACTGGTCATCGTCCACGGTCTCAAGCAGCCTCTGGCCAAACTTGAAGCCTGAGAGCCTGCAGCTGGGGTCAGCCTTGGGAGGCATGGAAGCAGAGGACGCGTCGGGAAGGCCGGAGCTGGCCTCAGACCGCCCCGGAGCTAGAGCGGATCCTGGGGGCACCAGCCCCGACCTGTCTTTCCTCGGGACCGGGGGAGAATCCACTCCTCCTCGCCCGTCGCTGGCCTCGTCTCGTCCGGCATGGAGCGGAGGGTGCGAGACCTGCGCCGGGGGAAGGACTCCTCCGACTCCTCGCCAGTCGAACTCCTCTTCCTCCTCCTCCTCCTCCTCTTCTCCCTCCTCACTCCTGCTGGAGTCGCTGGAGGACACATTCACCGTCGGCAACACCGTCAGATCCCCGGGAGCCACTGCGGGCACTAGCCCCTCACCGTTGAAGGTGGGCATGGCATCCACCGCCTACTCCCAGTCGTCACGAAGAAACAGGGGGATAGGAGCACCGTCCGGCGTCGCCACGTCTGCCCCGACCAAGAAGTGGAGGGCTGCAACCAAATCTTCATCGGCCAGGGCTGCAGAGCTCAAGCGAATGGCAGCATCTGCTTCCCCGAGCCTCTACAACGGGAGCGAGTGCTCCCGCAGTGGAGCCACCCGGTGCTCCAGAAACTCCCTCAAGAGTGTGGCCCCAGTCAGCTTCGTCGCCCCCAAGTTGGCTGGCCTCAGGTTCGTGTCCATCCTCTCCAGCATCGCTCTCGCGCGGGGGTCGATGAGCTCCGCGCGAGACCACGCATCAACGGCCTTGGGCTGCCCCGTGGGCAGCAGAAGTCGGGGGTGGATGCGCCTGGCGTCCACCATGACCCACCTACTCCGGAAGCCTTCAATCCTCTTCCCGAGCTTCGAGATGGCGTTGGAGCCAGAGTATGCAACAAAACTCGCGCATGCGGAGATGGGGCCATGAGAAACCCGGAGATAAAAGTAATGGCGCAGCAAGGCCACTGAGGGCTTTATCCCAACGTGAGCCTCGCAATAGTAGGCAAAGATCGCCAGAAGAAGAACAGAGTTGGGGTGGAGGTGCAGAGCTTGCAAGTTGTACAGACGAAGAACAACAAGGAAGAACTCAGAAAAAGGAGGCACCAGACCAGCAACGATGGCGCTCATGAAGAGCAGGTAGAAGGTGCTCCCCTTGCCTTCAGGCTGGCCGGAGCCAGCCTTGAACACAGTCGCTCCCGCGTTGCCCTGCGCCACCATCCTCAGGCGTAGGAGGGTGAGATTCCTCTTCGACACATTTGGGGGATCCAGAGCCGGGGAGTACCAGGCCTCAGTCGGAGTCTTGCGGGGCGCCATGGCTCGCCGGACGGGAAGGATTGAGGCAGATCTGGAGGATTTCGGAACCAGGAAGGAGAAGGGCGAGAAAGGGGATCTGGAGCAAGGCAAGCGGAAACAAAGCAGGTCAGTCTCGCCCGGGCACCCCTTTTTGTCAAGTCGTGCAGTTGCTGAGGCGTCGTGGGAGAGTGGAGACGCCCACGTCCAATCGACCACCATGCGGCGCCCAAGGCCGCAGGCTGTTGGGGCCCGCGGCGCTTGGCACTTGACCCTTCGCTTCTCTGCTAAGCCAAGTCCGGTTGCACCTTGGGCCCGGGGGCTACTGTCGGCGTTCTAGGAACGGGGGTCCCTAGACTTGCTTGCCTGTGGCCTGCGGCGTGGCTCAAGTGGGGGCCCAATGCAGCCCAGCTCCACCAGCTCAAGCTCAAGACCCTCACGAGGGGCCAAGCCTCGCGGGGTGGACGACAGGGAGCTTCCTCAGGAGCAGCCTCCTCAGGCAGGCTCGCGAGGAGGCAGAGAGATCAAGGCAGGGCACCTCCCGAGGGGCCCGTGACGCAAGCCATGATGATCGGAGGCCAGGCGGGTGCCGGCCTGCGCAGTGTCCTTGTTTCCCTTTCGGTGCAAAGGGGGCAAGCACAGGCCAAGGCATCAGGCAAGTTTTACCGTTTCGGTGCAACAAGACCAAGGCCAGTAGAACGGCAGGATGGAGGTAATCGTGGAGCCCAGGGCGGTGTCACCATCAGGACCTTTGGCAGCCGAACACCAACTTTAGTCAGGATAAGTGTACCAGATGTTCCCCTTCAAAATGGCCAATTGTTGGTGCCCTTCCCGCTCATTATTTGGGAAGAGGCCCAGGGCCTTCGCCTATAAATAGGACTAGCCACCCACATGGTAGAGGCATCTAGAGGATCTAGAGATCGACCAGAGAGAGAGAGAGAGAGAGAGAGAGAGAGAGAGAGAGAGAGAGAGAAGCGAGTGAACTCACCCAAGCAGTTCATCGCACCAGCTCAAGAACAGCCCCTCATGAGGTTGTTCTCCCTTTGTACTGTTCCCTATCAGCCCCTGAGGCAATCCACCACACCACACACTGGAGTAGGGTATTACACCACAATGGTGGCCTGAACCAATATAAATCTCGTGTCAATTGTGTGTTCATCTTTCTTGCTTAGATCTTTGCGAGACTTCGAGACGTGAGCTGGTAGGGGAGAGATCTTCGTGCGCACCCCAGTGTTCGAACCTAAAGGGTCTGCCAGAACCCAAAATCCGACATCGGTGATGGTAACGATCGTGATCTCAACCCGATATGCATCTTCATATTGATCTTGGGTGTGCGTAGGCGCAAATTTTCTTGTTTTCTACTATGTTTCCCAACATACCTAACCCGGCCCCTACATAAACGGCTGGTCGGCAAAAGAAGAACTCGCTCGCTAAATCATGGGTAAGTCATTTGTCCTACATCTTGTCTGCCATTTTGTGTGTAGAAGTGCATGCTCTAGCCAATCCAACCAAAAGACCAATCTGATGGAAGAGATTAGGCAATAAATTTATAAGTCAACAATCCCCCACTTGGGTGGCTCCCTCAGGCCTAAACGTGGATCGAAAGTGGGATGCAACTTAAGTGCGCCAGCCGGGTCTTGAACTCAAGGCCTCTTGGCTTTGATACCATGTAGAAGTGCATGCTCTAGCCAATGCAACCAAAAGACCGATTTGATGGAAGAGACAAGGCAATACATTTATATGTCAACTTCGTGAGATATTAGATGGAGTGATGAAGGTAACATGTTGTATTCTGGTCACTAAAGTTTCTTTGAATTTTAGGTGACACATATGGAGGTCAAGGTGAAATTCATAATCTTACGGGTACTATGCTCTAACAATTTACATAACCATTTGTAGTATGACAACCATGCACCATTAATTCTTTAGAAAAATATACAAACATTTCCCTTGCATTGGCAGGCTTTAGCCACTAGTTTGTATATGAACATTTATGTGGTACATTTGAGTCATCTATTTGACATTTAGATTGATGAGGTAGTATTTATGTTCCTTACAATTTGAAACCACTGTCTTTTCAATACATTCTAAATACACTAAATTGTACTTAGTTTTGAAGATCAATATGCCAGGTCTTCATTTATGTTTCCATTTTTGAGCTTTAGCCATGGACTACATTCTGGATCCGCACCCTTGATGTGTGCTTTAATTGCTAGCTTCTTTTTACATGTAGTACTTGCCATGTAAGTTGAAAAGTAAGTTCCATGATTCTACAAAATTTCAAGTTAGGTAACATTTTCATTCCATATTTGGTCCTTTGTAGACTCCATTGCTCCGACGGAATCACCATGTGTTCCTCACTGCATCATGCATCCTATTTGTGAGGGCTATCTTTCTCCAATTAGCTTTCTTTTAACATATATTCTAAAGGTAACTTTTTACAACTATTGTTAACCTTAAAATTGAAGATGTTCTCTGTGCTTTGATCAAAACTTTCTGCTGCTAATTACTCTTCATGTCCTTTTATTTTTTTTAAATAGTGAAGCCTAGAGATTTTGAGGGGTGCAACATGCCTGCTATGTAAAAGTCAACTATAACATTACCTGGGGATTTCAATATGATCTATCAAGAAAGAGACAAGAGCAACCCAAACCTGAACAGAAGGATGGGAAAGTTCAGAAAGGCAATCGATCAGGTAGGACTGAAAGAAGTGAAGTGCAAAAATTGCAGGTACACATGGAGCAACCAGCGTGAAGATCCAACTTTCTGCAGCATAGATAAAAAAATTTGCAACATACAGTGGCAGGACAGACATCCAGATTACCTGCTAGAAGCCGCCTCAACATTTTCTCCAACCACTGCCCCCTACTGCTGACAAAGGCAGCCACCCCTTTCAAACCAGCTAGCTTCATGTTCGAGAATTTCTTGCCCAAAGCACATCATTTCATGGAAACTGTGCAGCGAGCGTGGCAACGGCAGGTTCAACATGATTTCCCTTTCATCAGAATCAAGAGAAGAATGGCCAGGGATGTGTCTGATCTAAAGATATGGAGCAAGCACCTTTTTGTAAAAACTAAAATGTAGTTTCTTATTGAAAATGAGGTGATCGTGCGGCTTGATGTTGCACAAGAGTCCATACGTCTATCCTCGGCTGAACTTAGATTGAGAAAACAGCTCAAGCTCAAGGACTTGGCCTAGCAGCGATTGAGCGAGTAAAGAAAAAAGAAGGCCTCCAGGATTGGTTGGCTGCGGGCGGGAGGTGCAAGCACAGAGTTCTTTCATGCCAAGATGAGGGCTAGAAGAAGAAAGAACTTCATCTTCTCACCAAAAGTCCACGACAGAGAAGTTTCAGGACATGTTGAGAAGGAGCAAGCAATACACGAGCACTTTACTACAACCCTGGGCAGAAGGGAGAGCTAACGCTACACTCTGAATTGGGATCTGGACATGCCGACTATGGATCAATGTGGGCTAGATGCGCCATTCACCATGGCTCAAGTATGGGCTGCGATCATCTTGTCCTCACCAAGAAGGCCCCCGAACCGGATGGCTTCGCCGGGCAATTCTTCAGATCATGCTCGTCGGTAATAAAAGACGAGATCACGGCAGTCTTCGAGAAATTCTGCCAGCTCAGGGGGCAGAATTTCTCAGAGCTGAACACTGCATTCATCGCCCTGCTACCCAAGAAGAATGGTACCTCCGAGATCAGCCGCTTCAGACAGATCAGTCTCATACACTCCATTACGAAGTTCATTTCTAAAGTGCTCTCCGTCAGGCTTGCTGAAGGAAATATGCCCTAGAGGCAATAATAAAGTTATTATTTATTTCCTCATATCATGATAAATGTTTATTATTCATGCTAGAATTGTATTAACCGGAAACATGATACATGTGTGAATACATAGACAAACCTATAGTCACTAGTATGCCTCTACTTGACTAGCTCATTAATCAAAGATGGTTATGTTTCCTAACCATAGACATGTCTTGTCATTTGATTAGTGGGATCACATCATTAGAAGAATGATGTGATTGACATGACCCATTCCGTTAGCCTAGCACTTGATCGTTTAGTATACTGCTATTGCTTTCTTCATGACTTATACATGTTCCTGTAACTATGAGATTTATGCAACTCCCGTTTACCGGAGGAACACTTTGGGTACTACCAAACGTCACAACAAAACTGGGTGATTATAAAGGAGTACTACAGGTGTCTCCGAAGGTACATGTTGAGTTGGCGTATTTCGAGATTAGGTTTTGTCACTCCGATCGTCGGAGAGGTATCTCTGGGCCCTCTCGGTAATGTACATCATTATAAGCCTTGCAAGCAATGTGACCAATGAGTTGGTTACAGGATGATGCATTACAGAACGAGTAAAGAGACTTGCCGGTAACAAGATTGAACTAGGTATTGGATACCGACGATCAAATCTCGGGCAAGTAACATACCGATGACAAAGGGAACAACGTATGTTGTTATGCGGTTTGACCGATAAAGATCTTCATAGAATATGTAGGAACCAATATGGGCATCCAGGTCCCGCTATTGGTTATTGACCGAGAATAGTTCTAGGTCATGTCTACATAGTTCTCGAACCCGTAGGGTCCACACGCTTAACATTACGATGACAGTTTTATTATGAGTTTATAAGTTTTGATGTATCGAAGCTTGTTCGGAGTCCCGGATCTGATCACGGACATGACGAGGAGTCTCGAAATGGTCGAGACATAAATATCGATATGTTGGACGACTATATTCGGATACCGGAATTCTTCCGGGTGATTTCGGAGAAAACCGGAGTGCCGGGGGGGTTACCGGAACCCCCCGGGAGAGTATTGGGCCTTATGGGCCTTAGGGGAAAGGAGAGAGGGGCGGCCAGCATGGGCCGCGCGCCCCCTCCCCCCTCTGGTCCGAATTGGACTAGGAGGGGGGGGGGCGGCGCCCCCCCCCTTTCCTTCCCCCTCTCCCCCTTCCTTCCCCCTCCTAGTAGGAGTAGGAAAGGAGGAGTCCTACTCCTACTAGGAGGAGGATTCCTCCTCCTTGGCGCGCCCCAAGGGGCCGGCCGGCCTCCCCCCCTTGCTCCTTTATATACAGGGGCAGGGGGGCACCCCATAGACACACAAGTTGATCTACGGATCATTCCTTAGCCGTGTGCGGTGCCCCCCTCCACCATATTCCACCTCGGTCATATCGTTGCGGAGTTTAGGCGAAGCCCTGCGCCGGTAGAGCATCATCATCGTCACCACGCTGTCGTGCTGACGGAACTCATCTCTGGAGCTTTGCTGGATCGGAGCACGGAGATCGTCATCGAGCTGAACGTGTGCTGAACTCGGAGGCCCCGTACGTTCGGTGCTTGGATCGGTCGGATCGTGAAGATGTACGACTACATCAACCGCGTTGTGCTAACGCTTCTGCTTACGGTCTACGAGGGTACGTGGACGAACACTCACCCCTCTCGTTGCTATGCCATCACCATGATCTTGCGTGTGCGTAGGAATTTTTTTGAAATTACCACGTTCCCCAACAGTGGCATCCGAGCCTAGGTTTTATGCATTGATGTTATATGCATGAGTAGAACACAAGTGAGTTGTGGGCGATACAAGTCATACTGCTTACCAGCATGTCATACTTTGGTTCGGCGGTATTGTGAGATGAAGCGGCCCGGACCGACATTACGCGTACGCTTACGCGAGACTGGTTTCACCGTTACGAGCACTCGTGCTTAAAGGTGGCTGGCGGGTGTCTGTCTCTCTCACTTTAGCTGAATCGAGTGTGGCTACGCCCGGTCCTTGCGAAGGTTAAAACAGCACCAACTTGACGAGCTATCGTTGTGGTTTTGATGCGTAGGTAAGAACGGTTCTTGCTAAAGCCCGTAGCAGCCACGTAAAATTTGCAACAACAAAGTAGAGCACGTCTAACTTGTTTTTGCAGGGCATGTTGTGATGTGATATGGTCAAGACGTGATGCTATGTTTTATTGTATGAGATGATCATGTTTTGTAACCGAAGTTATCGGCAACTGGCAGGAGCCATATGGTTGTCGCTTTATTGTATGAAATGCAAACGCCCTGTAATTGCTTACTCTATCACTAAGCGGTAGCGATAGTCGTAGAAGCAATAGATGGCGTAACGACAACGATGCTACGATGGAGATCAAGGTGTCGCGCCGGTGACGATGGTGATCACGAGGGTGCTTCGAAGATGGAGATCACAAGCACAAGATGATGATGGCCATATCATATCACTTATATTGATTGCATGTGATGTTTATCCTTTATGCATCTTATCTTGCTTTGATTGACGGTAGCATTTTAAGATGATCTCTCACTAAATAATCAAGAAGTGTTCTCCCTGAGTATGCACCGTTGCGAAAGTTCTTCGTGCTGAGACACCACGTGATGATCGGGTGTGATAGGCTCTACGTTCAAATACAACGGGTGCAAAACAGTTGCACACGCGGAATACTCAGGTCATACTTGACGAGCCTAGCATATACAGATATGGCCTCGGAACACGGAGACCGAAAGGTCGAGCGTGAATCATATAGTAGATATGATCAACATAGTGATGTTCACCATTGAAACTACTCCATCTCACATGATGATCGGACATGGTTTAGTTGATTTGGATCACGTGATCACTTAGATGACTAGAGAGATGTCTGTCTAAGTGGGAGTTCTTAAGTAATATGATTAATTGAACTTAAAATTATCATGAACTTAGTACCTGATAGTATTTTTCTTGTCTATGTTTGTTTGTAGATAGATGGCTCGTGCTGTTGTTCCGTTGAATTTTAATGCGTTCCTTGAGAAAGCAAAGTTGAAAGATGATGGTAGCAATTACACGGACTGGGTCCGTAACCTGAGGATTATCCTCATTGCTGCACAGAAAAGTTACGTCCTGGAAGCACCGTTTGGTGCCAGGCCTGCTGCTGATGCAACTGACGACGTTAAGAACGTCTGGCAAAGCAAAGCTGATGACTACTCGATAGTTCTGTGTGCCATGCTTTACGGCTTAGAACCGGGTCTTCAACGATGTTTTGAACGTCATGGAGCATATGAGATGTTCCAGGAGTTGAAGTTAATATTTCAAGCAAATGCCCGGATTGAGAGATATGAAGTCTCCAATAAGTTCTATAGCTGTAAGATGGAGGAGAACAATTCTGTCAGTGAACACATACTCAAAATGTCTGGGTATAATAATCACTTGATTCAACTGGGAGTTAATCTTCCTGATGATAGTGTCATTGACAGAATTCTCCAATCACTGCCACCAAGCTACAAGAGCTTCGTGATGAACTATAATATGCAAGGGATGAACAAGACTATTCCCGAGCTCTTCGCAATGCTAAAAGCTGCGGAGGTAGAAATCAAGAAGGAGCATCAAGTGTTGATGGTTAACAAGACCACCAGTTTCAAGAAAAAGGGCAAAGGGAAGAAGGGGAACTTCAAAAATAACGGCAAGCAAGTTGCTGCTCAAGAGAAGAAACCCAAGTCTGGACCTAAGCCTGAAACTGAGTGCTTCTACTGCAAGCAGACTGGACACTGGAAGCGGAACTGCCCCAAGTATTTGGCGGATAAGAAGGATGGCAAAGTGAACAAAGGTATATGTGATATACATGTTATTGATGTGTACCTTACTAATGCTCGCAGTAGCACCTGGGTATTTGATACTGGTTCTGTTGCTAATATTTGCAACTCGAAACAGGGACTATGGATTAAGCGAAGATTGGCTAAGGACGAGGTGACGATGCACGTGGGAAATGGTTCCAAAGTCGATGTGATCGCGGTCGGCACGCTACCTCTACATCTACCATCAGGATTAGTTTTAGACCTAAATAATTGTTATTTGGTGCCAGCGTTGAGCATGAACATTATATCTGGATCTTGTTTGATGCGAGACAGTTATTCATTTAAATCAGAGAATAATGGTTGTTCTATTTATATGAGTAATATCTTTTATGGTCATGCACCCTTGAAGAGTGGTCTATTCTTATTGAATCTCGATAGTAGTGATACACATGTTCATAGTGTTGAAACCAAAAGATGCAGAGTTGATAACGATAGTGCAACTTATTTGTGGCACTGTCGTTTAGGTCATATTGGTGTAAAGTGCATGAAGAAACTCCATACTGATGGGCTTTTGGAATCACTTGATTATGAATCACTTGGTACTTGCTAACCGTGCCTCATGGGCAAGATGACTAAGACGCCGTTCTCTGGAACTATGGAGCGAGCAACTGATTTGTTGGAAGTCATACATACTGATGTTTGTGGTCCAATGAATGTTGAGGCTCGCGGCGGGTATCATTATTTTCTCACCTTCACAGATGATTTGAGCAGATATGGGTATATCTACTTAATGAAACACAAGTCTGAAACATTTGAAAAGTTCAAAGAATTTCAGAGTGAAGTGGAAAATCATCGTAACAAGAAAATAAAGTTTCTACGATCTGATCGTGGAGGAGAATATTTGAGTTACGAGTTTGGTCTGCACTTGAAACAATGCGGAATCGTTTCGCAACTCACGCCACCCGGAACACCACAACGAAATGGTGTGTCCGAACGTCGTAATCGTACTTTACTAGATATGGTGCGATCTATGATGTCTCTTACTGATTTACCGCTATCATTTTGGGGTTATGCTTTAGAGACGGCCGCATTCACGTTAAATAAGGCACCATCAAAATCCATTAAGACAACGCCTTATGAACTATGGTTTGGCAAGAAACCAAAGTTGTCGTTTCTTAAAGTTTGGGGCTGCGATGCTTATGTGAAGAAACTTCAACCAGATAAGCTCGAACCCAAATCGGAGAAATGTGTCTTCATAGGATACCCAAAAGAGACTATTGGGTACACCTTCTATCACAGATCTAAGGGCAAGATTTTCATTGCTAAAATGGGATCCTTTCTAGAGAAGGAGTTTCTCTCGAAAGAACTGAGTGGGAGGAAAGTAGAATTTGATGAGATAACAGTATCTACTCCCTTATTGGAAAGTAGTTCATCACAAGAACCGGTTCCTGTGACAACTAAACCAATCAGTGAGGAAGCTAATGATATTGATCATGAAACTTCAGATCAAGTTTCTACTGAACCTCGTAGGTCTACCAGAGTAAGATCCGCACCAGAGTGGTACGGTAATCCAATTCTAGAAGTCATGTTACTTGACCATGATGAACCTACGAACTATGAGGAAGCGATGATGAGCCCAGATTCCGCAAAATGGCTAGAGGCCATGAAATCTGAGATGGGATCCATGTATGAAAAAAAAGTATGGACTTTGGTTGACTTGCCCGATGATCGGCAAGCCATTGAGAATAAATGGATCTTTAAGAAGAAGACTGACACTGATGGTAATATAACTGTCTATAAAGCTCGACTTGTTGCAAAAGGTTTTCGACAAGTTCAAGGAGTTGACTACGATGAGACTTTCTCACCCGTAGCGATGCTTAAGTCTGTCCGAATCATGTTAGCTATTGCTGCATTTCATGATTATGAAATTTGGCAAATGGATGTCAAAACTGCATTCTTGAATGGATTTCTGGAAGAAGAGTTGTATATGATGCAGCCAGAAGGTTTTGTTGATCCAAAAGGTGCTAACAAAGTGTGCAAGCTCCAACGTTCCATTTATGGACTGGTGCAAGCATCTCGGAGTTGGAATAAACGCTTTGATAATGTGATCAAAGCATATGGTTTTATACAGAAGCCTGTATTTACAAGAAAGTGAGTGGGAGCTCTGTAGCATTTCTGATATTATATGTAGATGACATATTATTAATTGGAAATGATATAGAATTTCTGGATATCATAAAGGGATACTTGAATAAAAGTTTTTCAATGAAAGACCTCGGTGAAGCTGCTTACATATTGGGCATCAAGATCTATAGAGATAGATCAAGACGCTTAATAGGACTTTCACAAAGCACATACCTTGACAAAATTTTGAAAAAGTTCAAAATGGATCAGGCAAAGAAAGGATTATTGCCTGTGCTACAAGGTGTGAAGTTGAGTCAAACTCAATGCCCGACCACAGCAGAAGATAGAGAGAAAATGAAAGATGTTCCCTATGCTTCAGCCATAGGCTCTACCATGTATGCAATGCTGTGTACCAGACCCGACGTATGCTTAGCAATAAGCTTGGCAGGAAGGTACCAAAGTAATCCAGGAGTGGATCACTAGACAGCGGTCAAGAACATCCTGAAATACCTGAAAAGGACTAAGGATATGTTTCTCGTATATGGAGGTGACAAAGAGCTAGTCATAAATGGTTACGTCGATGCAAGCTTTGACACTGATCCGGACGATTCTAAATCGCAAACCGGATACGTGTTTTTATTAAACGGTGGAGCTGTAAGTTGGTGCAGTTCTAAACAAAGCATCGTGGCGGGATCTACATGTGAAGCGGAGTACATAGCTGCTTCTGAAGCAGCAAATGAAGGAGTCTGGATGAAGGAGTTCATTTCCGATCTAGGTGTCATACCTAGTGCATCGGGACCAATGAAGATCTTCTGTGACAATACTGGTGCAATTGCCTTGGCAAAGGAATCCAGATTTCACAAGAGGACCAAGCACACCAAGAGACGCTTCAATTCCATTCGGGACCAAGTCCAAGTGGGAGACATAGAGATTTGCAAGATACATACGGATCTGAATGTTGCAGACCCGTTGACTAACCCTCTCTCACGAGCAAAACATGATCAACACCAAGACTCCATGGGTGTTAGAATCATTACTATGTAATCTAGATTATTGACTCTAGTGCAAGTGGGAGACTGAAGGAAATATGCCCTAGAGGCAATAATAAAGTTATTATTTATTTCCTCATATCATGATAAATGTTTATTATTCATTCTAGAATTGTATTAACCGGAAACATGATACATGTGTGAATACATAGAAAAACCTATGTCACTAGTATGCCTCTACTTGACTAGCTCATTAATCAAAGATGGTTATGTTTCCTAACCATAGACATGTGTTGTCATTTGATTAGTGGGATCACATCATTAGAAGAATGATGTGATTGACATGACCCATTCCGTTAGCCTAGCACTTGATCGTTTAGTATACTGCTATTGCTTTCTTCATGACTTATACATGTTCCTGTAACTATGAGATTTATGCAACTCCCGTTTACCGGAGGAACACTTTGGGTACTACCAAACGTCACAATGTAACTGGGTGATTATAAGGGAGTACTACAGGTGTCTCCGAAGGTACATGTTGAGTTGGCGTATTTCGAGATTAGGTTTTGTCACTCCGATCGTCGGAGAGGTATCTCTGGGCCCTCTCGGTAATGCACATTATTATAAGCCTTGCAAGCAATGTGACCAATGAGTTGGTTACGGGATGATGCATTACAGAACAAGTAAAGAGACTTGCCGGTAACAAGATTGAACTAGGTATTGGATACCGACGATCAAATCTCGGGCAAGTAACATACTGATGACAAAGGGAACAACATATATTGTTATGCGGTTTGACCGATAAAGATCTTCATAGAATATGTAGGAACCAATATGGGCATCCAGGTCCCGCTATTGGTTATTGACCAAGAATAGTTCTAGGTCATGTCTACATAGTTCTCGAACTCGTAGGGTCCGCACGCTTAACGTTACGATGACAGTTTTATTATGAGTTTATAAGTTTTGATGTACCGAAGCTTGTTCGGAGTCCCGGATGTGATCACGGACATGACGAGGAGTCTCGAAATGGTCGAGACATAAAGATCGATATGTTGGACGACTATATTCGGATACCGGAATTGTTCCGGGATTTCGGAGAAAACCGGAGTGCCGGGGGGGGGGGGGGGGTTACCGGAACCCCCCGGGAGAGTATTGGGCCTTATGGGCCTTAGGGGAAAGGAGAGAGGGGCGGCCAGCATGGGCCGCGCGCCCCCTCCCCCCTCTGGTCCGAATTGGACTAGGAGGGGGGGCGACACCTCCCCTTTCCTTCCCCCTCTCCCCCTTCCTTCCCCCTCCTAGTAGGAGTAGGAAAGGAGGAGTCCTACTCCTACAAGGAGGAGGATTCCTCCTCCTTGGCGCGCCCCAAGGGGCCGGCCGGCCGGCCTCCCCCCCTTGCTCCTTTATATACGGGGGCAGGGGGGCACCCTATAGACACACAAGTTGATCTACGGATCGTTCCTTAGCCGTGTGCGGTGCCCCCCTCCACCATATTCCACCTCGGTCATATCGTTGTGGAGTTTAGGCGAAGCCCTGCGCCGGTAGAGCATCATCATCGTCACCATGCCGTCGTGCTGACGGAACTCATCTCCGGAGCTTTGCTGGATCGGAGCACGGAGATCGTCATCGAGCTGAACGTGTGCTGAACTTGGAGGCCCCATACGTTCGGTGCTTGGATCGGTCGGATCATGAAGACGTACGACTACATCAACCGCGTTGTGCTAACGCTTCCTCTTACGGTCTACGAGGGTACGTGGACGAACACTCTCCCCTCTCTTTGCTATGCCATCACCATGATCTTGCGTGTGCGTAGGAATTTTTTTTGAAATTACTACGTTCCCCAACACTTGCATCTGCCATTGACAGGCTAATTTCCCCAGTCCAAACAACATTCCGGAAGGGAAAAATGCATCCATGATAGCTATCAATATGTTCAAGGCTGTGCCAGAATGTTGCAAAGGGAGAGAAGGCCAGCATTATTGTTTAAGTTGGACATCAAAGGCTTTCAACATAGTGTCATGGGAATATATCTTAGAGCTAATGCACCAAATGGGTTTTCCCACAAGATGGAGGGATTGGATTGCAATGTTGCTATCGTCAGCTTTGTCCTCATGCATGTTAAATGGAACGAGGGGGCCGCGAATATACCTTGCGAGAGGACTCAAGCAAGGGAACCCCCTCTCACCCCTGTTGTTTATCCTGGCAAGGATGATGGAGACTATGATTCCCCCACATGTCTGGATGAGGAATCGGACAAAAAATTGAAAAAGGGCCAAAAAGAGCCCAACAAAAAAGGAGAAAAAAAAAGAAGGGGCAATGTTACTATCCTTTTCCACACTTGTGCTTCAGAGTAGCACCATGTTTTTTCATATAGAGAGTCTCCTATGTTATCACTTTCATATAATAGTGGGAATTATTCATTATAGAACTTGGCCTGTATATTCAGATGATGGCCTTCCTCAAATGCCCGGGGTCTTCATGAGCAAGCAAGTTGGATGCACACCCACTTAGTTTTCATGTTGAGCTTTCATACACTTATAGCTCTTATTGCATCCATTGCATGGCAATCCATACTCCTCGCATTGACATCAATTGATGGGCATATCCATAGCTGGTTGATTAGCCCTATCAATGTGGGACAATTTATTTTTTGTCTTCCCCTTATTAATATCTACCATTGGATTCTATTCCACACATAGTTCAATGTACATGGCTTGTGCTCATGTATAGTGTGGGGGTTGAAAAAGCTGAAGCGCGTTAAGAAGTATGAACCAATTGCTCAACTGACATCGTGGTTGTACATGATTTACATTTTTTGTTAAGAATATGCAGCATGACAAGGCTATATGATTTTGTAGGGATAGTGTTGTTTAGCATTTTTATTTTGAAAGGCATGATTGTTTGTTGCCATGCCTGAGTATTGATGTCTTTATGTTCATACCATAAAAGAAAGATTATATTATAGACATGTTAGGTAGCATTCCGCATCAAGAATACTATTTTATCATTTACCTACTCGAGGACGAGCAGGAATTAAGCTTGGGGATGCTTGATACGTCTTCGGCATATCTATAATTTTTATTATTCCATGCTATTATAGTGTCAATCTTGGATGTTTTATATGATATTTTATAGGATTTTTGGGACTAACCTATTAACCTAGTGCCCAATATCAGTTGTTGTTGTTCTTGCTGTTGTTGTTGTTGTTGTTGTTGTTGTTGTTGTTGTTGTTGTTGTTGTTGATTTTGCTTAATTTTGGCTTTTCAGAAAATCAATATCAAACAGAGTCCAAACGCGATGAAACTTTACGGTATTTTTATGGACCAGAAGGGACCCATGAAGGTTCGGGAGAAGACCAGAAGAGTCACGAGGGAGTGACAAGCTCAATAGGCGCGCCCTGGGGGGCATGCCCCTTGAGCTTGTCGGCCCCTCGTGGAACATCTTGACCTAATTCCACCTCCATAAATTCCCAAATATTCCCAATATACCACAAAGCCACCAGAAACACTTTCTCCGCCACCACAAGCTTCTACCCTTCCGTGATCCCATCTGGAGGCACTTTCTGGTACTCTGCCAGAGGTGGGAATCATTCACGGAGGGTTTCTACGCCATCCTTGATACCCTACGGGTCCATAGCTAGTAGCTAGATGGCTTTTCTCTCTTTGATCTTCAATACAATATTCTCCTAAATGTTCTTGGAGTTATATTCAATGTAATCTTCTTTTGCGGTGTGTTTGTTGGGATTCGATGAATTGTGGATTTATGATCATATTATTCATGACTATTAATTGAGTCTTTTCTGAACTTTATTCTACATGATTGTTATAGCTTTGTATTTCTCTTTGATCTATCAGTTTGGTTTGTCTAACTATATTGATTTATTTTCAGTGGGAGAGGTGCTTTGTGATGGGTTCAATCTTGCGGTACCCTATCCTAGTGACAAAGTAGTGGACAAGACACATATTTGAATTGTTTCTATTAAGGGTAAAATAATAGGGTTTATTCATTTTTATTGGGTTTACTTTGTCTATATCATGTCATCTTGCTTAAGGCATTACTCTGTTTTATACTTAATACCGTAGATGCATGACGGATAGTGGTCGATGGGTGAAGTAATAGTAGTAGATGCAGGGAGGAGTCAGTCTATTTGTCTAGGACAATATGCCTATATACATGACCATTGCCTTGAATATCATCATAACTATGCACTTTTCTATCAATTGCCCAACCGTAATTTGTTCACCCATCGTATGTTATGTGTTCGAGAGAGAAGCCTCTAGCGAAAACTATGGCCCCAGGTGTACTTTTATCATATATAAAAAAACAAAAACACCTTGCTGCAATTTTATTTATTTTATTTTGTTTTGAAATTTATTTTATTATCTACCACTACGAGATTTATTCCTTGCAAGTAACGGATCAGGGGATTGACAACCCTCTTGTACGCGTTGGGTGCAATTATTTGCTTTTATGTGTGCAAGTGTTATTGACGAGGCTTTTGTGTGATTCTCCTGCTGGATTGATAACCTTGGTTCTTAACTGAGGGAAGTACTTATCTCTACTGTGATGCATCATCCTATCCTCTTCGAGGAACCCAACGCAGCTCACAAGTAGCATGGATACTTATACATCGTTTCCTTCACTGACGATTTCACCAGATATGGGTATATCTATTTAATGAAACATACTTCTAAAACATTTGAAAAGTTCAAAGAATTTCAGAACAAATTGAGAATCATCGTGGCAAAAAGATAAAATTTCTACGATTGGATCGTGGAGGAGAAGATCTAAGCCATGAGTTGAGCAAGCATCTAAGTGATCTCGAGATTGTCCCACAACTTACCCCTCCTGGAACTCCACAAATAAACAACGTAGACATGATCAGGTCAATGATTTCATTTACCGATCTACCTTTATCATTCTGGGGATAGGCAACTGAAACATCAATATATACACTAAACAAAGCACCGCCAAAGTCTATTGAGATGACACCATATGAGTTAAGGAATGACAAGAAACAAAATTTGCCGCATCTCAATATTGGGGGTTGTGAAGCTTATGTAAAATGTTTACAGCCAAACAAGCTTGATACCAAAGTAGACAAGTGCTACTTTGTAGGATATCCCAAAGATACATTTGGGTATTTCTTCTAACAAAAGTCCAATGACAAAGTGTTTGTTGCAAAAGGTGGACACTTTATCGAGGATGAGTTTCTTGCTAAATAAGAAAGTGGGTTTTGAGGAAGGTAGTAGAAAACAACAAATAATTTGCCTTATGAACACCCAAGAACAATATGAAGATGCTTAACGGGTTGTGATGAATGATCATTACCGACTCCGGAAGTGCAATGGAAGTAGATGAGTCGGTGTAGATTGTACTTGAAGTCCCTCGAACGTTGATAAAGATCCTGCGAACCGCCCACATACGATCCCTCGAAGGGAAGACCCAAAGCACGACCTCTCTACTTGGTTGCAAGTGTACGTTCTTCACGATCTAGCAGCGCTTCGCTGTCTAGGGCTAATTGTCGCCGCAGAATTAGAGGAAGAATATTAGAACCACACGGGTCTTCTAATTATGAGGATTAGAGGTGTCTAGAGCTTTCTCTAATTAGTTAACTAGGACCAACTAGAACATGCACTAGATCAACTAGAGGAGGCTCCAAAACTTGTGTCCACATAGGGTGGAAATCCTCTAGTATATATAGGATTGGGGTGGAGAGGGGCTGCCACAAAGGAGGAAAGAGCCCACTTGGGGCGCCGGACTAGGGAGGGGGAGTAGTACTCCCCCTCCAAGTAGGATTCGGCACACCCTTTTAGGAAAGGGGGTGCCTCCCTTATTGGGCCCTTGTGGCCCAACTCCTTCTCCACCTCTTGGCCTTATTTGGCCCATTGATATTAAATTAAATACATTTTTGTTCTAAACATTTTCAGACCATAATATATATATCTATATAAAAATTTCACCTATATATATATATATATTAATCGGTAATACCCGGTATTACCCAATATTCACCAAAACCCCTTCGATGACCCCGAAACGCTTTCGGAACCTCTCGTAACTATTCCGAATATTAATGAAATAATTCCAAAAATATATTCTCATCAGTCCCGTCCTACTAACAATCAGCAGATCGTGATTACCTTAAGCTTGTGACCCCATAGGTTCGGTAACCATAGACATGAACGAAACCCCTTCGTTCAATGACCGATAGCGGAACCATGGACATCCGTATTGTTGCCTATGATTACACGAATGATATTAGAGTGAACCTTCATTTATCATGTGATGTTTCCTTAGCTTCCCGATACTTTACAAAACCCGGTGCACATCGGTATCCTCTTGAGTCATCACCATGCTCACTATATCATTGCTTGCGTTACCGGTTTTGTTCTTCTTTCTCATTGACCTGTTTCGGCATCCCCGTGATGTAGTCACCTGTGTTTGGCTAGACGATGATGGATGCCTTCACACCAAGAGGGCCTTAAGAATATCGCTCCATCATCGGAGGAGCATTTCCCACTCTTGAGTTATCCGGTCACTTGTCAAACTTTCTGATGAGCCTGAAAGTTGTCGTTATGATCACCTTGTTATAGATGACCTTTGAGCAACCCAAAGCCCTCCATCAGGTAGGAAGTGACCGAGGCGCTCTCATGGTATGAGGAACTAAAACACATGCTAACACTCTGTGTTATAACAGATGATTTCAGATGATATGATCACATGGTACAACAGACAAGTATTGGGTCGATTCAACATGATCATTCTTCTAACGTCATACCATCAATATTGTTTTAGGAATATCATTACACTTAATGATATCCTAAGATCCGAAAAACGTGATCACTAGCAATACTTGAGCCGATCTTAGAGGCGAGAGCGGGAACCGATTGTTTATCTTTTATCATTTCACACGTTCATATGAATTTTCCACTGAGTCGCATATTCCAGGATCATAGCAGTTATAGCATGAAATATAAATATTAATTATGAATAATGAAAATATAGTAATACAATATTATTGCCTCTAGGGCATATTTCCAATAGTCTCCCACTTGCACTAGAGTCAATAATCTAGTTGCATGGTTTTAGAGGGTTAATTTGATAAATGCCACTCTAAATCTGGTGATTTTGAGAAATGCCACTACAATTTGCAAATTTAAAAAATGCCATTTCATGCCATTTCTAGTGGCATTTTTTGAAGTCTGGAGTGGCGTTTTTCAAAGTATGCAAAAATTGCAGTGGCATTTTTTAAATTTTTAAATTTGAAGTGGTATTTTTGTGAATCGTGATAATTCGAGTGGCATTTATCTAATTGACCCTTTTAGAAACACCTATGGGTATTCTGGTGTTGCTTAGGCTTTGCTTGTGGTAGAGCTTTTGTTATTTGTTGTGACATATTCAAAACTCAGAAATATTTGTGTCAGTTTTGTCTGTTTGCAAGATCTCAATCCACCTTGTTTTGAGCTATGATATTTTATTGAAAATAAAATATCATTTAGACTCATTGCACATAGAATCATATTTCGGATTCATCCATTTATATCAAGATTCTTCTTGACCGACCATATTCATAATATGAATTTTATGGGCTTATTACAATTTTTATAATACCCAATTATATCAAGACATTTCTTGATTATTGGATCTACCATTCGTATCAAGAATCTTCTTGATTGTCCATTATTCATAATGTTTATGGGTTTCTTACAAGTTTTGTAATATCCAATTATATCAACATATTTCTTGATTATTGAATTTTACCCATTTATATCAAGACTCGTCTTGATTGGCCATGTTCTCAATATATTGTTAATGTGTGTTCTTTACAATTTTTGTAATATCCAATTATATCAAGACATTTCTTGATTATTGGATCTACCCTTTTATATCAAGACTCTTCTTGATCAGACAACATTGAAACATCTAATGTTTTCAAAAAACATAAATTATCGTTATAGAATCAATATTGTTTATAAAAAAATCTATCCCAACCCAAATTATATCAATCATGAAGTTGGTATTCATATATCCTCAATAATGAAATTTTAACTTCAGATGCTCAAAATGATACATTTATTCTTTTGAGATCCTTGATAGCTGTTACTAACACTTAGTAAAACTCTTGGCCCTTTTCATATATATTATAACTATCAAGATGAATTACTTTCATTTACCATGCTTATAAGCATCTAGTTATAGGACACCGAGAGAAACAATTTCTATATTGGATCACTTTAAACCTTTTTGTCAAAATATATAAACTTTTAAGCTCAGTCAGACATATTGATCAATCTTTATAGATTCTTTCATACCCAATATTTTGCCTTGTTACTTGATGAAAACATGTTTCAAAAACATTTTATTTTTGCTAAGAAGTTATATTATTTCAATTCCAACATATGTGATTAGAAATACTATATATAGCTCCCACTGAGTTATTTATATACACAAGGTTCCCTTGATAAGATCAAAATCTCAATATCAGCTCACTTGTTATAGATTTCAAAAACTCTTTTTAAGTTTACACTTTTATCCGGTGCCTTTGAAGGTTTTAAAACCTTTCAGGTTGTATCATTCATATATCTTTTCCTTTTAGGAAACTTAGTTTTAATATCCACTTTCTTCAAAAATCTTTTAAGTATCAACCAAGTTCCAAACTTTTTTTATTTATGACAATTACAATAAAGTTCTAAACTTAATTGTAAATTTATTCCGGTGTTCATGCTATGAACCATTCCTTTGAGCTGGGCACCGCTATTGTTTCCTTGTGGTGTTCTAGACCATCTTCTTTCAACGATGAATATCTCCTTTGTAAAATTTCAAAAATTTGACAATATTCCGAATTTATTTAAACTAGTTACAAGCTATAGAATTTCTACATCAAATGTAGTAACTTACGGTTTATTTAGCAGACAATCTATTGAACAATTTCTAGTTTGTTAATTCTGATTATTACCGTGAGAGATTCAATAATCCTTTCTAAGTTGTAATGTCTTCCCACTTATTTCTTTCACAAGAAAAACTTTTCTTGAAAATGTGTTCATCTGTGTCAAACATTTTGCCTTTTGAACATTTCAATGGAAGGAACCCAAATTATTTCTTGCAGATATCCTACAACTTTTATCTGGTTTATAATTTCTATAATACTTATGGTTTCATTAACCAGACTAGTATGCGGTGCTCTGTATAGTGTATTTCCTACCGTTTCAACTTATACCCCAAAGTATAAATGCAGATCGGTAATAAATAATTCCATAATTATTTGACTATTTTTTGTAAACTTATGACTTAGATAATTTTCTTCATTTTTGAAGAATTAATTTATCTTTGGTCATAATGATCCCTATCTTCATTATAAGATATTTGAACTCTTCAAATACATTCTAAAATTCAAATATTATAGATTTTTATAAGTAAATCATATTTACCTAATCTTTTAATGAAGTATTATTATCCATTGTGCCATGGCTTGTTTATCATACTTCATACATCATCATGTATTTTTTATTTGATTTCTCAATTAAGAGATTTCAATGCTTCATCTATATGAAGACCCCTAATAAAGCCAAGCAGTGATATATCAGTCTTCTTAAGACGTTTAGCATTAATGTTAGAAATTTCAAATCAAGATTCATTGACTAAACCATCAAAAATTCGCGGTACATCCAAGCATACTATTATAACCACTTTAGCAACTATTGTCCAAAATATTATAAGAACATCTGTCGCATAATTCAAGACATAATGTCTTATACAACTTCAGAACGGAATAACTATTATTTGATCCTAATTTGAATCTTATAGATAAACTAAAGCCATGATTCTATTCGTCCTGAGCAGAGATCTCATCACCATCCTTGACTAGCATCACGTCTTTCTTTCTTCTCAACTTGTGAGCTTTCTGTAGTGCCTGCATTAGGTTGCACACAAAAGCAATCGATAAGTATCAAATACTTGTGACTTATAGAAACTAGATAAATAACATTAACTTTGTATAACGTTTATACCTTTACATGAAGAACCATTCTTCTTGTCTGCCAAATATTTCTTGCAGTTCCGCTTTCGGTGACCCTTCTGTTTGTAGTAGAAACATTCAATCTCTTTAGAGGCTCCACCCTTATTCTTTTTCTGATAGATGGTATTACCGGCACCAGTAGATTTCTTCTTGGCCTTCTTTTTGAAACTTGTAGTTTTTTTGATAATCAACACTTCTTTCTTCTTCTGCATGCCAGCTTCCGTAGTTTTGAGCATAGCAAAACCTCATTTGCACTTTTCTCCATCCCATTCATGTTGTAATTCATGATAAAACCATCGTAAGATGGGGGGTGAAGCAAGCATAATAACTATACCGAGGGTTGGTGAATTCCTAATTCCAGTGAAGCAAGTCTATCAACATAGCCAGCAAGCTTTACTGTATGCTCACTCATTGAGGAACCCTCTTTCATCTTGCATTTGATCAGGACCTTGGTTAACTCAAACCGTTCAGTCCTTGCCTCTTTCTTTTACAAAACTTCTAGTGACCCAATTATAAATTGAGTGGTAGATCGTTCAAAATGCTTATGTAGTTCAGGATCCATCAAGTTACATGAGACACTAGACTGCTTCATAGTCATCACTACGAGAAGTATAAGCAGCAACTTCTTCGGCTGATGAATCCTTTGAGGGAGCATCACCTAGGGGCTGATCTGGCATGTACTCCTTCTTGGCACTCCTGAGAACAAATGTCAGGTTGTGGATCCAATCCTCATAGTTTCCACTATTTGTAGCCAACTTTTCTTTCTCAAGCATAGGGGCTAAGTTGAACATATTGCGAGCCATTTAATCTACAACAATAAACACAAATAATTTTGTACATAATTCATAATTAATATTGCACTAGTTTACTAAAACAATTTTTAATATTAAAGTGCACTCGTACTCAAATTAATATCTCTCATGATTAATAGTGAGTGATTAAAGATTCCAAGTCTAGTTCTCAGCCATTGATGTGGACATCACTGATGACGAGAATTTTGACCGGTGGGCAAACTTTTGTCCTATCATATCTCCATATGACTCTTGTTCATCTTTCTATGCTTTGTGCTTCGAGCTCAGAATGATTCTGCTAGAACTTTAACACAACCAAGTGTTATCTACATACATGGTCTAACCATCCCCATCTTACAACTCACGCCCTGTTTGTACTCATGTGGACATGATGCACTCCGGAATGCTACGTGTTATAGACGGTTGCAACACTAGGAATAGCACATTTTAACTTGAATTTACTGTGGGAGATCACCCTAATAATTAACTACTACGCAATCAAAGGGTGCAAAAACAAATAGATAAACATCTCAAGCAATTCATAATAGCATGGCATGTTATAGCCCTGGGCACCGGGAGATCTTCATGGTTGTCTTCAATCTTCATTTGAAGCAACGTGACGGCCAATATTTCATTGCCGTGGGATGCGTTTCAAAAATGTTGCCATGGCGACCATTTCAGAAAACGTTGTGGTGGCACCATAATCTGAAATGCCGCTGTGGCACGAAATTATAGCTCCTTGTCCCCCGCCTTTGTACACCTTCTCCTCGTCGGTGTCCTCCGCGTACGTCTTGCCACCATCACATGAATCTACGATATTTACATTAAGGTGGCAATCTCGTGGCTCCAGCCATCATGCCGTGACGCGCAAGCCACTTAACATTACAACATATAACCATTTCATACATAAACTCATTATCATGACGAAGGCTATACCACGTCATATGAAAACACTGCAAAACCATGTTAGACGTCCTCTAATAGGTTTGGGAAATTTTAATTATGTGGTTAACCAGTTTTATCAATTAACACTAGCTACCAACGCAAGCACAACAAGGCGATGTTCTTGATGCTAGATTAAGTTTTGGGATGTGTGAAAGAGAGACTTAATTAAAAGTCTCATCCCCCACACTAAAGTTCGTCAATACCCCCTAGAAGATCGTCCATCTTCGGCACCATCTTGTGTATGTGATGATTCACTATTCCCGACTATGATGTAACCCAAGGAGCTGTTAGCAGATCGTCGACAGCTAGAGCCGGTCGACTGTCAGAACCTTGTAGCAAAACTACATCATTCTGCCGATGAACTGAACTGAAGCAAACCTCATGGGAAGCATAGCAAGAACACCAACCCTCACATATAAGATGTGATCTGGATCGTAATCTTCATCTACTCATAAACCTGCTCATGATGCCACTGTTGGGAAACGTAGTAGAAAACAAAAAAATGCACCACAAACACCCAAGAACAATATGAAGATGCATAACAGGTTGTGATCACCGATCATTATCGACTCCGCGAGTGCAGTAGAAGTAGATGAGTCAGTGTGCATCATACTTGAAGTCCCTTGAACGATGATGATCCCGCGAACCGCCAACGAACGATCCCTCGAACGGAAGACCGAAAGCACGGCCTCTCTACTTGGTTGCAAGTGTACGGTCTTCATGGTCCAGTAGTGCTTCGCCATCCAGAGCTAATCGTCGCCGGAGAATTAGAGGGTCAAGATTAGAACCACACGTTGCTTCTAATTATGAGGATTAGAGATGGCTAGGGCTCGCTCTAATTAGTCAACTAGGACCAACTAAAACATGCACTAGAACAACTAGAGGAGGCTCCAAAACTTGTATCCACGTAGGGTGGAAATCCTCTAGTATATATATAGGACTGGGGGGGAAGAGGGTCTGCCACCAAGGGGGAAAGAGCCCCCATGGGGCTCCGGCCAAGGGAGGGGGAGTAGGACTCCCCATCCAAGTAGGATTCGGACCCCCTCTTTTAGGAAAGGGGGGACGCCTCCCTTGTTGGGCCCTTGTGGCCCAACTCCTTCTCCACCTCTTGGCCTTATTTGGCCCGTTGATATTAAATTAAATATATTTTTGTTACAAACATTTTTTAGAGAACAATATATATAATTTAACATCTCTGGAAACATTTTCCACACATATATATTAATTGCTAATACCCGGTATTACTCGATATTCACCGAAACCCTTCAGATGAGCCCGAAACGGTTCCGAAACCTCTTGAAAATATTCCAGATATTTATGAAAAAATTCCAAAAATATATTCTCATAACTTCTGTCCTATAAACACTCAGCAGATCATGATTACCTTAAGCTTGTAACCCCGTAGGTTCGGTAACCATAGACATCAACGAAACCCCTTTGTTTAATGACCGATAGCAAAACCATGGACATCCATATTGGTCCCTATGATTACACGAATGATATTTGACTGAAATTTTGGTTATCATGTGATGTTCCCTTAGCTCTGTGATACTTTACAAAACCTAGTGCACATCGTTATCCTCTTGAGTCATCACCATGCTCACTATACCGTCGCTCATGTTACCAGTTTTGTTCTTCTTTCTTGTTGACGTGTTCTGGCATCCCTGTGATGTAGTCACCTATGTTTGGCTAGACGATGATGGATTCCTTCACACCAGAAGGTCCCAAAGAATATCCCTCCGTCATCGGAGGAGCACTTCCCACTCTTGAGATGTCTGGTCACTTGTCAAACTTTCCGGTGAGCCTGAAAGTTGATGATCACCTTGTTACAGATGACGTTTGAGCAACCCAAAGCTCACCATCCGGTAGGAAGTGACCGAGACCCTCTCATGGTCTGAGGAACTGAAACACTTGCTAAAACTTTATGTTATAACAGATGATTTCAGATGATATTATCACATAGTATAACGGACAAGTATTGGGTTGATTTAACATGATCATTCTTCTAACGTCATACCCTCAATGTTGTTTTAGGACTATCATTACACTTAACGATATCCTAAGCTCCGGAAAACGTGATCACTAACAACACTTGAGTCGGTCTTAGAGGCGAGAGTGGGAACCTATTGTTTACCGTTTATCATTTCACACGTGCGTATGAGTTTTCCACTGAATCGCATATTCCAGGATCATGGCAGCTATAGCATGAAATATGAACTATTAATTATGAATAACGGAAATATAATAATTCAATATTATTACCTCTGGGGCATATTTCCAACAGTGGGAGGACAATACAACTTGACGAGATTACTGAATCTCCATAGGTAAATAGGACAAACAATACGGAATTTGTTCCAGAAGTTGTCTGCACAACTGAACCAGAAGTTACTACATCGGCTGTGGAAACTCCAGTTAAGATTGTAACTGAACCGCGTAGGTCAGGAAGAGTTATTGAACCTTCTAAATGGTAGATAACAAAATAGTCATCTTAGAAGAAGATGAGCCTGCGCAATACAAGGAAGCAGTGGCGATGCCCAGATCAAAAGAATGGCTCAAAGCCATGCAATCCAAAATGGAGTCCTTGTACGAGAATTAAGTTCGGAACTTGGTCGTTCCTCCAGAGGGTGTAAAACGCATACAATGTAAATGGATCTTTAAGAGAAAAATATACGTAGATAGTAATCCAACAATCTATAAAGTGAGGCTAGTTGCGAAAGGGTTTTTGCAAATTGTGGGAGTTGATTATGATGAGACTCTCGCTGGCCGCAAAGCTCAATTCTATACGGATTATAATGGCTATAGCTGCATACTTCGAGTACGAGATATGGCAGATGGATGTGAAAACTGCTTTCCTAAATGGAAATCCGAAAGAGGATGTATACATGATACAACTGGAAGTTTTGTCGATCCAAAGAATGCCAGATAGGTGTGAAAGCTTCAAAGGTCAATCTATGGTTTGAAGGAAGCATCAAGGAGATGGAATCAACATTTTGATGAAGTGGTAAAAGAGTTTAGCTTCCATAAAAATGATGAAGAAGATTGTGTAATAAGAAGTTTAGTGGGATCTCTGTAGCATTTCTAATATTATATGTAGACAACATATGTAGACTATTTGAAGAGTGTGTTTTCAATGAAAGACTTAGGTGAACCTGCATATATATTGGGCATAAAGATATATAGATATAGATAAAGACATCTAATTGCAATAAGTCAGAGTACATACATTGACAAGGTTTTAAAGAGGTTTAAAATGGAGAATGCTAAGAAAGGTTTTATCCCAATGTCACATGGCATAACACTTAGCAGAAATCAATGTCCTAAGACAGTTGATGAGCGAGTGCAAATGAGTGGAGTAGCATATACCTCTACTGTTGGCTCCATCATGTATGCTATGCTATGTACAAGACCAAATGTTTCTTATGCACTAAGTGTTAGTAGCAGATACCCGAGTGATACAGGAGTGGCTCACTGGATAGAAGTTAAGAATATTCTTAAGTACCTCGGAAGAACGAAGGACATGCTCCTTGTTTATTGACAAGATGAAGAACTTGTTGTAAACGGTTACATTGATGCTAGCTTCATGACTGATATAGATGACTATAAATCTGAATCAGGTTATGTTTTCATATTTAATGATGGCGCAGTTGTTTGGAAGAGTTTCAAACAAAAACAATGTTGCAGATTCTACGATAGAAGCAGAATATATTGCAGCTTTGGAAATTCAAATGAAGCATTCTAGATCAAGAAGTTTCTTGAAGAAATTGGTGTAGTCACAAGTGTGATCAATCTAATGGCTCTCTATTGTGATAATAGTGGAGTTGTTGCTCAAGCGAAGGAAACAAGATCACACATAAAGACCAGACACATTGAACACAAGTATCACATTGGCCGACAATATGTTGAGAATGGATGTGTGAAGATTCTAAAGATTCAAATGGATTTGAATGTGTCAAACCCAATGACGAAGGCTTTACCACAAGCAAAACATGAGCAACACCGGATAGCCATAGGTGTTAAAGAGACTATGTAAACTAGATTACTGACGCTGGTGCAAGTGGGAGAGTATTGGAAATATGCCCTAGAGGCAATAATATTTGTACTATTATATTTCCATATTCATAATTAAATAGTTTATATTCTATGTTATAATAGCTCTGATCCTGGAATGCAATTCAGTGGGAAAACTCATATCCACGTGTGGAATGATAGATGGTTAAATAAATTGTTCCTAGTCTTGCCTCTAGGACTAGCTCATGTGTTGATTGGTGATCATGTTTTCCGGATCTTATAATATCATTAGGTGTTAAATGATAGTCCTAAAACAACTATGAGATTATGAAATTGGAAGAACGATCACATTGAATCGACCCAAATATTTTTGATATGAATTCAATAATATCGTCTGTAATCAACTGTAGTAACACGAAGTGTTAATGTGTGGTTTTGCTCCATAGACTATGAGAGTACCATAGTCACTTCTTACCGTATGGTGGGCTTTGAGTTTCGCAAATGTCATCTATAGCATGGTGATCATAAGGACAACTTAAAGGTACATCAAAAAGATTGACGATGGACCAGATAGCTCGAGAGTGGGATTTGCTCCTCTAGCGATTGAGAGATATTCTTAGGGCCCTATCAATGTGACGACATCGTCTGGCCAAACACATGTGACTAAATCACGGGGATGCTGGAACAAAACAACAAGAAAAAGGAACAAAACCAGTAATGAGGATTTCGGTATAGTGAGCATGTGATGACTTAAGAGGATACCGATGCATCCGGGTTATGCAAAGTATTGTGAATCAAAGGGAACATCACATGATAACCAAAAGTTTCACTCGAATATCATTTGGGTGCTCATAGGGATCAATATGGACAACCAAAGTTCCGCTATTGTTCATTGAACGAAGGGTTTTGTTCCTGTCTATGAGTTACCGAACCTAAGGGGTCACAATCTTAAGGAAATCACAATCTTCTGAGTGTTAGTAGGATGGGAGTGATGAGAATATATTTTTGGAATTGTTTCATTAATATTTGGAATAGTTCTGAGAGGATAGGAAAGCATTTCGGGGTCACCGGAAGGGTTTCGATGAGTATCGGGAATACCGGGTTTTACCGACAAATATGTATAGGTGAAAAATGTTTCCGGGGATGTTAAATTATATATAAAATGGTCTGGCAATATTTGGAACACTTTTAAATTGATTTAATATCAACGGGCCTTAAAAGGTCAAGTGGAGGAAGGCAACTTGGGCCACCAAGGCGCACCCTTCCCCTATGGTAGGAGGCCAAATGGGAAAGGGGAAGGACTCCCCTTCCCTCCTTTGCCGGTGCAAGGGGAGGGGGGTCCTTCTCCTTCTCTTCTCTACTCGCCTCCCCTCCCGACCTATATATACTTGAGGACTTGTGCTCTTTTGGATACACAAGTTCTGGAGCCTCCTCTAGTTCTTCTAGCCCCAGTTGGTCCTAGTTGACTATTTAGAGCTAGACTAATCCTCTAATACTCATAATTAGAAGCCCCGTGTGGATCTAATCTCCTCCATCTAATTCTCCGGTAACGATTAGCTCTAGATGGTGAAGCATTGCTCGGTCGTGAAGGCTGCATGCTTGCAACCAAGTAGAGACGTCTTGCTTTCAGTCTTCAATTTGAGGGACTATTCATGGGCGGTTTGTGAGATCATTCATGGACGGTTCGCGGGACTCCAATTACAATCTACACCGACATGTTTCTTCTTCCGCTGCAACTCAGTGATGGTAACGATCATGATCCCAACCCGATATGCTTCTTCATATTGATCTTGGGTGTGCGTAGGCGCGAATTTTCTTGTTTTCTACAACGTTTCCCAACATCCCTAACCTGGCCCCTACATAAACGGCTGGTCGGCTGGCTGGCAAAAGAGGAACTCGCTCGCTAAATCATGGGTAAGTCATTTGTCCTACATCTTGTTTGCCATTTTGTGTGTAGAAGTGCATGCTCTATCCAATCCAACCAAAAGACCAATCTGATGGAAGAGATTAGGCAATACATTTATAAGTCAACACTCCCCCACTTGGGTGGCTCCCTCAGGCCTAAACGTGGATTGAAAGTGGGATGCAACTTAAGTGCGCCAGCGGGGTCTTGAACTCAAGGACTCTTGGCTTTGATACCATGTAGAAGTGCATGATCTAGCGAATGCAACCAAAAGACCAATTTGATGGAAGAGACAAGGCAATACATTTATATGTCAACATTGTGAGATAATAGATGGAGTGATGAAGGTAACATGTTGTATTCTGGTCACTAAAGTTTCTTTGAATTTTAGGTGACACATATGGAGGTCATGGTGAAATTCATAATCTTACGGGTACTATGCTCTAACAATTTACATAACCATTTGTAATATGACAACTATGCACCGTTAATTCTTTAGAAAAATATACAAACATTTCCCTTTTGTTGGCAGGCTTTAGCCACTAGTTTGTATATGAACATTTATGTGGTACATTTGAGTCATCTATTTGACATTTAGATTGATGAGGTAGTATTTATGTTCCTTACAATTTGAAACCACTGTCTTTTCAATACGTTCTAAATACACTACATTGTACTTAGTTTTGAAGATCAATATGCCAAGTCTTCATTTATG
Organism: Triticum timopheevii; assembly: GCA_963921465.1. Taxonomy (NCBI): domain Eukaryota; kingdom Viridiplantae; phylum Streptophyta; class Magnoliopsida; order Poales; family Poaceae; genus Triticum; species Triticum timopheevii. Next base: position 240,131,943 of record OY997268.1, read on the forward strand.
TTTCCGTTTTTGAGCTTTAGCCATGGACTACATTCTGGATCCGCACCCTTGATGTGTGCTTTAATTGCCAGCTTCTTTTTACATGTAGTACTTGCCATGTAAGTTGAAAAGTAAGTTCCATGATTCTACCAAACTTCAAGTTAGTTAACATTTTCATTCCATATTTGATCCTTTGTAGACTCCATTGCTCCGACGGAAACACCATGTGTTCCTCACTGCATCATGCATCCTATTTGTGAGGGCTATGTTTCTCCAATTAGCTTTCTTTTAACATATTTTCTAAAGGTAACTTTTTACAACTATTGTTAACCTTAAAATTGAAGATGTTCTCTGTGCTTTGATCAGAACTTTCTCCTGCTAATTACTCTTCATGTCCTTTTATTGTTTGAAAAGGGTGAAGCCTAGAGATTTTTAGGGGTGCAACATGCCTGCTATGTAAAAGTCAACTATACCATTACCTGGGGATTTCAATATGATCTATCAAGAAAGAGACAAGAGCAACCCAAACCTGAACAGAAGGATGGGAAAGTTTTGAAAGGCAATCGTTCAGGTAGGACTGAAAGAAGTGAAGTGCAAAAATTGCAGGTACACATGGAGCAACGAGCGTGAAGATCCAACTTTCTGCAGCATAGACAAAAAAAATTGCAACATATAGTGGGAGGACAGACATCCAGATTACCTGCTAGAAGCCGCCTCAACATTTTCTCCAACCACTGCCCCCTACTACTGACAAAGGCAGCCACCCCTTTCAAACCAGCTAGCTTCATGTTCGAGAATTTCTAGCCCAAAGCACCTCATTTCAGGGAAACTGTGCAGCGAGCGTGGCAATGGCAGGTTCAGCATGATTGCCCTTTCATCAGAATCAAGAGAAGAATGGCCAGGTATGTGTCTGATCTAAAGATATGGAGCAAGCACCTTTTTGGAAAAACTAAAATGTAGTTTCTCATTGAAAATGAGGTGATCATGCGGCTTGATGTTGCACAAGAGTCCAGACGTCTATCCTCGGCTGAACTTAGATTGAGAAAACAACTCAAGCTCAAGGTCCTTGGCCTAGCAGCAATTGAGAGAGTAAAGAAAAAAGCAGGCCTCCAGGATTGGTTGGCTGCGGGCGGGAGGTGCAAGCACAAAGTTCTTGCATGAGAAGGTGAGGGCTAGAAGAACAAATAACTTCATCCTCTCACCAAAAGTCCACGATAGAGAAGTTTCAGGACATGTTGAGAAGGAGCAAGCAATACACGAGCACTTTACTACAACCTTGGGCAGAAGGGAGAGCTAATGCTACACTCTGAATTGGGATCTGGACATGCCGACTGTGGATCAACGTGGGCTAGATGCGCCATTCACCATGGCTCAAGTATGGGCTGCGATCATCTTGTCCCCATTGAGAAGGCCCCCGAACCGGATGGCTTCACCGGGAAATTCTTCAGATCATGCTCGTCGGTAATAAAAGACGAGATCATGGCAGTCTTCGAGAAATTCTGCCAACTCAGGGGGCAGAATTTCTCAGAGCTGAACAGTGCATTCATCGCCCTGCTACCCAAGAAGAACAGTACCTCCGAGATCAGCCGCTTCAGAAAGATCAGTCTCATACACTCCATTACAAAGTTCATTTGTAAAGTGCTCTCCGTCAGGCTTGCGTCTGCCATTGACAGGCTAATTTCCCCAGTCCAAACAACATTCCAGAAGGGAAAATGCGTCCATGATAGCTATCAATATGTTCAGGGTTGTGCCAGAATGTTGCAAAGGGAGAGAAGGCCAGCATTATTGTTTAAGTTGGACATCAAAGGCTTTCAACATAGTGTCATGGGAATATATCTTAGAGCTGATGCACCAAATGGGTTTTCCCACAAGATGGAGGGATTGGATTGCAATGTTTCTATCGTCAGCTTTATCCTCATGCATGTTAAATGGAACGAGGGGGCCGCGAATATACCATGCGAGAGGACTCAGGCAAGGGGACCCTCTCTCACCCCTGTTGTTTATCCTGGCAATCACCCTCTCTATAGACTGCTTGCTGCAGCCACAGACAGAAGCTTCCTCGCCCCCCTCCCAGGCAGGGGCGCAAGCATGAGGATCAGCATATAAGCAGATGATGTTGTGATTTTTGCAAACCTAATAAAGGAGGAGGTGGAAAGTCTCCTGAATCTGTTGAAGTCTTTTGGAGATGCAACGGGGCTCAACCTTAACCAGGGAAAATCTTTTGTCGCCCCAATTAGATGTGATGGACTCCCATTGTCGGATGTGCTACAGGAATTTGGTAGTCAAACAATTGGTTTCCCAGTAACCTACCATGGGATGCCAATCTCACCACACCGTCTGTGCATTGTTCACTTCTAGTTCATACTGGATAGAATCAGAGCTCGCCTCGCCGGCTGGAAGGGAAAATTGATAAATTTGGTAGGCCAGGGTTCTTGTGCGATGTGTGCTAACCCATGGTTGTTGGTGTCAAAAACCAGTGGATCTCGGGTAGGGGGTTCTGAGCTATGGATCTAGGATAAATGGGGAACAAGGGACAAAGAACATGGTGTTTATCCAGGTTTGGGCCCTCTCGAAGAGGTAAAACCCAATGTCCTGCTTGATCGTATCTGATGTGTATGATATGGTTACAGAGCCAATTTACCTCGAGATGAGGCGAGCTAAACCCTAGGTTTATGGGGTGATGGATGTAGCTCTAGCCCTAAAGACTAAAACCCCTTGGTTTATATAGACACCAGTAGTGTTAGAGTTACATGCGATCGGTTACAATAAAGGAAAGATCATGCTAAATCTTGACTTGGAGGGCACACCATGACTCCAGAGGTCTTCTATGTGGCCACGGATCCGCACTTTAGCTTGGCCCCATAGTAGCCCATCAGTCCGGCCCATAAGCAATGGGTCGGCGGCCCGAGGACCCCTTAATCCAGGACTCTCTCAGTAGCCCTTGAACTAGCCTCCAATATCAAGGCTTGTGTTTCGCTTTTCTACCTCTTGAGCACTGCGTTGGTTTTCGCTTGAAGAGGAAAGGGTGATGCAGCAAAGTAGCGTAAGTATATCCCTCCGTTTTTGACAACCAAGGTATCAATCCAGTAGGAGGCTCCTCAAAAGTCCAACGCACCTACACACACAAACAAGAACCTCGCAACCAATGCGATAAAGGGATTGTCAATCCCTTCACGGTAACTTGCGAAAGTGAGATCTAATAAAGATAATAAGATAAAATAAATATTTTTGGTATTTTTATGATATAGATTGAAAAGTAAAAGATGCAAATAAAAGTAGATGGAAAACTTATATGATAAAAGATAGACCCGGGGGCCATAGGTTTCACTAGTGGCTTCTCTCAAGATAGCATAAGTATTACGGTGGGTGAACAAATTACTGTCGAGCAAATGATAGAAAAGTGCATAGTTATGAGAATGTCTAGGCATGATCATGTATATAGGCATCATGTCTGCAACAAGTAGATCGAAATGATTCTGCATCTACTACTGTTACTCCACACATCGACCGACTCCTGCCTGCATCTAGAGTATTAAGTTCATGAAGAATAGAGTAACATATTAAGAAAGATGACATGATGTAGAGGGATAAACTCATGCAATATGATATAAACCCCATCTTTTTATCCTCGATGGCAACAATACAATACGTGCCTTGCTGCCCCTACTGTCACTTGGAAAGGACACCACAAGATTGAACCCAAAGCTAAGCAGTTCTCCCATTGCAGGAAAGATCAATCTAGTAGGCCAAACCAAACTGATAATTCGAAGAGACTTGCAAAGATAACCAATCACACATAAAAGAATTCAGAGGAGATTCAAATACTTCTCATATATAAACTTGATCATAAACCCACAATTCATTGGATCTCGACAAACACACGGCAAAAAGAGTTACATCGAATAGATCTCCAAGAAGATCGAGGAGAACTTTGTATTGAGATTCAAAGAGAGAGAAGAAGCCATCTAGCTAATAACTATGGACCCGAAGGTCTGTGGTAAACTACTCATAACTCATTGAAGAGGCCTTGGAGATGATGTAGAGGCCCTCCATGGCCGATTCCCCCTCCAGCGGAGCACCGGCGAAGGCTCCAAGATGGGATCTCGCGGATACAGAAGGTTGCGGCAGTGGAAATAGATTTTCGTGGTGCTCTTGGATGTTTTTAGGGTACGTGGATATATATAGGAGGCAGAAGTAGGTCAGTTGAGCCACAAGGGGCCCACGAGGGTGGGGGGCGCGTCCACCCCCTTAGGGCGCGTCGGGCACCCTCGTGGCCGCCTCGTTCGCTGCTTGACGACCACTCCAAGTCTCCTGGATTGCGTTTGTTTCGAAAATTTCGCTCCCGAAGGTTTCATTCCGTTTGGACTCCGTTTGATATTCCTTTTCTATGAAACACTGAAATAGGCAAAAAAAAACAGCAATTCGGGCCGGGCCTCCGTTTAGTAGGTTAGTCCCAAAAATGATATAAAAGTGTAAAGTAAAGCCCATAAACATCCAAAATGGGTAATATAATAGCATGGAACAATCAAAAATTATAGATACGTTGGAGACGTATCAAGCATCCCCAAGCTTAATTCCTCCTTGTCCTCGAGTAGATAATGATAAAAACAGAATTTTTGATGTGGAATGCTACCTAGCATAATTCTCAATGTAATTTTCTTTACTGTGGCATGAATGTTCAGATCCAAATGATTCAAAATAAAAGTTCATATTGACATAAGAAATAGTAATACTTCAAGAATACTAACTAAGTAATCATGTCTTCTCAAAATAACATGGCTTTAGAAGGTTTATCCCTACAAAATCATATAGTTAGGCTATGTTTCATTTTCATTACACAAAATACTCCGATCAAGAACAACCCCGGTTTTAGCCAAGCAATTGGTTCATACTTTTAATGCGCTTCAGATTTTTTCAACTCCCACGCAATACATGAGCGTGAGCCATGGATATAACACTATGGGTGGAATAGAATATGATGATGGAGGTTGTGTGGAGATGACAAAAAAGGAGAAAGTCTCACATTGACGAGGCTAATCAACGGGCTATGGAGATGCCCATCAATTAATGTCAACATGAGGAGTAGGGATTGCCATACTACGGATGCACTAGAGCTATAAATGTATGAAAGCTCAACAAAAGGAAACTAGTGGGTGTGCATCCAACTTTCTTGCTCACGAAGACCTAGGGCATTTTGAGGAAGCCCGTCGTTGGAATATACAAGCAAAGTTCTATAATGAAAAATTCCCACTAGTATATGAAAGTGACAACAAATGAGACTCTCTATATGAAGATTATGGTGCTACTTTGAAGCACAAGTGTGGAAAAGGATAGTAACATTGTCCCCCTTTTTTTATTTGTTTTCTTCCTTTTTTGGGCCTTTTTTGGCCTTTCTCTTTTTTTCTTTTTTTCTTTGGCCTTTCTTTTTTTGGCTTTTTTCTTTTTTTATAAGGAACAATGCTCTAATAATGATGATCATCACACTTCTATTTATTTACAACTCATGAATTACAACTCAAAACCAGAACAAGATATGACTCTATATGAATGCCTCCGGCGGTGTACCAGGATGGCCAATGAATCAAGAGTATCAAGAGTGACATGTATGAAAGATTATGAAGGTGGCTTTGCCACAAATATGATGTCAACTACATGATCATGCAAGGCAATAATACAATGATGATGCGTGTCATGATAAACAGAATGGTGGAAGTTGCATGGCAATATATCTCGGAATGGCTATGGAAATGCCATAATAGGTAGGTATGGTGGCTGTTTGGAGGAAGATATAAGGAAGTTTATGTGTGATAGAGCGTATCGTATCACGGGGTTTGGATGCACCGGTGAAGTTTGCACCAACTCTCAAGGTGAGAAAGGGCAATGCACGGTACCGAAGAGGCTAGCAATGAAGGAAGGGTAAAAGTGCATATAATTCATGGACTCACATTAGTCATAAAGAACTCATATACTTATTGCAAAAGTTTTATTAGCCCTCTAAGCAAAGTACTACTACGCATGCTCCTAGGGGAAGGGTTGGTAGGAGTTAACCATCGTGCGATCCCGACCTCCACTCATAAGGAAGCAATCAAAAGAGCATCCCATGCAACAAATTTGTTACACAACTTTTACCATATGTGCATGCTACAGGACTTGCCAACTTCAACACAGGTATTCTTTAAATTCACAATTACCCAACTAGCATGACTCTATTATCACCAGCTCTATATCTCAAAACAATTATCAAGCATCAAATTGATCATAGCATCCAATTCAGTTCCTAAGATAGTTTTTATTATACCCAACTTGGAGGCCCATCATTCTAGGACTAATTTTATAACCATATCAAATACCATGCTGTTCTAAAATAATCTCAAAATAATATAAGTTAAGCATGAGAGATCAACAATTTCTACAAAATTAAACCACCTCCGTGCTCTAAAAGATATAAGTGAAGCACTAGAGCAAAATTATCTAGCTCAAAAGATATAAGTGAGGAAGAACATAGAGTATTCTAATAAATTCCAAATTATGTGGGTTTCTCCAAAAAGGTGTGTACAGCAAGGATGATTTTGGTGCTCTAAAACTCAAAGACTCATATCATACAAGACGCTCCAAGCAAAACACATATCATGTGGCGAATAAAAATATAGTTCCAAGTAAAGTTACCGATAGACGAAGACGAAAGAGGGGATGCCTTCCGGGGCATCCCCAAGCTTAGGCTTTTGGTTGTCCTTGGATTATCTTGGGGTTCCATTGGCATCCCCAAGATTAGGCTCTTGCCACTCCTTATTACATAGTCCATCAAATCTTTACCCAAAACTTGAAAACTTCACAACACAAAACTCAACAGAAAATCTCGTATGCTCCGTTAGTGCAAGAAATAAAAACCACAACATAAGGTACTATAATGAACTCATTATTTATTTATATTGGTGTTAAAGCTACTGCATTCCAACTTCTCTATGGTTCATACCCCCTGATACTAGCCATAGATGCATCAAAATAAGCAAACAACACATGAAAAACAGAATCTGTAAAAAACAGAACAGTCTGTAGCAATCTGTAACTTTTGAATACTTCTGGAACTCTAAAACTCCTACCAAAATAGGAAGTCCTGGTTAATTTGTCTATTGATCTACTGCAAAAACAATCAGCACAAAATCACGTTTCTGTGATTTATTAAAATTATTCTCTTGCGCGCAAAAGTTTCTGTTTTTCAGCAGAATAAAATTAACTAACACCATATGTTATCCTATAGGTTCTACTTGGCACAAACACTAATTAAAACATAAAACCACATCTAAATAGAGGCTAGATGAAATATTTATTACTAAACAGAAGCAAAAAGCAATAAACAAAAATAAAATTGGGTTGCCTCCCAACAAGCATTATCGTTTAACGCCCCTAGCTAGTCATAAAAGCGAGAATAGATCTAAGTAGTGCCATAATAATAAGATAGATCATGAAAACTCATTTCATATTCCCTATGTTCAGCAGCAAGTTTTCTTTGAGACAAGCAAAAGTAATCAAAAGGGCTAAATTTAATGGGAAAGAAGTCCCCAAGATCAATTTCGGGAGGTATGGGTTCCTCCCTTGGCTCTTCATATTGCACAACCAATTCATCATTATAAGCATTATTTTGGCAGAACTTCGTAAGCCTATACTCAAGAGAATATCCTAACTCATTATTTCGAATAGCAAAATCATCTTTAGGTTCGGAAATTCTATCAACCAGAACATTGGTAGGAACCTTTTTTCTAAGGTTTTCATTAAAAGCAACATAGTTCAAAGATTGAAAACGCATTATTTCCTCTTGATCAAAGAGGATTGCCTCTGTGCGAGGACGGCCAGCGTCCACCCTGTAGTGCGCAAATATTTCTTTGGCCTCTTTTATTATAAATCTGAACTCATGTGCCAAAAATATAGTAGCGGCGCGCTTAACAGAAGAATGCTCAATATTAGAAAATTCTAGGAAAATCCTTTGTATGCAAGGGTGCATGTGCATAAACTGCCTTTCAAGTTCAACTATTTGCATGGTGACAGCATCCGCAAGACTACTAGTTCTATGAAGAATAGAACCACCCATAGAAGGTAAAGCACCGGCACAAGTAAAGAAATCTTGAATAACCCCTTTTCCAATAATATTACCACTACCGATTCGAATTTTTAGTATGTAAGATAGTGGGTTCTTCAGCAGAAGCATCAAAATTTTCCATGTTATTATTGTTCATATCAACGATAATCTCCCCAGTTTCAGACATAACAGCAGAAAATGCAACGAGCAAGCGAAAGAGAGAGGCGAAAGGGCAAGAGAGGGCGAATAAAATGGCAAGGGTGAAGTTGGGGTGAGGAAAACGAGAGGCAACTGGCAAATAATGTAATGCGAGGGAGATGCGTTTGTGATGGGTACTTAGTATGTCTTGACTTGAGCGAAGACCTCCCCGGAAACGGCGCCAGAAATCCTTCTTGCTACCTCTTGAGCACAATGTTGGTTTTCCCTTGAAGAGGAAAGGGTGATGCAGCAAAGTAGCGTAAGTATTTCCCTCAGTTTTTGACAACCAAGGTATCAATCGAGTAGGAGGCTCCTCAAAAGTCCCACGCACCTACGCAAACAAACAAGAACCTCGCAACCAACGCGATAAAGGGGTTGTCAATCCCTTCACGTTAACTTGCAAAAGTGAGATCTGATAGAGATAATAAGATAAGATAAATATTTTTGGTATTTTTATGATATAGATTTAAATGTAAAATATGCAAATAAAATTAGATGGAAAACTTATATGATAAAAGATAGACCTGAGGGCTATAGCTTTCACTAGTGGCTTCTCTCAAGATAGCATAAGTATTACGGTGGGTGAACAAATTACTGTCGAGCAATTGATAGAAAAGTGCATAGTTATGAGAATATCTAGGCATGATCATGTATATAGGCATCACGTCCGCAACAAGTAGATCGAAATGATTCTGCATCTACTACTATTACTCCACACATCGACCGACTCCTGCCTGCATCTAGAGTATTAAGTTCATGAAGAATAGAGTAACACATTAAGAAAGATGACATGATGTAGAGGGATAAACTCATGCAATATGATATAAACCCCATCTTTTTATCCTCGATGGCAACAATACAATACGTGCCTTGCTGCCCCTGCTGTCACTGGGAAAGGACACCGCAAGATTGAACCCAAAGCTAAGCACTTCTCCCATTGCAAGAAAGCTATTGAATAATATGTTAATTAATGAAAATAATTGGACACTTCTTGAGCCAACTCCGAAGAAAAGAGGTGTTCTATTTCTCAGTCCAGAAGATATGCAAGAAGCAAAGAAATCTATGAAAGAAAAATGTTTTAAAGCTGAAGATGTTAAGAATTTACCTCCTGTTGAAGAAATAAATGGCCTTAATATACCTCCTATTGAAGAAATACATGGTCTTGATAACTCGACACAGGTAGTAAAGGTAAATTCTCTCTATAGATATGATAAAGTTGAGATCCCGTCTACTAAGTTTGCTAGCCAATGCTTGGATGAATTTGATGACTTTATGGCTAGACAAGAAATTTCAATGCTTATGTTGGTAGACAATAGAAACACTCCAGTAGAACAAGTGCTTAAGGCTCAAAATGATTTGCTCAATGAATTAAATAATAAACATGAATTGCTATTAGAGTAGCTACTAGGACAGGTAAAATGACTCAGGAACCTTTGTATCCTGAGGGCCACCCTAAGAGAATTGAGCAAGATTCTCAGAGAAATAATGTTGATGCACCTAGTCCTTCTAAAAAGAAGAAGAAGAAAAATAATAGGACTTTGCATGCTTCTAGTGAACCTATTGTAGACACGCCTGAGAATCCCAATGATATTTGTATTTATGATGCTGAAACACAATCTGGTGATGAACATGAACCTAGTGATAATGCTAATGATGATGTTTATGTTGATGCTCAATCTAGTAATAATAATGATGTAGAGGTTGAACCTGCTGTTGATCTTGATAACCCACAATCAAAGAATCAAAGTTATGATAAGAGAGACTTCGTTGCTAGGAAGCACGGTAAAGAAAGGGAACCATGGGTTCAGAAACCCATGCCCTTTCCTCCTAAACCATCCAAGACAAAGGATGATGAGGATTTTGAGCGCTTTGCTGAAATGATTAGACCTATCTTTTTGCGTATGCGTTTGACTGATATGCTCAAAGTAAATCCTTATGCTAAGTGCATGAAAGATATTATTACAAATAAAAGAAAGATACCGGAAGATGAAATTTCCACCATGCTTTCTAATTACACTTTTAAGGGTGGAATACCAAAGAAACTTGAAGATCCAGGAGTACCAACTATACCATGCTCCATTAAAGGAAACTATGTTAAAACTGCTTTATGTGATCTTGGAGCCGGTGTTAGTGTTATGCCTCTCTCTTTATATCGTAGACTTGAATTGAATAAGTTGACACCTACTGAAATATCTTTGCAAACGGTCAATAAAATAACCGCTATACCTGTCGGTATTTGTGAGGATATGCCAGTTGTGGTTGCAAATGTTACTATCTTAACGGACCTTGTTATTCTTGATATTGCCGAGTTCGATAGTATGTCGATTATCCTTGGTAGACCCTTTTTGAATACTGCAGGGGCTATTATTGATTGCAACAAAGGCAATGTCACTTTTCATGTTAATGGTAATGAGCATACGGTACATTTTCCGAGGAAACAACCACAAGTTCACAATATCAATTCTATTGGAAAAATTCCATCGACTATTATTGGAGGTTTTGAATTTCCACTTCCTACTGTTAAGAAGAAATATGATATTCTTACTATTGGGGATGTGCATATCCCCGTTGAGGTAACCTAGTGTTATTCGAAATTTCTCCGGTTTCATGTGATTCAGAATGAGTTTGTTAACAAGACTTGATCAACCTTGTTAGGGGATTTCTTTTGATGAGCATGAGATAGATGAAGTTAGAATGCACAACCTTCTGTACCCTCCTTTTACTTTCTGTTATTTAGATTAAATAAAGTGAAAATAGTATTTTTTCTGTCTGTTTTCTGATTTATCCTTGCAATAAAAAATACCCTGAAAATAAAAGTTCTCCAAATGCCCTGAAAATTTAGTATGTTTTTTCTGGAATATTTGAGAATATCTAGCACCGAGAACACAGCAGGGGGAGCAAGCACCTTCCCACGAGGGTCCAGTGCGCGCCCACCCCCATGGGGCACGCCCCCTGCCTTGTGGGCCCATGGTGGCCCCCTCCACTTATTCCTGCACCCATGCTCTTATTCTTCCTCAAAAAAATCACTATCCAGCTTAAGCACGAGTTCTAGCTCATTTTGCTGCCATTTTCGATCTCCTTGCTCAAAGCTCCATTCACAAAACTGCTTTGGGGATTGTTATTTGGTATGTGACTCCTCCAATGGTCCAATTAGTTTTTGTTCTAGTGCTTTATTCATTGCAACTTTTTGCTGCTTAGGTGACCCTTTTCTTGAGCATGCATGTCAAATTTATATGGTCCCAAGTAGTTTTAATGCATGTTTTAGTCTCTAGGCACTTGTGGGAGTAGTTGCTATCAATTTTATTGAGTTTGGTTCACTTTTATTTTGAGTTACTAAAAATTTCAGAAATTTTCAGAAAATGATGAAGAAATTTTTGAGGGGCTCTTCGAGCCAAAGCTCGAAGGATAAACAAGCCAAGGAGAATAAAAAGCCCAAGTATAATCTCCCTCGCGTCGCGGAGGTTCGGTCGTGCGAATGGCCTTGTAATGAGTTCTTGAGAGCAGCTGGGATTTATGATGATTTTTGTTCTTTGGGTAATGATGCGGGCCTCACTGGCTTCCTCCACGACCAGCTCGAACAGTATCTCTTACTCACCAATACTTTCGTGCAAAATTTTTACTTTCATCCTAAGAAATCACCACCTTCAGTGGAGTTTCATTTATATGATGAGGCTAGGGAGATGTCACTACATGAACTTTGTGCGGTTTGCAAGATACCCTTCGAGGGCAACCTTGAGGAACCACATCGTAAAGATGTGGATGGATTCATTGATATGATTATTGTAGGGGAAACGCTGAAGGTTTCCGATGCAAGAATTACTAGCATACACTTTCCTGTAATACGTTACTTTGCAATATTTGCTAGTAGATGCTTAATTGGTTGCGGAAACTGTGGAAACCTTAGTGTTCCTGATTTAGTTATTTTGTGCCATGCTTTATTTCGTGATAACACTGTTACTCTGGGCGCTATTGTTGCTAAATGGTTAAGTCTGAACCGTACAAAGGGCCCCATCTTTGGAGGCATCTATGCTTCACGCATTGCTAAACACTTTAGAATACCTATCAGGCATTATGAGAAAGAGGAAAAGTTGCTGCCCCCTACCTTTCTAGATTATAAGAGTATGGTAACACATGAGTTTATTGTTGAAAATGATGAGAAGATGCTTAAGTATAATTTGAGATTTCATAAAACTCACAGTGAGACTATTATCTTGCCTGCACCCTCTTTGTTTGACTTAACTGCAGGCACATACCTCGTCTTGCCGGAGGCTGTTTACGTGTACTGGGGCCAGACATTAGCTCCAGAGCTTGAGCCAAAACCACCACTTGACCCTTATCGATCGTCCTTTTATCTGTGGGATCCGAAGGAGATCGCTAGCCAATGGTACTCTGATGATACTCCTCAGTACACTAGAGAGAGTAGCCGCGCTCCATGGGCATAGACCAACTTAGGCCAAAAGCCTAAGCTTCGGGGAGTACGTATTTCTCATCGGCATTACATTCATGTTCACACACTCATGCCAGTTGTCGGTGCTCATACTTTTTCATTGTACTATCCATGCTAGTTTATTTTCTTTTCTTGCTTTCTTCTTGTGTGTTTGAATAACCTTAAGAAAAATAAAACCAAAAAAATTAGTTGTAGCTTTTAGCTAGCTCACTTTCCATGCTTGTAGTAGTAGTAATTAAAAGAAAAGCCAAAAAGATTTCTCGTTGTTCTTTTGCTTGTTGGGAGCTTTCCCATGTAAATAGTTTATTTATTTTCTTTTCTTTGGGGGTCGAGAGGAGAAGACCATGATGAAAATGTTGAGTGGCTCTCATATGCATTACTGTTAATTTAACCAAGAGCCCATATTACCTTGTCTTCTCCCTTGAATTGAATGCTTGCAGATTCCAGCTTAGTCCAATGCACGTGCACTATTATTATTATCCACACCGTTCGGTCGTGCAAGTGAAAGGCAATAATGACGATATATGATGGACTGATTGAGATGAGAGAAGCTGGTATGAACTCGACCTCTCTTGTTTTTGTAAATATGATTAGTTCATCATTCCTGATTCAGCCTATTATGAATAAACATGTTTGCAATGACAATTAGAGATTATAGTTTCTTATGCCATGCTTAATTAGCTAGGAGTTTATAATGGTTTACCTTGCATGCCAACATGTTATTAAAATGGTTGTGATGTGGTATGATAGGGTGGTATCCTCCTTTGAATGATTCGACTGACTTGATTTGGCACATGTTCACGCATGTAGTTGAAACAAAATCAACATAGCCTTCACGATATTTATGTTCATGGTGGATTATATCCTACTCATGCTTTCACTCAGTGTAGATTAATTTTAATGCATGTTCATGACTGTTGTCGCTGTCTAGTTGGTCGCTTCCCAGTCTCTTTCTAGCCTTCACTTTTACTAAGCGGGAATACTGCTTGTGCATCCAAAATCCATGAACCCCAAAGTTATTCCATATGAGTCCACCATACCTTCCTATATGCGGTATCTACCTGCCGTTCCAAGTAAATTTGTATGTGCCAACCTCCAAACCTTCAAATGAAATTCTATTTTGTATGCTCGAACAACTCATGTATCAACTAGGGTTGTATGTATCTTCCATGCTAGGTGGGTTATTCTCAAGAGGAGTGGCCTCCGCTCCTCATTCACGAGAAAATGGCTGGTAACCGGGATGCCCAGTCCCATGATCAAATCAAATCAAAATAATTGCAAACAAAACTCCCCCAGGATTGTTGCTCGTTGGAGGCACCCGTTGTTTCGGGCAAGCCATGGATTGATGCTTGTTGGTGGAGGGGGAATATAAACATTACCATTCTGTTTGGGAACCGCCTATAATGTGTGTAGCATGGAAGATATTGAGATCTCTCAGTTGTTATGTTGACAATGAAAGTATACCGCTCAAAATATTATTTATCTCTATTTCAAAATCGAGCTTTGGCACCTCTACAAATCCCTGCTTCCCTCTGCGAAGGGCCTATCTATTTACTTTTACATTGAGTCATCATCCTCTTATTAAAAGCACCCACTGGAGAGCATCACTGTCATTTGCATGCATTACTATTAATTTATATTGAGTATGACTATGACTGGATGTCTTTTACCATGAATTACAATGTTTAGGCAGTCCTTGATCTTCAGAGGTGCTCTGCATTTATGTTTTGCGGTCTCACAAAGGGCTAGCGAGATACCATCTTGTTATATCATATTATGATTGTTTTGAGAAAGTGTTGTCATCCGAGATTTATTACTATTGCTCGCTAGTTCATTATGCCATTCATATGAGTAAACATGAGACCTAAGTGTTATTGTGAATATGATTAGTTCATAATCTTTGCTAAAAACTTGAATGCTGGCTTTACATATTTGCAACAACAAGAGCAAACAGAGTTCGTTTTCTTGATCACTTTCAGTCTGTCAACTAAATTGCTTGAGGACAAGCAAAGGGTTAAGCTTGGGGGAGTTGATACGTCTCCATCGTATCTACTTTTCCGAACACTTCTGCCCTTGTTTTGGAACTAACCCGGACTAACGCTGTTTTCAGCAGAACTGCCATGGTGTTATTTTTGTGCAGAAATAAAAGTTCTCGGAATGACCTGAAAAATCCATAGAGCAACTTTTTGGAATTAATAAAAAATATTGGCAAAAGAATCCCTGTCCACAAGGGTGGGGGCGCCCCCCTAGGGCGCGCCCTCCTGCCTCGTGGGCCCCCTGGAGCTTCAGCGACCTCAACTCCAACTCCATATATTCACGTCCGCGGAGAAAAAAATCAGGAAGGAAGATTCATCGCGTTTTACAATATGGAGCCGCCCGAAGCCCTAAACTCTCTCGGGAGGGCTGATCTGGAGTCCGTTCGGGGCTCCGAAGAGGGGGATTCGTCGTCGTCGTCATTATCAACCATCCTCCATCACCAATTTCATGATTCTCACCGTCGTGCGTGAGTAATTCCATTGTAGGCTTGCTGGACGGTGATGGGTTGAAT
Source organism: Triticum timopheevii (assembly GCA_963921465.1). Taxonomy (NCBI): domain Eukaryota; kingdom Viridiplantae; phylum Streptophyta; class Magnoliopsida; order Poales; family Poaceae; genus Triticum; species Triticum timopheevii. The sequence goes on from OY997268.1 coordinate 240,147,189, forward strand.
GCGATTTACCATGTAATCAAGTTAGTTTTGTTAGGGTTTGATCCCTAGTATCTACAATGTTCTGAGATTAATGTTGCTATGACTTTGCTATGCTTAATGCTTGTCAATAGGGCCCGAGTGCCATGATTTCAGATCTGAACATGTTATGTTTTCATGAATATATGTGAGTTCTTGATCCTATCTTGCAAGTCTATAGTCACCTATTATGTGTTATGATCCGTTAACCCCGAAGTGACAATAATCGGGATACTAACCGGTGATGACCGTAGTTTGAGGAGTTCATGTAGTCACTAAGTGCTAATGCTTTGGTCCGGTACTCTATTAAAAGGAGGCCTTAATATCCCTTAGTTTCCAATAGGACCCCGCTGCCACGGGAGGGTAGGACAAAAGATGTCATGCAAGTTCTTTTCCATAAGCACGTATGACTATATTCGAAATACATGCCTACATTACATTGATGAACTAGAGCTAGTTCTGTGTCACCCTATGTTATGACTATTACATGAGGAATCGCATCTGACGTAATTATCCATCACTGATCTAATGCATACGAGCTTTTCACGTATTGCTCTTTTCTAAGTTACTTTAACGTTGTTGCTGCTACAATTACTACAAAACTGCTACTGTTACTATTGCTACTGTTACTGTTACTTCCATACTAATTCGCTACTAAATACTTTGCTGCAGATACTATGTTATCCAGGTGTGGTTGAATTGATAACTCAACTGCTAATACTTGAGAATATTCTTTGGCTCCCTTGTGTCGAATCAATAAATTTGGGTTGAATACTCTACCCTCAAAAACTGTTATGATCCCCTATACTTGTGGGTTATCAAGTGATCTGAAGGCATTTTTGCCGAGCTTCTGAAGAGTGCGGCAGCTGCTGCGGAGCTTACACCACGGGGCAGGAGAACTCCGAACCGTGGATTTTCTGGTCACAGTTCCAGGCGCCCGAGCACCCTCCCCTCCTCAGCAACTAGATGAAGCAGCTAGTGGAGCTGCATCGGATGGACGAGCCGCCTTGAAGGATCTTCGCGTCCGGCTATGGCGCACAGAGCCCATTCCGGACAGCTACTTTGGCCTGGTGCAGAGGTTGCATGATGCATCACCCCGATTGATACTGTGAAGCATTCTGCATGCATTGAAGGAGCTAGGCTGGCCTTTGCGAAGACCATGGTTCATTGGCCTAAGATCAAGCCAATGGACATGACCATTGGTTCCCCGCCATTTGGAAAGGATCATCACCACCCCAAACTGTATTTCGCACAAGTTACGGATGGTGCTCGAGCAATAGAGGGCCAGTGTTCCAAGGATGTAATCATTGAGTGATTGAATTAAGTTATCAACTAAGCCTTTTGCTTTATAGTGCGGCTCGTTTATATACTATGGTGTTTTTATTTTGACTCCTATGCGGCTGTTTATTATTCTGAAAGTTACCAGTCATCAGCTTCATCCCCTAAGTGAATGGTATGAGGGGTGTTTCATCTCCATGCTGCTACCCTTAGCCGATGTCTCGGTGCCCGAAGGTCTGATAACCCACAAGTATAGGCGATCACAACAATTTTCGAGGGTAGAGTATTCAACCCAAATTTATAGATTCGACACAAGGGGAGCCAAAGAATATTTGAAGGTATTAGCAGCTGAGTTGTCCATTCAACCACACCTGGAGATTAATTATCTGTAGCAAAGTGATTAGTAGCACAGTAGTATGATAGTTTTGATGATAGCAGCAACAGTAACAGTAACAGTGATATTGTAGCAGTAATGATAGCAGTAGCAACAGTAGTAACTTAGTAAGAACAATATTAGATAAATTCGTAGGCATTGGACCGGTGACTCGTTTGATGATATTCATCATGAGACTGTTATAACCTAGGGCGATACGGCACTAGCCCCAGTTCATAAATACAATGTAGGCATGTATTCTGTAAATAGTCATACGTGCTTATGGAAAGAACTTGCATGACATCTTTTGTCCTACCCTCCCGTGGTAGCGGGGTCCTATTGGAAACTAAGGGATATTAAGGCCTCCTTTTAATAGAGAACCGGAACAAAGCATTAACACAAAGTGAACACATGAACTCCTCAAACTACGGTCATCACCGGGAGTGGTCCCGACTATTGTCACTCCGGGGTTGCCGAATCATAACACATAGTAGCTGACTATAACTTGCAAGATCGGATCTAGAACATAGATATAATGGTGATAACATAAATGGTTCAGATCTGAAATCATGGCACCCGAGCCCAAAGTGACAAGCATTAAGCATGGCAAAGTCATAGCAACATCAATCTCAGAACATAGTGGATACTAGGGATCAGGCACTAACAAAGCTAACTCGATTACATGATGAATCTCATCCAACTCCTCACCGACCAGCGAGCCTACGAAGGAATTACTCACTCCCTGTGGGAAGGATCATGGAATTGGCGATGGAGATGTGTTGGTGATGACGAAGATTGAAGATCCCCCTCTCCGGAGCCCCAAACGGACTACAGATCTGCCCTCCCAAGGAAGAATAGGGCTTGACGGAGGCTCCGTCTCGTGAAACTGATAATTGTTTCTCCCTGATTTTTTTCTGGAAATATGGGATTTTATAGCGTCTGTTTGAGGTCAGCGGGGCCACCTGGTGGGCAGCACTCACCTGGGCGCACCTGGGGGGCTCGAGTGCCCTGGTGGGTTGTGCCCACCCAAGTGCCCCCCTTAGGTCCTTCCTGGTTCCAGAAATTCTCTTATTTGATATAAAAAATTCTCGCAAAGTTTCGTTCCATTCCGAGAACTTTTATTTCTGCACAAAAATAACACCATGGTAGTTCTGCTGAAAATAGCGTCACTCTGGGGTTAGTTTCATTCAAATCTTGCAAATTAGAGTCCAAAATAAGAGGAAAAGCATTAGGAAAAGTACATACGTTGGAGACGTATCAACTCCCCCAAGCTTAAACATTTGCTTGTCCTCAAGCAATTCAGTTGATAAACTAAAAGTGAAAAAGAAAACTTTTACGAACTCTTTTCCTCTTGTACAATAAATAAGGTTAGACAGCACCCAGTTTTTCAGCAAAGATTATATCTAACCATGTCGACAATAACTCTTAAAAATTATGTTATCTCATATCAATGACATAAACAACTAGAGAGCAATAATAAGATATCTCAAATAGCAACACGTTGTCAAAACAACCATGATATATATGACAATAGTGGTATCTCGCTAGCCCTTTCTGAGACCACAAAACATAAATGCAGAGCACCCCCAAAGTTCAAGCAGCGACTAAACATAGTAATTCATGGAAAAGATCTAGTCATGATGCCCCCAACATTAGCTATACACAATGCATCAGCATGACAGCAGTGCTCTCAGGTTCTGGCGCTTATTTGAGAAGGTGATGACACAACGTAAAAGTAAATAGATAGTCTCGCATAGGGAAGCAGTGATTTGCAGAGGTGCCAGAGCTCAAGTTTTTAAAACAGAGGTAAATGATATTTTGAGACATGCACCCTTCTTATTCACTTCATGGCCATCGGTTATCAATATCTTCCATGCTAAGCACGCTAGTGGTGGTTCCCAAGCGGAAATATAAAGGTTATGACTCCATTGGGAGATTTTGTTTGATTATTTGTAAGCTCTTTTCTTTTGCAGTTTGGGACTGGGCATCCCTATTATCGCCCTTTTCTCGTGTGATGGCAAGTGAATAAACACTCGACCTGAGAATAACCCGCTTAGCATGGAAGATACCGACTACCTCATGTCGTCCCATGAACGATCCAGGCACACAAAAGGGATATTTATTTGTAGTTTTTAGAGGTGGCACATGCAAATTTACTTAGGACGGCAGGGTAATACTGCATATAGGTAGGTATGGTGGACTCATCTGGAATAACTTGGGTTTCAGGTTTTTGGATGTACAAGCAGAGTTCCCACTTAGTACAGGCGAAGGCTAGCAAATAGGTTGAGAAGCGGCCAGCTAGAGAGCAACAACGGTCATGAACATGCATTATGCACAAGTAACATTGGAAACTAGCATGAGTAGGATATGAACACCACGAACATAAATATCATAGAGGCTATGATGGATTTCATTCAACTACATGCATGAACATGTGCCAAGTCAAGCCACTCGAACATTCAGAGGAGGATACCATCTCATCATACTACATCACAATCATTTTAACGCAATGTTGATATCCAAGATAAGTCATTATTCAGTCCTAGATACTTATGCATGGCATGCGAAACTATAATATCTATTTGTCCTTGCAAACATGTTTGATCATAATAGGTTGAAGCATGGATACTAGGTTAAACATATTTAGAAAAACAGAACAAGTCGAGTTCATACCCGTTTCTCTCGGCCACGGCTAGTTCATCTAATATCGTCATTATTGCCTTTAACTTGCACGACTGAAAAATTTGAAATAATGATAGTGCAAGAGTGTCATGGACAAAGTTGATACAAACATTTTATTCAAGAGGAGAAGACAAGGTAATATGGGCTCTTTGTTAGATCAACAATAATGCAAATGAGAGCCACTCAACATTTTCATCATGGTCTTCTCCTCGGTATGACTCAAGAAAAGAAAAAGAAGTTCAGAGAAAGACACTGAAATATTTCTGGAGTTTTTGGTTTTTCGAAGGCAAGCAAATGGAAAAGGGAAAAGCAAAAACGAGAAAAACTATTTACACGGGAAAGATCCCAACAAGTAAAAGAAGAACAAGGAAATCTTTTTGGGTTTTCTTTTAGTGCTACAATAATTTAAACTAGAAAGAAAAATCAAAAAGAAGCAAGAAACATATTTTTGGATTTTCTCAAAGTTTTTCAAACACGCGAGAAGAAAGCGGAAAAAAATAAGCATGGATGATACAATGAAAAGGTGTGCACACCGACAACTAGAATGAAATGTGAGAACATGAATGTAATGTCGGTGGAAATACGTACTCCCCTAAGCTTAGGCTTTTCACCTAGCTTGGTAATCAGTCAGTAGACTGGATGGTAGTTGGCGTGGTAGCTCACAGAGGCCCTCGGCACCGATGCCTCAGCCCGCCGCGCTGCCTCCATTGCTTTCTGTGAGCTCGATCCTCGCTCTCCAGAACATAATATCTTCCCTTGCTATGAAAGTCAAAAATAGCAGGCGCAGGCAAATATGTGTGCACAACAGAGGTTTGGTTAAACAATAAATTATAAGTGAAGTCATGAATTTTTCCTTTGAGGATCTTATGGCTTTTTAAAGACTCAAAATCTAAATACTGCATGGGTAGGATAGGGTCAAAGGGCAAAGGTGAAACACCCAGCTCTCATGCTAAACGCCAGGCATAAATTCCGCCATAAAAATAGCCACTGCTAGAGTTGTGCTACAGTCTGCGTGCAACAATCGCTGCAAGATTATAAACCTTTTCACCGGTGAGAGCGGAACGTATGAGGCTCAAGTCTGGAGCACAAAGTGTACTACAGTCTTGCTTGCCTACTATGCATTTTCCATTGAATAATGCGAAGTACTGAATTGCATAAAATGAATGCTCTTTATTCTACCTTGTGCCACCCCCCTAGTTTCACCAAAGTAGAGACTAGTTAAGAAAGACTCAAACTCAGACATATGTGGCTCTTAGAGTAAACCCCGGAATGGAATTTTGTAGAGGTGAGCAAACCTTTCTAGAGAAATGGTAAATGGATTACCATAAGGTCTAAATGACACCCTAGACTCCCGGGGGAAGAATTTAAATTCTTCGACAAATGATTCAGAGAGGATGGGGCGTTGGTCTCACTTATCTGAAATGTAGGGAGCGAGTTCGGCATTTTGAACTAGTCGCTCAAATCCTTCCTTAATACCCACTCTCACCATGTAATCGTCACATGGCCATAAGCATGTTTTGGTTGTGGCACTTCGAATGGATTTTTTGCTTGGTTCAGCATAGGACCGGTGAACGGAGCTACTACTAGAGGATGCCTCCGAGGATCTCCTCCTCGAAGAACTCCTTCCAAAAAAGTTCATAACGTTCGCGTACAATTTTCTGAAAAATTTTGGTCATGAAAAATTTATTAACAAAACTTCACAAGATTGATAGCAACTACTCATAGGGATGTGTAGAGGCCATAGCAAGCATTCAATCTACTTAGAACTCTAAGAATTCAACATGCAAGCTCATGTATAGCAGCACCAAGAGTAGATAATTATTCTAAATATAAACCACTAAAACAAAAACTAATTGGACACATGGAGGAGTCACATACCAAGCAACAAATCCCCGAAAGTGTTTTGGAAACGGAGCTTCAAGCAAAGAGATCGGAATCTACGGTCTCGAGAGCAAGAACACGAGAGAGAGTGTGTTGGTGATTTTTTTCTATGTGAATGGAGTGGTGTGGGAGGAAAAAGTAAGTGAGGGGGCCCACCAGGTGGGCAGCACCCACCAGGGCGCGCCTGGGGGTGCTGGCACGCCCAGGTGGGTTGTGCCCACCTGGTGCACCTCTCTCAGGTATTATTTCCACTAGAAATTCTTAACAATTCAGAAAGAAAATCGTGTCAGGTTTTCATAGCATTCTAAGAACTTTTATTTTTGGGTCATTTTTTTATTGCACAGAAAAAGCAGAAAACAGACAAAGCATGGCATTTTATTTTATTTGACTAATAAAAACAAAAAAACAAAAGGTAGGGACAGAAGGTAGTGCTAACTAAATTCATCAACTTCATACCTCTCAAAAATGATCCATTAATAAGGTTGATCAAGTCTTATTAACAACCACTTTCGATTAGCATGAAACCGAAGAACTTTCGTAAATCACTAAGTTAGCTCAATTGGGATATGAATGTCCACAACAATAAGCAATTCATATTTATTTTTTATAGTAGGTAGAGGTAGTTGAAAACTTCCAATAGTGATTGTCGGAGATTTTTCAATGACATTAATACCATTCACTTGGAATTGTTTCTTTGGAAAGTGCACCATATGCTCATTACCATTGATATAAAAAGGGACCTTTCTTTTATTGCAATCAATAACAGCCCCCGCGGTATTCAAGAAGGGTCTACCAAGGATAATCGACATGTTTTCATCCTCGAGCATGTCAAGTATAACAAAGTCTGTCAGAATAGTAACATTAGCAACAACAATGGGCACATCCTCACAAATTCCGATAGGTATGGCAGTTGATTTATCAGCCATTTGCAATGATATTTCAGTAGGTGTGATTTTATTCAAATCAAGTCTTTTATATAAAGAGAAAGGCATAACACTAACACCAGCTCCCAAATCACATAAAGCAGTTTTCACATAATTTTTTTAATGGAGCAAGGTATAGTTGGTATTTGATAACCCACAAGTGTTGGGGATCGCAACAGCTTACGAGGGTAAAGTATTCAACCCAAATTTATTGATTTGACACAAGGGGAGCTGTCGGTGTCAAAACCGGCGGATCTCGGGTAGGGGGTCCTGAACTGTGCGTCTAGGCGGATGGTAACAGGAGACAAGGGACACGATGTTTTTACCAAGATTCGGGCCCTCTTGATGGAGGTAAAACCCTACTCCTGCTTGATTAATATTGATGATATGGGTAGTACAAGAGTAGACTACCACGAGATCAGAGAGGCTAAACCCTAGAAGCTATCCTATGGTATGATTGTTGTTCATTCTACGGACTAAAACCCTCCAGTTTATATAGGCACCAAAGAGGGTTAGGGTTATACAGAGTCGGTTACAATGGTAGGAGATCTACATATCCGTATCGCCAAGCTTGCCTTCCACGCGAAGGAAAGTCCCATCCGGACATGGGACGAAGTCTTCAATCTTGTATCTTCATAGTCCAAGAGTCCGGCCAAAGGTGATAGTTCGGCTATCCGGACACCCCCTAATCCGGGACTCCCTTAGTAGCCCCCGAACCAGGCTTCAATGACGACGAGTCCGGCGCGTAGATTGTCTTCGGCATTGCAAGGAGGGTTCTTCTCCTAATCCTGTGTACCTGTTGAATAGCGTCCGGCTCCTTATAAATATTGCGCTCCTCGGCTTCCACACCCAATAATGGCCATCTTCCACGTGTTGAACGAATACGAAAAGCCAGGGTATTTTTACTTTTACCCTCCTAGCTGCGCAAATGAGCTGCCTATAAAAGAGACAAGGATCTAGATCTGAATCACACCATCCCCCCTTCGCGAGCATTCATCGGAGCGCATCTGATAGAAATCCATTCCATCATGGACAGTCGACGCGGCTCCTCCTCTCTCCCTTCCAGCCCTCAGCCTGGAGATTGGGAGAGATGCTCCGTCCCGCACAGCGAGCTAGTGGCGCTCCAAACCAAGGGATTTCTTCCCCCAGCCTTCATGGTTCCGGTTCCTAGCCAGCCACCTATAAGGGAGGAAAGCAAGCGGAGAGCGTCCCCAGTCCCTCCAAAGGAGAGCGGATATGCCTTGTCCCTTATTTGATAAGAGGGCTCGGATTTCCAATTCATCCGTTTCTTCGGGGGCTCCTGGAGTTCTACGGCCTCCAGTTGCACAACTTTACACCTGCGTCCATTTTGCATATTGCGGGCTTCGTGGCCCTTTGCGAGCTGTTTTTGGGCATCGAGGCTCATTTTGCGCTGTGGAAGAAGCTGTTCTGCCTTGTGCCCCGTTCTCAAGAGGGGCCAATATATCAAGTGGGTGGAGCCGATCTATGGCGCATCGTCGGGACCGAATATCTATCCAGAACCCCAAAGAAGGCGTCCGAAGACTGGCCTTCAGAATGGTTTTATATAGAAGATGTCCCCCTGCCGGACCCTGTTCAGATCGGCCTCCCTGAGTTCAATAACGCTCCTTTGAAGAAACGCCGAAGCTGGCGTCCACGGAGCCCTCAGAAGGAAAATGACAGGGATGTCCTTTACCTGATGAGCCGAATTAGGTTGTTAGCTCATTCCGGACTGACCATGATCGGGGTCATGGCCACATGCATTATGCGGGGTGTGCAGCCGCTCCAATATAGAGGCCACCCCATGTGGGATTTCAACAGGGAGGATGATGCCACCCGCTACGGCCGTAAGGGGCCGGGATCGGTCGCTGATCTGATGAAGATCTTGTCCGCATTGTACAAGGGAGAAGAGGAGGAATTTCTCCGCGTCAATCCACAGGACGGATTTTCTATGTACAATCCTCCAAGCTGGGTAAGCAGACATTTCTTTTTGCCTACCCGATCCATACTCCCATAGTCAAGTATCTCATTTTGTGATTTCGACGCAGGAACTGCGCCGGGCCGTAAAGGATATAAACAGCCCGCCTCCACAACCCGGGGATCCGGGACGGTTCCTCGATCCGGCCTCCCAAGAGGATCCGGACATATCGGTGGAGCTGATTGATGGGGTATTTCACAAACTGAGCATCGATAATGCCTTGGTCGCCATTACGGCCGATTACCCCGGAATACTTCCAGCCTCACAGGTAACTGAGTCCGAAGTCCCAATACCTTGAAAATGACCCATCCGTGCTTATTTCTGATCACCGTATACCAATGGTGTTTCGCAGGGGAAGTCCTTGAGGCGGGAGGCCGAGCCTGCGGTGGCTAGTCAACAAGGGACAGCAAGGCCCGACAGGCTGAAAAGAAGTGCGGTCCGGATTGAGACGCCGGCGCAACGGTATGGCGTGTCATCTTACTCCAAGGTTTTATTCCCGGAAGACATACTAACACTTGTGCTCTTTTCAGGAAAAAGAGCGCTCGCCGGAATGTATCCGGAGAGGTTGCCCATCGAGCCTCCGCCAGCCAGGCTCCAACGCCAGGTCCAGAAGCGGAGGCGGACATGAGGCATGCGTCGGACACTCCTCCGACAGAGGGAGCCGAAAGGTTATCTGCCACCAATTCCGAGGTGGAGAGTGCCATGAATCACAGGCGTCGCCGGACAGTTCTTCGTGACGCATGTTTCTCCCCGGAGGCATCGGATGCCTTCAATTCGGGAGATGCGCACCTCCGTGCCACTCAAAATGGTCTAGCCAGAGCCACGGAGCAGTATGGAAAAGACATACAGGTGAGAAAATTTGACAGTTATATATGCCAGTAGCCCCCGAGACTTGAAATAGTTAGAATAACTGATTTAAGGGTCATTTATTGTGCAGGATCTTACAGAAAAGAATACCCAACTGTCCCAGGAGCTAGACGAGTGCAGAGCACAACTTGAGGCCGCACTAGCCGCGGCGGGGGAAGCCAAAGAGACCCCCTCTGGTAATATATGCTTCAAAAGATAAGTAGTTTGTGAAGTGCGGCGTGTGTATAAGTCTGACAATAATATTGCAGATGGCGCCGGGATAAGTCCGGACAAGCAATAGCTCTTGCGCCGGTTAAAGGTCGGCGAGAATGTTCTTACAAGGGTGAGGCAAGAGAAAAATAATCTCCAAGATGCCAACACCCAGCTGGGTGAGGAACTAAAGGATGTTCGTGCCCGGCTGTCTGACTCCGTTAAGGAGAATCGGCGGCTTCGGCGCGGCATTTTTAGTAAGTGCTTGAACGAACTTTGAAAAAGAGTTCGGCGAGGAAGTCGACTAACAGAGTTATGTCTGTAGGTATGCTCACAGGCCATCCTGCAGAGGAAATGCCCGGTTCTACGGGTTACCTTCTTCCCGAGCTCTTGCAACTGCATGAACGAGTTCGACAGGTGATGAAAGGCGTCGCCCAGGCCTTATGGCCATCTGTCTCCCTGCCCGAAGGCCTTGGAGAGCTTGTAGAGAGGCTTCAAGGAGCGCGGTGGCGCTTCCAATTATGGAAGGTATCGACCCGCCGTCAAGGCGCCAGGGAGGCCTGGGCCATGGTAAAGACGCGGTACACGAAGGCTGACCCAAACCACATGTCCGAGGTCGGACCTGTGGGGCCTGATGGGAAGGAGATCCCTGTGAGCTTAGTGTACGGCCAAGTAGAATTGGCCGCAAAGTATTCCCAGCAGGACTGTAAACTAGACAGCCTATTGGATGGCATTGAAGAAGAATACAATCTGTCAAATTGACTATGTAATGTAAGATGACATGTAAAATGCCTTCTAGCCGGATTGTAGATCGTTTGTCATGGTGGACCTTTTCGCTTCAACCTCGGGACCCGATAGTCTGGAGTGTCTCCGAATACCCTCGCGGTTATATAAGAACCGGGGCATGCGTGGAGACCAAGCATAGAGGTCATTAGTGCTTTATCAGACAAGTGCCCAACTAGTTATGTTATATTACATGGTTAGTAAGAAACATCTTCCAGGGAGAATAGTTCCGTTAGGGGTTCCTTTCCCTGGGAGGCATGCCCTAAAGTGCATGTCCGGACTTCGAAAAAAGCAGAAAAACATCTGGGGGCAGATAAATAAATAGGTGATAAATCGTCTTTTAGTTCACCGACCGAATATTCCCTTAAGAACGCTAGCTTTCGGCTTCACCCAGTCTGAGGTACACATCCGGCTGACCTGGCAGTAACAATCGCAGAGGTGCTCCCTTTACCGCCTAGCCAAACAATCGGGTACATAGGGGTAAGCACAGGAGCCAGGCAACCCAACTTGGCCAAAACTTAAGTCATATCGATGCATATAATGGTTAATAAAAGGTACATGTGGAAGTGTGACACATGTGTTGGGCATGAAGCCCATATAAATAAGCTTCTGTTAAAGAATCCCCCAGGTATAATGAGCACAGATAGCGCGTCAAGTGTGTGCGAACAATGCGCAAACAAGCCTTCAAAGGCTGTAAGAGAAAAGGAGGGAGAAGGAGAGAAATAGAAGATAGCTAATATGAAAAATATAGACGGAGGAAGGAGACGAACTCAGAATCCGGCGCTAGGCGTAGAATCTTCGGAGACGGGCTGCATTCCATGGGTTCGGCTCGAGTCGGTTATCCGATGCATCTCGTAGACGGTACACTCCACCGGTCAGGACTTGGTCGATGATAAAGGGACCTTCCCATTTGGGCTTGAGTTTGTCCTTTTTCTTGTCTGGCAGGCGTAGAACTAACTTGCCAACATTGTAAGTTTTGGCCCGTACTTCTCTGCTTTGATATCTTCGAGCTTGCTGTTTATAGAATGTGGAACAGTCTTTTGCCATGTCACGCTCCTCCTCCAAGGAGTCCAAACTATCTTGCCAATCGAGCTCGGCTTCTCTTTCTTCGTACATGTGCACGCGAGGTGAGTCTTGAATTATGTCGCAGGGCAGAACTGCCTCTGCGCCGTATACCATAAAGAATGGTGTAAATCCGGTGGTGCGATTCGGAGTGGTCCGCAGCCCCCAGAGTACGGAGTCGAGCTCCTCTACCCAGTGCGTGTTAGATTCCTTGAGGGACCGCACTAATCTGGGTTTGACGCCACTCATGATTAGACCATTTGCTCGCTCGACTTGACTGTTAGTTTGAGGGTGATAGACTAAAGCATAGTCGAGCTTGATGCCCATGTTTTTGCACCAGAGTTTGACCTCGTCGGCCGTAAAGTTCATGTCGTTATCAGTGATGATGCTATGGGGGACGCCGTAACGGTGTACTACCCCTGATATGAAGTCTATCACCGGTCCGGATTCGGCCGTCTTAACAGGTTTGGCCTCTATCCATTTGGTAAATTTATCCACCATGATCAGTAGGTATTTTTGCTTGTGGGTTCCTCCTTTAAGGGGTCCAACCATGTCAAGCCCCCAGACCGCGAAGGGCCAAGTTATGGGTATAGTTTTGAGGGCGATGGGTGGCATGTGGCTTTGATTAGCAAAGAGCTGGCAACCGACGCATCGTTGGACTAAGTCCTGAGCATCTGCCCAGGCCGTCGGCCAATAAAATCCTGTACGGAAGGCCTTGCCTACAAGGGCCCGGGCTGCGTCGTGGTGCCCGCCGAGTCCAGCATGAATTTCAACCAGAAGATTCCGCCCATCCTCTTCGGAGATACACCTTTGAAGGACTCCAGTTGTGCTTTTCTTATAAAGCTCTCCCTCATGGACCTTATAGGCTTTAGATCACCGCACTATGCAGCGGGCCTCGTTTTGGTCCTTGAGAAGTTCCTGCCTGGTTAGGTAGGCTAGGAATGGTTCCGTCCACGGGGCAATGACTGCCATTATTATGTGATCTGAGGATGTTACTTCGTTGGCAGAACCACCAATTGTGTCAGAATGTTCGGTGTCGGGCAGTGCGGTTGGGTCCGGGTTGTTATTTCCGGACTCCCCCTCCCATAGTATGGATGGCTTGAACAGCCTCTCTAGGAAGATGTTGGGAGGGACGGCATCGCGCTTTGCGCCAATGCGTGCCAATACGTCTGCTGCCTGGTTGTTATCCTAGGCTATATGGTGAAATTCGAGCCCCTCAAACCGAGCTGACATTTTTAGGACGACGTTGCGATAAGCTGCCATTTTCGGATCCTTGGCAACGAAGTCTCCATTTATTTGGGATATCGCGAGGTTCGAATCCCCGCGCACCTCTAGGCGTTGAATGCCCATGGAGACTGCCATCCGGAGGCCATGTAGAAGGGCCTCGTATTCGGCTGCGTTGTTGGAGTCTGTATACATTATCTAGAGTACATATTGAACTGTATCTCCGGTTGGGGACGTCAGAACGACGCCAGCCCCCAGACCGGCCAACATTTTGGAGCCATCGAAGTGCATGATCCAGTTGGAATATGCGCCGTACTCTTTAGGGAGTTCGGCTTCAGTCCATTCGGAGACGAAGTCGGCCAAAACTTGCGACTTAATAGCTCGCCGTGGCTTATAGGTTATGTCGAACGGGAGGAGCTCAATGGCCCATTTGGCAATCTTGCCCGTCGCGTCGCGGTTGTTTATAATGTCATTAAGAGGTACTTCGGAGGCTACTGTTATCGAACACTCTTGAAAGTAGTGTCGCAGCTTCCGGCATGCCATGAACACCGCGTATGCTATCTTTTGATAATGCGGGTACCGTGACTTGCATGGAGTTAGGACAGTGGACACATAGTAAACTGGTTTTTGAAGGGGGAACTTGTGTCCATCCATTTCTCGTTCAATATATAATAGCATTGGTTCGCCTATGTTGGGCGCGGCCAGGACTGGGTTTGTTGCCAATATGGCTTTTATTTCTTCGAGTCTGGCCGTGGCGGCATCCGTCCACTCGAAGTGTTCGGTGCGTCGGAGGAGGCGATAAAGGGGTAATGCCTTTTCTCCCAAACGAGAGATAAAGCGGCTTAGAGCCGCCATGCATCCCGTCAATTTTTGTATTTGTTTGAGGTCCTTTGGGATATCCAATTGTGACAGAGCTCGGATCTTGGCTGGGTTTGCTTCAATTCCTCTACCGGATACAATGAAGCCCAAGAGCTTTCCGGCTGGTACGCCGAAAACACATTTTTTCCGCGTTAAGCTTAATGTCATATGTTCGGAGATTATCGAACGTGAGCCTCAAATCGTCTACCAGAGTTTCGACGTGCTTGGTTTTGACGACCACATCGTCTACGTATGCCTCCACTGTTTTGCCGATCTAGTTTGCCAGACATGTCTGAATCATGCGCTGATATGTTGCGCCGGCGTTTTTGAGCCCAAAGGGCATTGTGTTGAAGCAGAATGTGCCATATGGGGTGATGAATGCCGTTGCGGCCTGGTCGGGCTCTCCCATCTTAATTTGGTGGTATTCGGAGTATGCATCGAGGAAACACAATGAATCGTGTCCTGCGGTAGCGTCGATAATTTGATCGATGCGGGGGAGGGGGAAGCGATCCTTTGGGCAAGCCTTTGTTGAGTTCCTTAAAATCGACGCATAGGCGCTAGGATTTGTCCTTCTTTGGTACCATCACCAGGTTTGCTAGCCAGTCCGGATGTTTTATATCTCTGATGAATCCGGCCTCCAATAATTTGGCTAGCTCGTCTCCCATGGCCTGTCTCTTGGGTACGGAGAAACGCCGAAGAGCCTGTTTGACTGGCTTGAATCCTTTTAGGATATTTAGGTTGTGCTCGGTCAGCCGGCGTGGGATTCCTGGCATGTCTGAAGGGTGCCAGGCAAAAATGTCCCAATTTTCGCGTAGGAATTCTTGTAGTGCGGCATCTACATCAGGGTTTAATTGTGCCCCGATAGAGGCCGTTTTTGTAGGGTCCGTTGGATGGACTTGGAATTTGACTATTTCGTCCGCTGGTTTAAAGGAGGTGGACTTGGATCTCTTATCGAGTATCACATCGTCCCTATTCACCGTGGAGCATAGCATCGTGAGTTCCTCGACCGCTAGGGCTTCGGATAGTGCCTCAAGGGCCAGTGCGGCTATCTTATTTTCGGCGCGGAGTGCTATGTACGGGTCACTAGCAAGAGTGATGATTCCGTTGGGCCTGGGCATTTTGAGCTTCATGTACCCGTAATGGGGTATAGCTTGAAAAATTGTGAATGCCTCTCGCCCTAATAGAGCGTGATATCCGCTGCTAAACGGGGCCACTTGGAACGTGACCTCCTCGGACCTGTAATTATCCGGCGTGCCGAACACCACATCCAGTGTGATTTTTCCTGTACAGCATGCTTCCCGACTGGGGATTATTACTCTAAATGTTGTGCTGCTTCACTCGATGCGGCTCCAGTCCAGTCTATTTCCATTTTTCGGAGGGTTTCCTCGTAAATGAGGTTCAGTCCGCTGCCACCGTCCATGAGTACCTTGGTAAGGCGAAAGCCGTCCACTATTGGACTGAGGACCGATGCGGCTGGTGCTCAGGCTGTTCGGAATTTAGGTTCGTCACTGGCATTAAAGGTAATAGCCGTGTCACTCCATGGGTTTATTGTTGCTACTTGGTAGACTTCGGCAAGGCTGCGGAGTGTTCGTGTCCGTGTATTATTTGATGCGAAAGTCTCGAAGACTGTTAATACCGTACTGGTATCCTTGGGCTGGTGCTCCGGAGTAAGAAGCTCTTCGCCACTTTTGGCCACCTGCCGTAGTATCCAACATCCTCTAAGGCTATGAGTTGGAGTGGCGCCCTCTGTACTACGAATTTTGTAGGGTCCATTGAGCCATTCTTCCAGTACGGTTCCATGCCCTATAGAGGGTTTTTGCTTTTTGGTGTTTAACCCAGGTGCCTGGCGATAATGCACCCTTTTATTTCGGACTGGGGTTGTATTCAGGGCCAGATTGTCCCAAAATTTGATTTTGGTTTTCCAGGCGCTTTCCATCGCACAGTACTTTCGTACTATGGACGCCAAGTCAGCGAAGCGTGTAATTTCACGACGACTTACGGCGTTGAGGATTCCCTTGTCCGTGCAATTGTTGCAGAAGAATGAAACTGTGTCCTCCTCGCGGCAGTCCTTTATCCTGTTCATAAGCAGGAGAAATCTGGCCCAGTAATAGTGTACTGTTTCTGCGGGCTCTTGCCAGATTTGGGATAGATCGCTTATGTTTGGGTGGGTGGGTGGAATTAAATTCGGAACCCCGTCCAATTTAAGACTCAGGGGCCAAGTAGTTTCTGAACTTGGAAGCTTGGGTTCTTGGATGTTGTCCAATGAATCTAGCCCGTTGCCTGACTTGAGGTTCAGGGCTTGAGTAACGTCCTCCCCTCCGCGGGAATCCGGCATGGAGGGATCGGGAATCTGTACATAGCTAGTCCTTAAGATAGAATAAGGGTCGCCGTATTGTTCCTCTACCACAGCAACGTGGTGGGTAACCTGGGGAGAGTTAATCTCTCTCAGATCGGGTTCATGCCCAATCTGATCATAGTCTGTAGCAACTCCCAAGGCGGCGATGCGATCTAAGAGCTTGTTTAAGGAAGAGAGGTCCATCGGATCTAACTGCTCGGCGAGTTCCGAGCTAACGTGAAGATTGCTTTCGATGACCCGAGAAGTCATCGTCGGTGCGGCGGCCGAACAGGTGGTCATAAGGAAACCGCCTAGCCGGGGAGTTTGGCCGATGGCCAAAGCTCCTTTAGCAACAGTGCCGTCTTTAAAGATGGGATGAGGCATCCTTCCTGATGGCGACGGCACAGAGGAACTCTCAATGAAAGCACCAATGTCGGTGTCAAAACCGGCGGATCTCGGGTAGGGGGTCCCAAACTGTGCGTCTATGCGGATGGTAACAGGAGACAAGGGACACGATGTTTTTACCCAGGTTCGGGCCCTCTCGATGGAGGTAAAACCCTACTCCTGCTTGAATAATATTGATGATATGGATAGTACAAGAGTAGATCTACCATGAGATCAGAGAGGCTAAACCCTAGAAGCTAGCCTATGGTATGATTGTTGTTCGTCCTACGGACTAAAACCCTCTGGTTTATATAGGCACCGAAGAGGGTTAGGGTTACACAGAGTCGGTTACAATGGTAGGAGATCTACATATCCGTATCACCAAGCTTGCCTTCCACGCCAAGGAAAGTCCCATCCGGACATGGTACGAAGTCTTCAATCTTGTATCTTCATAGTTCAGGAGTCCGGCCAAAGGTGATAGTTCGGCTATCCGGACACCCCCTAATCCGGGACTCCCTCAGGAGCCAAAGAATATTCTTGAGTATTAGCAGTTGAGTTGTCAATTCAACCACACCTGGATAACTTAGTATCTGCAGCAAAGTATTTAGTAGCAAAGTAGTAAGATAATAATGGTAACAGTAGCAAAAGTAAAGATAATAGTTTTTGGGTTTTTTTGTAGTAGTTGTAACAGTAGCAACGGAAAAGTAAATTAGCGAAGAACAATATATGAAAATCTCGTAGGCAATGGATCAGTGATGGATAATTATGACGGATGCGATTCCTCATGTAATAGCTATAACATAGGGTTATATAGAACTAGCTCCAGTTCATCAATGTAATGTAGGCATGTATTCCGTAAATAGTCATACGTGCTTATGGAAAAGAACTTGCATGACATCTTTTGTCCTACCCTTCCGTGGCAGCGGAGTCCTAGCGGAAACTAAGGGATATTAAGGCCTCCTTTTAATAGAGAACCCAAACAAAGCATTAGCACATAGTGAATACATGAACTCCTCAAACTACGGTGATCACCGAGAAGTATCCCGATTATTGTCACATCGGGGTTGTCGGATCATAACACATAATAGGTGACTATAGACTTGCAAGATAGGATCAAGAACACACATATATTCATGAAAACATAATAGGTTCAGATCTGAAATCATGGCACTCGGGCCCTAGTGACAAGCATTAAGCATAGCAAAGTCATAGCAACATCAATCTCAGAACATACTGGATACTAGGGATCAAACCCTAACAAAACTAACTTGATTACATGGTAAATCTCATCCAACCCATCACCGTCCAGCAAGCCTACGATGGAATTACTCACGCACGGCGGTGAGCATCATGAAATTGGTGATGGAGGATGGTTGATGATGACGACGGCGATGAATCCCCCTCTCCGGAGCCCCGAACGGACTCCAGATCAGCCCTCCCAAGAGAGATTAGGGCTTGGCAGCGGCTCCGTGTCGTAAAACGTGATGAAACTTTCTCCCTGATTTTTTTCTCCTCGAACGTGAATATATGGAGTTGGAGTTGAGGTCGGTGGAGGTCCAGGGGGCCCACGAGATAGGGGGGCGCGCCCTATAGGGGGGGGGGGGGGGCGCCCCCCTGTCTCGTGGACAGGGTGTGAGCCCCCTGGTGTATTTCATTCGCCCAGAAATTCTTATTAATTCCAAAAAGTGCCTCCGTGGATTTTCTGAACATTCCGAGAACTTTTCTTTTCTACACATAAAACAACATCATAGCAGTTCTGCTGAAAACAACGTCAGTCCGGGTTAGTTCATTCAAATCATGCAAGTTAGAGTCCAAAACAAGGGCAAAAGTGTTTGGAAGACTAGATACGTTGGAGACGTATCAGTATTCCCGGATCTCCAAGTTTTTTAGGTACTCCATCTTTGAAAGTGTAATTAGCAAGCATAGTGGAGATTTTAGCTTCCGGTATTTTTCTCTTATTAGTGATGATGTCTTTCATGTAATTTTCATAAGGAGGCATTTTCAAGATATCAGTCAAGCGAGTTCGCAAAAGACTGGGCTAACCATTTCAACAAAGCATTCAAATTCTTCATCATCTTTCTTTTTAGATTACTTAGGTGGAAAGGGCATGGGCTTTTTAACCCATGGTTCTCTTTCCTTTCCATTTTTTCTAGCAACACAGTCTCTTTGTCATATCTTTTATTCTTAGGTTGTGGGTTTTCAAGATCAACAGCTGGTTCTATCTCAACATCATTATTTGGTTCTTTATCACTAGGATGAGTGTTTTCATGAACCTCATCATTATCTTTTTCATTATCAGAAGGTGACTGTTCATTACCAGATTGAGTTTCAGCTTCAGAGATAGGAACTTCATTATCATTATCAGGAGGTTTTCTATTTCAGGTTCACCATAAGGAGGCAAAATCTTATCATTTTTCTTCTTCTTTTTCTTTTTGGAAGAACTAGGTGTAGTGGTGTTGTTCCTTTAAGAATCTTGTTGAATTCTCTTTGTCCCTCGGGATAAGGTGGTTCCTGTGTCATTTTACCTCCTCTAGTTGCTACTCTAACAGCAAAGTCACTTATATTATTGTTCATTTCATCAAGTAACTCTCTTTGAGATTTAGCAACTTGTTCTAATTGAGTTTGAACCATAGAGGCATGTTTTCGTACACCTCTAACATCATTTGAGATTCTAAATAACAAGTCACTCAAGCGGGCAATTATATCAGAGTTGTATTTCAGTTGTTTCATAACATTTGCATTGAAGTGATCTTGCTTTATAATGTAATTATCAAACTCATAAAGGCATTGACTAGAACGAGGATCATCACTATCATTGAATTTCATTAAAGATTTTACCTCTACCACCTTAGGTGGTGGTGGTGCTTCAAGCCCATGTATTTCTTCGATAGGTGGTAAATTTTTAACATCCTCGGCCTTAATACCTTTTTCCTTCATAGATTTCTTTGCCTCTTGCATATCTTCAGGACTGAGAAATAAGATATCCCTCTTCTTCGGAGTCGGTTTAATAGGTGCTTTAGGAGGAGTCCAATCGTCATAATTTTTTAGTATGTTATTCAATAATTATGTAGCTTGCTCAATAGTTTGTTGCCTGAAAACACAACCAGCACAACTATCTAGGAAGTCCCTAGAAGCATCGGTTAGTCCATTATAGAAGATATCAAGTATTTCATTTTTCTTAAGAGGATTATCAAGCAAAACATTAAGCACTTGGAGAAGCCTCCCCCAAGCTTGTGGGAGACTCTCTTCTTCAATTTGCACAAAGTTAAATATTTCCTGTAAGGCAGCTTATTTCTTATAAGCAGGGAAATATTTTTCAGAGAAGTAATAGATCATATCCTGAGGACTATGCACACAACCGGGAGCAAGAGTATTGTACGAAGCTTTAGCATCACTCTTTAGTGAGAACAGAAATAACTTGAGAATATAGTAATAGCGAATCTTCTCATCATGAGCAAAAAGGGTAGCTATACAATTCAACTTAGTAAGATGTGCCACAACAGTTTCAGTTTCATAACCACGGAAAGGATCAGATTCAACCAAAGTAATTAACTCTGGGTCGAAAGAGAATTCATAGTCCTTATCAGCAATAACAATAGGTTAATTAGCAAACTCAGGATCACATTTCATTTTAGCATTCAGAGATCTTTCTTTATACTTGCACAATAATTTCTCTAGATCATCTCTATCATTACAAGCAAGAATATCTCTAGTTGCCTCCTCACTCATAGTATAACCTTCCGGTACCTTTGGCAATTCATATCTAGGAGGACTAGTTCTCGTAGGTGTTTCTATATTTTCAGTTTCAAGTTCATCATCAGATTCAACAATATCATGTTGTCTTACTTTGGCAATTTGTTCATCAAGAAATTCACCTAGTGGCACATCATCAAGCAAGGTACTAGCATCGTCATGAGCAACATTCATAGCAGAAGTACCATCATCAATAACTTGCGAAATATCAGAATTAATATCATGTTGTGGTGTTGCAAGTTCACTTATAACAGAGAGTGAATCTAAAGCAGAACTGGATGGCAGTTCCTTACCTCCCCTCACATTTGAGGGGAAAATCATAGTCTTAGCATCCTTCAGATTCTTCATAGTGATAATATGATAATAATCCCAAGTGACCCAAACAAATATAGCTATGCTCCCCGGTAACGGTGCTAGGAGAAGGTCTTGATAACCCACAAGTATAGGGGATCGCAACGGTTTTCGAGGGTAGAGTATACAACCAAAATTTATAGATTCGACACAAGGGGAGGCAAAGAATATTTGAAGGTATTAGCAGCTGAGCTGTCAATTCAACCACAGCTGGAGATTAACTATCTGCAGCAAAGTGATTAGTAGCATAGTAGTATGATAGTTTTGATGATAGCAACAATAGTAACGGTAATAGTAACAATGATAGCAATGATATTGTAGCAGTAACGATGGCAGTAGTAACTTAGTAAGAACAATATTAGATAAATTCGTAGGCATTGGATCGATGACTCATTGGATGATATTTATCATGAGACAGTTATAACCTAGGGTGATACGGCACTAGATCCAGTTCATAAATATAATGTAGGCAAATATTCTATAAATAGTCATACGTGCTTATGGAAAGAACTTGCGTGACATCTTTTGTCCTACCCTCCCGTGGTAGCGGGGTACTATTGGAAACTAAGGGATATTAAGGCCTCCTTTTAATAGAGAACCGAAACAAAGCATTAACACACGATGAATACATGAACTCCTCAAACTACCGTCATCACCAGAGTGGTCCCTACTATTGTCACTCCGGGGTTGCCAGATCATAACACGTACTAGGTGACTATAACTTGCAAGATCAGATCTAGAACATAGATATAATGGTGATAACATAAACGGTTTAGATATGAAATCATGGCACTCATGCCCAAAGTGACAAGCATTAAGCATGGCAAAGTCATAGCAACATCAATCTCAGAATATAGTGGATACTAGGGATCAAGCCCTAACAAAACTAACTCGATTAAATGATGAATCTCATCCAACTCCTCACTGAACAACGAGCCTACGAAGGAATTACTCACTCCTGGCGGGGAGAATAATGGAATTGGTGATAGAGATGTGTTGGTGATGACGAAGATCGAAGACCCCCCTCTCTAGAGCCCCAAACGGACTCCAGATCTGCCCTCCTGAGGAAGAACAGGTCTTGGCGGTACCTCCGTCTCGTGAAACATGATAATTCTTTCTCCCTGATTTTTTTCTAGAAATATGGGATTTTATAGCGGCGGTTTGAGGGTCAGCGGGGCCACCAGGTGGGTAGCACCCACTTGGGCGCGCCTGGGGGGCTGGTGCACCCTGGTGGGTTTTTCCCACCTAGGTGCCCCCTTGGGTCCTTCCTGGTTCCAGAAATTCTCTTATTTGATATAAAAACTCCTCGCAAAGTTTAGTTCTATTCCGAGAACTTTTATTTCTGCACAAAAATAACACCATGGTAGTTCTGTTGAAAACAAAGTCAGTCCGGGCTTAGTTTCATTCAAATCATGCAAATTAGAGTCCAAAACAAGAGGAAAAGCATTAGGAAAAAGTAGATACGTTGGAGACGTATCAAGGTCGTAGTGTATGAGAGAGACTAGGCAACCAGACTATGCGACTTTATTGCTTTCACTTAGCCATAGGAGCTTGACGGCTGGAGCTAATGACTAGCCCCCAGTGTTTTCTGATGTACATGGGAGCCGAGGAATGCCTTTGTAATCTCATGTTGTGATTGGACAAACCCTGCTTATGACACGGATCAATCGCCAAAAATTTGTTAGTTTAACACTTGTCATCGGATCGCTGACCAGTTCTCACTTACTATGACAATCAATTTTCGGCTTTCTCCGCTGAGGTGCTTAGCTGGACTGGCCAGAAGTACAATCGCAGTATCACGCCCAATACGTGACCCTATCCTAAAGGAACTCGAAGGTCCCACTAAGGATAGAAGCGCATACTGGAGACACTTCTGCAAGGTGGATATCATTACATCGTACCATTACATAATAGTTGGGGATACATACGAGAGGCATGGAATGCCACATGAATACAACATCATCATACATAAGAGCAACATCCGACTACGGATGAATCAC
This sequence comes from Triticum timopheevii, assembly GCA_963921465.1. Classification (NCBI taxonomy): domain Eukaryota; kingdom Viridiplantae; phylum Streptophyta; class Magnoliopsida; order Poales; family Poaceae; genus Triticum; species Triticum timopheevii. The sequence goes on from OY997268.1 coordinate 240,170,122, forward strand.
AAACAGAAACTCAAACGACATCCACCCTGCTAGCCCAAGCTGCCAACCTGGAACCTATCCCCTGATCGAAGAAGAAGAAGAAGAAGAACTGCAAACAAGTAAACATCGCTCTCGCGTCATGATCATCGCATAACCTGCACCTGCAACTGTTGTTGTAGTAATCTGTGAGCCACGAGGACTCAGCAATCCCATTACCATGGGTATCAAGACTAGCAAAGCTTAATGGGTATGGAAAGGATAAGTGGTGAGGTTGTAGCAGTGACTAAGCATGATATGGGGGCTAACATACACAAATAAGAGTGAGAAGAGAAGCAACAGAACGGTCGTGAAGCTAGCAATGATCAAGAAGTGATCCTGAAACTACTTACACACAACCGGTTGATGCGTTTGATGCGTTTTAATTCGAATCTGGTGTCACACGTGGTTGATGCGTTTTAATTCGAATCTGGTGTCAAGTTCTATACAACCGGATATTAACAAATTCCCATCTGCCACATAACCGCGGGCATGGCTCTCGAAAGTTTATATCCTGCAGGGGTGTCCCAACTTAGCCCATCACAAGCTCTCACGGTCAACGAAGGGTATTCCTTCTCCCAGGAAGACCCGATCAGTCTCGGAATCCCGGTTACAAGACATTTCGACAATGGTAAAACAAGACGAGCAAGACCACCCGACTGTTCCGACAAATCCCGATAGGAGCTGCACATATCTCGTTCTCAGGGCACAACGGATGAGCAATCTGTACAACTAAAACCAGACCTCAGGTTTCCCTGAGGGGGTGCTGCAAAGGGCTCTAGTTTGGACCAACACTCAGAGGAGCACTGGCCCGGGGGGTGTAAATGAAGATGACCCTTGGGCTCCGGAAACCCAACACAAAAAGGCTTAGGTAGGCAAATGGTAAAACCAAGGTTGGGCCTTGCTGGAGGAGTTTTATTCAAAGCAAACTGTCAAGGGGGTCCCATAAATCACCCAACCACGTAAGGAACACAAAATCAAGGAACATAACACCGGTATGACAGAAACTAGGGCGGCAAGAGTGGAACAAAACACCAGGCATAAGGCCGAGCCTTCCACCCTTTACCAAGTATATAGGGGCATTAATTAAATAAGAGATATTGTGATATCCCAACATAATCCTGTCCATCATGGAGCAATCTTCAACTTCACCTGCAACTAACAACGCTATAAGAGGGGCTGAGCAAAGCGGTAACATAGCCAAGCAACGGTTTGCTAGGAACGGTGAAAAGGTTAGAGGCTGACATGGCTGTTTGGGAGGCTTGATGAACTAGTGATAGGTAGCGCAGCATAGCGATAGAACAAAGCAACTAGCATAGCAATGATAGTAGTGAGATCCAGGGTGACGGTCATCTTGCCTGAAATCCTGCTAGGAAGAAGAACAAGTCCATGAAGAAGATGAAGCCACGAAGATGAACCAAGCTTAGTCGAACGAATCCTCACGATCGCAACGAAATAGGAACTATCGAGAAGAAGCACAACCTGAAAGAAGCAAACACCCGGTAAACACACAACACATAGACATGGCATGATGCTCAACCAAGTATGATGCATGACAAAGGCTATATGATGCTACTCATGGCAAGAGATGATGTATACAAGAACAACATAGCCAAACAAGTTTAAATGAGGCCGGAAACAACATATAAATTCCGGTAAGTCCTCATATGCAAATTTTGAAATTGGTCCAGATCTGAATAAACCTTATGTTCAAGTTGTTAAACAACAAGTTAGGATGCACCAAGATGATCTACGCGAAATTCTAGTCAAGTTACATATAAAGTTCATTTAATTCGGAGCTACGGCCTAGAAGATATGAGCAAAACAAGTTAAACATGGCATTGATGCAAAATGCATTCAAACATCAAGGAAACACATTCAGAACAAGGATGCAACAAGATAATATGAAACTACATGCAATTCTAAGCAAGTTTCATTTAGAGCATCCTCAACACATATACATGAAACAATTTGAAGGACAAGCTGTCCAAAACAGCAACTAGGCATCTAGCAAGCATCAAAGCAACATGCTACATCACATCAACATGAAGAAAAATGGCATGGACGTGATGTACAGGTAAAGCATGACAAAACAAGAACACTGAGCTATCTCCAGAAATCACTAGAACATGCTCACTAGGTCATCGCAAGATTGCAAATAATAACAGTTTCATAGACTTGGTAGAAATCCCTGGACATGACAGAATTAACATCAGGTTGCAATGTTTAGAGCTCTCAAACAACATGTTACAACAAGATATCATGGCAAAATAGAGCATCGCATGCTAACACTAAAGACAAAGAACACTAAAGACTAATTCCAAAGATCAACAGGAAACATGGTAGCCTTCATGCAAACATGGCAAGTAATATGACAAATTACAGACAGTGAAAATAACCGGACATGGCAGGAACAACGATAAGTAGGCATGTTGGTGAGCTTGTACCACTCACCAAAAAGCATTTCATGGCATGTGAAGTAAACCAACAGTAATAATACACATTTATGGAGCTAAAGATGGCAATAGCATAGTCATAGGGTGCATGGATTACTAGCAAAACTAAGGGCAAAACTGAACTTAATGTTAACAGGCTGACAACAACATTATTTAGCAACTTTGGAGCAACATTACAACAGGCTACAGCAGGATATAAATGCAACTAAAGGCATGGATGGATATAGCATGACATGTATAACAAAACATCATTAGTGAACATCTCCAGATTATGCATAGAATGACTTGTAGCCGCAGCTTTACATAGACACATGATATAGCAGAGTCAGCCTAGCAAAACAGTAACAACAAGTAGCCCACTTCACAAGCTTGATGCACTCACTACCAGACTCACAAAAATACATGGATTGCACCTCTGTAAAGATGGCATGATGTAGCTCGAAACTCATGTAGACATCAGATGCACACACAAAATGCAACGAAAATGACAAAACAACAAGTTATAACAGTCTCAGCAGGTTAACATCATATAGCACTCCTGCAATGATGATTAGGGCATTAAGATGGATTCAAACAAACATGACACAATTGAATGAAATGTAGAGAATCTCACATTGAACATTTTTATATATTACACACACAAAACGGAGCAGCACACAAGAAGTTATGGCATGACGAACATGGCACCAGAAAGTAAATATTTGGGAACCACCTCGCGGGAAAAGTGGATGGTGGGGTTCCAGGGACGAGCGGATCCAGGCGGGGCGCATGTTTTGTTGGACGAGGTGGTGGATCTCATCCCGATCCACGAACCTTGCCGGAGTGGACGACGGCGGCCGGAGGCGCGGGCGAAGGAGGTCGCCTGGGAGGTCCAGGAGGCCGGGCGGCACGAGATCCGGCCGGATCCCACCGGATCCGGGTCAGAGGGGACCGGCATGGGGCGGAGCTAGCCGACGAGGGGCGGCGGAGGCGCGGGCAAGCCCGGCGGCGGCGCATGGCGGAGCTGGTGGCGAGGCAGGGAGGAGCGGGAGGCGGGGCGCGCTAGCGGCGGCGGCGCACGCGGAGGCGTGGGGCGGCGCCGGAGACGAGGAGGCGGCGGCGAACGGGCGGCGAGGGAGCTCGGGAGGCACGCCGGTGGGGCGGCAGCGGGGCACGACGGCGAGGACGCGCGGAGGCGGGCGAACGGGCGTGGAGGCGCGGAGGTGGGCAAACGGGCGAGGCGGCGGCGCCGCGGCACGGACTCGGGTCGACCCGGACCCCGATGGGCTTCGGAGGGCCCCGCGCGGGCTCGGGCGGGCCGGTGGCGGCAGGAGGAGAGAGAAGGTGCGGTGGAGGCGGCGGGGAGCTGATGTGGCACCTCCTGATTGGTTGCAAGCGGCGACGGACGCGTCCGGCAACGAGATGGACATGTTCGGTGGCGCGGGGAGAGAGGAGCTAGGGTTTGGACTACGAAAAATGGAAGGGGAGGGCCTATATATAGGTAGAGGGAGCTAGGAGTGTCCAAATGAGGTGCGGTTTTCGCCCACACGATCGTGATCCAACGACGGAGAGCATGGAGGGGGTTTGGGTGGGCTAGTGGGCTGTTGTGGAGGGGTGTTGGGCTGCAAAGAGAGAGGGGTTTCGGTTAACTTGGTTAACCGTTGGGGTATCAAACGACCTCCAAATGGAACGAAATTTGACGGGCGGTCTACCGGTGATATACCAAGGCCACTCGGAAAATCTTGGCCCATTCCAAGAACGTTTTTATCCCGCTCACGAAACAAGGTCTGAGAGGGGCGACGGGCGCGTGCGAATGTGGCTGTGCTCAGAACGGACAACGGAGAGAACCGGCGGAACCCGAACGAATGCAGGTTTTGAAAAACATGCATATGAAATGCAGATGATGACATGGCAAAATGCAACATGCAAGCAATGACATGGCAACGAAGGCGAAAATCTAGAAGACACCCATCCCATCAGACTCGGGGCGTTACAACTCTCCTCCACTAACAAGAGATCTCATCCCGAGATCTTAGGAACGAGATGGAAGAGAAAGAGGAAGAGGTGAAGTAAGAACGCAAGAGAAAAAAATGAACCAAGTCAAGAGCACTCGGGTAGAAAAGAAGAACGGCGAATATGACAAGAATCAAAAGGTCATGGCATAAGGCAGACTCTGAAAGCACTCCGGTTAGAACAAGATAGAAAAGGAATAAGAATGAAAGAATTTAGGCAGCACTCTGGCTGAAAATGGAAGGAATAGAACATGAACTTCACAAGATGGGATGGCACTTGATGAGATGAACAACGCAATGCCTCCGGAAGACTTGAAATAGTGGAATAAAAGAACTTAGAAGGAAGGATTGAATGGAGTTGTTGAGAATATCAAGAATGAAAGAATAATCTTGTTGTGGACTTATCAAAATAACACAAAACTTGAGGTGAAATTATACCACAACCAAAATCTGAATAGCTGAGAAGAAAGAAGAAATGAAAAACTCCACTTCAGAAGAAAAGGAAGAATTATTTGCACTTCGAGACGCGAGAAGAAAAGATACTTGAACTCCACCAACACAATTCTTTATGAACTCTTGAAGAATGAATTAAATCATGAAGAACCACCATGAAGAACTCCGGTGACAAAAGATGATGAGATAGAATGATGGATGAAAGAATAAGATTAAATCTTGCGGTGATTTAGATGGAGGTTCCGATGAAATGGCCGAGGAAATTTGAACTCCGAAAAAGAAAAGACGAAAACACTTGGAACTAGAATTTATTCATCACGAACAAACTCCGAAGAAAGTGTAATCACTTTGAGGAAATAAGAATAAGATTTATTGTTTGCTTATCCTTCATCAAATTAAATTGATGACAAGCAATGGATTTTGCATAATACTTATTATTCTTGAAAAGGATTGAGAAGTGACATATCACAAACTTGAGAAGGTCTTCATGAACCACCGGTAGGATTGGGAAGAATGAATGAATTAATATGGTAACATAGGAAAAAGAATCTGAAGGAAACACCGTAAGAATTAGAAAATGCCTGAAGAAAGAGAATGAATCACTGGGAATAATTAGAAGAAAAAATATGTTCTGAGGGGATTTAGGTGCACAAGAACGAAAAGATAACAAACTAATTAAAGAACATTTGAACGAAGCTCCGGGATAATTGGATAACGGTAGCTGAAATGTGAGGACGAAAAATTCTTCTAGAACGATGGCCTCCGGTGAAAAGAAACGGGAAAACAACTTCTGAAATACTCCGGATAGGTGAGAAAAAGGAATATCTAACAAATGGAATAATTCAAGAGGATAATATGAACCTATAACCATGAATCTTCGAGAGAACGGGCAAGATTTAGAGGAAAAACTCTTCTTCGGTCTTCAAATGATGACGAGAAGCACCACCAAAATTTGTTGAGATACTCCGGGAGAATGAAAACCGAAATGGTTGAGCCAACAATGAAAAGAATTGGAAAGCGATCTTGGAGAAGGCATGTGACTGATGGGATCCATTCTTACGTCACACCTGAAAATAATTTAAGAATAACTCTGGAATAATTAGAAGAGTCTAGTAAGATCCTGGGAATGATTGAATGGCGAGAGGCAAACGAGCAAGGAGAACACTTGATCCAAGGAAAAGAATATGACCAACCTGAAAAACTTGAATTGAATCCACCGGAGAAGAAAAGGAGATGAAGAATGTCAAACGAGACGAGAATTCACCGGTTGAAACAATTGATGAAATACTGAAGAGGCTCCACAGAATGAAATTGATGCTCGAAACAGTCTCAGGCTCCGGGAAGAAGAGGGTGGGAGGGAGGGAAAAGAAAGGCAACTTGGAAGAGGAAAAACCGATGAATAACTTGAAGAGGAAACACCGGTTGAAAGAATGCAAATGCTTCGCATGAGTAGGATGGATACTTGATTACAGACTCCGACTCCGAGATGAAAAGGGGTGGGCAGGTGGGAAAAGAAAACAACTGAGGATTGAACTTGCAAAAACGGAGAGGGTCGAATCACCTTGACGAGAAATGCACCGGATGCAAAGAGCTGAGGAACAATGATCAAAAAACCAACTGCATGATCCTAAAGAAAGTTTGAAAGGGGAGAGGAGTAATTCAAAACACCTACGTCAAGATTTCTCTCCAGAGCAACAAAGGGGCTAAGGAGTAAAAAGAATTCCTACTCTCCGATATAACTAGACTCAGAAAACAGTTTTCTTCTAGACTCGACAACGGCCAACTATGAACAATCAAGGGGGCTCCTATGGTCGGTCGAGGCTCTGATACCAACTTGTAATATGCGACCCTATCCTAAAGGAACTCAAAGGTCCCACTAAGGATAGAAGCGCATATTGGAGACGCTTTAGCAAGCTGGATATCATTACATTGTACCATTACATAATAGTTGGGGATACATACAAGAGGCATGGAATGCCACACAAATACAACATCATCATACATAAGAGCAACATCTGACTATGGATGAATCACAAATAGAAACTCAAACGACATCCACCCTGCTAGCCCAGGCTGCCGACCTGGAACCTATCCCCTGATCAAAGAAGAACCAGAAGAACAACTCCTAACAAGTAAACATCGCTCTCGCATCATGATCATTGCATAACCTGCACCTGCAACTGTTGTTTTAGTAATCTGTGATCCACGAGGACTCAACAATCCAATTACCATGGGTATCAAGACTAGAAAAGCTTAATGGGTATGGAAAGGATAAGTGGTGAGGTTGCATCAGCGACTAAGCATGATATGGGGGCTAACATACGCAAATAAGAGTGAGAAAAGAAGCAACGGAATGGTCGTGAAGCTAGCAATGATCAAGAAGTGATCCAGAAACTACTTACGCACAATCATAACACAAAGACCGTGTTCACTTCCCAGACTCCGCCGAAAAGAGACCATCATGGCTACACACGCGGTTGATGCGTTTTAAGTTGAATCTGGTGTCAAATTCTCTACAACCAGATATTAACAAATTCCCATCGGCCACATAACCGCGGGCACGGCTCTCGAAAGTTTATACCCTGCAGGGTTGTCCCAACTTAGCCCATCACAAACTCTCACGGTCAACGAAGGATATTCCTTCTCCCAGGAAGACCCGATCAGTCTCGGAATCCCGGTTACACGACATTTTGACAACGGTAAAACAAGACCAGCAAGACCACCCGACTGTGCCGACAAATCCCGATAGGAGCTGCACATATCTCGTTCTCAGGGCACAATGGATGAGCAATCCGTACAACTAAAACTAGACCTCAGGTTTCCCTGAGGGGGCGCAGCAATGTTCTCCAGTTTGGACCAACACTCAGAGAAGCACTGGCCCATGGGGGGGGGTAAATAAAGATAACCCTCGGGCTCCGGAAACCCAAGGGAAAAATGCTAAGGTAGGCAAATGGTAAAACCAAGGTTGGGCCTTGCTGGAGGAGTTTTATTCAAAGCGAACTGTCAAGGGGGTCCCATAACTCACCCAACTGTGTAAGGAATGCAAAATCAAGGAACATAACACCGGTATGATGGAAACTAGGGCGGCAAGAGTGGAACAAAACACCAGGCATAAGGCCGAGCATTCCAACCTTTACCAAGTATATAGGGGGGTTAATTAAATAATAGATATTGTGATATCCCAACATAATCATGTCCATCATGGAGCAATCTTCAACTTCACCTGCAACTAACAACACTATAAGAGGGGCTGAGTAAAGCGGTAACATAGCCAAGCAACAGGTTGCTAGGAAGGGTGAAAAGGTTAGAGGCTGACATGGCAGTTTGGGAGACTTGATGAACAAGTGATAGGTAGCGCAACATAGCGATAGAACGAAGCAACTAGCATAGCAATGATAGTAGTGAGATCCAGGGTGGTGGTCATCTTGCCTAAAATCTCGCTAGGAAGAAGAACGAGTCGATGAATAAGATGAATCCACGAAGACGAACCAAGCGTAGTCGAACGAATCCTCACGATCGCAACGTAACAGGAACTATCGAGAAGAAGCATAACCGGAAAGAAGAAAACACCCGATAAACACACAACACATAGACATGGCATGATCCTCAACCAAGTATGATGCATGACAAAGGCTATATGATGCTACTCATGGCAAGAGATGATGCATACAAGAACAACATAGCCAAACAAGTTTAAATGAGGCCGGAAACAACATATAACAATTCCAGTAAGTCCTCATATGCAAATTTCGAAATTGGTCCAGATCTGAATAAACCTTATGTTCAAGTTGTTAAACAGCAAGTTAAGATGCACCAAGATGATCTACGGGAAATTCTAGTCAAGTTACATATAAAGTTCATTTAGTTCAGAGCTACGGCCTAGAAGATATGAGCAAAACAAGTTAAACATGTCATTGATGCAAAATGCATTCAAACATCAAGCAAACACATTCAAAGCAAGGATGCAACAAGCTAAGATGAAACTACATGCAATTCTAAGCATGTTTCATTTAGAGCATGCTCAACACATACACATGAAACAAGTTTAAAGGACAAGCTGTCCAAAATAGCAACTGGGCATCTAGCAAGCATCAAAGCAACATGCTACAGCACATCAACATGAAGAAAAATTGCATGGACATGATGTACAGGTAAAGCATGACAAAATATGAACACTGAGCTATCTCCAGAAATCATTAGAAAATGCTCACAAGGTCATGGCAAGATTGCAAATAATAACAGTTTCACAGACTTGGCAGAAATCCCTGGACATGACAGAATTAACATCAGCTTGTAATGTTTAGAGCTCTCGAACAACATGTTACAGCAAGCTATCATGGCAAAGTAGAGCACGGCATGCTAATACTAAAAACAAAGAACAAAACTCCCTTACTGAACTAATTCCAAAGATCAACAGGAAACATGGTAGCATTCATGCAAACATGGCAAGTAATATGACAGATTACAGACAGTGAAAATAACAGGACATGGTAGGAACAACAATAAGTAGGCATGTTGGTGAGCTTGTACCACTCACCACAAAGCATTTCATGACATGTGAAGTAAACAAACTGTAATATTACGCATTTATGGAGCTAAATATGGCAATAGAATAGTCATAGGGTGCATGGATCACTAGCAAAACTCATGACAAAACTGAACTTAATGTTAACAGGCTGACAGCAACATTATTTAGCAAGTTTGGAGCAAGATTACGACCAGATACAGCAGGCTATAAATGCAACCAAGGGCATGGATGGATAGAGCATGACATGTGTAACAAAATATCCTTAGTAAATATCTCCAGATTATGCATATAATGACTTGTAGCAGTAGGTTTACATAGCATCATGATATAGCAGATTCAGCCTAGCAAAATAGTAACAACAAGTAGCCCACTTCACAAGCTTAATGCACTCACTAAAAGACTCACAAAAATACATGGATTGCACCTATGTAAAGATGGTATGATGTAGCTCAAAAGTCATGTAGACATCAAGCTCATAGGATGCACACACAAAATGCAACGAAAATGACAAAACAACAAGTTATAACAGTCTCAACAGGTTAACATCATATAGCACTCTTGCTACGACGCTTAGGGCATCAAGGTGGAATCAAACAAACATGGCACAATGGAATGAAATGAAGAGCATCTCACAATGAACATTTTAATATATTGCACACACAAAATGGAGCAGCACACAAGAAGTTATGGCATGATGAACATGGCACCAGAAAGTAAATATTTCAGGACTTGGAAGAAAAATCACCTCGCGGGAAAAGTGGATGGTGGGGTTCCAAGGACGAGCAGATCCAGGCGGGGCGCCTGTTTGGTTGGGCGAGGTCGTGGATCTGATCCTGATCCACGAACCTCGCCGGAGTGCACGGCGGTGGCCAGAGCCGCGGGCGGAGGAGGTCGCCGGGGAGGTCTAGGAGGCCGGGCGGCGCGAGATCCGGTCGGATCCCACCGGATCCGGGCCGGAGGGGACCAGCGCGGGGCGGAACCAGCTGGTGAGGGGCGGCGGAGGCGCGGGCAAGCCCGGCGGCGACACATGGCGGAGTGGGTGGCAGGGCAAGGAGGATCGGGAGGCGGGGCGCGCTGGCGGCGGTGGCGCGCGCGGAGGCGCGGGGCGGCTCCGGAGACGAGGAGGTGGCGGCGAACGGGTGGCGAGGGAGCTCGGGAGGCGCGCCGGTGGGGCGGCGGTGGCGCACGTCGGCGAGGAGGCGCATAGGCGGGTGAACGGGAGAGGCGGCGGCACGGGGTCGGGCCGACCCGGGCCCCAATGGGCTTCGGAGGGCCCCGCGCAGGCTCGGGCGGGCCGGCGGCGGCGGGAGGAGAGAGGAGGCGCGGTGGAGGCGGCAGGGAGCTGACATGTCACCTCCTGATTGGCTGCAAGCTGTGGCGTACGCGTCCGGCGACGAGATGGACATGTCCGGTGGTGCGGGGAGAGAGGAGCTAGGGTTTGGAATGCGAAAAATGGAAGGGGAGGGCCTATATATAGGTAGAGGGAGCTAGGATTGTCCAAATGAGGTGCGGTTTTCGCCCACACGATTGTGATCCAATGACGGAGAGCATGGAGGGGGTTTGGATGGGCTAGTAGGATATTGTGGAGGGGTGCTGGGCTCCAAAGAGAGAGGGGTTTCGGTTAACTCGGTTAACCGTTGGTGTATGAAACAACCTCTTTGAACGAAATTTGACGGGCGGTCTACCAGTGATATACCAAGGCCACTCGGCAAATCACGGCCCATTTCGAGAACTTTTTTATCCCGCTCACGAAACAAGGTCTGAGAGGGGCGACGGGCGCGTGCAAATGTGGTTGTGCTCAGAAGGGACAACGGTGAGAACCGGCGGAACCCGAACGGATGCAGGTTTTGAAAAACATGCAGATGAAATGCAGATGATGACATGGCAAAATGCGACACGCAAGCAATGACATGGAAACGAAGGCGAAAATCTGGAAGGCACCGGGCGCATCGGACTCGGGGCGTTACACACAGGGGTTCTCCCTTTACCTTCTTAGCCGAACATGTGGAACATAAGAAGGCAAGCACAGGAGCCGGGCAACCTAACTATTGACCCTGGACATAGTTCGGAACTAATGCAGATAGTGCAATATTTGAGATGGCTAACACACAACGAAAAGTTGTGCCGGACTTTGTAAGTAGAGCTGATGGGAAGATCAAGCCTTTGGTCAATTAACCGATTTGTATTTGTTAC